>OZ035882.1:122128987-123328987 GCA_964034835.1 Muscina levida
TTTCTTTCGAAGCATTGCCAGGCCCATAAGTTTATCATATATTTACGAATTTGAAATCTTTTTTAATTTTTTATTCATTATTCATATGGGAAAGACCCGTTTCATATATTCATCATGTATTAAATTCGTAATCCATGTATTCCTTTTAAAATAATATTTCTCCAAAAATCTACAAAAAAATTTTTGTAAAACAACAAAACAAGAAGATAATGTAATCGGTACCCAATTACTATTTCAATATGGGAGAAGAAAATACAATATTTTACGTTATTTTTTACTTTAAACTGTTTCTTACCGTCATGATAATCGTAAGTCTATGAAAAATCGTGCTACATACATGTTCTATAGTTATTATAAGTGCAAATAAAAGTGTGGTATCATATTATAAAGCATCTTTTTATACATCATTAATGACCAAAACACCGGAACACATAAATCGAAACAGCTGACAACAAACGTTTATGAATACAATTTCTTATTAAAGTTTTTTGGATCTAAAGAATACAATAGCTGAATAAGGCCGTAAATGGGTTTTCAACATTTTCACACTGAAGATACCCTATGATGAAACCAAACTGGATGTTTTCATTTCATGCCATTAGAGCAAAAACGCGATTAGTTATACAGAGGACTTATGGAGCAACAGCATTCTTCTAAACACTTTCTATTTATTTTGTTGTGACTTTAAGATTATTGCTACAAGTTGTTTAATAAGGCAAATGATTTAAATTAAAAACAAGGCTTGTTATTCAATTTATTGCCCTCTTTGCGGAATGTTCAGAACTAAACACTCATGTTTTCGTTGGGTTTCCGTACATTAAGTTTTTATTATTTCGTCGCCTTGTTAAAGTTATTTTTGTGGGATTCATTTGAAAGAATTCTTGTGAATATTGTTTGCTGTCAAGAATCAGCAAAAAAAAATTATTTGGCCCAATCATACATCAAATATCGAAAAAAGGCAATTTACTGTTAGATTGTAATATTTTGTAGTTAAATAGCACCGAACGCTTTGGCTGCAGTGTCCTATCATATAGTAATATCAACATTTCCTTTTGGTAGCAGAAAAATAAAGTTTGTCATAAGTTTCTTAACAGCTGCAGCTAACGTGCCAAAGAATGAATCTTTTTTGTTGGCAAAATTGCTAAAGCAATGAATGATGTTTGCCAAGTTGACTTGCCCATTCAAATATGTAAGGTACTTCTTCCGATTCATTTCTAATGAGTTTTACATTGATGGGAGATGACGACTTTCTTTGCTTGTCGTCAGCAAGCACTCTGCCAATGCTTGACACCATGGTAGTTTTGTAATTAAATCAGACGGAAAGTAGTAATAAGTTTAAAAAGTAAAAAAAAATGTTGAATATGCAACAGTAAATCGAAAGTCGAACACAATAGTTGTTAATTATGTGAATTTAGTTAAAGGAAAGGGCGACTGTAATATTTTCCAAAATGTAGTAATGGGATTGTAAATAAGCAGTCTAACCGTTATATCTCTAGGAAAATGCTTATAAGTTTCTTTAGTAGCATTGTTCATCGTGTTGCTAAATTAATCAACACAAAATCAATACCAGAAGAAACATCTGAGAATTGAGAATATGGAAAGCTGTGCCTTACAGTCTAATATGAATCGATCCTGTGACACGCTCCTGATATTTTGATCATAGTTTAAGACTACTTTTATGATAAGGGATCTTCTCGTATACATGGAATCTACTTGCTGAAAATTTTTCACAAATTTGATAGAAAAAATTCAGAATCTTTTACCGTCATAGAAGATTTCAGCGATAAATATATTTTTACAACTAGCTGACCCGGCAAACGTTGTTCTGCCATGCAACTTCTGACTCGGCGAACTTCGTCTCGCTCCAAGTTAACGCCTTCATATAAGCTCCAGAGTAATATTAAAACACATATAGTTCAAATTTTAATGTGACTAATTTGAATTTAATCGAAATCAGTGAAGAGCGGTCTGATAAAAAATGTTTTTCGATTTGTTTTCCGGCGCTAAAACAAACAATAAAGACACGCGAAAAACTGAGAAATTCGAGGTTGATCCCACAAACTTACAATGATTGGCCTTGCGATTTATTGATTGTCATCGCAAAACCCAATCGAATGGGGAATTGAATTTGCTAGAATTGGAAGGGAAAATCGGTTGGAATAATAGAAACTCGAGGTAAAAAGACTTCCTCTCCTTTGAAAAAAATTGACGGAAACGTCATCAATCCAGTTGAAACATCAACAGGAATTTGGCCATTATAAAGCGCCAGAAGATATTTTGAAAATGCAGTAGCCGATGGGTCGTTTTGCAACGTGACTCTCATGTTCGTGGTTAATATAAACTTCTTGTTATTCCGCCACAAAGACATTATTTTCATCAGCAGTAGTAGATTTTAGGATGGCGGGAAGCGTTTGATGAAAATCTTCCGACAGAAATATTATAGCCCCATCAAATCGTTTCGAATCACCTCATAAATCCTTCATCTTTCGTTCAACTGCCTCCAAAGCTCGTTGACGCGCTATAGTGCATTTATCCCAAATGATAATTTTGCATTCTCGCAACAATTTCGCTATCGCCGAACTTCTGGATATTGTGCCCAATGGCTTGTCAACTGTGAGAAGATTCATCGACAACTTCAAAGCGGAGTGTGCAGTTCGACCGCCTTTCAACAAAGTAACATTCTGTCAAATTTGAGGTGGTGATTGTGCAGCGCGAAACTGTGCAATATGGGCACGTCTTCATTCATTTTTTTGGCACGTTCCTTTTGCGTTTGATTATTACGGACGTTCTGACTAATTATAGCACGACGCGTACGTCGTGCAAAGTTTGATTGTCTAATAGGAGGCATTAGTCTAGTCAATAACTCTCCCTAAAAACAACAATGTCCTATTCGAAAAATCCAAATTTTTCGAGTTTTTCACCAAGAATTTATCTATTTTTTCATTCAGAAAGTCATGTCGGAATAATAATCTAAAATTTTTCGCAGTTACATCGTCCAAAACTATCAAATCATACGACAAGAAGCTAAATTTCGTCGAATAAAAAATTAAAAAAAAATTAATTTTTCTGGAATTTTCCAACAGAATTTTTATTTTTTTCCATTTGAAAAGTCATTTGCAATTATTGCACACAAAAAAGCTATTTTCGGTTATTCCAATTTCCCAACATTTTCTCTCACATAAACCTTCTCCTGGCAATTGCGTACAACTGAAAAAAATTTCAGCAAAATCGGTCCAGCCGTTCTCAATTGATATATTACTATATGAATTACTATAACATAAATATAGAGACATTATTTATCTCGTTAAATTTTCCAACCAACATCAAAATCATCAAATCATGCGAAAACTGCAAAATTTCGTCGATAAAAAAATCAAATTTTTTGCGCATTTCCGGAACTTTCCGAGTTTTTTCCTAATAATTTTCTATTTTTGCATTCGAAAAGCCATTTCGTAACAATTGCACTCAAATTTCCCGGCTTTTCCTAAGGATTTTCCCAAAATTTTGACGCATAAAAAATTCGTGCCAATATTGAAAAAAATAGAGCAAACTGGGCCAACGTTCTCTCTTGATAAATTACTATACATTTTTCACACTATTTTTATATTTATATATTTCACAATAATCCGAAATTTTTCAGCAACACAACGAATTTTGCACCTTTACGTCGTCTGAAATCATTAAATCAAGCGATACAATGGAAGATTTCGTCGAAGGCATCCAAATCTTTCGATTTTTTCTGGAATTTTCCAATATTTCAAGTTTTTTCTATTTTTCCATTCGAAAAGTCATAATTGTTCGAAATTGTTCACATTTACATCGACCAAACTAACCAAAACATACGATAAGAAGGTAAATTTTTTCGAATAAAAAAATAATTTTTTTTTGGCATTTTCCATAATTTTCCAACTAAAATTTTATATTTTTCCATTCGAAAACCGACAAAAATTTAATTTTCGAAAAAAACTAATTTTCCGAGTTTTCCACCGACAATTTATCTATTTTTCCATTCGAAAAGTCGTTTCGGAATAATTATACGAAATTTTTCGCAAGTTACATCGTTCAAAACTATCAAATCGTACGACAAAAAGCAAAATTTCAACGAAAAATAGTATTGAAATTATTCGAATTTTTCCGGAATATTCCGAATTTTCCAAAAAAAATTTATATTTTCCATTCGAAAAACCATTCGTAAAAATTCCACACAAAATTCCATACAAAAAAGCAATTTTCGGTTTTTCCAATTTTCCGGCTTTTCCGGAGGAATTTCCCAAAATTTTCTTTTACATAAACCTTCTCCTGGCAATTACGAACAACTGAAAAAAATTTTCAGCAAAATCGATCCAACCGTTCTCAATTGATGAATTACTATACATTTTTGCCACCATTTTTATATATATAGAAGATTTAGACAAATGAGAAGAAGATGACTCCTTACATGAATTGAACATTTTATCCGCCTTTGAAGGATTAAATGCTTGATAACGCTTACATTTTGGCCATACTGAATTGCTTCTATCCAATGATCATTGCACTTCATAAAGCAAATGTGAACTTTCAATTCATATCATATGCTTAATAATACCCTTCACCACGCGCACGGACGGTGTGAAGGGTATATTAATTTTGTTATTCTATTTGTAACGCCCATAAGGAGGCGTGGTAGGTATGAAAAAATATATTGTATATGGGTCGATATCACGAAATGACTACATTCTGTGGCCCGACGCATTTAGTATTGAAAATATTGAAAATTTAAATTCTGAGAACAGGAAAAAATAAAACAAAATGTCCTTTAACGAGGCACGGGAATCAAAATAAAATATTCTACATATTTTTATGAAAATATTTGGTAGCACGGTGCAAATAGTCATTACAAAGGCGTTTGTCTGATCGATTTGTGTTCAGAAATCACAGATTTTCATTAATATTTCAAAATATATTTTATAAATGAAGTACTTCAAGTTTTTAAAGAAGAATAAACCAAGTCAATTTTAATTTCATAAATATAAAATTATTTTAAAATTTATGATTTTGAGACATTTTTGTCCGTGGCCAATTTTTTTCGTCATTCCCGTGGGCCAATTTGTTTATTAAGAAAAAATGCTTTAAACCGGTTTTTCGGTTAGGTGTAAATTATTAATGTAACGACAATTCCGGTTAGTTTTAAAGATAATTGACAGAAGTGAAAAATGTAGTCAGTTGTTTGAGAGCTGTTAAAGTCTCAACTGAATGTCATCATTCCCGTGGTAAGTGTATTTTTCCGTTATTTATATTATAATTTCCAAATTTGTGGTATTGTTTTTTTTTTTAATTTTTTAAGTCTTCATTATATTATATTATATCTTATAACAAATTTTGAAGATTTCCACATTTAAATCCAAGAATACTCACGTTTCCACCATTACCGTGCAGTCATTACCATGGGTATAATCTAAGCAATTTAAGTAAAAATCAGAGGAAAAAAAAATCCTTAATATTCCGAAATATACATGACCCATTGCTTATTAATAATTTTTTTTTGTTTTATTATTATTAAAAAAAAAAAACATGACCCATTGCTTTTTAATACATAAAATGGTCTTATAAAACAGTATCAAACCAAAAATAATTATTTAAACCCATTTTCGCACATGGCCGTTTTCAACTCTCGATTGTAGTCATATTGTGATATCGACCCATATATATATAAATGATCAGCATTAAAATCTGAGTCGATTTAAAGGTGACCGTCTGTCCGTCCTCGCGATAACAGCCCCAGTTTAAGTGATCGAGCTGAAATTTTAAATGCAAGTTTTCTATCCTCAAAGCGGAGGTTAAGTTCTAAGATGAGCCCGATCGATCAAAAACTACTCCCACCTCCCATACAAACTCCCCCTTTTTGGGGTCTGTCCCTGCGATTACAGCCGTAGTTTAGGGCAATCAAGCTGAAATTTATTATGCAAACTTCACTACACTAAGCGGTGGTTTAGTAGTAAGATGAAACCGATCGGTGAAAAACTACTCCCACCTCCCATACAAAATCCATCTTTTTGGGGGTGTCCGTTAGGGTGCACCTTACTTGTATGGACAATTTTTTTTTTAATTTTGCATCGTTACTCCCCCTAAAAATGTTCCTTTTAATGAAAAGACATACTTTAGAAAAAATTAGGTTGATTGCTTGACTGGAAGCGTGGCAAATCCGCCACAAATGTATAGAAATAGTACTATTAAGTGTAGCTTTTGTATTTTGCTACAGATTTTTTTTTTGCTTTCTTTTCCTTAATTGAAAAATTACCGATTTCATATAATGTATAAAATATTGCTTTTCAAAGAAGCTAACAAATATTAAAATTGATTGGCATTATCTCATACAAGCCCCCAGAATGTAAACCATTGTTTTTTAAGAAAAATCAGATCAATTTAAAAACGAGAAATAATATTTATTTTAATAAAATATATATTATATGTTAAAAATACGGACTATTTCAATAATGCTGATTTCACTATGTCAAAATTTCAAAAGTGTCTGTATCCGGACATTTAATAATGCTCTCAGATATGCGGAAATTAGAACGGTTTTTGAGATATCGTTAAATTTTCCAAGGGCGTTTAAGTAGACTTACTTTTTTCAAAACATACTTTCGAAATATTGCCCCCCACCGCATTCGTCTTGGACCATAATGTGTTCAAGATAACTAAACTAATAACATTTTTCAAACTTTTTCCAAGATTTTTTCACATTTTTTAAAATTTTTTTTTGGTATATCCCGGAAATTTAAATGGCTCTAATCGGCCCAGGAGACCCGTAGGAACTTCAAATTACCACCGTTGGAAGTATCTTTCATTTGAGTATCCACACATGGGGGGTTATCATAGAACCCAATGGGCCCCTTTACTTTGGCCCCCGTGGGCCTTAGCGCCAAGTTTGACCTTGGTTTTCGTGTTTTAGGGCGTATTTTGGGGGGGGAGTGTCATAATTTATTTTATTTTGGGCTCCCGCCCCATATTCTGCACTTTTGCCAATTTTACATAAGGATCAACTATTTAGAAGCCGGGGATCAAAAATGTGTTGCATTGTGTTTTTTTTTGAATCAGGATAGCGCTTCCTAAAATCCGTTACAGTTTGCAAAATAAACTGTTTCTCCGCTTCGTTTCGCGATAAGACGTGATTAACCTCTTGCATTAGTTTAACTGCTCTTTCTGCAGAATCATTAACAACATTTAGATTTGTTACTAATTTTAGACCAAAAAAATATCCTGAGTCAGTACTCCATACTTCGGGGTCTCTCTCCAAAAATTCGGTTGGGATAGAAAACCTTTTAAAAAAGTTGTGTTTTTTTTTACACAAAATTCTTAATATTTTTATTCACATATTGCTTAATATTTTGATGATCAACTAGTTATCTTTTATTGTCATTATCATTAGTTTGTTCCAAAGCTGCAACCATGCAACGTTTGGATTCGTGGCAATTTTTTGGATCAAAAATATCAAGGGCAAGTGTTTCCGACGTTAATTACCATAAATGGTTATTTTATTTTGCTATATGACTATATACATTGGGAGCGGATGTGCCACACCTTCCAATTATGCGATCACCCAAATATTTTACACAGCATATTTCTATACTAAAAGGAATGTTTTTGGGGGGAGTAATATTCAAAATTATAATTTTTTAAAATAAGGCGCACACTAGTGTCCGTATGTCAGTCCCCTTGATTAAAGCAGTAATTTAAAAGCAATCAAGCTAATATTTTGTATGCATGCTTTGCTGCCCTAGTTCTAAGATGAGCCTGATCGGTCAAAAACTACTCCCATACAAACTCCCTCTTGTTGTGGTTTGTCCCTACGATTACAACTGTAGTTTAAGAGCAAACAAGCTGAAATTTTGTATGTAAGCTTCCCTACTCTAATCAAAATCCCCAAATACAAAATCCCAGAATTCTGTGTGATAACCATTCAAATTATGTTACAAATCGCCGCGATTTTAAACATAATTTGAATGTTTATCACACAGAAATTGAGAATTTTATGTTTGAAATTCCCAATAAACATTGATGTATGCCAGCTAATAAATAAATGTTTTCCAAATATTTTAGTTAATTTTGCAAAATTAGTTTGCGAAGTTAACGTAAATTATTTACAAACACTTTGTAACAGATTTGTAAAAAAAGAAACAAAATTTCCAAATTAGTTTGTGACACACGCTTCGGTCTTCTGCGTGTGTTCTCCAGTTAGTCCTACCAGATGATGGCACATCGCCCACCACTTGGTCCTTCCAACGGAGTTTGGGTCTCCCTGCTCTGCGCCGTCCTTCAGGTTCGCCTTCAAACACCTATCTCGCTGGAGCATTTACATCCATCCTGGCCACATGTCCCAGCCATCGAAGTCGTTGGATTCTGACTCTTTTAGCTACGTCGATGTCGTGGTAAAGCTCATACAGCTCATGGTTCATCCGATGGCGAAACTCGCCTTCGACACAGAAAGGTCCATATATTTTTCGGAGTACTTTTCTCTCGAATACTCCCAGGTTTTGTATGTCCGTTGTAGTAAGCACCCATGATTCGGCAGCATACAACAGAACAGGTAAGATTAGCACCTGGTATAGCTGTTTCTTAGTATTCCGAGAGAAGGTGGTGTTACTAAAGTGCTGCCGAAGTCCGTAGAAACATCTATTGGCTAGCACTTCTTCTTCTTCTTCTTTACTGGCAGCAACAACAGAAATTCATCTATCAGTAGCCGCACGTAGAAAACCATTCCAAGCGCTTCGGTCTTTTGCGATCCGTAGATAGTTCGTCATACCAAGCTCACTTAACATTTCCGTCACCTGGTCTATCCATCGGAGTTTTGGTCGCCCCCTCCTGCGCCGTCCATCGAGTTTATTGCCGAAGACTTTTCGAGCCGGAGCGTTATCGTCCATTCGTACAACGTGTCCAAGCTAGCGCATTCGGTCTATTTGAACGCGCTTGACCACGTCGAAGTCGTTGTACAGCTCATACAGCTCATGATTCATTCGACGACGGTACTCGCCGTTCACGATGATGGGTCCAAATATTTTGCGGAGTATTTTTCTCTCGAAGACTCCCAGAATAGATTGATCCGCTTGTGTCATTACCCACGATTCTGCGCTGTAGAGCAAGACAGGTAGGATCAGAGTCTGGTAGAGCTGGATCTTTGTTTTTCGAGAGAGCGCTTTGTCGTTAAATCGCTTGCTTAGCGCATAGTAGCAGCGGTTTGCGATCAATACTCGTCTTTTGATTTCGAGGCTGACATTATTATTTTTGTTTATGGCGGAGCCAAGGTAGACAAAATCATCTACCACTTCAAAATTATAGTTGTCAACGTTCACGCAGCGTCCCAGACGAGTGGACTCTTTGTTCGTTGAAATAAATAACTTGGTTTTGTCCTCGTTTATCACCAGACCCACTTCAGCCGACTGCTTTTCAATGCTCGAAAAAGCCGCAGTAACATCTCGCAATCCACGTCCAATAATATCGATATCATCAGCATACGCGAGCAACATGTGGCTTTTGTTAAATATGGTGCCATTCCTGTTTACTGCTGCTTTCCGTATGATCATCTCCATTACGATGTTAAAGAGATCGCAGGACAGACTATCGCCTTGTCTAAAGCCTCGCTTGGTAGAAAATGGCTCTGACAGATTTTTGCCAATTTTCACTGAAGACTTCGTGTCAGTCAGTGTCATCCCGCAGAGTCGAATTAGTTTTGCGGGGATACCAAACTCAGCCATAGCATCCAACAATTTCTGTCGTATCGGACTGTCAAATGCAGCTTTGTAATCGATGAACAGATGGTAGGTTTCGATCTGCATTTCTTGGGTCTTCTCCAGGATTTGTCGTAGCGTGAATATCTGGTCGGTGGTGGATTTACCAGGTCTAAAGCCACACTGATAAGGTCCAATCAGGTTCGCCAGGAGGGGCTTTAGTCTTTCACATAACACACTAGACAGGACCTTGTATGCGATGGGTAAAAGGCTAATCCCGCGATAGTTGGTACACACACTAGGATCGCCTTTCTTAAGCACGGGACATAGGACACTCAAATTCCAATCATCGGGCATGCATTCCCTGAGCCAAATCGTGTTTATGAGCTGGTGCATGCATGTTACCAGGTCATCGCCGCCGTCTTTAAAAAGCTCTGCCGGCAGTCCATCGGCTCCCGCAGCTTTATTATTTTTAAGCCGGGCAATTGCCGTGCTGATCTCGTTTTGGCTCGGTGGTGGACAATCTACTCCATCGTCGATGATTGGTTTTCGGTTTCTATCTTTTGTGTATAAATTGTTAAAAATACTAAATACTTTTTCTGGCACCATATTCCACAAGAGCCACATGCCACTAGCCTATGCCTATGATATAGACATCATTGGCCGAAATCTGCGGGATGTTACTGCAGTTTTCTCATCACTAGAAAAGGATTCAGCAAAAATGGGTTTAGCGGTCAACGAGGACAAAACAAAAATAATGATTTCGACGAACAAAGAGTCCTCTCGATGGGGACGCACCGTGAACGTTGACAATTATTGTTTTGAGGTAGTCGACGAATTTACCTACCTCGGATCTTCCGTCAACAAGAAAAATAATGTCAGCCAAGAAATTAAACGGAGAATAGTGCTAGCCAATAGATGTTTCTACGGACTTCGACAGCACTTTAGTAACACCACCTTCTAAGAAACAGCTATACCACTATACCACTTACTAAGAAACAGCTATACCAGGTGCTTATCTTACCTGTTCTGTTGTATGCTGCCGAATCATGGGTGCTTACTACAACGGACATACAAAACCTGGGAGTATTCGAGAGAAAAGTACTCCGAAAAATATATGGGCCTATCTGTGTCGAAGGCCAGTTTCGCCATCGGATGAACCATAAGCTGTATGAGCTTTACCACGACATCGACGTAGCTAAAAGAGTCAGAATCCAACGACTTCGATGGCTGGGACATGTGGCCAGGATGGATGTAAATGCTCCAGCGAGATAGGTGTTTGAAGGCGAACCTGAAGGACGGCGCAGAGCAGGGAGACCCAAACTCCGTTGGAAGGACCAAGTGGTAGGCGATGTGCCATCATCTGGTAGGACTAACTGGAGAACACACGCAGAAGATCGAAGCGTGTGGAATTCTTTATTACTTCAGGCCTCAAATTTATGAACTACGTTTCGTAAATTGTAATTGGCCACTTTAGTAAGTAAGTAAGTAAGTAAATACTTTTTCGCAATATACGTTACTTATCGGTAAAAATAAAGATGAGATCAATTTAAACAAATTCAAGTGACCATAAAAAATGTGACTATATTTTGCCATTTAGTATATCTTTGGGCAATTCTCCATAACATTTCGAAGACTGCAGTAATCGCTGTACAACATGTCATTGTCCACTGCATCTGATATTTGTAGAACTTTGGGAATTTCTCCAAGTCAATAGTGAGTCTTTAAGATTAAATATTGCAATTTGTTCAAAATTTACATTTCTTGAAAGTCATAATGTTATGAACAGCTGTGGTAACATTTCGAAGACTGCAGTAATCGCTGAACAACATGTCATTGTCCACTGCATCTGATATTTGTAGAACTTTGGGAATTTCTCCCAAGTCAATAGTGAGTCTTTAAGATTAAATATTGCAATTTGTTCAAAATTTACATTTCTTGAAAGTCATAATGTTATGAACAGCTGTGGTAAAATCATATGACAGACAATTGCTAGGGATGGGAAAGAGATCAATACCCATGGAAATGGGTAAATGGAAAAATATTAAGTGCACACAACTAGTTCATAAGAGAAAAGTATTTTTTTGAACCATCTTTAACATGTTGTTTCTTTGATTATTCTAAGTATAGGTAGTAAATATTAAAAAGTCGGGATTTTCCCCTGAATTACTTCAATACTCGGGACTCGGGATTTTCGCGAGAAGTCGGGAAAATCCCGCCTATTCCCGACCATCTGGCAAGCCTACTTACAGGGTTAAACCGCGAGACCAGGTGTCGAAATCTCTTGCCGACTATGAAACCACATCCAAATTCGTGTCTTTCTGCATGGCAGCTGTAGAAGATGTCACAGTTCTTTCGTCGTGTGCATCCCTGTCCCGTCCATCTCATTTCCTGTATGGCGGTGATGTCAGCCTTGTATTTGTCGAGGACATCCGCCAGTTGGATAGAGGCACCATCTCTGTATAGAGTTCGGACATTCCAGGTGCATATCCTTAAATCCTGGTCCTTATATCGTTTGCGGGGGTCGTCAACATTTGGGGTGTTCTTGTTTTTCGTTTTCTTCGTGTTTTCATAATAAATTTTTTTGTTTAAGGAGAGTGGCTTATTAGGCCACCGCTCCCGATCTTAGTTTCTTGGGGCTGCCAAAGCCACTAAGAGAGCCTGTGTTGAGCTTCAGTAACTTCTGTTACCTAGTTCCTAAGACGCATCGGTGGTAGCATGCCGATTAGGTTACTCAACATTTCGCCTTCTAACTCTAGCTAACTTCAAAGCGGTTGCTTTAAAGTCATTGCCCAGGGAATACTTGGTCTAAGACCGGAAGTAGTTAGCTGCTTGGACAGTGCCTAGGGTGTTCAAAACCGAAACCGAAAAACCGTAAACCGGTTTTTTTATTTAAAACCGTATGCCGGTTTTTGCAAAAGTGCCATTTTCGAATAACCGGTATAACCGAGTTTTTTCCTTCGGGTACTCGGTTTTTTTAAAATAGCTTTGTTACAACTTTAAAAGGAGTTATTGAAAAAGTAAAAATTTTAAAATTGAATTTGAAATTAATTTAGAGTAAACTTTTTACATTTTGTAACCGAGAATGTTTTTAGAAGCTTTGTAAAATTTTTAAAATTCAATTTTAAATTAATTTAGAAAAAACTTTTTACGTTTCATAAACGAGAATGCTTTTAGAAGCGTTGAGAAATTTTAAAATTAATTTCAAATTGGAAGTAGAAAAATCATACGAGCTCATTAAAACGTGTCTGTGGAAGCATATTAATGCATTTAACAAGTCGAACGAAAAACAAAGAAAATTGCAGAGCTGTGTTTTACAGGAGCACAATAAAGAACTAAGGCTCATTGTCGATGTGAAACACCGGTGGAGCTCCTTATCTGCAATGATTGAACAATTTCTAAGAATTAACCAATGTGTCAACCATGCGCTTACAAGAAATAACAGCTTAGCGCTTCAGCCTTTAGCCCTTGCAATTAAAAGATTATCAAATGATTCAGCGACTCTAATCGACGCTGAAGGAGTATATGCGTTTATACTGAAACAGCTTAAAAATATAGACTCGGTATATGCTCGGCAGTTGCGACACAAAATTATAGCATGATTTAAGAAAAGAAGAATACAAACATTGAATAGCTAATTATATATCTTAGCTTCGGAAAATATCCTACAAGCTCATCCTGTGTAAAGTATTCTAAAAAGACGGAAACGATAGAATATGCGAACGAACTTTTTAAAAGACTTTATCCTGCAATTTCCCCAACAACAGCAGAGTCTAGTAACAGTTCAGATTGTGAGATGGAGGAATCTCCTAATGGCAGTCTTTACAACTATTTAAACCGGACAATAAATAACATCCAAAATCCACCAGTGAAAACCAATTCCAATGACACAAGACTATATGATGATTTTAACTATTTCGATAGTTTTAATAAAAGGACAGAAAAGCTCAACATCCTTCTAAACGCGCTTTTGTCAATAAATCCAACTTTAAAAATTAGTGAGCACGTGTTTTCGGTATCAAGCTTTTTAAACCAATTTTTTTTTTTATTTTTAACTTTTTGGGAAAAACCGAAAAAACCCGTTTAAACCGGTTTTCTTTCAAATACTGCATTCAAAATCCGAGTTTTCTAAAAAATCAATTTTTCGAATAACTCGGAAACCGGGTTTTTGAAAAAGGAGGTATTTGAACACTCTAACAGTGCCACAAAGGAATCGATTCTGGTCACTCCCATGTGAGTGACAATCAGTAACTTTCTACCTCTGGGCAAAGTCCCATTCCCCTAGCTAGCACTATTCCCCGTTTAATTTCTTGGCTGACATTATTTTTCTTGTTGACGGATGATCCGAGGTAGGTAAATTCGTCGACTACCTCAAAACAATAATTGTCAACGTTGACGGTGCGTCCCCATCGAGAGGACTCTTTGTTCGTCGAAATCATTATTTTTGTTTTGTCCTCGTTGACCGCTAAACCCATTTTTGCTGACTCCTTTTCTAGTGATGACAAAACTGCAGTAACATCCCGCAGATTTCGGCCAATGATGTCTATATCATCGGCATAGGCTAGTGGCATGTGGCTCTTGTGGAATATGGTGCCAGACATGTTGACACCAGCCTTTCTCATCACCTTCTCCATAACTATATTAAATAGTGTACAGGACAGGCTATCGTCCTGCCTCTTTCCGTGTTGAATGGTTCAGACTGATCCTTACCAATCTTAACCGAGGATTTGGTGTTGTCTAAGGTACATTTGCAAAGTCGATTTAGCTTTGTAGGAACACCAAACTCAGACATGGCCTCATAAAGACTATTCCTTATCGGAGAGTCGAAGGCAGCTTTGTAGTCGACAAAGAGGTGGTAGGTGTCGATCTGCTTTGCACGGATTTTTTCCAGGATTTGTCGTAAGGTGAATATTTGATCCGTCGTAGATTTGCCAGGTCTAAAGCCGCACTGATATGGTCCAATTAGTTTTTCAACAATTGGCTTTAGACGTTCACACAATATGCTTGAAAGGACCTTGTACGCAATTGGTAATAGGTTTATTCCACGGTAGTTCTTACATTCACTACGATCTCCTATCTTGTATATGGGACATAACAGACTGAGACTCCAATCCCCGGGCATGCTCTCCTCTTGCCAGATGTTCTCCATGAGCTGATGCATGCTCCTAATCAGCTCCTCCCCGCCAGCCTTACACAATTCAGCAGGGAGCCCATCGGCTCCAGCAGCTTTGTTGTTTTTAAGGCGGGAGATTGCCACACGTATCTTGCTCTGGCTCGGAGGCGGACAGTAAACACCATCGTCATGGATTGGAGAGGGGTCTTCAGGAGTGGTGTCTGCATCCAATAAATTTTTAAAATGATTTCTCCATATCCTGAGAACGTTATCCGGGTCCGTCACTAGCTGACCATCGCTGTCCTTGCAGGAGGGCAACCCTGTTCCACGCATTCTCGCTTTCACTCTCTTGTAGAATTTTCGGGCTTCCCCTCTACTTCTGTGCACTCATCCTGCCTCTTCTTCAGCTCGACCTTTTTCCGTCTAAAAAGACGAGTTGCCTCTCGTCTCTTCTCCCTGTGCAGTTCACGTACAGCTCGCGTCGCCATTGGCTGCAGTTTCGCTCTGTATGCAGCATCCGTCTCTCTCATGGCATTGCGACATTCATCATCGTACCAGGCATCTTCTTGAGACGGCTTTGAGTACTCAAGTACGCTATGGAGTCGGCTATATTTGCCACTACGAGGTTATAGTATCAGGGGTTGGAGCGTTCCGCGGCAGTTTAGTTAGATGGTCGGAGCAGGCGTCCGCTACCTCTGTTCGCACCCCTGATCACTCGTACGTCCAGAACACTCGATACGTGCCTTCCATCGACTACCACATGATCAATCTGATTCCTCTTCAATTGATCTGGAGATAACCATGTTGCCTTATGAATATTTTTATGGTCAAATCTAGTGCTGCTAATTACCATATTTCTTGCCGCAGAGAAATCAATCAGTCTGATGCTATTGTTCGACGTTTCGGTGTGCAGACTGAATTTTCCGATGGTAGGCTCAAATGCGGTTTCCTAGCCTATTTTAGCATTAAAATCGCCTAGAACAATTTTAATGTCATGGCTCGGGCTACAGTCATATACATTTTCTAGGCTCTCGTAGAACTCGTCTTTGTCCTCATCGCTTTTCTCTTCTGTCGGAGCATGGGCACATATAAGTGTTATGTGGAAAAACTTTGTTTTGACTCTTATGGTGGCTATTAGAGTGTTCAAAACCGAAAACCGTCTAACCGGTTTTTTTCTCCGAAATTTTATGCCGGTTTCTTCAAAAATGCCAATTTCGAATACCCGGTTTAACCGGGTTTTTGATGTCGGTTAACCGGTTTTTCAAAAAGGAAATCTGCATAGAAGGTTGTTTATGCTTATATGATATTCTTTGGGCAAATCTCAAAGGATGCTTTATTTGAAATGTCCTTATTCAGTAGGAAAATTTGTTTGGAAAATGCTGCTAGAAGACTGTTTTCTATCTCCAATTTTGAAATGGAAAGTTAAAAAACTGTCAATTGTCGTTATTTCCTAAACTAAGTATTCAATCACAAAAAAAATTTGTGATTTGTAATCACATAACAATAGTTGTGAAATAACAAAGATATAGGTGGGATTGGGAAAACACAAAGATACAGTTGGGATCTCCTTTAATTTATGATGAAATCGATGCGAAAACGCATCACTGGGCCTTAATGAAAGGAACCTTGAAATAATTACAGAAATTATAAGAAAATATTAAATACATTATGAAAACAAGAAAAATTATATTTTATTTATGTCGAAATATATACGATTTATTTAGGTTTATTAACGTTTTTCCAGAAGCTGCAGAAATTTTATGAAATCGAAAATAAAAATCGCATTGGCATAAATTTTTCTCCGAGATACAATCGAGTTACAAAGTGACACCTATGAGCAATATTGTAGTATAAAATCTAAAGTTTTTGGAAACATGTTGGTAATCGCAATAGCCCTAGCCGTTTTTTCTTGAGGTTTCCGTCCCGTGTCCCGTCCACCGGATTTCCTGTAAAGCGGTTATGTCAGCCTTGTATTCTTCGAGGACTTCCGCCAGTTCAATGGAGGCACCTGGTCTATACAGTGTTCTAACATTCCAGGTGCATATCCTTAAATCATGGTCCTTAATTCGATTGTGGTGGTCGTCAACATTTCGGGGGGTCCATTTTATTCTTTTCTTACTTCTTTTCATTGCAATAGTTTATACGTCGGTGGCGGGTTGCAAGCCCAGCGCACCACGTCGCAGTTTTCTCCTCCTGCCAGGATTTTATTACAGCCGCCCATTCTGGGTCAGACGCTGACCAGGGTACCGCTCACACTGAGCAGACGTGCCTGGGTTTTAGGTTTCGCCCCTGACAGTTAGTCGTGCTCTGACGGGTGTCACAGGCACGCTTCCAGGCGTCACCACGTGGAGGTACTCCGTCCGCAGTAGTACTACGAATATGGAGCTCTGTGAGTAGACTTGAAGTGCAATTGGCAAGGATCACTCTGGGTTTGCCAAGATAACCCGATCAGAAGCTTTACCTTGCATCACACTCCCGACGCCCAGAATTTTGGTTTACATATTTCTTTTCGTCTTGGCATTTAGTGTTACATATTTGCTGCTGCTGAAAGATTGGCGTGTTTCGTGTTAATGTAAAAAGTCCTTATAAATATAGAAGAGAGGGTGCGGAAAAGAAGACCAAACATAATAAAAATATTAAAAAAGAACTGAAAATAAAAGAAATCAAATGAATTGGAATTAAATTAACAAAACTTTTGTATTTGCTTTGGAATGGTATTTATATCCAATTTGGACATAGATAAAAATATAAATTTACCATAAGCTTTCCAACTTTTTTATTATGTACTGCATATCAAGTTTTTCCCCAAATATTTTCCAAACATGAATACAATTGTTCAAAAAGGGATCCCTTTCGCTTATCCAATAATAGGAAAATAACAAGTTACAATGCCTGCGATAAATATTTTCCAAACATCATGTTTACTAATGTAAGCTTATAGTAAATTTATAATAACTTTATATTGTTTATTGGGTTATTTCTGAAATAAAAATTCAAAAAAATTAAATTATAAATTAACAAATGTAGGTATTGAAATGAAATTAACAATGAAAATATATATATATATATATAATATAATATTAATGATGAAAAATAACAATATTTACGGGTTAAACAAATTACATATACAAACTTTCATACATAAAGATATTAATTGCAAATTGAAATATTATGCAATATGGATGCCAAATAAGTTAATTTTTCTAAATCAGCTCGAGATTCAACAACTTTTTTAATTTTCTTGAGACGGTCCAAATTTTTTTTTTTTTTCTTATTTCTATGCCTGAGTGTATTTTGGCTATGTTTGTTTTTATTTCTATAAATCTTTTCCCTAACTCTTTAATGATTTCATAAACGCCGCATTTTTTTTTCTACAATAGTTTTGAATCTATGTTGCCAAGCCTCAAATGAGTTTTGAGTGCGCGGAAAATTGTCGCTGAAAGAATCCGAAACACATCAAAATGTAGGATGGGGATTTTGTGTAGGGATTTAGATTTTGGGGATTTTTGTTTTGGCTGGGGATTTAAATTTTTAGGATTATGTGGCACTCCCTAAGATGAGACCGATCGGTCAAAAACTACACTCTCCCTTATTGCAGCCGTGTTTTAAGAGGTATATAGCTGACATTTTTATGCCACGGCCGGCCCTATACATATATATATATATATATATATATGAATTACATTAGGGTATTTGTCCTCGCCAACATCTTCGAAATGTGTTAGAACAGATTTTTCTAATCTGATTTTATACTGTAGAGTAGATTTAATGCACAGCAGTGTCCTTACAAACTCTGAAAACGAATAGTTCATTTAATTCATATATTCCTAACAGTCGTTTTTTATACCCTTCACCATGCGCATGAACGGAGTGAAGGGTATATTCATTTTGTTCTTCCATTTGTAACGCCCATAAGGAGGCGTGTTAGGTATAACAATATATATATATATATGATCAGCATCGAAATCTGAGTCGATTTAGGGGTGACCGTCTGTCCGTCTGTCTGTCCCCGCGATTACAGCCGCAGTTTATGTTATATCGACCTGAAATTTGGAATGCAAGCTTCTATCATCAAAGCGGAGGTTGAGTTCTAAGATGAGCCCGATCGGTCAAAAACTGCTCCCACCTCCCATACAAACTCCCCCTTTTTTGGGTCCATCCCTGCGGTTACAGCTGTTGTTTAAGGGCAATCAAGCTGAAATTTTGTATGCAAGCTGCCCTACACTAAGCGTAGGCTGAGTAGTAAGATGAGACGGATCGGTCAAAAACTGCTCGCACCTCCCATACAAACTCCCCTTTTTTGGGGTCTGTCCCTGCGATTACAGCCGTAGTTTAAGGGCAATCAAGCTGAAATTTTGTATGTGAGCTTCCCTACACTAAGCGGAAGTTTAGTGTTAAGATGAGACCGATCGGTAAAAACCTACTCCCACCTCCCATACAAAATCCCTCTTTTTGGGGATGTCCGTATGTCAGTCCCCGCGATTATGGCAGCAATTTAGGAGCAATCAAGCTGAAATATTGTACGCAAGTTTTGCTGCCCTAAATAGAGGTTGAGTTCTAAGATGAGCCCGATCGGTCAAAAACTACTCCCACCTCCCATACAAACTCTCCTTTTTTGGGGTCTGTCCCTGCGATTACAGCCGTAGTTTAAGGACAATCGAGCTGAAATTTTGTATGTACAAACTCCCCTTTTTGGGGTCTTTCTCTACGATTACAGCTGCAGTTTAAGAGCAATCAAGCTAAAATTTTGTATGCAAGCTTTCCTACACTAAGCGTTGAGGTAGTAAGGTTGAGTAGTGAGATGAAACCGATCGGTCAAAAATTACTCCCACCTCCCATACACAATCCCTCTTTTTGGGGGTGGTATGTCAGTCCCGCGATTACAGTAGTAATTTAAGAGCAATCAAGCTGAAATAATGTTTGCAAGCTTTCCCTACTCTAAGCGGAGGTTGAGTATTAAAATGAGACTGATCGGTCAAAAACTACTCTCACCTCCCATACAAAATCCCTCTTTTTGGGGGTGTCCGTATGTCAGTCCCCACGATTACAGTAGTAATTTAAGAGCAATCAAACTGAAATATTGTATGAAAGCTTTTCTGCTCTAAGCGGAGGTTGAGTATTAAAATGACTTCCCATTTTTGGGGAGTTACAAATTTCATAAAATCGAATAAAATCTATACAAAATTACTGACAAAATGGATGTGTGAAGCTAAAAGTAACGTCCACTTCTCACCAACTCCCCTGTTTTGTGATACAAAGTGTAATAAAATATAGTTGTAGTGCAAATAACCAGTTTTACCACCATTTTTACAAATGATGAAGGGTATCTGAGCTTCGGCATAGCCGAAGATAACCGCCTTACTAGTTTAATTTTACATTATTCAACCATTCGATATACAGTGTTCGCCGGAACTCTTATATAAGTACTATATAACCCACCCATATGTTTTGGTTTAGGAACCCACGTGTCCCTAATCTTATGTAAGTAATTGACTATTTCATAAATCTCTTTACCAATTCTGCTTAGTGCTTTTATACGCTGTCGTTAACCTTTTCGTTTATCAAAACTGGAACTTCAATTTTTCGAGCGTCCGCCGTTGTGGCCACGGTATTGACCGACTACTTGATATTATATTTCCACCGCATTTGTTTGGGTTTTCTCTAATGGACAGGAAAGTATAAATTGGTATAATTTTTCTAATAGTACAATTAAGAAATTTGGCTGGTTGTCCTAAAATAGAAATAATTACATGTACACTTTATTTTGCCGTATTTATGTTACTAACTTATTCTTATTTACGGTCAACAAGAGTAATTATGGAAATGATTTAATTTACTTGTGTTGTGTAATTAAATGCGAGCACAAAATTTTCAGTTATTACTTTCTTAATCGACCATTGTAGTCATTTATTAAATTAACTGTAATCAAGTTATGTTTTTAAGACAAATGGCATTGTAATTAATATTTCATATTAAAAAAATGTGAAAGCTTCGAAAGTAAAATAATAATTTGTATAATTCTTAGAGATACTAATCGGCTCTTACAAAATTCACCCAAAATTCATATAGAGCAACGGAGTCAAAAACATGTACACCAATATGAGAAATATTGATAGTCAACAGTAGCTAAGGAGTAGGACAACCTTTAATATTTCTAAAATGATTCGATTACTAAGGGATCATGAGAAAACATCAAACGGTGTCACATTTCAAATGTGTGTAACTTCAGTACTTAATATGTAGATTAAATTAATATGGACTTCTCAAAATTAAAGAATACATTTGGAAAACTTTAGCTCTATGGTATCTTCCTCATCGGTAACAGCATCGAATGTCACGAATATGATACTCTTCTTAATATTTTCCGGTAGTTCAGTGTTTAACGAACCGACGCATGTCATTCAGTCGTTGGTGGTGGATACCGTTTTAATTGTATTTCACTCCTCATCGATCACTTTTGACTTTTGATTGTTATGGTTTTTTTTGCTTCATATCTGGATTTAATTACGATAATAGCCAGACGACATCAGAGATGATGTGTTATTTTCTCTTGTTTGTTAGTTATCTGATAGTTGCTAGATTAGTTTTTAAATGATGGTAGTGTATTCGCTTATTTAGTTGATTTTGTGACAATAAAGTTTGCCTATCAGCTCTATTATCTTTAAATGCTGGACAGCTACCCCAAGGTATCATCAGCATCAGCACAACAACTGCGCCAATTTCATGTTTTCGAGTCTTGAGAGTCGAAAATTCGGCAGTTAATAAAAGCACCACCTTATAATTGATACATCTTGGTTGGTAGGGGCCAAATTTGTGCAGCTCAAGGAAGAGATAATGGCGTCTAGACGAAGAATGGAATACTTGTCAGCAGTATTCATTTTCGTATGTCCATTCGGTCCACACACCCTCAGGTCATGGGTGGTGTCCAATGCAGACGACTCGACGATAGTATCCTTCATGTCTTTATCCGACTGGGCAGAAACCGGGCTGGTTCCACAGACCTTGCCTTCCGATGACGGGACACATTCAACTTGAATTCATTCATTTTGAATTCACCCTTAGTCCTTAATTTCGGCCCATCCCAAGCTTTTGTTATCTTAAGACATTAGTTAAAAAAATTTTATTAACAGATTTATTTTTTATATTAAATAATGAAACTTACAAAAGCAAAGCACAAAGTACATTTTCTTTAAGTGTTTTTTAAATAAACCTTTGTTTAAGTTAAGCAAATAAATATGTACTCGTATATATTTCATGCAAACATGTTCAAATAGCAATTTGGATTAAATTCGGAGATTTTTTTTATACTGTGAATTGGTTTAGTTTGAAGACATCAGTGAAAACACAAACTTGTTATGATTTCAACAGTTTTATTTATTGTTCACAGGATTTAGACCAACTTCGCTGGGCATCTTCAGAGGGATCTGATCTTCAAAAGTTTTACATATATTAAACATTTACACTATAACAAATTAAAACAATAACTATTACTTTAACAATTGAGTAATTACGTCCTACATCGATAAGTTTCGTTCAACTACTATTTTTTCTCAGCTGGTACGTCTATTATATGGAGGATTTCTAAAATAAACCGACGGGAGTAGTTGCGTTCTTCATCCAATATGTCAACGTCAGTTAGATTCGGCATATGTCCTGTTTGATCATAGTGGGATGCGAGTGCTGTTTTCTGCTCCAATGGCTTGCTTTTATCATTTAAATCCTATTTGCGTCCTGATAACCTTGGTTTTAGCTTAGTTTTAGTGGTCCCAACGTATACCTTTTGGCATACGTTGTTCTTGTCACCGTCACATTTAATTCTATGTACTATATTTGATTTCTCCTCGTTCTGTACTTAAAATTGTGTCTTACTTAAGAGATTGTACATAGTATTTTGTGACATATGGCAATTCGTACTTTTTTTACCGTAAATATTCAAATCTTTCATAAAACCCGGACACATCTGTCATTGACTTGTATAATTTTGCATGTTTTTCCTCTTGAGTGTATTCTATCTTTTCATGTTGTTTTTCTTATCAAATTTGCGAAAGTCTGCGAAGGGAAGTTATTCAGAGACAGTATTATTCGAATTTTCAAAATGTTCGACCTCTTTTTATAAAATTTGTGGCGGTGTTCAATATAGTTCCCCGGGGATGTTTTGAGTAGAAATTAATAAGTCGCCGTAAGCTGTTGGTTTTTCAATTCATGTTCTTGTTATAGGTGTTGAATGTGCTTATTATTCTTCCGCTTGGGTTTTCTTCACTATCGTAAATATATCGTTATTTGTTACGCACCTTGGTTTCTGCGCCATTGCCTTTCCTGGCTTTAAAGGTACAAAATCAAATGTATTTGTAGTTCAAAAATATTTTACCAAAAGTTTAATAAAATATCGAAATAAATTAAGATAAAAGTTAATTGAAATGTAATATTTTTTCTAATATGTGTATAGTTATGCCCATATATTTTTTTGGAATTTATGTCAAGCTCAAGACCAGTGTTTTTAAAAGATGTTTATAGCAGAATAATATTCTTATAATGCCAGGCAGTCTGTACAGCTGTTTTGGATTCAGCCACGAATCCTCATCAGCAGACTTTGGTATAATGAGTGCAATTTGTTCACCAAGTCTTATGTACCAGAATCTCACAACAAAATGAGAATTCTTTCTTGAGTGCATAGACTCGAAAAACTTCACAACCATTTACTATAAGAAACAAATTGCAAAACTTCTTTCTTATTTTGTTTGTTTATGTTGAGAAAGCCGTCGGCTTTCAAACAACAATTTTTGTCAATAAAAGAATAAGTTATTTCTATGAAGCCCGATACTATTGTCGCAAATCATCTTTCCGATATTAGTAGCAGGAGGTATGCTGCGAATTTGTTTTAATAACTAAATTAATATCAGTCTCTTTCTTTATTCAGTTAATATTAAAAAACTATCGTCACTCTCAAAACCATTTAGCCCATCTGTTGCCAGTGCAAACTGACTGGAAACTTTGTGTGTGCGCCAATATTCACTTCCTTTGCTTACAAATTGCATTTGTGTCGATTAATAGGACACATTATGCGTTGATAAAGATAACCTTTTCATTTTCGTTTAAAATTAAAGGATAACAGGTGTTGAGTTTAAAAATAACATCGACATATAAAAAGTTCCATGCGAAATTCGCCAGTTGTGAATTGTATCAAAATTCAATATGAAAGCTTTTATGACCTTAATTCAAAAACGAATTAACGTGATCTATGTTTGGACGTGCAAACATGTGTTACCACAATATTATTATCAATATTTGGCAAAAAAAACAACCCAGTTACTTAAACATAAAATTAAATTTTAAGGTCTCAATTAGATAAGACAGAGTTAACAGAATTTCTAAGCAGTCAAATCAAAGACGCAGGTAACAAACGTGTTTTTGTTTTATTTATTACTCTTTGTACTTAATGGCCGATTTAAAGCAATTACAATAAATGTTAAGATTACTTAAGATAACTATAACAAGCAAAAGACAATTTTAAATAATTAACTAGAAAATGTTAAACTAAAAAAATATTATGTAATATAGATGCGGAGAAACGACAATAAATATAACAACTTCTCTGTATGAAAAACGAAATCAATACAAAAATATTAACAATAGATATATGAAACAATAAACTTAAAAATAAGTTTGTTGCATTGTCATGCAGATTATTTGAATGAACAAGGTGAGAAAAAATACATGTCTAAATTAAAACTTAACTTAACAGAAATATATGTTTTAGTTTTTGAAGTTTCGTCTGGTTATTATAGTACGGAAATCTCTCTAACGAAAGAGAAGAAAAGATAACACTCACTAATAAAAATAACACACGAAAGATTTGTTTTGCATTCTGAGTGCGAAAGTGCGAGGCAGAAAAAAAATATAAAAATACTTAATTTTTTTGAATAGAATTTTCTATTCCTTCTGGTTAACACAAATGTGCTGGAGTGAAGAAAATATTTCTCATGAATTTGTTGCTGTTGTTCGATATTTCATTCGTAACTTATTTGATTCGTCTTGAAAAATTACATAAGGTTTGAATTGCTATTTGAATCAGTTCGTGCACATGTAAGATATGAACAAAGGTAAATTTCATTTCCGCACACACGTGTACGATGGACGACACTTTTTTGCCGATAATTTCTCCCCCTTAACATCATTTTATGATTAAACTCTTGAGTAAAAATTAATTTGTAACGAGTAGATATAATTCTCGTATGAGTGTTCGGTAGATAAATCTCGCGAAAGTGATAAAAATTTTTTTTCTTCATATTTAAAATTACTTTCACGAGAAAAAATATTTATCTTGAGAAAAAATAATTTCTATCTTTAAAGATAAATTTTTATTCTCCTTAGGTATTTTTATCTTTTCAAGAGAAAAAAATGAGTACTCTCCGTACTATGATAGAAACTAATATTTTTCATCTGGACAGATTTTAGTCATTTAAGGTATGTTTTGTTTGAAACTTTGTTTTCTAAACGTGTAGAAAAAAATAATAGCATAGCTGCATTTTGCAATATTTTATTTTGTTAAATTTTTGTTTTTGGCAAATAAAAAAATTGTATCTCTTAAACCACTGCGCAGATTAAAAAAATGTTTAACCTTACTCTTTACTCTTCTTTTAATTTATTCAATAAACTAAACCGTTTCTGAGTAACGAGAATATATTTTGTGCAAACTCCTCTAATTTTGACATAACGATATATCTCGAAAACAAGAGCTAACCTAAAAAAGCAAATAACACAACTGGATTTAGCGTACTCGAATTGGGTTAACTTACATGGTGTTATTGTAGTTTAAAATAAAGTAGAAATAACAGAAACACTAATGTGTAGAAAATTTGTATAGTAGCAATGAATGTAGAAGTCGGTGTCGCTGGGAACGACGCACAGTGGCGCCTGTAGAACAAGTGAGGCTACAAAAATCAAAAATTTCATGTGCCCCTAGGAAAAGTTTAATAAATTTTTTTGCAGGAAATTGTTCAACGGTTTTAAATATGCTACTCTTATTACAATCAGAATATGACTGTTCCAAAAATAATTATACTGTGTTCAAAAAAACAAACCATTTTTAAGTAATTTGGCCTGTTTTCAGATACAATATATCGAAAACAAGGTAACGGATCCACATTCTTTTTGATGCATTTGATAGATCTATTTATTAAAAAATTAATGAAAACATTTGCTTTGTGTTTGTCTAGATAAATCGATATTTACCAACAATCATTTTTTTAATATATCTTAACATTGATGGAAAATAAAAAACTATCAAAAACTATATTTGCCATATTTTCAAAATAATTTCTTTGATTATTCCTCTACCTAATGCGACAATTTCCAGCTGCCCGTTTTTGCTCTTTTTGGCTTCAGGTTAAATTAAAAAAATTACATGGTTCCAAAAATAGGTTGCATGCACTTTTAAGTAATTTATGACATATAAACGTGCAGAGGCCATCCTTATTGATAGTTTTCCTTTTTTATAGTTAAGAAAAATTAAAAAATAACAAAAAATTAATAAAATAAAAAATAAAATTTTTCAAATCTTTTTTGGAATACTTTTTAATCATAAAAGCCTTTAAAAACATACAAAATCCAAAACTTTAAAAAAAATAATTTTACTTCCCATAAAATAGATTTTCCACAATTTTCAACTTTGCTTACCCATAAGTAGGCACCACAAAGGCGTAGAACCATTTTCAAACACTCATTTCAAGGGTTGATCAATTACACAAGGGAACAAAATTGAACTTTTTGAGTGTTGTTTGGAATTTTATAGCTGTTTTTTTACTAATTTGAGGTCGCTGATTTTAAATCTAATCTCCATTTTTCTCCATCAGCTCGAATTTTTAAGTTACAGGTACTAATCGTATTTTCGTCCATTTTCCAAAAAATTATAGTTAAAAAAATCATAACTTTTTTTTCATAAGCCGGATTTTAAAATTTTTTTTAATATCACAAAAAAATGACTGAGTAACGGCTGTTTTATTTAAAAAAAAAAGAAAAAATTACAAAAAAATTACACATTTTAATTTTCTTCACGCCGAAAGTTAATCGGTTGGGGGCAAATTGTTCTTTTTATTAGCTTTATTGAATATCATATTAAAGTAGCTTTCTAAAACATGTATGTACATAATAATCGATTGAAAATTGAATGAGTTACGCTAAGTTCGGTGATAACAGATTTTTCGAATTTTTTTGTTTTTACCCAAAAAAAATTAAAATTTTGTATTTTTAAAAATCATGACAAATTTGCAAATTTATTTATAGTTTTGCCTTCCATTACAATATAAATTAACTGACCAAATTTAATTAATCGGCAGGTTTCAATTTGGAAGTTAAAAATTGAAACCAAAAATAGGTCATTTTGTATGGGAGGTACCAGAAGGGGTGGGGCTATTCCGCCCATTTACAATCCCATAAGTTCGTTTCGAAAAATATTAATACTGATAAATTTTCATAACGATTCGTTAAGGTTTCCTCGAGTTACACTTTCACAAACATATTAATAAATGTTATTTCTGTATGGAAAGCCGGATTTTTGTAAATTTAGTTATATCAGTAAATTGTTGACAAAATCAAAAGTTGTGCACAGATTTCAATGAAATAAAGCTCATTTGATTCAAACCATATTAAACTAAATGTTTTAAGACCAACACTGTGATTTTTGTTGCATTATTTTTTTTTATGAATTTTTAAAAAACTAATTTATTTTTTTAATTTTTGTTTTTTTTTTAAACAACAACGATATCTCTGAAACTACTAGGCCAAATTAAAAACAAAACAAAGGCACGGGTTAAAGATAATTTTGTTGACGAGTTAAAGTTTTTTTTTTAATTGAATATGGTGAACCGTTTTCAAGTTATTTAAATATTTGTAGTGGAAGTACCTTAGTTTTGGACATAACGGTATATTACGAAAAGTCGAGCTGATACAAAAAAACCAAGTGCAGATTTGGATTCAGCGTCCCAAATTACCTTTAAAATAATATTCAGTTCTTAAACAACAAATACCTTGTTCCCTTGTGTTATCTATCATATGTTTTTTTAATTATTTCATAAATTTTGCAACGAAAAAACTCAAATGGCGCCACTGTGCGAGACTTATTTTAACATTTACATTTTATTTGACTCACATTGGGTTCAATCAGATCCAAAGTTATGATTAATACAAGGAAAGGTGGACGATTTTTTTTTAGAAGGGTCCGCACAGTGTCGTGATTTCATATAAGCGTTGGCCAAAAATAGAAGGAGTTATCGTAGGTTAATAAAAATTGGTACAGAAAACTTACGTAAGTAGACTAAGAAAAAAATTAAGTTTTGGAAAAATCGGCCCAAGGACACGCTTACTCCCCATATATCCTGAAGTAAAAAAATCGTATATTTTCTAATGTTTCAATCCGAATCGAACCAAATTTTGTACGGATAATCTTTGATAGATTCTAACTCACTATGTAAAATTTGATAAAATTACATCAAAGGACACGCCCACTGCCCATATATCCTGAATTAAAAAAATCGAATATTTTCGAAAGTTTCAATCCGAATCCAAACAAATTTTGTACGGATAATCTTTGATAGATTTTAACTCACTATGATGAATTTGGTAAAATTACATCAAAGGACACGACCACTGCCCATATATCCTGAAGTAAAAAATCGAATAATTCCTACATAATTAGCTTAAAGGACACGCGCATATGCCACTAAGTGAAAAATTCCATATATTATTAACTTAAATTTAAGATTCTATTCGTCTTCATGCAAAATATTATAATATCAGTAAAAAAATTTATATTAATAACAAACAGATTTTAGGAAGTTCAACAACATATACTTTATTTTTAGTTTCAGACATGCAAAGCATATTTCTTATTTACTATTATCATCGCCTACATCTTCAATGTAATTGCAGAAATCATCGTCAGTAATGATGCCTTCTTCTTCCACAAAAGCAAAATCTTTTATTTCATTTAGATCATATCTTCTTAAAAGTTTTTTTTTTGACTGTTCATCGAAATATCTGGCTCTGACTGCAGAATTAGGTAATGTATTAGATCCCTATTGGAGTCAACTCTACTCGTCTTACTTGTATGCCTCAGTCTATTATTCCGAATTACTTTGTGACAGGACTCTATGACCTCCTCTGATAACATTCCAATTGGTACATTTGAATACTTGATGTAATTAATACCGTGAACTAAAACTTTGTGCACAGTAACAGGCATGTAGTACCGGGGATATAGCTTATTATATAAAATAAATGTTTCTTTTAATAGCTTTTCAAAGCTTGTCACATTTATGTGGAGAAAAGTTGTTTATTAAAGTTTTGTCAACACCTGTTATCTGAGCCGTTTGTTCAATATTTGAAAAGAAGCGTCTGGCCGTGTTTCCACCATTCGATGTGCCATATCCTGTTTTAATCATATCTGTAATAAGCCCTATTTCATTCTTGAATTTTTCTTCAATCCTCTTTTTATTTTCCATCACTACCTGTTTATTTTGTTCATCCAATATACGTCATGACATAATACGTAGTTTATATGCAATGTGAATAATGCATTCAAAAAAATTTATCCACGCATGTAAGGTCGATAATCCATTTTCATAGCAATTTTCGTTGACTTTTCTTTCAAAAACTAATTCGGTATTCATTTGTGTAGGTTTAGCTCCACACAAAACACAAGTCGAACTACTCTTATGTCCATATATAGCATTTAACACTGCTCCGTCGATTATGGTTAATTTTAAGCGATACTGAACGTTAATTTTGTTTTTGTCATTATTATAGACGTATGTAATTAAATTTTCAATTTGACGCTGTATGTTGTCTCTTACTTCCATTATAAGTTTAGGATTTTCTTTAGCAAATAATATTTTCAGAGGTCTACATAGCCTTAGAGAAGAGTGTTTGCTGTTTTGCCACACAATTTTTCCATTTTTGTTCTCCATGATACGCAATGGTACGAGTGATGTAACAAACAAAAACTCGTCAGTAGCGTTTTGGCTTTCAAATTTTTGTTTGTGTACGCTATGACCGCTACTGCCACCTAATCCCCACTTGCACTATAAAATAACATTACTTTCAGTACCAAATTCTAACTTCTTCAAAATGCTGTTTGCAGTTTTATCCAAAATTGCCTGTAATGGAATATCTGCTGACGTTTCTGAAACTTTTTTTTTAGATTCTACAATGGAATAATAGGACGGAAAACAATTTTTATGTACAGCGTTCACAACATTTCTCATCATGTTGTATTGCCTAAAAGAGAGATCCATATCCACGTATAATGCTAACGCTTTTTCCACTGAAATAGTTCCAGTGTTACTTGTTTCTAAAATTTTTTCTGCTGCTTTTGTAAGAGCTTCAGCAGAGTTTGACACAACAAGCTCATCAACACGTCTTCGCTTAGTTCGATGTGATGCTTCTTCGAAAGACAGACGTGGCCGACCTCTAATAAAGCTTGAACTAGGTTCCTAAAAAAATAACAGACCGGTTTTATCTCTGATTGACGCCAAGAACTGATGGTAACTTACAAAACAAATAGGATCCCCATGGAATATTTCACTATCCAGCCAGTTATTAAGTCCTTTTTCAAATAAGGCTTCCGTCCATACTTTTCCCAATTAGTGCTAAATTTCAAAAGCGTAAACATGATTTTTTTTCCTTAGTGCAGTGTAATGATCTACGTTAATGATTTTTCACAAATTCCTTCATTTCACACACGATAAGGCTCTTTTTACTTTGCTTCACTTATAACCATTTGTTAAAAATATGCCGTATCTTCAATGGAGTAGACACTGAAAAATATTCATAAAATATACAATCGCACACTGTCGCAGTTGAGATTTATAGATATTAAAATACACACTTTTTCGGACTTAATATCAAAAAATTAAAAAAGTGTTTTGATGTATTTTTTTTTTATTGTCTTCTAAACATTCGGTTCGCTTTCAATAGACCACTTTGCTTTAGACATATGTTTGAGCTAACTGTTCTTTCCATATGATCAATATTTGTCAACAAAGCCAGTCTTGCCACATTAAATGGTACTTAAATTTACCAAACTGTTACAATTTATACCGACAGTTACATTAAGTATTAGAAATAACAGCGTTTAAAAAATATGTAAAATTCCAGATTTTTCAATGATCATACCACATGGTTAACAACTACCACAATTGAGCTACTATAAAAAAAATACTACTTCATATATCCAGAAAAAATTTTAGATTTCATCTAATTTAAGTGTTTATTTGTTAATAAGAAAAAAAAAATTTGGAAATTTGAATGTTCACTTATATCATTTTTGGCCACTGCCGTGACACTGTGGTCCGCCATCTAACATTTTTTTTCAACTAGTGCTTATTTCGTGAATGGTAACACTTAGCTTATGTCTGATTTGACAGATTAAAAAACTTAAAACTTAATTTCCCTTTGCACCCCATGAATGAGGTATGGGATAGCTTCTAGCGTTGTTGTGAATTAACACGCTTTCTATTTTTAGATTCACAACTAACGGCACCTACTTGTTTATCGACGAATGCGAACGTCACTGTTTTGAGAAGCTCTTACTAGACACGCCGATAGAATCGACGCTTAATGCTGCGAAGTTGCTGTCAACAACATTCGAGGGGGGTCGACAATGAAAGAAAAATTTATTTATTTTTTTCTTTTAAGATGACTGGAGCCAGGTTTGAACCTGCGATCTCCTGCATGGTAGTCGCGTGTTCTAACCACTATGCCGCGGCCAGTCCCACAGATAATTAGTTTTATCCTTTCGCTGAACGAATATGGTTGTGTATACGCTTGAACAACGCTGGGAAATATTGCGACATTACTTGAAAATCATGATAATATTGCAGACAAAAAAAAATCATCTTTTCAGATGAAGCTCATTTTGATCTTGGCGGGTATGTAAACAAGCAAATTGTCGCATTTGGGGCACAAAAAACCCGCACGCATACATTGAAAAGCCGCTGGACTCAAAACGAGTCACTGTTTGGTGCGGATTTTGGTCCAGAGGCATAATTGGGTCATTTTTCTTCGAAAATGAGCAAGGAGTGGCCGTTACAGTCAATGGCGATCGTTATCGGGTCATGTTGAACGAATTTTTGTTCACAAAGATTGAAGAGGACGATATTGGCAACATTTGGTTTCAACAGGACGGAGCTACGTGCCACACAGCCGAAGCTACACTCGATGTTTTGTGCCCTGTTTTTAAAGATCGCATTATCAGCCGCAGATCTGATGTCGTTTGGCCACCTGCAATTTAACACCGTTGGACTATTATTTGTGGGGTGCCCTCAAAGATAATACCCTGTCCACACTACGTCTCGAATTACCTAATTCGCTCTTTGAATTACTTACGCGAATTACCCTGTCCACACTACACGTACTTAATTCGATTTGACAGTTGGTTTTGTTTGTTTACTTTGCTTTGTTTGTATGCAACTCGTGGTTTTTTAAATTGGCTTTTAAATTTTTACTAACTATTCGTGATATTTTTAAAATGAAAAATGGCTTCTAAAGGTAAGTAAAAAGTCCATATTAAGTCATTGATATATAGATTGATTTTGTTTTTTTTTTAATGAACACTAGTTTACAGTCATTTTGCAGCAGAGTTGTAAATAATTTTAAATCTCATATCGATATTTTTAAAAAATGTAGGCTTAAAATGCACTTTAAGTCTCCAGATTGCAGCAATGTCAAAACAATCAATGATCATGCATGAATCCCTGTTTGTGTACGTTTATAATAAATAAACAGTTTTTATCTCGTTTGTCCATTTTTTTAATACCATCGTTTAAAAAGTAAAAAGACTTTTGGTCCAGTCGGCAGAAATGAAACATCGATATTTTCTAAAAAGGATCAGCTAGGATTTCAATTAAAGCATTTTTGTGATGCATGGTCAACCCAGAATACAGTGACATTTCCATTTTTAATCGTCATTTTCAAGCAACGTAAAGTTTAGCTTTAAGCATACCGTGATAAGCTTATAATCAAAAAATTTACCATTTGTAGTGTCCTATTAAAAAACGTGTAACTCTCCCTCTTATCACCCAATTTTTATAAATGATGGCTTGGTTTGCTCGGAGAAGTCCAATCTTTATTCTCAATTTGTCAAATTTGATTTATTTTAGTGATTAATATTTTTTATAATTTTTTTTATCAATATAAAACCCAGATTTTTGATTAAAAAAGTTAGTTTTTTAAACTTAAAATGCTCCTACCATCAAAACTACCCAACCGATGTTAACAGCTTGTATAGAAAGGTTTTAGGCGAGCACATTACCTTTAATTGGACCACTCTTGTTAAAATCGTTGGACCCGTTTACGAATTATTCTCCAATAAGCTGATGCATCTCATAAAAAATTTGCAAAATAATTCAAAAATTCATATCTTGAAAACTAATCAGAGGAAAATTTTTTAAATCTCATATTCGTGTTTAGGAGGCCGAAATCTATAGAAAATCTATTAGAACTCTGCAGCTGACAAAAAATAAAGATTTGTAAACCGGTGGAAGTGAATAATAGGAAAATAGCAAGTAAATGGGATGCCGTTGGTGAGAGGACTCTGTTGGAAGTTTGGAGGGAAAAGATGATGGAGCTGTCGCAAAAACAGTCACATTCTCTTGGAAATGGTGGCGGAGCTCAAAAGTCAAGGATACTTGTACACTGTTGTGGAGCTAGAAACAAAAATGCACAACATGACGGTACGATACCGGTAGGTATTTATGTACGCCCGATGTTTTACATGTGGACAATGTACTAAGATTAAAATCTTTAAAGTTCCATGTGATTTTTAATATTGTTTCTATTTGCGCAGAAAAGAAAAACAACTGATTGGAGTTTCGGGTGGTTCGCCGTCAAACTGGGATCTCTTTAAGGATATGGAAATGCTATTAGCCCCTTACAAAAGCTACAATAGCGATGGACTAGTAGTTGATAGCACAAACCGTAAGTACAAAAATACATTACAATATTACAATACAATATATTTATTAAAAAGTTGATAAAAATGATTTATTATTTTTATTGTTTAAGATCAAAACTCAAACATCGTAACTATGGATTCACCACCCTCGCCGTTGCCATCGCCTTCCCCATCGTCAACACAATCCGTCCATACCAATTTAGCTCCGTAACCATTTCCATTGTCGGCACCAACTGTTGTGTTGGGATCACCACCTTCAACTTCCAGCGCTGCAAAGAAAAAAAGAGAACGGTTTGATAAAATGTTTAAAAATATAGAAAAAAAAGTAGAAAGCATACAGGAACACATAAAGCAGACATCGGAGAGAGTGCTACAAATTGAAGAGGAAAAGAAGGAAATTTTAAAGGGCTATGTAGAAAGAGAAGCGGAAGTACAAAAGGCTCTTATTGAGTTTTTAAAAAGGCCATAGATAGTATTTTTAGTTTTTTTCAGTTCTCATTATTATTAGATTATTTTTGCTTTACGTATGAATTGTTTTTTTTAATTTATGAATGAAATGTTTTTGTTTCTCTTATTTAGTTTTTAATGAGGCCTTAGTATTTTAGGTTTTTTTTTGATCTTATTATTGTTAATTTATTTTTGTTATTAATTGTTTTAGGAATTTAATTATATGAATTGTTTTTTTTTTTAGTTTATTAATGAAATGTTTTTTTTATATATAGTACAGTTTTTGTATAATAAAACTTACACAAATATGTTGCAATTGCACTCCTTATTCTGCCTGGGTTGTTTCTTTAGTCTGTTAGTGTCGTATTGTGTTCAGGATACGACCGGTTCGCTTCTACTAGCTGTAAGGCTTGTAACCATTTTTCGTTTACTATGTCGTTCTTCTCATTGAGAAAATTATGGAGAACACAACACGACATTACAATTTCATTTGAATTCCTTATGGCATTATCTACGCCCTTCGCAATGCGTCTAAAACGTACCTTTAAATGTCCGAAAGCATTTCAAACAATACTTCGGGATTTTTATATCGCGTAATTAAAGCTTCGTTGGACAAAGTTTTGCGACACTTGAAAAGGATATGGCTTCATTTATGATTCACTCAGCCGAAATGCTGAGTCGCCAATAATGAGCACGGGAACATCTACACCTGATATATTCTTTTTCTAGTCGCTCATTAGTGTGCACTTATCTAGTTCCGTCTTTAGAGACGACCCTAAAAATATTTGGGAGTCGTTGCACCGTCCTGGGCTGCCAGAGCTTACATAAATAAAACGACATCTGAAAGTAATTTTCGAAGTAAATTAAAAATTGTTAGCGATTTTTTTTGCTTCTACCTTGCGTCCACCAAAGCTAACAAGACGGTAGAATACAATCCTTTATAGTTATAATAATCCGTGGCTTCTTCGTGAGCTGGATGGATCTCAATGTGGCAGCCATCTTTAAATATTTGACATGGTAAAAAAATAAAAAGCAAATTAAATAATCTTTATGACGAAAGGTTTTGCTTATCAATGGCTCCCATGCATTGAGGAAACCCGAGCGCTTCAAATTCTTGTACAAGGCTCTCCATTTTTTCTCTGGACATTGGAAAGTTGTTCAAGTATATAGGAGCTAAAACTTTCCACACATCGGAAACAAAGCTCAATAGAATTACACCTACAGTTGACTTTCCAATGCCAAACATGTTTGCTATTGTTCTATATTCAGCAGATGAGCCTAATGCATATAAAGCAATAACAATCCTCTTTTTCAGTGGAATCGCTTCACGTATCCTTGTGTCGCTTTTACGTATTCCTTGTAAAAGGTCGCACAACTCATAAAAAACACTGCGTCTCATACGAAAATTATTTTTGAAGAACGCATCATCCGCCCGTTGGCAGTCTATCTCCCAGAAGCACTGAGTACGTTCCTTAAACAAAAACATAAACTTTATAAAGAAAACATTATAAAATACTACAGGAACATACTTTTCTTGAACACATTGTTCCCGAAGAGAAAGATATTTGCATAATATTGAAGAGATGCAACTGCTCCAATAGTTTTAAATACTTCTGTTGCATTTGCTGCAGTTCCTCCGGGTTGAATTTGGTCTCCTCTATCAATTTTGATGTGGTCAATAACCTCCTCGTCATCACTATTTTTTTTACTATTTTCTTTCTCGCACTCAACATATTTCTTTTTCACTTTTACACTAAATTTAAATAAACAACAAACCCCGATCTCTAGCTTGATTAAAAAGGAAAATATTATTAAAGAAAAAGGACAGCTGTTTCGATATATTCCGATAAAAATTAGAGATTTGATTATAATTCAGAAGGTAATTCATTTAAATTCTAAATGAATTCTACTGTAGCCAGCCGAGGCAGCCATTTGAATGAAATTATTTTCCATTATTAACCGGAAGGATTATACTTTAAAATAAAAAAATAAATTTGAGAATATATTCAGTAGTTTTTTTATAGCATTTTCAAAAAAAAAGTTTTTTTGGGGACCCTAGTAAAAAAATATTTTTCCAAAATGTTCAAATTTTTTTCGTTTTAAATTTTAAAAATTACTGTATATCAACTCCTTTAAATTAACAAATAATGCATATATGTACTTTTGTTGAAAGGTAAATGGTCAATATAAGTTTATATGTGACCAAATAAAAACTTTTCAACATATAAGCCGGGCCTTTCCAAGAAGCGTGTGAATTATTTTAAAAATAAAAACAATTTTAAAATATTTCCATACCCTTTTATTCTCTCTAGCAACAAAAATGCGAAACAAGCATGATTTGATACAAATTGTCCAAATGGATCGCCCATTGCACTTTTTAAAAAAAAAAAAAAAAATTTTTAATTTTTCTGGGTATCAGAATCGTGATTCCTATGGTTATTAATATCATGATCAGGGTTACAGTTGAAAAATTTTTTGGCATAGTACCATGATGTCAACCATGTCCTAGTAACCACGAAAATCATAATCTTTTGTAATTTTTCTGGAAAAAGTTCACGCACCAATTGGTTTTTCTTACAGGTGTATAAAAAATTATTTAAAAATTTATTATTTTTTTAAATTTTTTTTTATTTTTTATATTACTTAAAGTTACATATGTACTCGTATAATAAAGATAAGAAAAATTATGAGTTAGTTATTGAAAGATAAAAATTTAAGATTTAAAGTTCGAAGAGATTTTTTATTCTTTTTTTTTCGTTAAAAAAAAGGTTAAAGATACGTTTTGGTTTGCGGAAAAATCTCATACCATCTCTAAATATTAATGAAATTTCATACTTGAGCTATTTTTTGTTTTAAATAAACATATTATTAATTTTTCTTAACCAAAAAGAAAATGAAAAATTTTCAAAACTTCATCGCGGTTGGTGCGTGAACTTTTTTGACCTTAAATAAATATATATAATAATATATATATATATATAAATATATAAATATATATATAAATATACGTTCCCTTATAGTTTTTTATGCTCTATTCGACTGTGCTATGCCAATTTTGATATTTTAAAAAATTGTTAAAAAATTATACCCCTAATGTATATATGTTTGGAGATCAAAATTTGGTTTTTGTTCAAACAAATTTAAGGCCTTACTCATAATAATTTTTAAACCTTTATAAATGTTTATAAATATGGCTGTTATTTTTTAGAAACTGCATTTTGATACTATTTTCAAGTACCTCATTAGGTGTCCAGTCTTCCAGCTTCGTGTCCAGCAAATTCAAAGCTAAAAGCAGTGCTTCACATGTTTCCAATTTTAACTTATTAATCTGCATCAGTGCCAACTTTGAAAATATACGCTATGCGCAAGCACTGCTTGTGGTATAGTCAATATATAAGATACAAATTCAAATAAATTTTATTTCAGGTCATTCAAACTATTTTTTAAATTGCCTACTGTGTACCAAAAAAGTTCAATGTCAGTTATAATAAGAGGTACATATTTATACGATTTATCTATTGGTTTACACTATAATAACTTAAATTCATATATGAATACCTCAGAATTTTTTTTTAAATATGACTATATTCAGACACTGTCAGAATAATTAATGTCTTCACTGGCCTTAATTAAATTAGGGTCTATATATCTTACAGCAGTTAGTCTTTTATTATTTATATCAATTCTGAATAGTATTTCGTCTGATAATTTGTGGTAAAAAAATTCAAAAAAATGCTCTATATAGCATTTGCAGATTCCAAATTAACTGCGGCGGCGCTTTTATTTGACGGTAGGCATCACAAAATAAAGAGTACTTTGTTTTCCGGAGCAACTCTAAAGCACAAAAAAAGTATTAAATCTTTTAAAAAGCATACAAACATTTAGGGTTGTAAAAAGTCGCAGATATGAAAAGAAGTGGCAAAAAGTAGGACTTGTGAAAAAGGGGCAGCAAAAGTGGCATGGCTTCAAAAAAGGGTCAAATTGCCACTTGGGTCGCACAGCGGTAACACTGATCACGATTTCAAATATGTTATCAGATTTGTTCCATTAGGCACAGTTTTTTAATAATTTGGATTTTAATTTTTTCTCCTTTCTTTATGTTGCATTAAAATATATTTTGCATAAATGTAATGACTGTATTTAACTTTATTTGATAAATACAATAACCGATACTCGTAGAGCTTAAAACATGAAAAATAAGAATTACAAATATGTATTTTCTATTAGTTAATAATGCTATTTCTCTATATTATGCTGAATATCCTTGCAGTTTCCTAAAATATTCCTAGCAGTCAGCGACCATAGTAGGAATTTATTTTACTTCACAAGCTTTTCTAAAGTTAGAATGCATTTGTGGAAACTTTCACCATATTCACCGGACACATCGTTGCAGCATTCATGAATTTGTCCAATAGTTGTATAATGTGAGATCGGAGTTTTTTATTCGATTTGAAGATTTTGTTCAGATTAGTGATTTGCTTCACCTTCTTAAGAATTTATTATCTGCTGAACCACCTAGCAACTGGGTTTCTCAGGCAGTCTAATAGTTTTCAAACATTAACATGGCTGCAGTAAAGTTGAAATTGGTGGCGTTTCAAAAAAATGCTGTTTTGAAAGATGTATTTCAGATGATTTCTCAGATTGACGGACTTGTAAATTTTTGGGTTAACACGGTCAAGCCATCATGTCTTTCACAATACTTGGATCTTCTTATTGTTGTGAAGCTTCTTTCTCAAAAATTAATTTCATAAAGAATAAATAAATGAGTTTCCTTAGAAATGAGCATCTTCAAAGACTGCATGATTGCAGCAACAATAAGCTATATTCCAGATTTGCGTAAACTAGCTTAAAAAAGCACATCTGTCTCATTGGATGTTGTAATACATAAAATAAACATTAAAATCAACGGTAATAAAAAAAAATTATTTTAAAATGTTACATATTTATAAAATATTACTTATTATTAATTTTGATTTTTTTTAAATTAATGACCAAAAAGACAACTTTTAGAAAAAAAATGTCTCCTTAATCTATATATATAAAAATAAGTTGCATTGTGTTAGAAATTGATGTTCTCTGATTTTGTTTCTGCAAACTTCATATGAAAGGTGACGTTAATACCAAGGTTTTTATGTTATGGTTATGTATCTTTGTATGTGTATTGGTTCTTGAGTTATAGCGAACACTGCATTCATTTCGAAACATGTATGTGTGTGTGTGTGTGTGTGGGGGGATGTGTGTATTGTTGTAACGTATGGGCTCGAAAACGGCTGGACCGATTTTGATGAAATTTTCAGGGAATCTTCCGAATAACCTCGCAAGTAACAAAGGCTAAACATTGTTTGAATTTTTCCACATTTAGGGGGTGAAAATAGCAAAAGGGGTAAAAACTCCCCTTTCCTATATATATATATGTTTGTATGTTTGCAACGTATGGACTCGAAAACGGCTGTGCCGATTTTGCTTTTATTTACGTTTGCTGTTTATAAACGTTCGTGGCCCAACATCATTTCGACATTTAAGGACAGTCAATGGAGTTTTGTGTACTACATATCGTCAAGCCTGTCAACAGCTCAATTTGTTGGAAAATGATATTCATTGGGAACAAACACTTGCAGATGCAGCAGTTGTCGCTCTTCCTTATCAAATTCGAGCTTTGTTTGCAATTATTTTATCTACCTGTTTTCCGTCGAATCCATCTGAATTGTGGACAAAATTTCAAGACTGTCTATCAGAAGATATTCTGTTTCGAGTGCGTCAAGAAAATCGTAATGCTGCAATGGATTTCACACCGGAAATTTACAATGAAGCATTGATTTGTATTGAAGATTTATGTTTGTCGATTGCTAATAAGTCATTAGCACAATTGGGAATGCCATCACCTAATCGTGCAATGCATGACATTTTTGAGTTAGAACTGCAACGTGAACAACAATACGATCGCAACGAATTAAATGCTTTTGTTCACGTAAATCTTTCGACATTGAATGCGATGCAAAAGCATAGTGAAGCCGGTGGATTTTATTTTCTGGATGCACCAGGAGGCACCGGAAAAACGTTTTTAATTTCATTGTTGTTGGCATCGATACGTTCCCACAATAAAATTGCATTGGCATTGGCGTCTTCTGGTATTGCAGTGGTCAGACAGCACATTCTGCTTTAAAATTGCCATTGAATTACCAAGCTAATGAAACTCCCACATGTAACGTTTCAAAAACATCTGGAACGGCAAAATTATTGAAACGTTGCGGTATCATTATTTGGGATGAATGCACTATGGCGAATAAGAAATCTGTTGAAGCTTTGGAAAGAACAATGAAAGATCTCCGAGATAATTCAGAGTTGTTTGGTGGTGCGTTGATTTTATTGTCAGGCGATTTTAGGCAAACATTGCCTGTCATTCCTAGATCGACAGCTGCCGATCAAATTAACGCTTGCTTAAAGTCTTCATATTTATGGAGATTTGTGAAAACATTGAAACTCATTACCAACGTTCGTGTTAAGTTGCAGAATGATCTTTCTGCTGAAAAGTTCTCTAACCAATTGCTGAAAATTGGGAATGGTGCAATGCCTGTTGATGACACTGGATTGATAACATTGCCAAATGATTTTTGCCGTTTCGTACAGTCAAAAGAGGAATTGATTGAACGTGTTTTCACTAACATAGCACAACAATATACATGCCATGCATGTTTGAGTGACAGAGCATTTTTAGCGGCAAAGAACAAAGATGTTACTGAATTAAACATGGCTATACAATCAAAGATTCCTGGCGAATTGGTTTCGTACAAGTCTGTCGATACTGTTACCAACGAAGAAGATGTTGTGAATTATCCAACAGAATTTTTGAATTCATTGGACTTACCAGGATTGCCTCCGCATAATCTCCAATTGAAAGTTGGAGCCACTATTATTATGCTTCGCAATATCAATCAACCGCGTTTGTGTAATGGTACCAGACTTGCTATTAAACGGTTGATGGCTTATGTAATTCAAGCTACTATTTTAACTGGAAAATTCAAAGGCGAAGATGTATTCATTCCACGCATCCCTATGATTCCGTCTGATCTGCCATTTGAATTTAAACGACTTCAGTTTCCTGTTCGCCTTGCGTTTGCGGTTACCATTAATAAGGCGCAAGGCCAATCCTTAGGAATTTGTGGAGTGAATTTAGAGTATCCAGTTTTCTCACATGGACAGTTGTATGTAGCCTGTTCGCGCGTTGGCAAACCGTCGGTTTTGTATATTTACACCGAAAATGGAAAAACAACCAATGTCGTTTACAATAGAGCATTACAATAAAAGCAATTTATCACTGATTTAAATGAATTCGAATTGATTTTTTTATTTTCTTTTTGCACTACGAAGTGTGCAGGGGGTTCGCTAGTTTTTATATAAAAGAATACACTTTGTTTAGGAATTATTTTTATGTAAATTACACAGTGCAACACATAAATTGGTGCCACCTTCGTACCCGGCTATTTTTGAAGTATATACCGGAATTATAAAAAGGACTTGGCCCCATCACATCGAAACACTGTTTTATGGATAGAACAAGAAAGAGGATCCAAAGGCACATCTCTAAATCCAGTGTCTCCTGGGTCTTTCACGTCATCATCCTCATACAGGCATACATTGTGGCTCCACCAACAAACCTCAGAGAGCATTGCGCCCAGCTTCTTGCCTTTGAACCTTTTTCCCATTGGCATTGTGACCTGGTGGAATCGCTCCCCTTGTTCATCTGATTCGGCGGGCAATAGTTTAAGAAAAAAGCAATGTGTTGATTATTGTATAACGCAGTCTTTTTACAAGATCCTTTATTAATGTGCCAAGCTCTGATGAGTTTGAAAAAAATACAATATGACTTAAATCTAGTGATGTTTAAAATTATACCGAATATAAGTACCCATGTACGGTGTTGCCATAAAACTCTTATAAGTTAAACCCTACAACATTGATGAAAAAAATGCAATTTTAGCGTCATGGATACATTTCTATTTTCAAAATATTCCTGCATTGTTGCCACTAATTTCTTAGCTTCATCTGGTACTGCTTGATGGTTTCCTAAAACGTTTTGAATCACAGCTTTAAGAGCGTCCCATGCTTTTCGGTGATTATTTGTAAGCACAGTAGTAAATTCATCGTTTTTCATCAACTTCCTGATATCTGGCCCAGTTAGGACACCCGTTGAATATAAAAACATAATTACAAAAAATTAATATCGTTATATATAAAGCGGGATCAGCCAATTTAGATATAAAAATAACTAAAATTACATGATAACCAGCTTTAATTTTTGCATCGCTGAGTTTTGATGAACTTTAAAGCGATTACCAATTTTATGTGGAGTGACGGCAGTAATATATCACTAGACTCCTTTATCAACGGTTCATTTTTCAGTTTAAGGTTTTTTTTCGTTCTCGGCATCTCTTGCTCTCCAGTTTGTGCGCTTATACTGATTGCCCTTGTATTGTGAGTCCCAATCTCAAATAAAGCAAAAGTAGTTAGGGAAACCATCTTTTGAAACTATTCCTGAAAGAGGAGCATTTGAAAAAGCATACTACTAAACACAAATACAAAATAGTACCTTGTATTATGTTGACGACTTTTAGATCGCAACAAGTTTTCCAATGGTTCTCTTCATATTTGATTTTCATCAATATATTACCCAAAGTCTCATAGGTTTCCTTCATATTAGTGCTATATGCTAATGGAATTGAAGGATTGTTGTTTGTTTTAAACAGCAACACAGCTTTTATACTTGAAACTGAACCGTCAATAAACAATCGCCAGTCATCAGAAGAATACGCCATTCCCAACTGATTTACTAAACCTTCGATGTCAGTGCAGTGGGTAAACGTGTTCGTTGCATCGACGGTGTACAATTTCTGGAACTAGGTTTGACGGCTCCGGTATGATGAGGCAGTAACGGTACGCTCTGTAAGCCTTCGGCGCTTCAAAAATGAGGTTAGAAATTCTAAATTCCGCTGCGTAAGCCCATCTTAGCCACAACATAGTTCATTTCGTTTTGTGTGAGTATTCAATATCAGGCTCATAATCGGTTTGATTGGTGAAAGCCGTATTGGCCGCCCATGTGGACATAACATTCGGACTCGGAGGATTGGTTGGTTCGGCACCATCATGCATTGGCATCGGAAGTATGCCAGTATAAGCGGCTACATATTTTTTGCATTTCAACCTTTGTTTATTTAACTTAGGGGAGTAATTGATGCATGCGTAACATCTGAATTCGACGTGCCGTGTCTTTTATCCACAACATCGGCTTCATGCAACTCAAATTCGAAGGTACCAATCCAAAAGGTGGGAGTAACAAGTGCCACACACTGTATTTGGTGTGTAGTCTTCGCCGCTTGGTGAAGCTTAAATTCCGGAGTAGACTTTTTCCTTTGTACAATTGTAGACACGATATGGTCACAAACTAAACAAAAATTACACAAGGGAACAAAATTGAACTTTTTGAATGTTGTTTGGAATTCGATGGCTGTTTTTCCTAATTTGAGGTCGCTGATTTCAAATCTAATCTCCATTTTTCTCCATCAGCTCGAATTTCGTATTTTCGACTTTTTTCCAAAAAATTATAGTTCAAAAAATCATAATTTTTTTTTCATAAGCCGGATTTTAAATTTTTTTTTAAAGTTATCGTTGTTACCTTTGAAAAAAATCAAATTTTTAATATCACAAAAAAAAAAAAAAAATGACTGAGTAACGGCTGTTCTATTCAAAAAAAAAAAATAAAATTAAAAAAAAATTACACATTTTAATTTTCTTCACGCTGAAAGTTAATCGGTTGGGGGCAAATTGTTATTTTTATTAGCTTTATTGAATATCATATTAAAATAGCTTTCTAAAACATGTATGTACCTACATAATAATAGATAGAAAATTGAATGAGTTATGCTTAGTTCGGTGATAACAGAATTTTCGCAATTTTTTGATTCTACTCAAAAAAAATTAAAATTTTGTATTTTTAAAAATCATGACAAATTTGAAAATTTATTTATAGTTTAATTTATAGTTTTGCCTACTATTACAATATTAATTAACTGACCAAATTTAATTAATCGGCAATTGTCAATTTGGAAGTTCAGGTAGAAATATTAATTGTCCAAAAATAGGTCATTTTGTATGGAAGGTACCAGAAGGGGTGATCCGATATAGTGCAAATTCATTCCTGATTCATATTTACATAACCGTAAAACTTACGCATAGTTTGACTGAATTCAGTGTACTTACAAAAAAGATATGTATGTAAGACTATTGGGGTGAGTTCGGTCATTTGTATGGGAGGTAGAACAAAAAAGAGGATGGGAGGTACCAGAAGGGGTATGGCAACGGTTTCGGTTTTTTTAGGGTTTGTCTACTTTTGCAAGATAAATAAACTGACCAAATTTCAATATCCTCCGGTAGTCTGTTTGGCAGGTAATTTTGTATGGGAGGTACCAGAAGGGGTGGGTACCTACAATCCCATATGTTCGTTTCGAAAAATATTAATACTGATAAATTTTCATAACGATCCGTTAAGGTTTGCTCGAGTTACACTTTCACAAACATATTAATAAATGTTATTTTTGTATGGAAATCGTGATTTTTGTAAATTTAGTTATCTCAGTAAATTGTTGACAAAATCAAAAGTTATGCAGAGATTTTAATGAAATAAAGCTTATTTGATTCACACTATATTAAACTAAATGTTTTAAGACAAACACTGTGATTTGTGTTGCATTAATTTTTTTTATGAATTTTTAAAAAACAAAAAAAAATTTTTTTTTAAAATTTTTTTTTTTTTAGAACTACAACGATATCTCTGAAACTACTAGGCCAAATTAAAAACAATGTAGGCACGGATTAAAGATAATTTTGTTGACGAGCTTAAGTTTTTTTTTAATTGAATATGGTGAACCGTTTTCAAGTTATTTAAATATTTGTAGTGGAAGTGCCTAAGTTTTGGACATAACGGTATATCGCGAAAAGTCGAGCTGATACAAAAAAAACCAAGTGCAGATCTGGATTCAGCGTCCCAAATTACCTTTAAAACAATATTCAGTTCTTAGACAACAAATACCTTGTTCCCCTGTGTTATCAATGTTTGGACACCGGCCTTTTTCCATATTACGTTCACTGTTTTATATTTTGATTGAAAAATGTTTTTTATTTTTTTTCAAAATACAACATAACAACACCTTATCTGCCTGCTGATCGTTATCAGACTACCTTTTTTCCTAGCGTATTCGCAATTATCAAAAAAAAGACAAAAACAAAAACCAATGCTTCGCTGAGTACGAATGTAGCACCAGACGATGACCTTACAAATGTTGCACTGTGTTATTATTATTATTTAATGTATATAAATTATTATAGACAACAATTACTATCCTACACCAGTCATCACGATCATCATGGCCATCATCATAATCATAATTTTCATTATCGGAGTAAAAGTTTTGCAATTATAAATACATTTATATATAGAAATTATAATAAAAAACCCAACACGGGAAAAAGGCACATAATCTATAATCAAAAAATCATGAAAATAAATGAACGCGTTCCGCTTTTATTCAAATTTCTGCAAACTTCGTCCTGCCTGCAAAGTTATTGGCATAAGTACGGGTTGTACCAAGCGCTATGGACACAAACAAAATATGTCCTAAAGGAAAGTGGTGTAAGAACTGCAACCTCATACTTGCTTGCCATATTTTATATCTGAAGCTTAAATGTATATGGTAGTGAAGGCTGTTATCGCCATTATAATTGTCGACGCATATACACCAAGCAATCCTGAAGGAGAATATAAAGCATTTGAAAGACTTACCTAAATATGCTGGAAAGTTTAATGTTAAATTTTGTGTATATCCAAGTGCAAGTTATATTCTGTCATCACTACTCCTTCTTTTTTTGACAACAGATAACACAAAGATATTCTGAACAAACCAGACCCACGTTTTTTATTACAAAAAAATTTATCAACATCGGCTAGGCCGTTAATGAAAAATTTAGTGACAAACACAGGAATAAATATAATTATTAAGAAAAATAGGGAAAGCAAAGCAGAGCTGTGCGCTCTTTGGCCTCAATTTGTGTCACGCCACCTCCCCTAACTAATCGAAAATAAACATACCTGGCATGGCTGTTAGCAACTACCAGTGTTGCCATTTTGGTGCTTAAAGCACTGTTTTTGGTGCTTTTTTGACTCTCCCATACCCTTTTTTTTCTTCATACCCGTTACCCGAAAAAAAATAATTAAGGTGCTTTTGGAATTTATTTCCAGTGCTTTTGGTGCGTTTCATTTTCTGTGTACCATCACTGTTATTTCAAGCATAATTGTACCATCATTGCCAATTAAGGCAAAGCACAATGTAGTGTAAACACCATTTAGCTATTATGTGGCGTGCGCGTATAAACATAATACGCATACACGCATAAGGCTGTTGAACATTCGCATTCAGTGTGAACGACCTTAGGTGGTGTAAACACCGAAGTGTCAACAAACCATCGCAATTTTTTTGCAATGTCCGCTGGCAATTCCGCGGACAGATGACAGTCAAATGTCATTGAAAGCAACACTGATTCAGAAAGTTCTAGCGCGAAGACAACATCAATTTCGAATTGTCACCTAGCGCTGAAAAGTAAGTAAAAATCACTTAACTTGGAGTCATAAAGTGTGGAGCTATACACGACCAAAATTTGTATCCCGATCCATCAAGACGCAGACCCAAAGGTAAGTAAGGAAAAGCAGCGCAAATCCAAGAGGATTCACCACTGATTATCCCACATCTGAGTTTTGTTCTTCTTAGTTATTTTAACAGAAATATATCAAGAAAGAGAAAAAGTCACGTGGTAAGCCCAATCAGTCAGACGTCGGAGACACTTGGACACGAAGTCCACCTACATCCAGATACTACACCAAAAAAACTTACCATCATCCTCATCCATCACCTGTACTACAATCAAATATACTTACCATCATCAAAACTCATCAGCACCTGTACTACATCAGAGAAACTTACCATCATTACAGCACCTGTAAAGACCCTCAAAAGTTAATCTGGAGTTGGAATGTAGGTTATGTAAGATATAGTTACGAAAAGAAAAGTAACCCAGAATACAAGACAGAATTTAAAAAATGGAAACTAAACACAAAGGCTCTGGGTAAGATCGGGAAAGTGGCATGTTAGGGAAAATGTAGGGACAGACAAATGGCACCTTTTTAAACGAGACTTAGAAATCTAAAGAGTCCTAACAAAAACATCGGTATACAATTGTACAAAAAAAAAAACTGGGAACCAAGTATAAATATAAATGGTCTCCCAAATTTTACATCCCGAATCTAACAGCGACATTTGTACAAAAAGTCGGGAACCAAGTATAAGAATAAATGGTCTCCCGAATATAACAGCGACAATCGTACAAAAAGTCAGGAACCAAGTATAAGAATAAATGGTCCCCCGAATATAACAGCGACAATCGTACAAAAAGTCGAGAACCAAGTATAAATATAAATGGTCTCCCAAATTTAACACCACAAATCTGACAGCAACATTTGTACAAAAAAAAAGCTGGGAACCAAGTGTGAATATAAATGGTCTCCCAAACCTAACAGTATAAGAATAAGTGGTCTCCCGAATACAACAGCGACAATTGTACAAGAAGTCGGGAACCAAGTATAAGAATAAATGGTATTCCGAATTTAACAGCGACATTTGTACAAAAAAGTGGAGCTGGGTATGAAAATAAATGGCCTCCCGAATTAAGCAGCAATATTTGTACAAAATAATGGGAGCCAAGTATAGAAATAAATGGACTCCCTAAACATACGATAGGATTTTAAAAGCCGACTCAATAATTAGAAAAGTGAAAAATTACACATGCCTTAAAACTTTCCCGATTGAGTGGAAATAAATTGCATCTGACAAAATAATAATAATGAAGTTTTTAAATTAACTTTTTACATCTGCCATCATATTATATTATGCAATTTTATTTTTTTTATATTATATTCTTTCTATTTTTAACTTTATCTATCCATATTTCAGCATTTTGTAAAAAGTTTTTGTCTATCTCTAGATAAAAAGGGGGAACATCCGATAGAGTAAATTTGTTTTATTAAACTATTTAAGCAGGGATTTTTTTTTTGATTAGGTAATAGAGCGCTCTAGGGCCTTTCTTTGAAAACGATTCCTCAAATTTAAGCCAAAAATTGATATAAAAGAAATATAAGCCCTCGGATTTTCTGGTCTTTATGAATATAACCAAGTGTCACAATAAAGACTACGTATGACCTAACAGTTTTAAATGTAAACATATAATTTTGGGTTAAAAATTAATTTAAAAGCGCAGTGGTTTTTTACCCGGTTTGAGGTAGTTTTTTTACCCGAATAAACCCTTTTTTGAATGGTTCATAGTGCTTTTCAATGTCCAAGACTTGGCAACACTGGCAACTACAGATTTAAAACCCACTTCCCTTCCCTTCAGTGATCCTACAAACACCATAATCTTGTAAGCGTCTCTGGGTTTCGATTTCATGAGTTTAATTTAAAATCCGTACATATGTTCGCAACTAATCCAGGATGTACAAGACCTTTCAGCTTTGTTGCTAATACATGTTTCATATTGTTTCTTTTCGAGCTTTGCCCAAGTTGAGGTCCAGTTGTTAGTTAAAACTTACATTCGAAAACGCCCCTCAATATCTATGTACTATGTATCATTTTGTTCATTGGTTATGGGTAACGCTCGTATATATTTTTTGGACAAAAACAGTGTAATTTTGTAAAAAAGCAGTACATCGATTTGGAAAAAACAGTACTTTTCGCAGTACATATTTATATAGCATATATATTTTATTCAATATGTAAAAAAAATTAACAATCATTTCCAGAATCAACTTTTGTAGTTGTTTTGTATTTGTCGTTTGAAGCAATTTGAATAAGCAATGCCAGCTTCGTTTTGCACATCTAATCGGGTTTTGTCTGACGTCTAAGTTTTGTTCGCTGCAGAGAAGATTCGCTCCACTGATGCTGAAGTTCCTGGCAAACATAAAATATATTCAGGGATCGTGGCCATTTCTTTGAATTTTCCGTCAGCGTTATTGAGATCAATAAATATCTCCACCCACCGATCCACATTTGAAACATTGTCATCTCTCCATTGCATAATTTTGTCGCTCGTTTTTGATATATGTAAATTGGGTGTGCAAATATACCGCATTTTCATTGGCATTGTACAAATTCTTTTCCCTTAACTTGTTCATAACGGCTTCGACTTCATTCCATTACATAGTATTAAAGCATTCAAATCAAAGCAGGCAAAATTACCAAAAAATCAGTGCGTAAAGCAGTCATCTCAATCGAATTGTATCCATTGTCAATAAGTTTTTGCTTTTCTGCTACTACAGCTGGGGATAAAAAATCATCCTCTTGACGCATTTTTAGTGTTTCTTCGAGCTTATTTTTGAAGTAAACAATATTATTGAATGTATTCGCTGTTCGCTGTTTATATTTCTATTATGTATCGAAAAACAGTACTTTGAGGGAGAAAAGCAGTACGCAGTTTTTGGTGTCGAAAAACAGTACTGTACTGCGAAATACAGTACAGATACGAGCCTTAGTTATGGGTCATTAAATGAAAGTAATAAGAATAAAACAACTTTAAATTTTTTTGAAATAAAATTATTTTCTTCAAAAATGTATGTGTTTTTTTGCTATTTTTATTTTAAGCAATTTAAAAGTACGAGACCGGCCGTGGCATATTGGTTAGAACACGCGACTACCATGCGGGAGATCGCTGGTTCGATTCCCGCCTCCAGTCATCTACATTTTTCTTTCATTGCCGGCCCCTTCGATGTTGTCGACAGCAACGTCGCAGTATAAGTGTCGAGTCAATCGGCATGTGTAGTAAAAGCTTCTCAAACAGTGACGTTCGCATTTGTCGTTAAACAAGTAGGTGCTGTTAGTTGTGAATCAAAAAATAGAAAGCGTGTTAATTGACAACAACGAGAGAAACTATCCCATACCTCAGGGTGTAAAGGAAAATTAAGTAAGTAATTTAAAAGTACAGGTTATACAGAAGTAGTCACATTAACACGAGCAGTTAAAACTTGGTGTCTTCGCCGGCAAACGTCATTTTGTATACAACTGCTATTGAACCGCCCCTACTGTCTAAGTATGTAGCAACAATTTTTACACAACCAGCAGTGTTTCGCATCATCTAAATTAGCATAAATGCACTTAAATTGTTTGCAATTACAACCCGACGAATGTGTTATTCCTTCCATTGCTAAATACTTATTTAAGTCACCCTCCAGAGCACTTGTGGTACACAGGAGGTTTATACGTACATACATGACTGTGGACCAAGTAGCTAATTAGCTACATACGGTACACAATAAAATTGCGGAATGTCTGCGGCCTCTTAACACTTTTGTGGTCATGGCATTATGTTAGACCTTAGGTGCAACTTACACCATGGTACTCTTATAGACACCTTGGTAACTACTTCATATGCAACTCGCATTGTAAATTATATAATAATTGTATTAATGTTTCGTAATGGGCGATGGTTGGTATTGTGCCGTGATAATTTGTTGAAAATATTCAACATTAAACATAATTAATGTTCTAAGGTAGAGGATGCAACACTAAGGAATAGCGTTTTGGGTGCAGCAGAATGAATTTAAAGCAGTTCGAGAATGGGTTATAACAAAGAGAGTATATTTATCAGTGACAAAAAAATATTTTTTAATTACACTGTAATAATTAATTTACCGTGAGTTTAAGGTCATCTAATTCGCAATGTAAAGCATTTAAACTTTTTTTAATCAGTTTTAAAAACTTTAACATTTAAAATTTAGCAATAAGCTCTTCTGCCGGTTTCGAACAACAAACATCATAAAAAGGTAAATCCACCTCAAATCAAATAATTTTCGTTATCCCCCTTTTCCTATATTGAGCAAAACTTGCCGGCAGTTTTACTCAACCTTCTTCTACCTAATTATCAGAAGGAACACGATAACGTTACAATAATGTTGTCACAGGAGACAGTGCACATATTTGCGCACGCACAGAAATTGTAATTCGACATTCAGAGCGGACTGTTTTTTAAGGTATTCCGGCAACAGCAGCCCATCCAGACCCAAATTCGCCTAATATAACACCCACACGTCAACACTGCAGTTACCTGCAATGTCATTGCCCAACTCCATACCACCTCAACTCCAGCAGCCTGTGCACCCGTCCGGGGATTCTACTTTCAAGATCATGGTATTTAATTGCAACCGTCTTAGGAACAAAGTTCCCCAAATCACGGACTACATGCATAGAAAAACTATGTCGCTATACAGGAGACGATGTTCGCAGATGATTGTAGAGTCTTCAGGGAATTATAACATGATCCGGAGGGATCGGGTAAGTGGTAGATGACTTGCATTGATCATAAAACGCAGGGTGAGCTATAGAGACTGAAATCGTCAATGTTTATATCCCACCCGTTAAAATCATCAGAACACACTATCACCATCTCCTGGAAGGTGACAACAGAATATTTCTTGGCGATTTTAATGCTCATCGCGAAAGCTGGTCTTCATTACTGGCAATAACCTGTGGTATTAGTATTTCAGACCAGATAGCAGACTCGGATTTCGCGGTAATATATGACGACTTCCCAACAAGGATAACGGCACAGTATTCAAGCTCCCGGACATATCAATTGACGGTCCGTCGCTCCTTGCAATACATCATCACATGCCAATCTTGCCTTGACCACAGATCACATCCCCATTGTGCTCACGATTGAGAGCGACTTCATGGAGCCGGATAATGATGCAAATATGTAGCCCCAATCAAAAGTTATAAGCAAGTAAATAATTCCAAAAAAATTTATATTTTTAATGTTTTTTTTGCAACAAGGTCAATATATCCTTGAGTTTGCAAAAAAAAATTACGGGAAGTGCCAATTTACCAATTTGAAACAAAAAATTTTGGACTAGTAAACCATAACGTATGCCAACATCCCTGCCGTAAATAATGACAGTATGGCTATTTTAGTACGGAATTCGGAATTTTGAAACATATTTTCCCGGTTTTGGGAATTTTTTTGTACGAAATGGCAATATATTGTTATCCGTTTATTTAAGGACATTATAGTCCGTTTGAATTTTACGCTATTTTTCATATATGATATTACTTCTCCAAAAAATACTTTTTGACAAAATTTTACATTTAAATCAGAATCATGCCCAAAATAATGTGTTTTTAATTATTTTTTTGTAAATTATTAAACTTCATGTCATTCCCTTTCTAACGATATGCAGCACTTGAATGTCAAGTGTTTATTTATCCTTTATAATTACACTATGACACAAAATGAAACTTTTTGAAAAACACCCGAACGTGACTATATAGGTTCGATAGTACAACCGGAGCTAAGTAAAACCCTAGCTCAGTTTGGCTGGATTGGCTACCAAATTTTTTTTTTGGCCCCCCAAACTTTTTGAAATCCCTTGGATACCTTGAAATAAGGTGACATCAGTTGTTGGCCTACAGTTTCTACAGTTTTTAATCTAGCTCTTTCTCTTCTTAAGCAATGTTGTAGCTAATAGTCCGCTTAAGAAATTGGTGTAATAAAATTTTCCAATAAAATTAGACTTCCCTCGTTTATTTTCAAAAAACTTCGATAAAAATTTAAATTTTTTCACTTTTTTTAATATAAGTCGTAGGGAATCCAGATTTTTTGCATACTCTATTCAGTGAAATTGTAGTTTATGTATTACCGAGTAACTTCTCTGAACAAACCCATGCAATCTGAACAAGTCTAGGGATATCAAATAGCACCCAAAACACACTATCTACTTTAAACAAATCAGATTTTTAGGAGTTTTGGGCCATTGTGCAATGTTTTTACATGATATCTTTACCAAAAACAAACTTATTGTATAACTGAACAACTTCTGTAAACAACTAATATGATCGAAATACTCCATCCCTTTAATTGTTCACAAAAAGCATTAGGCTGTTTCTCATATTGCATTTTTTCGAATTTCGTTAAAAATATGTATTAATCGCGATGTTGGTCATCTAGCTTCACCTTACGTTTGTTTTTGCCAAAATTACGAATATATTGTAAAAATTTCGTATCGATAGTAAGACATTAGGGTGTGCCGCAGTGAGGTAAAAATTCGAATTTGTTCTCAAATCAGTTTATTGCCGCTGAGTATTTTTCTTTTGTATACAGACTAAGGTGTAATAAGCCGTTCAATAGCTGAAGTGAAGACCTAGAATAGTATGTGTTTACTTTTACCATATCTCTTATAGATGCCGAGATATTTGATGTAGAAGTTGGGGTATTTTTGAAAAAAATTATTAAAAATTTTTAAATTGGATTTCGATGTAGATTATTATGGGCAATTATATATTTCAACTTTTTAAGGTTAATCAAGTTAAAATCTATATGCTCAAATATAATATGTGTATATTACCAATATCGCTATCAATTTTCGAGATATCAGGGGTTTAAAAAGCAAGCAATGACTACTGAACTATTGTTTTACCTGAATATATATTGTGTCTGCTTACTAATTTCACCAAAACCATTAATATTCCATGGTCCTTTGAGAGGATTTTTGATTTTTATCATATATATATCGTTATTAGTAAGTAGACACTATGGTTATTCAGATGGAACAAAATTTTATTAGACATTGCTATGCCTGCAGTAAAAAATGAGTTTTTAACGCCTGATATCTCGATAATTGGTAGAGATATTGATAATATACACATATTCTATTTGAGCATATAGATGTTAACTTGATTAACTTCAAAAAGTTGAAATATACAATTGCCAATAATAAACTACATCGAAATCCAATTTCAACATTTTTAATAATTTTTTAAAAAATACCACAGCTTCTACATTAAATATCTCGGCGTCTATAAGAGATATGGTAAAAGCAAACACATACTATTTTAAGTATTCACTTCAGCTATAGAACGGTTTATTATTACTTAGTCTGTATACAAAAGAAAAATACTTAGCTGAAATAAACTGATTTGAGAACAAATTTGAACTTTAACCTCATTGTGGCACACCCTAATGCCTAATTATCGATACCAAATTTTTTACAATATATTCGTAATTTTAACAAAAACAAATGTATGGTGAAGCTAGATGATCAACATCGCGATTTGTACATATTTTAAACGAAATTTGAAAAAATGCCATATAAAGAACACCCTAATGCACTTTGTGAACAATTAAAGGGGTGGAGTATTCCGAACATATTAGTTGTTTACAGAAGTTGTTCAGTTATACAACAAGTACGTTTTTGGTAAAGATAGCAGGTAAAAACATTGCACAATGACCCAAAACACCGAAAAAAACTGATTTGTTTCAAGTAGGTAGTATGTTTTGAGAGCTTTTTAGTATCGCTAGACTTGTTCAGATTGCATGAGTTTGTTCGGAGAAGTTATTCGGCGTTACCTAAACTACAATTTCTCTGAATAGAGTATGCAAATAATCTGGATTCCCTACGACTTATATTAAAAAAAGTGAAAAAATATAAATTTTTATCGAAGTTTTTTGAAAATAAACGAGGGAAGTCTAATTTTTTTGGGAAATTTTATTATATAAATTTTTTAAGCGAAGTATTAGCTACAACTTTGCTTAAGAAGAGAAAGAGCTAGATTAAAAACTGTAGAAACTGTAGGCCAACAATTGATGTCACCTTTTTTCAAGGGATCCAAGGGATTTTAAAAAGTTTGGGGGGCCAAAAAAAAAATTTGGTAGCCAATCCAGCCAAACTGAGCTAGGGTTTTACTCAGCTCCGGTTGTACTATCGAACCTATATAGTCACGTTCGGGTGTTTTTTTCACTGTTGCACTGTGTTATAATCAAACTTCACTACCTCTGTTAAAAATGTATATATCGTGAAACACACATATCGCTTGTTTTCTGCAAGACCGTCATAACTCAAAAAACGTGATTTTTGAGCTAATGATGTAGAATTGTTTATTACATCATACTCCATGTTGTGTAAAAAATGCATGTTAATATCTTTTATACACTCCGCATGAGAGCTATTTGAATTCCTCCATTTCGTACAAGTTGGGTGTAAATTAAAAACTTTAAACGCGTTTATCTCGGAATCGATTTTTTTGAGATATGACGGTCTTGCAGAAAACGAGCGATATGTATGGGGGCCATATCTAAATCTGAACCAATATGCTAAGATTTGTTACCACATTGTAACAGTAAAGTAAGCTCTGCCAAGCTTCGTTAAAATCGGTACAAAAAATGGTTTTTGGATAACATAATGTATGATAGGCAATGGTAATTTGTATGGGAGGTACGAAAAGTAGATGCCCCTCCCCGCGGACTTATTATCAAAGTAATAAAACCTGCCAACTTTTGGTTCGTAGAGTCCACCAACAAGAATTTATCGACAGAATAGTGTTTTAAATGAAATAGGTTATTTTGTATGGGAAGTACTTGAAGAGGCGTGGCTACTCCACCCATTTTTCAGCCAACGCCGCGACTGACGATTTTTATACCACTGCCAAATTTTTATTTGAATTAGTGAAGAATTACCTTATTACTTAAAAATTTCCAGCAAAATTATTTGTTAAGCCATAAATTTTATTTTTAATACAGTAACATATTCATATGTATTCGCAACTTTTCGTTATTATTACCATTTTCTACAAATTTCCATTAACATTTATATATTTTTACCTACAGGGAAGAGGGAATATATAACTTGATACGGGGAAAAGTTAAGCCCATCAAAGCGTACAACTGATACCCTAGACATTTTAAGAAAACATATGTTTTGGTTTTTTTTAATACTTTTGGTCCATGTCCGTCTGTCCCGCTGGGTGAATGGTGAGGACGATAACTAGAGTAATTCTTCATGAATGCAAATAAAAATTTGGTAGTGGAAAGAATATCTTAATAACGGTAAAAGATATTCTGCTACACTAAGCGTGTTTTTTGTTTGCCTTACATAGTAGATTCTTAAAAGTGAAACATCTTTGTAATCCGGCTAAAAGTGAAGAAGTACCAAAGTGGTAAACTTTTATACCTTGTAGTGTGTTAACACAGAATGCAATATTTTGAAAGCCTGACTCCTCCTTTACAAATGTCTAGAACATTTTAAAATGATCAGAATAATACTTTAAAAGTTGTGAACTTATTACACACTGTGCGTGGCTGGGCCAAACGGCCCATTTAATTTATCTGAGCTGTGACGTCATTTAAAGTACGATCGAGAAAAAAATACATGGTTGTTTTTAGTTTTACAAAGGTTACATTTCCTCCATAGATCATTATTGACTCGTGACTGGTTCTATCTCGATTTCTATCCCTTTTATTCGGTCATTTTTCGTAACGCACGTAAAGATCTTTAAAAATTTTTAATGTTTTGCTTTCAATTTATAAACAAAAAATTTAAAATTTTTTCAAAATATAAAGAATTGCTCAGAAGTCAAAATCGTCTTGTGACTTCGTCACTCATTCACACCACACATTGTCACTACATCGCAATTCTCAATAACAATTCCCAGGGAATTAGGAGTTTGTTCCCGAATCCTTGTTTCCCTACTCTGAATGAAATCTCCCGCAGATTTGTTTCTCCTATTCTAAATGAACTTCGAGAATGGGAATCTCATCCACGGGAAAAAAGTAGGTATTATGAATGTCAATAATAGGGAGAATGCGATAGGCGTAAATAATTCCGCCAAATAATTTAAAGCGTGCTCTGTGCAAATTGTAAGTATTTAATCTTTTCTATGAAAAAATAATTGTTATTTTAATTATTATTATGGCATTATTATTATTTTCAGGTCCAAAACATCAAATAGAAATTCTTTTGAATACAATGCAAACGCACCCAGTCATTGCCTTCAGTTTTTATACAGGAAGCAAGGAGGAGCTCAACAGGGTTTGGCGCAACTTGGAGGCGGAGTTGAACTCAGCATCAGCAATGTTTCCGAATGGAAGAAGGTAAGAATGATAAAGTTCGTCCCTAATAATATACATATATAAATGCAAAATACTTTACAGGTATGGGCCGATCAAAACTGGCGGTGGCCCAAATATTGGGCGAAACAATATTCCATTTAGTTAGTGTAAAGCCTCTGTTTGCGAAAAGATTCGGACTAGGCTCTTCCATAATGGCGGCGCCAACTACAGAAAACATTGATAGCGTGTTAGATGTATTACTGGTAGAAGTTGAAAAAGAGAAAAATGTTGACTGAATTGAAGAAGAGACTCCACCTTCCCCTAATCCACCAGCAAAGAAAAAACGAAAAGCTGAAAAAGTTTCCCCTTCCGATGTCCTAGCAGAGAAGCTGGTCAACCAAAAAGATATTTGGGAGGCTATGACGTCTTTTTAATTTGATTTTTGTATTTTTTATTCAGGAGTATAGAATCTGGATTTTATCAGATATATCAGACAAATTTTTAGTAAAAAGTAATCAATGCATTTATCTGAGAGATTTATCTGCTATCAAACGTAAGTTTTGGCAGATTGTGCGACAAAATATTATTATATTTTATGACACATGTGTGTTTTGAATGAAGGTAAGTAAAAATATATTCAAGATACAAGATAGAAGAACATGTATGGTGCAATGTTGTCAACATTCAATTTAACTAAAGCTTATATCGACCGGCCGTGGCATGGTGGTTAGAACACGCGACTACCATGCGGGAGATCGCAGGTTCAACTCCTGGCTCCAGTCATCTTAAAAGAAAATAAATAAATAAATTTTTCTTTCATTGTCGGCTCCCCTCGAATGTTGTTGACAGCAACTTCGCAGTATTAAGCGTCGATTCAATCGTCGTGTCTAGTAAGAGCTTCTCAAACAGTGACGTTCGCATTCATCGATAAACAAGTAGGTGGCGTTAGTTGTGATTCTAAAAATAGAAAGCGTGTTAATTCACAACAACGCGAGAAGCTATCCCATACCTCATTCATGGGGTGCAAAGGGAAATTAAGTTTTTTATATTGAGTACTCGGTAGTAAAACACTAAAGTTTACAATTCTAATTAGCTAATAAATGTAACATAAGAACTTGGCAACTCTTTCGATGTTATACAGTTATTTTTTAAGATATGCTGACAAACGTTAAAAAGATGAAAGTAAAGTTGGTTATAGATTTGTTTATTCTTTTTAATTGTGCAAAAAAGGGCAAGTTCCAGAAACTGTTTTGCCCATACTCATGGAGTGGGGGATTATCCCAAAAGTGGGAGAATATAAATGTTTAAATGGTCATGAACTGCATAATTGTAAGCATGATTGCGTCAATGGATGGATATGGAGGTATGTTAAATTTATTAAGTCTGTTTTTTTTCTTAATGCAATATTGTTTAAGATGCTGGAAAGATGTGAAAAGTGGAAAAAAGAAGACGGAAAGATGTATGACGAAAAAATCATTTCGTAAAGGAACATTTTTCGAGCGGTCCAAGCTTTCAATTTTTTAAATACTGGGTTTTGCTTTGTTGTGGATCAAAAATTTGCCAATGGGGTACATAATGGTGGAAACTGCTATAGATCGCAAGCAAATTGAAACTGAATGGAATAGATTTTGCCGGGAAACAAATTTGAAAATTGGTGGCATAGGAGTTGTTGTTGAAATCGACGAATCCAAGATTGGCAGAAGAAAACATCGTCGTGAACATTACGTTGAAGGTAATAAAATTGTCTTAAGTTTTATGTAAGGATTCTTAATATTTTATTATTTTATGGCATTTTCCATCACTTTGGCCAAAACTTCCGGCGATAGGCCCTCACATTCTTGACGGATATTGTCTTTAAGAGCTGCATGAGTCTGAGGCTTGTTGACATAAACCCGCGACTTCAAAAAGCCCCACAAAAAGAAGTCTGGAGCGGTCAAATCAGGCGATCTTGCTGGCCAGTGCAAATCGTCAAAACGGGAGATTAGGCGCCCGGGAAATGCATCCTTCAGCATATCGGTTGTGGCACATGCAGTGTGTGCCGTTGCACCGTCCTGTTGGAACCACATGTTTTCCAATCCTAATTCATCAAGTTGCGTCAAAAAGAATTCGTTGATCATTGCTCTGTAGCGCTCACCATTCACAGTAACCTTTGGCCCGCGACGTCTTCGAAGAATAAAGGTCCGATGACTCCTCCAGCGAAAACTGGACACCGGATTTTCAGTGCCCCAGAAGCGTAAATTTTGCTTATTTACGTACCCGCTAAGATGGAAATGGGCCTCATCACTCATGATTATTTTTGATGAAAAATCATCTTTCTCTTGGTGGTGATTAAGGATGGCTTGAGCGTATGTTAGACGCGATTGGCGGTCAGCAGCTAACAGCTGATGCACCGTCTGGACTTTGTACGGAAACATCTTCAAATCTTGTACCAAAATTCGCTGTAAAGACCGTCGACTGATACCCATTTGCATGGCACGTCGTCTGGTGGATGTCGACGGCGCTTCCATGACATTCTCGGCTACAGCAGCAATATTCTCTGCAGAACGGCTACTCCGGGGTCTGCCACGCCTGGCAGCATCTCGTGTTGTGCCAGTTTTTTCAAAGCGAGCGGCTAAACGTCACAGTGTTTCACCAGTTGGACGGCCAGGAAATCTGCGAACGAAATTCACGTTGTGTCAAAGTCACCGACCGATTATTGGTCAAATAAAGTCAGCAATATTCCGCGTTCTGGAGCAGTGTAGCGTAACATTGTTTATTAACGTGTATTTCGCATGTGTTTACTACACAAATGTCAAAACAGAACTGACATTAGGGGCCAATCGCATAATTTACAGCATTTTCTGATAGGAGGATTAATTTTGCGCCACCTTGTATTTAACAGAAAATGAGAAAAAAGATGATAGTATAAGAAAAGAAATTGATCCTTTATTATAAATATTAATATTTTTTTTTCTTTAATAACATTGTTTTTTTTCAATAAGAAATCGTTTACAGTTTTTTGCACAACTCTTTTGGACGTTGCAGAATAAATTGCAATATTTTAAGAAATCCACATGCAATATCAAGATAGAAAAAGTTCTAAAAATGTCAAATCATAGTGAGGGTAGAGTGTTTTATGGCACACAAAATTATTGGAACCTCTTGATCGCGCATTACAGAATATAAGAAGCAATACATGATTGAGTCATCTTATTAAAATAAAGTTAACCAGAAAATATAATGTGTGTTTTCGAATGTATGTATTCCAATGATACCCCTGATTGCCGTTTGAATTCAAATGATAACAGTTTCCAGTTCGGTTAGAATTTGCGATGACAACCAATAAAGCTGAAGTACAGTCTATTCAAGTTTGCGGCTTGGATTTGGAAAATCCATGTTATTGGCAGGAACAGCTTTATGTTGCATGTTCAAGTGATTATCATATGTACACTTCTTTGGTTCAAAAGTATTGTAATAAATTTCTGTCATTAAAAAAATATGATCATTTAAAGAACATTTTACTTTTTGTTAAGTTCCGATGAGAAGATTTATTCCTCCCAAAAAAGTTACTTCTTTATGCGGAACGAAGTCTGGCCGGACAGCTAGTTTTTTTTAATATATACAAAAATAAACAATGAACTATAAATTATTATCAATATTATTTCTAAAATTTTGTGCAGCACTTAAATACTTGGGTGAGCCGAAGGCCGTAACATCACTTTCTTGGGTCGTAAAATTCTCCGAAACTCCGAAATAATTAAAAACGGTATTACATTTTAAAAAAGCATATGTTGTGTAATGTAGAACAAACGTTGACAATTTAAGCTGCCTTTGTTGGAGCGTAATGCAGCTCTCTTGTACCAAAAACGCCATTTTTCAATACGGCATTGGAACGTTCTATTAAATTCCGGCACTTTAAATGACTTCGTTAAATATCATTTCAACAGATCCTTCTTCCGAACCTCTATGAGGGGTCATAAGCTAAGGCTGATGACAGAGTGAGCGCTATAAGCGTTGCTATGCTTGTAGCTACAATCGCTATTGCTATATGAATCTTTGACATGTCAGAGTAAGCGCTACATTGTGTGTTTTTTGAGAGCGAGAATGAGAGCGCATACTTTTATACGCCCTTTTTAGTGTATTTGTTTATGTTATGTGTGTCTTATTTTGTAATGAGATGTAGTTTATTGTTTGTTTAACATGGATTCGGACGAAGAATTTTCAATGTCAACCAATACTTATAACGTATTTTTTTTGGCAAAAAGAAAGGAATACATAAAATAAATAAAAATAGAAAAAAGGAGAATTTCATAGCTTATATCATGAGCCGAGGAAACATCCTGAAAAATTTTTTAATTATTCAAGAATGTCAATGGACACTTGACTATATTTTAATGAAAATACAGTGCAAGCTTGAAAAGCGTTAGACAAATTTAATAAAAAATCCTATAATGCCTTGCGAAAAATTAATAATAACTTTAAGGTAAGTATTTATACAGTGGACGTCCAAAAGTACGAATTGTATATTTCCGATTATGGTTTACAGCAATAATATTTTTGGCTTCTTTATGACAGTTTCCCGTTCGAAAAAATTTATATTTCTAAACTTTATTTTCCATATTGTGTATGTCACAATATGTTGTTTTAATTGCAATGCAAATAAAATTGTCATGGAAAAGTCCAAAAATTCAGTCTCGTAAACCATACTCTCAATCCTTTTATGGCAACAGGTTTTTTTTTCTCTTTTTACACAAAATAAAACACATGCAGTCAGTTTAATGGAAATTAACTTTTTGTAATTCAAACAAAAAATAAAAAAATTCAAATTCAGTTTTTATCAATCTATATATATAAAAGGCTTGGGTGACTGACTGATCACTCCCCAGCCCAAACGGCCAAAGCTAGAACCGTGAAATTTAGAATGTAGGTTTCTTTTATGACGTAGGCGCGCACTAAGAAGGGATTTTTGGAAATTCGGACTGTAAGGGGGTAAAATGGATGTGGCACCGCCCCATACAACTGGAATTTTAAACAGGCTGTATCTTTTGAACCATTATAGGTACGAAGTCGACATTTGGTACGTATATCGGTCGTATAAGAAAAAATACTTTGTTTGTGAAAAGAGGGGGATGCCACGCCCCTTTTTAGAAAATCGTTATATGTGCCAAATAAATGAACCGATTGCAATTATATTTTCTTTGTTTGATACTGTCCGTAGGGTCTCTATTATAGGATACATGAAAACATAAGACAAAGGGGCGTGGCACCGCCCACACAAACCTATCTGCCATATCTCTGCTACATATGTTACTGGTACTGGGAGGATTGCGTCTTGCTGGGAAAAGGGCGGGACCACGCCCCTTTTGAAAAAATCTTTATCTCGGCGAAATAAATAGACCGATTGCAATAAAATTTTCACTTTGTAGTACTATCCGTAGGGCCTCTATCTTATGCTACTTGAAAACATAATTACACAAAGGGGCATGGCACCGCCCATACAAACCAAAATTACAATCTCACATTTTTTTCGAGCCACGTAAGGTGTGAAGGTGAGATTTCCTACATATGTAAATTGCACCTGGCGGGTTGACGTCTTGCTGGGAAATGGGGGTCGGTCATATTTATTATTACAATCGTTCTGTAATAACATTTCTGTAATCTATATATTTAAAAATGCTTACTGGCTGTAGATAGGATGATGAAATTTGGGAAGGTTGTTCCCCTTTTCGAGTAAACGTCAGCTAACAATGGATTTTTGAAAATAAGTTCTTTTGGGGGTAAAAATTACTAATAAGGGATAAAAGTTATACCATCACCCATACCATAATCGCGAAAATTTATATGGAAACGCTCACTATCAAATTGGATTAAAGTTTTTTTTAAATCCGATATTTCTGGGTTAAAAAAATCGAAAAACGGATAAATATCGCCCAGACCAAACGGCGTATGATATAATGACGATAATTTATATAGTCTTGCTCCCTATGGAATTAGAACGAAGCAAGAAAGGTTTTCGAATTTCTTATCTTTTAGGGGAAAAAGAGCCCAAAAAGGATGAAACTGATACTAAACGGCTAAGGGTGTATTCTCAAAAATTTAAGTGAATATTTTAGTTGTGCGATGTGAAGTAATTTTTCGAAATTCGTTCTTTAGTTGTAAAAATACCGAAAAAGGGGTAAAACTGGTACGTTCTCCCAAACCAAATGCCTTAAGGTAGAGTTACGAAAATGTATATAGAATTGCTCCCTGTAAAATTAGAGAGCCGCCATATGGAGTTTCTAGAAATTCGAACATTCAGGGGTAAAAAGATCGAGATAAAACTGGTGCCATCACCCAGACCAAAAGGCTAAAACTATAATCATATATGGGCATGCTTCTTATAGAATTAGAGGGGTTACCAGTCCATTTTAGTTGTGCGATAGGAATGTATCTTTTGCAATTCGTATATTAGGGATAAAAAGGGACTAAAGCGTTTGTTTTACGAAGCTTTTGCATTTAACCTGTATGCTTAAATTCATAAGTAGATTCATTGTAAGTACGGGTGAAGCAACGCGAGCCGGGAAAGCTAGTATATCATAAATTTTTACATGTACATTTAATTAAAGCATGGAATGCAAAACTACGATCTATAAAGTTAAATCTGGAGATATCGGCGACACTGGTGACGTACAGGGCTCGTACGTTGTGGTTTAAAAGTTTGATGCATCTGCTAAAAGTGCGCTGTTGTAGGAGGATGATGCACCCTCTAAATTTGCTCCCGTGTAGGCCCTTGATGTTGATGCACCAGCTGTATTCGCGCTGTAGTAGCGACTTGAAGATGATGCACCCTCAAAATGTGCACTTCTGTAGGCACTCGATGTTGATCGACCCGCCATATATGCACTGTTGTAGTCATTCGTGGTGTTGTAGACGTTTGTGCTGTTGGATCCCCTTGAGCTGTTGTAGTGGCTTGTGTCAGTTGCGCTTTTATAGCCGCTTGGACATTGGATTACAGAAGCTGTATTTGGCGGATTTGGAAATGCATGATTATATACCACTTTTTGTATTTCCATTCGGCATAACAGTTTCTGGTTCAAGTCCATTTTCTTCATGAAGGGGATTAAGCTGTTAAAAAAATCTTCATCGTCGTTGCGCTCCTTTTGGTTTTTCACTTTTGTTTCCAGCAATTCCAATTTTTTTCGCTCAATAGCCAGTATTTCTGTTTGGTTTGAGTTCGATTTTACCTTCTTTTTTATTGGCCAAACTGTTGCCTCTTCATCTTGAGAATCGAGATATCCTTCGGTATTAAATGTATCATCAAGGTTCTCATAATTCGGGATTTCTTCTGATAATGCCTCTGATGATACTGTCAAATTTCTTTCTAGGCTTCATTTGATCTTTAAGGAAAAGTAGCGATTTGAAGTGCGGCCATGTAGTGTATGTTTAGAGTTGTTCATTTGTCATGACTGCATCTCCTGATCGTGGGACTGGAATTTTTTTACATTCTGATCGGAACTGATCTCTTAAAGATTTCCATTTCTTCATTAACTGCTCTTCTGAAATCAAAATAGATCATTTGTATAAACGTTAGCAATGTACTTATACAACAATTATACAATTTCAGATATCTAGCCACTGGTGCATCCTTCTCATCGCTGGGGTATTCATTTCGAATCGGAAGAAGTACAATTTCAGTCATTGTGAAGGAAACTGTAACAGCTCTCTGGGAAGAATTACAGCCAATACATATGCCTCAACCAACAAAAAATTCTACTGAACAGACAGCGGAACAATTTTGGAGGTTATAGAACTTTCCAAACTGCGCAGGCGCTATCAACGGAAAGCACATTCGAATTCGCTGTCCAGCTCATTCTGGATCTATGTTCTACAATTATAAGAAATACTTTTCGTTGGTTCTCCAAGGTGTGGCAGATGCCAATTGTAAATTTATAACAATTGAAGTTGGCGGCTAGGGAAAACAAAGTGATGGTGGAACGTTTAGTTCGTCGCAATTGTATCAACAATTGATAAATCGACAATTTCTTCCTGCTGATACTCAACTTCCGGATTCGGATGTTTTGGTGCCCTACGTTTTAGTTGGTGATGAAGCATATCCATTGCTGGATACTCTTTTAAGGCCATACGCACGAAGAGATTGCACCGCAGAAAATGAATATTTTAATAGCTCGGAAATGTATTGAATACGCCTTTGGAATAATTACCGCAAAGTGGCGCTTACTTTGGAAGCCTATTGAAACTGACCCATCGTTTTGTGATCTACTCGTTAAGGCTATATGTGTCCTTCACAACACCATTATAGACCTTGAAGGAATTGCAAATGCAATGCAAAAATTTAAATAATAGTAGCAGTACTAGTGAACGAGAAGGAAGATTTAACGCGATCAACATGACAAGAGGACGTGTGGTTAGAGATGCTTTTCGTGATTTTGTATTCACCCACAAATTATAATAATAATAATAAAATACTTACTTGGTTGCTTCATTACAGCTTCAATATTTTTCCAATTGTTGTCCACAATTATTCTGTTGTGGTAGTGTTTATTTCTTTGGTCCCAGACAACAGGGCGGGTAAACACTTCGGTAATAAATGTTTCGGTGTCGAAATCCATTTATTTGTAAAATTTTTTTTACAATTTAACAATTTTAATCACAGAGCAATACATAAAGAGTGACCAAGATTCCAGGCTGTTAAATTTTGTTTCAAAAAATGCCTGGAAAATGAGGTGCGAGCGAATTTTTGTAAACAAACTTCCAAAATATACTTGTGGTGACTGGAATGAATCATGTGTTGGTTTGTATGCAACTAAATGTACAAGTAGTGGGTATGTTCAGTAGGGGATCACTAAACGTACCACGAAACCTGGAATGTTTTTTTTTTCAATTTTTATGTAGTTTTTACGCAATATAATCACCTTGTATAAACATAATTTGGTACATTCCCCACACATATCAATCTAAATTTTATAAATTTCAAATTTACGTTAAGTGTATCAAATGATACATCAAATTCGGCTTACGATCAGAAAAGTGTTTTTTATTGTTTGATATTTATGGTCAAATTCAGTGTGTCACGCACTAGGATGACGCGTTTCGAACTCCATGACGAGTTCATCTTCAGACCCCTTTGTGATGAACTGATGCACAATGGTACATCATCAGCTGTATATATGTATATCTACAATTATGTCAAACATGTACATGCGAAGTAGATATCAGCCGAAAATGTCCAGCACCAATTATAGTTTGAATTTGACCGTTAATATTCAAACATGAGAAATGGAGGAAATTCTTTCCCCACGATTCCCCTTTTTATAAATTTCTTAATGTTTTCATTCATGTTTTAACACTTTTCAGTTTTGTTGCAATCGAACCTCGCTGTGTTCGAAACTTCCCATTAAACCTATCTTACTTAACATCCTCTGTAAATTCGCTCGAACCTAAGATGTTGCTAACAGGGCTCTGAACGGGAGGGGCTGATTTTTATTTAATTTCACAAAGAAATGCAAAAATAGACGAGTGCGGTTGCAATAGAAAAAAACAAACAATGTGAAAAACCGTTTAATAAACAACACACGCATGCTCCCACATATTGCCCATGCCAATTTTGTTATTTTAACTCTCTCTACACTCTCTCACTTCAACATGTCGCTGCTAGAAATCATTTCACTGCACGCTTTATAGCGGCCAAGCACTGAAACTATTTTGTAGCTCTGCTCTCACTCTGACAACATTTGAGCGAGCACATAAGTAAACACAAGCAGAGTTTTGTAGCTCTCACTCTGTCATCAGCCTTAAGCAGGGCTACAAAATAGTTTCAGTGCTTGGCCGCTATAAAGCGTGTAGTGAAATGATTTATAGCAGCGACATATTGAAGTGAAAGAGAGTTAAAATAAAAAATTTGGCATGTACAATGTATGGGCGCATGCGTTTAAACGGTTTTTCGCATTGTTTTTTTTCTATTGCAACCGCACGCGTCCATTTTACCATTTGTTTGTGAAATTAATTAAAAAAATTGTGCAAATAAATGGATTTAGATACAGAAACATTTGTTACGGAAGTGTTTACCCCTCCTTTGTCTGGGACCAAAAAAATAAACATAATCACAACGGAATAATTGTTGACAAAATTTACAAAATAAGACACACATAACATAAACAAAAGAAAAACTAATACACTAAAGAGAGCGTAAAAAAGTTTGCGCTCTCATTCTCTCTCTAAAAAAACACACAATGTAGCACACAAAGATTGATATAGCAATAAAGTTTGTAGCTTCAAGCATAGCAACGCCTGTAGCGCTCACTCTGTCATCAGCCTAAGGTTCCAAGGGATATCCAGCGTCTTCTAGCAAAAAAAAAAAATTATATAGTTAATACATGATTACTTTATAATGGTTTTTACAATTTTACCAAGCAGCCAATAACACAGTGCAACAGTGAAAAAAATACAAAAACGGGATAGTATAGGTTCGATTCTACTATCGAAGGGTAATAAAACCCTATACTCAGTTTGGCGAGATTGGTGACCAATTTTTTTTTATGGGCCCCTAAAGATTCTCAAAATCAGTGAGCCCCATGCAAAAAGGTGTGATCAGTTTTTGTCCAACAGCTAACTCACACTTCGTGATAGCGCTAAACTGTATTCGGCAATAATGTAGCTGGGAGTTTTGCGCACTAACTTTATTAACAAATTATGTCAAAAAGGTTGGTTATTCCTGCCCTTTTTCAAAAAAAATTGAAGAATAATTTATTATTTTTTCACTTTTTTGAGCATTACTTTGAGGGAGTCCAAATTTTCCTCTAACACTGTTCGCCAAAATTGTAGTCCTGGTAAAGATAAACAACTTTTGTGAACATATCAATCCAATCTGAACGTGTCTAGGCAACCTAAATAGCTCATAAAGTCCACGTTGATACCGGTTTTTCGAACCTTTACGCACTTAAAAGCCAGTAACGTGGTTGAATATCAACCAATTTGAAGTTTCTCAGCTGTTTTATAAAGAAGAGACTACGGCCTTTCCAATGGTATATATAGTTCTATTGATAACTTATCATAAATGTCTGTTTTTGCCTCGAAATTTCAAACTTTTGTGACTTTTTCACTATTTTTTAAGTTTGACGAAGTTTGTAGCCACTATTTTATAAGGACACCCTAATGTTTACTACTTTATTCAGAAAGTGCACGCTATCACGAGTTAAACGCATATTTGTTTGTAAAAATCGGTTAACAAATAGTTAAGGTATACATGTTTTCCGAGGGACGCAACTATGCTAAAATCAAATTTGAAGTAATTAACAACAACACCAAAACAATGCTTCTTCTTCAACTCTTTGATTTTAGTATAGGATATGAAAGTTGCGCCCCTCGTAAAACATGAATAACTTAACTATTTGTTAACCGATTTTTACAAACAAATATGCGTTTAACTCGTGATAGCGTGCACTTTCTGAATAAAGTAGTAAACATTAGGGTGTCCTTATAAAAAAGTGGCTACAAACTTCGTCAAACTTAAAAAATAGTGAAAAAGTCACAAAAGTTTGAAATTTCGAGGCAAAAACAGACATTTATGATAAGTTATCAATAGAACTATATATACCATTGGAAAGGCCGTAGTCTCTTCTTTATAAAACAGCTGAGAAACTTCAAATTGGTTGATATTCAACCACGTTACTGGCTTTTAAGTGCGTAAAGGTTCGAAAAACCGGTATCAACGTGGACTTTATGAGCTATTTAGGTTGCCTAGACACGTTCAGATTGGATTGATATGTTCACGAAAGTTGTTTATCTTTACCAGGGCTACAATTTTGGCGAACAGTGTTAGAGGAAAATTTGGACTCCCTCAAAGTAATGCTCAAAAAAGTGAAAAAATAATAAATTCTTCTTCAATTTTTTTTGAAAAAGGGCAGGAATAACCAACCTTTTTGACACAATTTGTTAATAAAGTTAGTGCGCAAAACTCCCAGCTACATTATTGCCGAATACAGTTTAGCGCTATCACGAAGTGTGAGTTAGCTGTTGGACAAAAACTGATCACACCTTTTTGCATGGGGCTCACTGATATTGAGAATCTTTAGGGGCCCATAAAAAAAAATTGGTCACCAATCTCGCCAAACTGAGTATAGGGTTTTATTACCCTTCGATAGTAGAATCGAACCTATACTATCCCGTTTTTGTATTTTTCAAAAAGTCGTCATTTGTTGCATAGTGTAATTATTAACGCCTCGCAAATATTCCTGCTCGAGGTAAGTTCGTAACTCGCTAGCATTCCAAATAAAGGAATCATGACATGCACTAGGATGAGAGACATCGACATACAGAATTTTCACATCTGTTCACATGTAGGTACTTTTTTATGAACTCGTTAGCATCACTGCTAGTTTCAACAAAATTTGTTTTAAGTCTGGCAACACAGTATGGCAATAAAAGTCTGTGAAAAGAACGAAACGTACCAAAAGAAATAATATAAATAAATAAAAATTAATTTCATTATAATTTCATTCAGCACTTTGCTGCGACTGCATTGGGCGAAGGAAACGTCGCAATCTTTCCCTATCCCCGTCTGGTAGCCACCCTCTGCAAAGAAGCGAAGGCCTGCACTCAACTTCACAAGCAGGGAAATAGCAAACGCCTGTTTTGCAGGCTCAAGGTGCGACGCCAACACCTCTAATAGGTATTTGAAGATCGGCTTGTTGTTCCTTTGGAAAGTAAAATACTCATTAATATAATAAACAACAAATATAATAACTACTTTTTGTACTTACAAAGTTTGCTGCAACTGAAGAGGATTCGTCGCATCGTATAACTACCTCCTCGCAATTGATTGTTGTTGTTTCTCCAAATTATGGTCCTGGTCTTCTGCTATTAATCTAAATGCTATGTTGTAAGTTTACACTTCTGTCACTAATTTTTTTTTCAATATCCGTCTGGAAGCCACCTTCGTCAAGGAAGCGAAGAATTTCCCTCAATCCCACACGAATGGAAATTGCGAAATGTTTGTGCTTCAGTTATTATCAGAAACTCTATACTGAAAATCTTTATATACAGCCATGTTCTGGAAAACAATTCGGTTTGAAAACGGAGCAAAATCGGTAGAAATGTATTAAAAAGTATTGACTTTTTACCGATTTTTCTCTGTTTTTAAAACGAATTGTTTTCCAGAACATGGCTGATAGTTTTTTTTGGTTTTTTTCTGTTTATATTTTCTTTATTAACTTTGTACGTTTGAAACTTTATTTAAATAATTTGCAAATTGTAAGCCAAGAAAAACAGCTGACTTCAAATAATCGAAATTCTCTCTCCCTTATTATTGTTCTCCCAGTTCGTTTAGAGTATCGAGAAAAATTCAGAATTGGGCTGAAATTAATATATTGTTGTAAGTGCACATTATACACAATTATTATAATTATAAATACATAAAGAAAAATGCATTTGATTATACAAAATTTACAATAATCTTCGGATCAAACTAAATCCTGTCGGAGATCCATTTTCGTATTACTCTCGCGGCTTCTTATTTCGATATTATATATCACATGCGCTTTTCGTATGTAACTTAAGATGCTGATTAAATTGTTAAATTGTCTAACGTATACAATGTATATTACATGGAAGTTTAATTATTTCATCGGACGAATATTGGTAATGTGCAAATTGTTCATCGGCAAAGAAATGAAGACAAGGCTCGGTTTATTCGATATTGTTCCAATTTATTATCTCCGTATATGTATCGGAATCAAAATTTTTAGGTAAGCGAAACTCGCGAATCTTATCCGAATCTGATCCGGATCTGTAACCATCGTCAAAAGTTTATTTTCTGGATACAAATAATAACTATTGTGCTATAATCATTTCTATATGGAAAGGAAATTGGCGAATCCAAACAATATACTTAAACACATATCGACTTCCGTGTAGGCATTGTGGTTGACTCTTTACTAAAAACCAAAAGGTGTGTACACTTTTACAATGAATACCGCTAAAACTCGTAAGTTTTCTGATGGAATTATTTTCGATATATGAAGGCGAAGTATTCGACAGGCCGTAGATAACCATCGCGCTGTACTCACTGGTCCCGGTTTTTGGGCAGGAATAGTTGACGGCAACAACCATATTAAATAAATTATTTTTATTGCCACGGATGATCCCATCATCCACGTTGTCTGGCATAAGCCCCATGCCTATAGCTTCAAAATCACTTGTAACCTGAAAATATATAACACTGTGGGACAAAAAAAAGTGAAATCGATATACCTAGGAAATGGTACTATTTTTCTGGTAGGGGCAGCCAAGTACAACAAAAATTTGTTTTTGAAATTTCCCTAAAACCCCCAAAATCTTGAGTTGGTATCCAGTAACGTGGGTTTGAAAAGAAGAGACTGCGACCTTATTATGGCTCTTTTAGAATTGTTACGTGCTCTTCTGTTATTTCGGGCAGACGTACTTTGTTTTCAGCTATATATATTTTTTTAAAGTTTTGTCTTTTTCCCCATTATATTTTCTGCATTTTACCATCGTGTCACCATTACTGACGGATCTAGATTCTGCTCGAAATTTCACGCATTCTTTATGGATTGTATTCTTATCAATAAGAAGGCCGTCTAAGTAATCCAACATTCTGTCACAATCATCTTGACAATCTGACATTGATTTTGAAGCTATAGATATTTTTAAGTCTTTTATAAAAGTCATAGCAAGTAAAGATCCACACCGGTCTGAGATACCATTGCAAACCAATGCTAAAGAATAATTTTGCAGTGATATCTGATGTTATAGTTGCTGCTTGATTGGCGATATGTCAGCATCTTCAGCTTCGAACTCATACTCTTCGCTTAGACTTGGAGTGTATTCAACGATGTAAGTAAAGGCATGAGATGTACCGATATTTGACTTCATATCAAAAGTCTTCGAGCTGTGGTAAATTTAATACACGTGGTCCACTCTGATCGACATAAAAATGTTTAATATTTAGGCGAATTTTTTTAAATCCAGTATGTACAGCTGCATTCCAAGTCAAAGCGTCACTTGCACTGAGATATCTTAAATAACATATTCCACTCACTCTCCACATATTTTTTATGTTTTTCCATTATTTGCTGCCGTTTCTCTAAAAGACACAAACTTATTTCTGATTGCAGAATTTGTAACTATTAAAATTTTTGTTTTTATACCACAATTCACAAAGTTCTTTTAATAATATTTTTACATAGCTTGATCAATTTAATTTTTTTCACAGTTGTTGTGCTATTTTTTTAATATAAAAAGTATTTGATTGCTTGATGGTTTGTTGGTAATTTTGTTTTGTCTATATCGCTCGCTTTAAAACCATTTTTAGATCACTTTCTTTAAATTTGTTTAAATAACGAAAGTTTGTTATAAACGAGTGTAAAATAAAAATTTTATCATAAAAATTCCACAATTGATTATAGAAATATGTTTAAGAATATTACAAAAATACACTTTTATTTCGAACTCCAATAAACAACAGAACTTAATTTGATTTATGTCACAAGGCGAATTTGACTTCTGAGCATTTTGTTATATATTGAAACATTTGTAACTCTTTTATTTGTGAATAAAAGTGGGTACACAAATTTTTAAGACTTTACGAAATGTTACAAAAAATGTCCGAATAAAAGGAGTAGAAATTGAGATAGAACCAGTCACGAGGCAAAATTGACGTCGGAGTCAAAAATGGTCTATGGAGGAAATGTAGCCTTTGTACAAACAAATTTTTATTGAGGGAAATTTATAGTTTACAATTAAAATTGGAATATATATATATCGTCCCCTTAGTATTAAAATAGCCTATAATTTTTTTGGTGTTTTGAGAAAATCGAGTTTAAAGTTTTTGTCAAATCGGATGTCTATTAAAACCTCAATATCGCGGTTAATATAAGGCTTTTATTGTAATTTTTTCGACGAATACATAATACTGTTCCTGTTGTATAAACTGACCAAGTTTAATTATTTTACTCATCCTTTAAGACCATAATTATGTCATTCAAAACGCAAGTACGCCATATAGGCTGTTTTATTTTTTTAACAATTCGTATGATGTTTCTGATACACTATTTTATTTTGTATGGTATACACATACACTGTTATATTCAATAATTGTACGGTACCTTTCCCGAAATATTTGATCACAAAAATATCAATTTGTAACATGATAAAATAGTAACAGTCAACAAACTCAGATGATTTGTTGATAGTTTTGGCAATTTATTGGTACATATTCATTTCTTTGCAATTTAGGTTATTACAAACAAACAATTATAACTAATTAATGCAAACATTGCGTAAATCAAAAATAAGTAAAAAATTATACGTATTCTTTCTCTGCTACATCTGGCTCTTCTAAAAAATTGCGTCTATTTTCTCCTTGTAATTAAAAGAAATGACTGCGAGCCACGAGGAATAAAATTTTTTTTTGCACAAATTTTTTAGATAAAATAGTGTATATTATTATAAGATATTTTACGAGTAAAAGTTTTGCTAAATTTTAATTGATTTCTACAGAGTAAAAACTGATATCTGGAGAATTGATAGAGATATTGATAATACACACATATACTATTTGAATATATAGATTTTAATTTGATTAAACTTAAAAAGTTGAAATATATAGTTGCCTATAATAAACTACTTCGGAATCAAATTTCAAAATTTTTAATAATATTTTTCAAAAATACCCCAATTTCGACATCAAATATCTCGGCGTCTATAGGGGATATGGTAAAAGCAAATACATTGTATACTTAGACTGTATACAAAAGAAAAATACTCAGCGGCAATAAACTGATTTGAGAACAAATTCGAAATTTAACCTCATTTCGGCACACCCTAATGCCTAACTATCGATACAAAATTGTTCACAATATATTCGTAATTTTAGCAAAAACAAATGTAAGGTGAAGCTAAATGACCAACATCGCAATTAATATATATTTTTAACGAAATTCGAAAAAATGCCATATAAGGAACACCCTAGGGCTCTTTGTGAACAATTAAAGGGGTGGAGTATTCCGATCATATTGGTTGTTTACAGAAGTTGTTCAGTTACACAATAAGTACGTTTTTGGTAAAGATAGCAAGTAAAAACTTAGCATAATGGCCCAAAACTCATAAAAAGCTGATTTGTTTAAAGTAGATAGTGTGTTTTGAGAGCCATTTAATATCCATAGACTTGTTCAGATTGCATGGGTGTGTTTAGAGAAGTTTTTCGGTGTTACCTAAACTACAATTTCACTGAATAGAGTATGCAAAAAATCTGGACTCCCTACGACTTATATTCAAAATAGTGAAAAAATTAGAATTTTATTCGAAGTTTTTTGAAAATAAACGAGGGATATCTAAGTTTTTTGGGAAATTTTATTATATCAATTTCTTAAGCGAACTATTAGCTACAACTTTGCTTAAGAAGAGGAAGAGCTAGATTAAAAACTGTATAAGCTGTTGGCTAAAAAACTGATATCACCTTTTTCAAGGGATCCAAGGGATTTCAGAAAGTTACGAAAACTTTAAACTCGATTTCCTCAAAACCCAAAAAAAAATTATACACTATTGTTTTATTAAGGGGACGATATGTTTTTGTGAAAACTCTACATATATTCCATATTATGTATTTTTTCACAATTATATAGGTAGCAATAACTTTGGAGGTAGGAAAAAGTTTGCCGGAGCAGCTCATATTTTTTAATGTCTGAAATGAAATATTAAAATACATACCTTTATTCACCATGTCGAGAGTGATTTTTTGTTTAAAAATTTGTTCTAACAAAACGTTTTAAACTGCAAAAGAGTTTGATGTGAAGAAATTACATCAAAACGCTTTCAGTGGCATTAGCGCTTTTTTAATAACATAATGTTTTCCAACTTAAAACCAACCACATTTTCCCTAACATGATTCTGGTACTGATTTCCTTAAAAAGCACAGTATTTAATGCAATTTCAATGTGTCATACGCATTTTTGTATCCTTACAGTATGTAAACGTGTTTTTGTCGTCAAGAGTGAAACACCTTTTGAGAAATGACTGTCTTTTTCTGCAACTGTTTACCCTAAAACAAAATACCAACACGTTTTGTTCTTTTAAAAATTTAGCAAGTTCTATTGTTTTGCGTTGTGATTAGAGATGGCAAAAAAAAATTAATCGATTAATTAATCATATGATTAATTGCAGAAGTAAAATAATTGATTGCAATTAATAAGAATTAATCGATTAATTGTCGATTAATTGCCGATTTATTAAAAAAAAATTAATAATTAAAAGCAATTTACTTGAAAAATTGTTATTTTTTATTCAGCCATGTTTGTAAAAATAATAATTTTGACAACCTTTTAGTTGTTAGTCTGTTTCTTTTTAATGTTGCGGTGGATCCAGCCTTGGAAAACAACCGTTCCGCAGGCACTGATGTTCCAATAAAGTGGCAATAATTTTGAGAGACTTCATAGAGCTTGGGATAAACTGTTTTCATGTCATCCCAAGCATCTACTACGTTTGATTTAAGTGGCAAAACTTGGGAGTTTAAATAAAAAGTGAACTCGTCTTGAGGTTGCACATCGTCACATGCTCTCTTTTTTTTTGTGCGCGAGAGTTTTGTGTGGAGCCCAGAAATCAAAATCATGTTCTGATTCAACCGATGACTCACTTGCTGTTTCCATTTTGTCATCTTTTTCGGTTATTTCAGCACGAATATATCTTAATACCGACGACAAAGCCAATGGATCCTTAAAATTAACCCTTTTAAATCTGGGATCCAAGATAGTGGATGCAGCTAAGAGGAAAGACTGTTCTATGGTCGCAAATCTTTTATCAAATTGCTTTAAAATTTCTTGTTTCAGTTTTTGTGCTGCTGGTTGACATGGGTGAATTTTCGAAATTTGCTCATGACCGCAATGAACTAGAGGTATTATTTGGCTGAGAGTTCCATGTCGTTCGCCACTTATCTGCACTGTCATGGCCTCTAAAGGTCTTAAAAATGTACATATTTCCATTAGTTCATCCTTTTCTCTTGACGTTATCATGGGCGGAGAATCCGGGTAATTTAACAAAACTTGGCTGACGTAGGCGCTAAGTTTGATGAACCGCTCGATCATATAATAGGTGGAATTCCAGCGCGTATTTACATCTAGTAAAAGTTTCAAAAATTTACCCTCTGGTACGCCAGCGGCTGCTTGCACCTTTCGCATGTCGCCATTGGCTTTAAAGCTGCGTTTGAACCATTTCACAATTGTTTTGCATTTTAAAATAATACCTTGTACAGCAGAAATATCTAATGAATTCGAACAAACCAAATTCAGCGTATGGGCGAAACATGGAATATGACGCTTTTTTCCGAATTTTTCATAGATTGCATTGACAATATTTCTTGCATTGTCTGTGACAACAGCCTTAACGTTATGTTCCTCAATAGAAAAATTTTTCAATGCATCGGACAAAATCTCAGATATATGGGAAGCTGTATGGGACTCACTCAATTCATACACACCAATTGTTCCATTAAATGGCTTTGTATCAAGCAACCCATGAACGGTTATTCCCAACATGCTTTTCATGTCTATATTAGTCCATATATCAGTGGTCAGGGTTACACAACGCAGATTTGAAAGCAATGACACACATTTGTTTTTTTCCACTTCATACAGTTTATCAATTTCAGCCTTTATCGTCCCAACAAGGAGACTTTGTAAAGTGGGAAATTTTCCTTCATAAAGTCTAAGAAGCCAGCACCTTTAATAAAAGTTAAATTTCTTAGATTAAAATAATAGAATAATAAATGAACACAAAACATACCTTCGACAAAGGCAAACGGCAAATTATCTTTGACGATCATGTGCATGATTCCATGTGTAATTTTTTTATTTTTTGTTCCGGAGGAATAGCTCTGAATGTTGGAAAATGCTTTTAAAAGTAATGGCTGACTGGCGGTGCTCCTCAACTGACTTGGCCGGCTACTAGGCTGACTGGCGCTACTACTCGGCATTTCATCTGTGCTACCTTCGCATTCATTTGACATATCGATCACAGTATCCACACTATTTTCATCAATGGTTTCATTGTCCTCGTCGTTTGTTTTGGAATCAAGCTATAAAATAATGCATTACGCACCCAATCTTTGAAGGAAATTAAGTATTTTATCGTACCTTAAACTCATCAACTTCAGCTGCATGTTTCAATTTTAAATGCTGGAACATGTTTGATGTGTTGTTTGAAAATTTTAACTTTTTTTTACAAAAGTTACACACAACCAGGTTATTTTTTTCTTTAATAAAATATTTCCACGCTTTACTTTTTATAGGTGCCATTTTGCGCAATGGTAGTGAACAAGAATCTTCTTTCTTTCTTTCTAACCCTGGAGTTAATGTCGACGTCGTTGACGGCGTTTCAACGCCGAAAAAGTTGGAACAGATTGAACTTTTACGGCGCTGCAACGCGTTGAGATTAACTGCTCTCATACAAAAATATTTCCATAAATATTAAAAAAAATAACGATTATTTTGCCAATTAATCGATTAAAATTGCAATTAATTGAAAGCAAGTCTACGATACAATTAAATCATTAATTGGTCAAAATTAATTGATTAATTTAATCTTTGCGATTAATCTTGCCATCTCTAGTTGTGATAGTTCTAATTTGGAAACAATGAAATCATAACGCTTTTGCGTAATCGGCTGAATGATAGTCCGGGTCATACTGAGAATGATTTTCCTATTCTTCGCTGTTGAATCTGACAGCGGCATTGTTTCATAACTAGTCTCTTATTCTGCAGAGGTTGTTGCGGTATTGGAACGTCAGTTGAACTAAATTTAGGTGGTTGGGCCCTATGAACAGACTGGTATTCAAAATCGTTTGTTTTTTTTCAAACTCATTCCTTGAACTCTATATTTACATGCGAAACAATTCTTTGAATTATGTTTTCTACACAGATTTGTCCAAATCATAGGGACGTCAGACCGGATAAACGATCGCTTTCCTTTTTGACAGTCGAGACGGTTAATATGATATGCATACTGAATTGGATGCGAATTTCTTAATTTCAATAACCCTTATTTTTTGTAATATTTGATATACGTCTTTGTATTATTTAGAAAGTCTACGTCCTTTTCTCTTTGTTGTATAAAGTGGTAGGCACATAACAATATGAAGCACTTGAGTGCGATTGCACAATAACCCAGTAGGAAGTGTCTGCAAGACATCCTGAAGGATAGATGCTTGACCATAGTAAATCGTTGATGACACGTCCATACACAATGTCGGTCAGATTGTCGTTGATACCTACCTACCAGTTACTTAATTAGTCAAACTAACAAATTGTAGTAATTATATTGAAAACGTTCGATAAATCACAGAGCAATACATAAAGAGTGACCAAGATTCCAGGCTGTTAAATTTTGTTTCAAAAAATGCCTGGAAAATGAGGTGCGAGCGAATTTTTGTAAACAAACTTCCAAAATATACTTGTGGTGACTGGAATGAATCATGTGTTGGTTTGTATGCAACTAAATGTGCAAGTAGTGGGTATGTTCAGTAGGGGATCACTAAACGTACCACGAAACCTGGAATGTTTTTTTTAAATTTTTATGTAATTTTTACGCAATAAAATCACCTTGTATAAACATAATTTGGTACATTTCCCACACATATCAATCTAAATTTTATAAATTTCAAATTTACGTTAAGTGTATCAAATGATACATCAAATTCGGCTTACGATCAGAAAAGTGTTTTTTATTGTTTGATATTTATGGTCAAATTCAGTGTGTCACGCACTAGGATGACGCGTTTCGAACTCCATGACGAGTTCATCTTCAAACCCCTTTGTGACGAACTGATGCACAATGGTACATCATCAGCTGTATATATGTATATCTACAATTATGTCAAACATGTACATGCGAAGTAGATATCAGCCGAAAATGTCCAGCACCAATTATAGTTTGAATTTGACCGTTAATATTCAAACATGAGAAATGGAGGAAATTCTTTCCCCACGATCCCCCTTTTTATAAATTTCTTAATGTTTTCATTCATGTTTTAACACTTTTCAGTTTTGTTGCAATCGAACCTCGCTGTGTTCGAAACTTCCCATCAAACCTATCTTACTTAACATCCTCTGTAAATTCGCTCGAACCTAAGATGTTGCTAACAGGGCTCTGAACGGGAGGGGCTGCTGTTGTCAATGTATCGACTACAGTGGTCGTAAAAATCAATGTTAGATTTTTGTCGTTACCACCCCCCAAAAATTATGTCTTTGCAGATTTTAGGATAGCCAAAGTTTGAGCCGCTTTTGGCTTTAAGTTTTTAAGCACCTGCAACAAAAATCCAAAATTATGGAATTAAAATTCCATTAATCTGTTCATATGTAATTTCTCAACAGTTTCGAAGTTATAAATAAATTTATGAAAAAAAAATATAAAATTGACCTAAAAATTCAATTAATTTATGTTTAAAAAATAATAAAAAATCCAAAACGGAAAAATGTGTCAAGTCTTACTACTTTTTCGTAATTTCACATAACAAATGAACATAGTGAAGGTATCTTATTTTGACAAAAATTTTGATTTTTTGATACAATGAATATGGATGAGTGAATAAGAAAGTTTTACAAAATTGTTTTGGAAAAAACGTTGCTGAGTTTTTATGGTTCTCAAAATCAAAAAAGGAGGTAATAACCAAAAGGTTTATTTAATTTTTATGATTGCGGTACCCGCATAACAACATGTCGAATAGAAAATAATATCAGTTAGCTGCAAAATTTTGATTTAATTTTATTAACGCCGATAGTGATCAACAATTCGGGGCATTTATTTTGGAAAGGAAATTTATGTCCACATCACGCAACAATATTTGTTGTAAAAAATATTGAAACACTGAATTTGACCAAAAATATCAAACAATAAAAAACACTTTTCTGATCGTAAGCCGAATTTGATGTATCATTTGATACACTTTAACGTAAATTTAAAAATGTTTTTGTAATTCAGAAAATGGTAAAACAAGGATAAAATATTCCAAATCAGATTACAAGTTTTAATCAAAAAAGGCCGACTCAATTCGTACTGTTTTGCGTTTTTGTAAAAATAGAAAAAAAAACTGAATTCTATTTTTGTCACGTAACGTCACCCTCTTTATTTGCTAATATTTAAGGACCGTTCAATACAGTGAATTTCTACTCCCTTGCTAAATATAGAGCTTCTTAAGCATTACACAATTCAGAGTACTTACAAAAAAGATATGTATGTAAAATTATGAGGGTGAATTAGTTAATTTGTATGTGAGGTACCAGAAGGGGTGTGGCTATTCTGCCTATTTACAATCCCATTATTTAATTTTTGGAAATGTTAATACTGGTAAATTCTCATACCGATGAGTTAAGGTTTACTTGAGTTATCCTGCTCAGCAGCCAGACACACGGAAATAGCTCAATCGTCTTAAAAAGTCCTGCAACGAATTTGGTCTTAAGATACTTGGGGTCTACTCGGTCTACTTGATATATACCCTCATCCCTAAGGATGCTGGTATAAAGCAATATATTGTGTTTGTTAGTTTTTTTTAATGCAGATAGTACGAAGAATATTTATTAGTGTTAAACTAGAATATGGAACAAAAGTGTTTTTTATAACTACTTTCCCATACTGAAGTCATCACAAATGTAAATTTGTGACTTTTTCCCATTTTGTAGGAACTTATCTATATTGCATGGACCACACCGAAAACGGGGTTTGCGCTTAGTTTTTGATGTTACATTACAAGTGGCACTTAGTGGACGGTAATTGGATGATAGGTTGATAGAAAATCGAAGGTTTTCCCGTGATCTTCATGTCGTGGCATTTGAGACTAGAAAAAAATTAAAAGTTGATGTTGACAATAGAAGAAATAAGAATATTATTAACTTACACATTATTACACTTATAATGCGTGGGTAAAGCAATACACGGGAATTTGAGGCTCGTACATCCATATGTAGTCTACTCAGACCTAAAGATTAATTTAGTGTACATTTCCTTCAAACCTGTATTTTTACTCCTTACCTCTTAACTATCAGGTAGCAATTGATTTGATTCGATTCAGCATTAGACTGGCCATAGCGTTATATAGAAAAAATTAAAAAAGTGAAATCCAAAAGTTTTCGCACTGAAAAATATGAGGTTGGGGATAAAAATAATTATGCATATTTTATTTTTTTTTTTTTTTGGTTCCGAGTACCTCCGGGTTGAGCCCAAACTTTTATTACATTACCCATTTAGGCTGAAGTGCAGAATATGGGGCGGGAGCCCGATTAAAAACCAAAAATATGCCATTGTCTTCATCTTGGCCCCCAAACATCGGAATGGTAGGTCAAAGTTGGCGCTCAAGCCCATGGGGCTCGGGGGGTCAAAAAAGGGGCCCCTTTCGGTTCTATGACGACCCCCCAGGTGCGGGTACTCAAATGAAAGATATTTTCGAGACGAATCCAACGATGTTATTTTTAGGTTCCTACGGGTCTCCTGGACCGAGTTAGAGCCATTTCCGGGATATACCAAGAAAAAAAATTATTTTTAACTAAATTTAAAAAATTTTAAAAAAAATTTTGCGTGCGGCGCTAGTAAACCCAACATAGGTGTACCGTCATTTCGCCCCATGTCATTTCGCCCAAAAACAACCATGACATATCGCCCAAAACATGTCATTTCGACCAAAAACCTAACTACAACATGATATATCGCCCAAATGCTATGGCATAAGACCCAACTCAATTTTTTTGGGCGAAATGTCAGACTCATGATGACGGCACGCGCTGCTGCATACGTCGCAGTCAGTCTTGTACTCTTGCCCCCGCCTTAGGGGGGCGTGCCACCCACCGCATTCGTGTTTTAATAATGCCAGAGAAAGAGAGAGAGTAGCGAGTCTGACTACGACGTATGCGGCGAGGGCGTGCCCCCCACCGAGAAAGAGAATTCAAGACTGACTGCGAAGTATGCAGCAGGGCGTGCCGTCGTCATGAGCCTGACATTTCGCCCAAAAAAATTGAGTTGGGTCTTCTGTCATTGCATTTGGGCGATATATCATGTTGTAGTTAGGTTTTTGGTCGGAGTGACATGTTTTGGGCGATATGTCATATTTGTTTTTGAGCGAAATGACATTGGGCGAAATGACGGTACACCTATGTTGGGTTTACTAGCGCCGCACGCAATTTTTTTTTTAAATTTTTTAAATTTAGTTAAAAATATTTTTTTTTTCTTGGTATATCCCGGAAATGGCTCTAACTCGGTCCAGGAGACCCGTAGGAACCTAAAAATAACATCGTTGGATTCGTCTCGAAAATATCTTTCATTTGAGTACCCGCACCTGGGGGGTCGTCATAGAACCGAAAGGGGCCCCTTTTTTGACCCCCCGGGCCCCATGGGCTTGAGCGCCAACTTTGACCTACCATTCCGATGTTTGGGGGCCAAGATGAAGACAATGGCATATTTTTGGTTTTTAATCGGGCTCCCGCCCCATATTCTGCACTTCAGCCTAAATGGGTAATGTAATAAAAGTTTGGGCTCAACCCGGAGGTACTCGGAACCAAAAAAAAAAAAAAAAAATATGCATAATTATTTTTATCCCCAACCTCATATTTTTCAGTGCGAAAAATTAACTTTTCAAAAAAATTTCCACTATGGCCACTCTATTCAGCATACACCACTGATATATATCGTATTCAATTTTGTTTTTTAAAATTTAAAAAAAAAAACTTGTAGGCAGTCAAAGTCAAATTTGGTCTGGCCAGACCAAGAAGTCCATCCTAGGTTTAATTGCATTGAAAATATGTGTTTTTTTATTATTTCCTTCAAAATGTACAAATGAAGTAAATAGTAACCATACTACAGTACTCACAAATTGAGCAGCACTACAATTCCTCATTTACCAATGAACGTACCTCTTACTTGGAATACAACCAGCGAACGTACCACGCAACCTGGAATATGAATTTATTTTCTATTTTTATGTAATATTTTAATATAGTCGTTTTGTACCTTATATAATATAAACATTATTTGATACATTACCAATTAATATTAATCTAAATTCTTCATATTTTATAACACTTTTATTCGAACCTCTAAATGCTCGAAGCCTCCCCTTAAACTTCTTTCAGTTAACATCATCTGTAAATTCGCTCGAACCCAAGATGTTGTTAACAGGGCTCTGTACGGTAATTTGTATGGGAGGTACCAAAAGGGTGTGGCATAGGTTTCGGTTTTCTTAGGGCTTGCTTACTATAACAAGATATTTAAACTTACCAAATTCAAATATCTTCCAGTTTTCCTTTTGGAATTTATTAAAGATATATTAATTATCCAAAAAAAGGGAATTTTGTATAGGAGGTACCAGAATAGGTACCCATTACTTCATTTTGTAAAATAATAATACTGGTAAATTTTCATAAGTTAAGGCTTAATAGAGTTATTCTACTCACAAGCCATCCAGCTAGCCAGACAGACGGACATGGCTCAATCGTCTTTAAAAGTTCACGTCTCCTTTAATGCGTTTCACTTTTTTTTCGATTGAGTAATCAATATTAAATTCGACGTAATAAAAATGGTTTATTAATCTTTTAAAAATATCAAATAAAATAAAGAAGATAGATGCCTGAAAAACTGTTATATTAGACCTAAGATACTGACGAAATATGGGGACGATCTTTTCGGAATCTTAAAAACCAGAGCAATAGAAAATATTTTGACAACCTTCAAAAGTTTTGACAAAAATATACAATTTACGGTGGAAAAAGATTATAATGGCAGACTTCCATACTTAGACAAAATATTACATAGAAGATAAAACAAAATCATGAAGAACTAGTACCAAAAACCAACATCTTCTGAGAGATTACTCAATTTTTACTCTGAACACCTAAAAAATATGAATATCAACATGGACAAAAACTTCGTTAATATCAAATCTTGACAAAATGTGTGTATTGCAGCGTGATAGCAACTATCATAAGAGACTCTCACTAGAAATGCTCTACATTATCAACACTCCAACAACGAAGCGTATGAACTCCGAAGAAGACTTCGAAAACTGCACTCAGAGTTACAGTCTTCTGATTGGGAAAAGAAGCACAGTACAATAGTAGTTAGAAGTCAGTGTGATATCAACGGACGAAGCAGCATGTCGATATATTCTTATGTCTTAGATTAATTTATAAATATTTTCGTAAGTGATAATTACGATGTTTGTGATGACGCTTGTGTGAAATACTTATTTGTTTTGTTGTTATGTATTATGTATGTTACAGTGTTCAAAATGATGTTCTTCGAGGAAGAATGAAATTTCGAAATTTTGGAAAATAATAAATAAAATTTTGAAACACAAAGACCTGGAGCTGTATAAGTCAATTAAAGTAAATTTGGAAGTTATCGATTTGCTAAATGAACAGTAAGTTACAGGCGAGAGATCAAATTTCGGTAGACTTCGAAGGTCGAAAATTTTAGTTACTCTAGATCGGGGGTAAGGACTTTCAAAGCAGTTAAAATGTTATTTGCTACTTCCTTGATCGAATTCGGGAAGTACTGCGTTTTTAACGAGAAGATTTTTTATTGAAATTTTTACAGTAATGTATTTTAATGAAGACGTGCAACTTTTTTACATTTGTCGGACAACATATCCATGCTATCTCCGAAGCTACTTTTACAGTTTTCAAATAAACATCGTTTAAATTAACTAGCAATTTTTATTTTTTTTTCTAAACCAAGAATTTATAAGCAAACAATTGATGATTTTAAGTTAAAAAAAATTCGATCTCAAACAAATTATTGTCAACATAAAAATAGCTGTTTTCAGTTATAATTCTGGGTATTAAAAATATTTTGGTTGAGTATAAACTGCAGCAGTGAACCTGACCATGATGGCAAAATCGGTGGCGCGCCACACAGTGGCACCGCCCCATACATTTCTTGAAAAAAAAATAGGAGTGTTCGTACAGCAACAGAATTTTGCAGAAACTCTTCTCTAGGCTAAATTAAGAAATTTTGAAAAACCGCCCACTGCCACGCGCACTTCCCATATAACTGCACTTGCCAAAATTTATTTATTTTTGCATCTAGGGACTTGAAATTCGGGACACTTCTTAATTGAGTTCTCCTTATGAAAAAAACATATTGGAGATGCCACGCCTACTTTAGATTTTACGCCCATTAAAAGTTGTAGATTTTAGGTGTTTTTCATCCCTGTCTAGAATCATATAAAAATTTCATAAAGTTTAAAAATTTAATTTTTTTTTCAAAAGTTAAACATGTGTTGTCTCCATACAAAAGAAGAGAATATCCCCGAAAGATATTAGCCTTCAAATACATGCAGCTTTTGTAATCAAGTATGCCAATTTAAAGTGTGTAACACCTAAGTCATTGAAACAAATTGATATAAAATACAGTTATGAACCCTTTTTAATGAAAAAAAAATGGTGTTGCCAATATTGAGACGCCAAATGAGGTTATTTATACCTTTTCAGATTGATAAAAATCCAATATAATATACAATGTTTTAATTAAATATGTAAAAGGCGAAAAATAGTGTTTGTAATATTATTCAAGCACCATATCTTTAACAATGGGATCTAGTTCTAAGGAAATTTTGTTCGAATAACGCCTAATGCTACTTATGTAAGAATCCGAAGTTATAAGAAGTCTGTTGAATACATCAGTGTTTGTGGAAATTCGATCACACTTTCTCGAAAACATCAATCGAAACTTCCTGTAATATTTGTATCTGGTTTTCTCGGCTTCCTCTGAAATCATTTCTATTGGTAATACGGCAGCATCCATTATATCCTTACCATGCATTATTACTTTGTGCACAGTAACAGGTATATAAAACCAACAATATTTTTGTACGAACAGTTTCGCCGCATATAATTTAATTTTGTCATTATAAATTTTTTTCGCCACATGTAATTACTTGTAGAATTATACTGAATTGATCGATAAGTTCTTCACTGACGCCAGTAATATCCGCAACAATTTGTGGGTTTGAAAAAAAAATTGAAAAATAATTCCCGAAAGCCTGAAAGTATACCCCATTTTTTGTCTTATTCAGCATTTGTATGAAGTATTGGAAGTGACTTTTGAAATTAAAATCGATGTTACTAAAAGGGACGGTATTTGGCGGTAGTTTTATTCCCTAATGGAAAGTACAGACTCGGACCTTTCATTTTTTTTTTATAGTTAGAGGGCTAAGTAAGGCAAAGCACATACATTTTTTTTCCATCAAAAAGTGAAAAATTTATATTTTTTAGTATAATTTTTGATAAATTATAATAATTTGTTTTCTTTTCCAATTTCAATAATTTTTTTTTATAAAAAAGTAAGTGCTATATTTTCACTAAAAAATAAAATAAAAGCCATAGCTATTTACTTACACACAAAAAAAGTTCTTTATTTGGACAATAATTTTAATGTAATTTCATTGAATAAATTTCCGTTGACTTCTGTTAGTTTTTTTAACTACAAAATTTCAGCCGGTTTAGAAGTTTTAAGAGAAATATTAATTTCCAAAAATAGGTAATTTTGTATGGGAGGTACCAGATGGCGTCAACCGATATAGTCCATGTTCATTCTAGAGTCTAATTTTCACAAGCGAACATCCTACGCAAAATTTGAGTAATGTCAGTGTACTTACAAAAATGATATGTATGTGAGACTATGGGGGTGGGTTCGGTCATTTGTATGGGAGGTACCAGAAGGGGTGTGTCAATAGTTAGGCTCTCTGAGGTTTCGCCTCCTATCACAACATAAATTTATCGAACAATGTTCATTAACCCCCCAAGTGTCAGTTGGGAAGTTATGGGAGAAATATTAATTTTCCAAAAATAGGTAATTTTGTATGGGAGGTACCAGAAGGAGTGAACCAATAGTCCATATACATTCCAAATTCAACATTTCATAAGCGAACATCAGACGCTATGAGGGTTAATTCGGTCATTTGTATGGTTTCGGTTTTCTTAGGGTTTGTCTACTTTTGCAAAATAAATAAACTGATCAAATTCAAACATCCTTCAGTTGTCCGTTTGGAAGTTATGGAAGACATTAATTTTCCAAAAATAGGTAATTTTGTATGGGAGGTACCAGAAGGGGTGCGGCTATTCAGCCCATTTACAATCCCATAAGTTCGTTTTGAAAAATATTAATACTGGTAAATTTCCATATCGATCCGTTGAGGATTACTCGAGTTATCCTGCTGACCAGCCATCCAGCCAGACAGACGGACATAGCTCAATCGTCTTAAAAAGTCCTAAAACGAATTTGGTCTTAAGATACTTGGGGTCTAACTCGTCTCTCCGTCACCCTAAGGGTGATGGTATAAAAAGTGGCATATATAAATATCAAAATCCATTTCCGTCAAGATTTTTGATTGAAAGAAATTTCTTTAAAAACTGAGCTGTTATCGCATCCACTTACGGGGCGATCCATAGCGGATAAAATAAAGTCAACTTGGCCTGCATAAAAAAATATAAAGGCTGTTTTAGATGGTGGGACAAACATAATTTCGGCTCTGAAAATATGTAACATAGAGCGCTACCCTTGTTTGGCTCATACCCTTCATACCTATGTAAGCAAAGACTTTTTAGGGAACGTAGAGAGGAAAATGCAAAGTTGTATGACAAAATTAATGAAATTTACATGTGTATTCAAATGGATCAAAATAATCCATGAATGGGTAATATTCACAATCCCTTAAAAATTCAATGGAAACTCAATGGAACTCGCTTTTAATTATGTTAAAAATTATGTTTGATGCTAATATAGAATTTTTTCCAAAGATTTTCGATCAAAAACCAGGGTCATAGAAGCATTACTATATACCTGCCAAAAAAATTGGGAAGTTTAAAATAAATCTATAAAAAAAATTCCATTGTCAACATATTTACCTGATACTTTTGTCTTGGGGGAAGACGTTTCAAATCCAACGTCAAAAGAGAAATTGCTGTATCACGAAATACAGACAAGAAATGTGTTCGATGGCCCATCCACTAGTAATTCGTGGAAATCCCCATCAAATCCAGTAGGTAAAATTTCTTTATTTAATATTTTTTTTATTTACAAAGTAAAAATCGACCTAATAAAAGGTGGTTAAATTTGAGGGGCCGATGTTGATTTTGAATAAAACACAAATTATTTAGGAAATTATTGTCGTTTCTTTTTATTATGATAATATTGGTATGGTTCAATTATGTATGGAACCAAGATGTATCAATTATAATTTGGTATTGACATGTCAGCTGTTGAAAAACTTTTTTTGTGTATTTAGACGAGGACTGTCAAATGGTTGTTTTGTTTACATTCGTTCGCATGTTCGGTAACAAATTCTTAATGAAATATTGTGAAATGTATTGTTTTTAATAACTGTGTGAAAAGATAATGATCTATCGAATAATTTCAATCAACACTGCTTCAGAAAATTTAGTTTATTTTTATTTTTTTACCTATTGACTCTTCGCCGGCAGCAAACAAATCAGCTAAATTTGACAGCCATAGTCATAAAATACAAAAACAATTTCCCTGTTCTTGTTGTTGTGAACTTGTTGTAGCTGATGCCACCACCTTATAATTGATACATCTTGTATGGAACAAATTATCGGCCAAATGGCCTCGAGAACACACCTCCATCCGATGGTCTAAATTTTCGATGACGCTGAGGCATAATTAAGGTTCTATGCAGTTAATGGGCCGAATTATTTTATTTATTTATTCATAATTCATAACGTAATACAAAAGCCTTACTAGGCCAATATAATATATTACATACTCAATATCCTGAGTTTCAAATACTTATATATACGATACAATTTTAATATATACAAAAAAAAAAAAACTAAAATCAAAATTTTCTAAATATTCTAAATAATATAATGTTTCATGGAAAGATAAAAAAATTAAGTACAACTTAAGCAAAAAAAGTAGTCCTGAAAAATAATAAGTAACAACTCCAATCATTGAAACAGAAAAAAACTACAGAGAATTTTTATAAAGATAATATTTTTAAATAGATAAGTGAGCAAAATATTCCAATATCTTTAAAAGAAAAACGTTATTTGAATGAGAAAAAATCTGCAATTCTCCTGGTAATTGATTCCAAGTTCTTGCAATACGAACTACAAATCGTCCCCTTAATATAACAATAGCGTATGTGCTCATATACCATTATTTTTTTATTGCATATTTGAAATCTCCATCATTGATTCTATGTCTGGTCAAAATTTCTTCAAAATCTATTTTCACAAAGTGCGTCAAAAGGTGATTGGAAAAAATAGTGTATAATTTCTTCTTCAAAAAATTCCATCAATAAGTGTGTAAGCTCAAATGCGCTATTTTATTTGAAATTGCCTCTCCAAAGTTGTTAAAACAATAATAGTGTATACGCATCACACTCCATTTTAGATTGTAGAAATATATACAATTTATCAAAAAACTTTTACTCGTAAAATAGCTTATAATAATATACTCTATTTTATATCAAAAATTTGTGCAAAAAAATGCTATTTCTCGTGGCTCGCAGTCATTTTTTTTTTTAAATTACAAGGAGGAAATAGGCGCAATTTTGTAGATGAGCCAGATGTAGCAGAGAAAGGGAAAGAATATGAACGTTTTTCTACTTATATTTATAATGCAATGTATGCATTAATTAGTTATAATTGTTTGTTTGTAATAACCTAAATTGCAAAGAAATTAATATTTACCAATAAATTGCCAAAACTATCAACAAATAATCTGAGTTTGTTAACTGTTACTGTTTTATCATGTTACAAATTGATATTTTTCTGATCAAATATTTCGGGAAAGCTACCGTACAATTATTGAATAAAATAGTGTATACCATAGAAAATAAAATAGTGTATCAGATACATCATACGAATTTTATAAAAATAAAACAGCCTATATGGCGTACTTGTGCTTTGAATGGCATAACTATGGTCTTAAAGGATGAGTAAAATAATAAAAACTGGTCAGTTTATAGAACAGGAACGGTATTATGTATTCATCGAAAAAACCGCCATAAAAATCTTATATTAACCGCGATATTGAGGTTTTAATAGACATCCGATTCGACTAAAACTTTAAACTCGATTTTCTCAAATCACCAAAAAAATTATACACTATTGTTTTATTAAGGGGACGAAATGATCTCTCAAATATAGAAAAATAAATTCTCGGTATTATTACCTGAGGTCTTCGACTCGAATGAGAAAAAGTAAAGCTGTTACATAAAGGAGCTGGAATGCCACTCTTAATTACTTTATAGAAAAGGAATATATTTCTATATACCACAAAATTATGAAAAGAACAACCCAAAAAATCGTTCACATACTCAGAGATATGCTCTCTTCTACGAACACAATAAGCAAAACGAACAATGACATTCATAATTCGTTTCAATCTTAATAAATTTTCGGCGTAAGTTCCAGAAATCACTTCGAGGCCATACAAAATAAGAGGCATAAGTATAGCATGAGCTAATTTACATTTTACTTATGTGGCAGAAAAACGGCTGACGAATAGAGCCTACGCAAAGAACTATAAACCCTGCGATGAATAGAGTTAATGTGATCTTCAACCGTTAGCCTATTATCAATGATAACACCCAAGCATTCTAGTGCTACCCAAAAAAATATCAAAGTCCGCCTCTAAGTGATTTGCAGAACTAAATAGCACAGCCTTAGTCTTTAACGGATTTATATGCAAAGAATTTCTAACTGTCCATGTGAGAATACGGTTAAGACTATTATTAATCTCATTTTCCAAAGTTATAGATAGACAATCCGCGGAAAATAATAGCATAATATCATCTGCAAACAAAAACATCTTACACACAATGGGATCAATACATAAGGATACGTCATTAATGTAAAGAACAAAAAGTAGAGGGCCAAGCATCGATCCTTGTGGTACACCTGATATTAGGTTAATGCAGTTAGAATATACACCAAACAAATCAACAAATTGCGATCTGTCACACAAATATGACAAAATTAGCCTACAAGCAGACATTGAAAAATTAAAGTTTTGCTTAGGTTTTTAATCATGGTTGTAAAACAAATACTATTAAAGGCTTTGGTAAGATCTAAAGAAAATAAAACATTGACACCTCCACGATTAAGGATATATCTTACAGTGTCTGTAGGATGTAAAAGTAAGGAGGTTCTGCTATACCCTTTTCGGAATGCGTACTGGGATTCAAAGATTTTATTAGAAACATGACGAAGCATTTGGTCTTTTAAAATGTGCTCAACAATTTTGGACACAACCGGTAGAAGTGAAATAGGACGCAAGTCCTCAGGACTATTAATTTCAGATTTTGGAATGGGCACAACTCGGGCAGTTTTCCAAGCTGACGGAAACGCAGACTTCATTATTATGGAATTTACAATATGCAAAATTAAATCTGAAATATAAGGATAAACAAGTTTTAGGAATATACCATCAATACCAACAGATTTCGACTTAACTTTACCCAAAGCCTCCAAAACATCTACCTCATCCACACAGTTAAATGAAAAAGAGTCTTCAGCATCATTCATACCATCTAATGTGAAATCAATGTCCAAACTTACAGAATCCACAGCATTAACAAAACAATCATTTATAACATTAACATCCAACTCACATGACATGTGGCTATCACGAGTACAACCAAGACTTCTAAGTATATGCCATAGGCCAGCAGAATCCAAGCCTCTAAACAATTGGGCAAAATATTTTCTTTTATATTTCCTAATTATTGATTTAGCCCTATTGCGGTACCTCCGATAAATTCTTTGCGATTCATCTGTGCGATTTAATAGATAACTTCTATAAGCAATGTCCCTTAATGATTTGGCTAAAACAATCTCAGGTGAATTTATCCAGTCGTTATCACAGTTTCGTATACTTCTCCGCACAATAGGAACAAACGCAAGCAAGTCATCCATTAAAGCAGAAAAAGTATCACATTGGTCATCCACATTACTGTTGTTAAAAATTAAATTTTCATTAAATTTGAATAAAAAACTATGAACACTCTCCCAATTTATTTTGTTAAAATCTCTATATTCAATATAATCTTCAAGATGGCGTAAATTAATTTTAAGGGACGCAAATATAAATGCATGGTGAGATATAGAGGAACACTGCACCTGATCAGACAGCGAACACATAGAACTATCACTCACCAATAAGAAGTCAATTAAAGAAGTTGATCCGTGCGCCATATCAAAATGGGTAGGTTTAGAATTATGTATAATTGAAAGGTTTAGTCTAACGCACAATGAACGTATAGTATTTGCCCTGAGAACATTAAACATGTTACAATTAAAATCACCAACGACAACAATATTAGAGTAATTTGAAAATAAGTCATGGTGAAGATCTTCAAAAGCCACTAAATCTCCAATAGGAGGTAGATAAACTACACCAACTAGAACTTTACATTCACCAGACACAAGTTCTACAAAAACCGATTCACATTTGCCAATTACAGAGGTGCTTAACACATGTTTGTATTTAAGCTTACTAAAAATATACATTCCGACACCACCACCCCTAATATTTTTCCGATCATTCCTGCAAAACTTATAACCTGGAATCTCAACAGCAATACTTGACACATCTGACTTGAGCCAAGTCTCAGAGATTCCTATCATCACATCAAGTAACGAGTCACGCAATATAGATTTCAGCTTATCAAATTTAAGATTGTTTATAGAAGGTCTAATACTCTGAGTATTTATATGACCAATATTAAACTAGTTCTTATAAGGACGAAGTACTGTTTTAAACAAAGAGTTGCTACTTATAACAGGACCGATATTGTCATTAAAAGACATGAAAGTTTAGTATTACTATGGCGGGGAACCAATTAAGAAATACTAGTTTGAATTTAAACATTACAAATTCAGATACATCTTTTATATTCAGTCTTATTAACTCACAGCTATTCATTAGCAATAATTGAGATCAAATTTATAATTAAACGATGAATAATTAACTACAAAAAGTGATAATAATGAAAAAATAAAAATGTTAAACAAAAAATAAAAGAAGCATTAGGCAAGGGAGCCACCATTAAGTAATGTTGCACATTCAGCCGCATCATAAACAACATCTGTGCCATCAGGCATGCCAATCTTCACTCGCAATTTATCAGAGTTTAATATTTTATATCTCGTACTATTTTTATTACGTAAAAGCTTTCTGCAAATGCCGTTAAGGTTACTAGCAACGGGAGAATAGTGATCATTAAGTTATACACGACTTTGCAAATCACCTCCCAAACGATCATCAGTAAGTAATTGCATATCTTAAGAGATTTTGTTTTAAAATATTCTCTCATAATTCTATCCCGAACCATCACGTTACTAAACTTGACTAAAATGACCTTACGACTATTTATGTAGCATAAATGGTTAAGATCACTAGCGGAAACAGGAACATTGTACACAGCGCCAAGTGCCACAACAGGAGCAATCAGATCTGTAACACCCTCAGGCAAGCCACTTATACAGATGTCACCACGATTCAACCGGCGGTGCAGTATATTGTTTTCATCCACTAATACCGCAATTTTAGATGTAGTGGACGTCTCAACGGATTTGACTTGCTTGTTGCAGTCAATAATATCTTGTTTAATGCTATTAATGCATGAGCCGAACTCAGTTTTAATTTGGGCAACAGCTTCAAGGAAGTCATTTCGCAAAGACAATTTATCCTCTTCGTTTTTCCTCATAAAGTCCTCCAATTTTTTATCCAAGGCACTTTGGTTGTCGCTGTGCTTTTTTATGAAATCGTCAAGCTTTTTGTTAATGCTGCAAATTTGTGCATTATTCCCTCACACTTCATCATCCAAACCACTGTCACAGGTTGCGCAAATAAAAGTAAGACTTCTTGTGTCACTCATCATCTTCAGCTCTTTGTCAGCCACATTTGCACAAGATGCATGTAACCAATGTTTGCAAATTCTACATTGCACACTCCCATGGGTTTTGCCAATAGGAAGTGAACATTCTCCACATTTATAACTTTTTGTTACCGGCATTATAAAACCTTCAACAGATCCAAAAGCAGCAAGTGGCAAATAGCAGCAACAATATTAAGATGGCGATCGCTACAGTAATATTACAAGCAATCAGAGCAACAACAGCAGCAGCAGCCAACAGTCCAAAATAAGCAAAACACGATTCCGTTGTATTTCTTTTGTGCATTCAAAGTTTTTAAACAATTTTCATTTAAAGATGTATCAATTTAGCAATAAGTGCAAAAAAATTTTCAGTAAACAATAGTTAAGTTAGTTGTAAACGATTAAAAATGAACAGCTGCGTAAACCAAACACGTCTACTCAGGCATAGCGTTGCCAGATTACAGATTATCTCATTCTTTAGCCCTTGAATTGTTGCTGGCTTATAGACGTACACCTTTTATTTCAAACAACCCCAAAGAAAGAAGTCCAACGGTGTCAAATCACATGATCTTGGCGGCCAATTGACATCTCCACCACGTGAGATAACACGGCCATTGAATTTGTCGCGCAAAAGAGTCATTGTTTCGTTAGCTGTGTGGCAAATGGCACCGTCCTGTTGAAACCACATATCGTCCACATCCACATCTTCCAATTTAGACCATAAAAAGTTCGTTATCATCTCTCGATAGCGAACACCATTCACAGTAACTGCTTGACCGGCCTCATTTTGGCTCTTCAGCAACACTATCGCGAACAGCAGCAATATTTTCTGCAGTACGAGCTGTACGCGCATGCACTAGTGTTTTCACATCTCCTGCAGACCCGGTTTGCTCAAATTTTTTAACGATTTTTCCGACTGTACGCACATTTGGATTAAATTAACCGAAAAAACCACGAAGTGCACGATATGCATTTTGAGTTGAAAGCCCATTTTCATAATAAGCCTGAGTAACTTTAACGCGTTACTCGATTGTGTATCTTTCATGGTTCAAATCGAGAAATGTCGAATGAAATGTAGAAAAGAACTTGACGTTTAGGTGTGGTTCACATTCAAAATCGGCCGTTACAATTTGTATGGACGGTCCCCTACGAGTTAGCAACGATTTACTATGGTCATGTACCTATCCTGCTGATACTTCCTACCGGGACATTAACTACATTAAAAAGATTTACAAGGTCTACAAGGGTACTTTACTACCAAGGGTGAAAATCGTTAATGTTCGACAGACTTTGTCGTTTAAGCCATGTCCGTCTGTCTGTCTGGCTGTCCGGCTGGTTCGCACGATAACTTTCGAAAGGCGCCACCAAATGTTTTAAAATTTTGCACGAGCTAATATTTCCCCAAAACTACATACGGTATTGAAAATGGGCTACATGACCACGCCCTTTCTGGTACCTTCCATACAAATGTACAATTCCACCCACTTTAGAAATCGGGTAATAATATCAATACATCGAACTCAATCGTTCCCCAATTCGATATTTAGTAAAGCTATAACAGGATTAAGTTTTGGGAAAAAAAAAATTGAAAGTCTAGCCACACCCCTTCTGGTGCCTCCCATACAAAAGTACCACTCTGCCCACGTTAGAGATGGAGTTATAATATCAATATACTCGACACGATCGTGCCCAATTTATGTATTTTGTTAAGTTATAACAGGATACAGTTGTGGAAACAATATTGGAAGTCTAGACACGCCTCTTATTGTACCTCCTATACAAATGCATCATTCCGCCTACTTAAGTAATCGAGTAATAATATCAATAAATCCAACGCGATCGTACCCAAATTCTTTTTTTGGTAAATCTATAGCAGGATACAGTTTTTGAGAATAAAACTGGAAGTTTAGCCACTCCCCTTCTGGTACCTCCCATACTCATCTGGTACCGCCCACTTTAGAAATCTATTAATATTATTAATGGACCTAACGCGATCGTGGCCAAATTCTGTATTTAGTAAAGCTTTAACAAGATAAAGTTTTGGAGAAAAAATCTGGAAGTCTAGACCCGCCCACTTTAGAATTCGAGTAATAATATCAATATAATAGAAATTTTTTTGTTTTACTGAGGGTGATGGTATATGTAAGTCGGGTTGCCCGACTGAAACTTTCTTACTGGTTTTGATACATTTACTGTTACTGTCATAGTTATTTTATAATCTGTAAAACTAACTTTTCTATAATGGACATTTTGTTTAATTTTTTTCTAAACGTACAGTAAATATGTTCGACTGTTTTTGTAATCATGGGACAATAATACTATTAACAAATAAATGGGAATGCTGGTGTTTTAATTTTTTGGTGTTGCATAGTGATGTCAATGCACTGCTAATTCAAATAATGAATATTTCTTGAACAAATTAAGCAAGCCAAACTTAGAACACCCCTGATTGAGTGTAATATATGGTCGATCTTGACCTACCACAATATGACGTCATTCCAACTACGCACATATCACATTTGACATCTGTCCACTTGTTTGATGTATATTTATTACACTCTGGGGATATAAAGTCAATTGATGTGTTCCTACTTTCAAGTGCTGTTATATATTATATTCAAGTGCAATGAAACGCAAATCCCCAATGGGTTACAAATTAGTTGGTTGGTGCAAAGAAAAATGATGACAATTGAAGTTCAACGGTTAGACTCCATTATTAGAAGGCATTATAGTGTATGATTAGTATTATGCTGGCAGTTGTTTAATTTCTATTCGCCTGTGTACGGAAATGCAAAGGTATTGTTGAACTGAGAGATGGCACAAAATTAAAATAAGGTAAATATATTTATAAAAATTTGTTAATGTTATATAAAACAAATATTTTTAAAAATCGCACTTGGATGAAGCTATTGAATTCAATCCATTCCCAATAGTATCTTTTGCGTAGCTCATACTCACGATATTCGTTTTTTCTTAAATATTTCCCATGAATTATATAAACATCACATTTTTAAATTTAAATTTCCTATTCCCATGCATGATTCAAAACAAATAAATTAAATGTCATTGAATTAAAAAAAAAATATTTACAAAAAATTTAATTGGGAAAATGACGGTTACAAAATCAGCTTTGCAGTTGATAAAGCCTACTATATCACACAGATTTTTTATATAAAAAAACTAAAAAAAAGGAAATTTATTTACATTTTTAATTGTAGACCTCCTAATTGACCCCTTAAATGTGTACCAAATACAAAAAAATTAAAATTAACTACCCACAATAATGAACCTTGACACAGTAAAAGATTGCTGGTGATTGAAAATCCGGGGTAGGTATTTTTTAAACTTTTTTCAAATGTTTTTTATGGGAGGTATTATAAAAAATGTGCCTCCCTTACAATCACATCGTCAAAAGGTACCAAATTCATATAAGGGGTGGTTCAAATCACGTTTCTTTGTCTAAACAACGTTCACAAATTGCTTTACACGCGTTTCGACACTTACGCAATTGTCAATGTAGAGTAAATACCAAGAAGGACTTCTACACGGTGGTGGTAGAATTCATACTTTATTAACGTCAGGCATTTCGTTTGAGTGTTTGTTTAACGACCTTTGAAATTAGAATTAAAATAATTACAAAAAAATCTATTTAATTACTATAAAGTAAAGGACATAACTTTTGATGAAGTTGAAAATTATATTTTATTTAGTTTGCAATTATTTATTGAATACTTTGAAAGAATAATGCAATCCAATTTTCTGTTGCCTGGTCCACTTTTAGGCCAGAACAAATTTGTTTACAATCAGCTGATCGTAGATAATAAGAGATTTGAATTCGAGGCAAAATGTAATAGCATAGAACTTTTTAAGTATATTTGGCTCTACCTGCCTAACGCTTCAAAGTGTCGCCCATGAAAAAAACTAAAAATAAACAAAACCAGTAAGAAAATTTAAGTCGGGGAAACCAACTTACATATACCCTCACCCTCAGTAAAACATAAAATCGTCTAGAATATTGATACTCGATTACTCGATTTCTAAAGTGGGCGGATTTGTATGGGAGGCAAAAGAAGGGGCGTGGCTAGACTTTTTTCCCCAAAATTTTATACTGATTTAGCTTTACGGAGTTTGGGCACGATTGCGATGGGTACTTCGATATTATTACTCGATTTCTAAAGTGGGCGGAATGGTACATTTGTATGGAAGGTAGGCTTACCAGATTTAAAATTGCAAAATTCTTGACATTCACCAAAAATTATCTTGATTGTGAAAAAAATCTTGACAAATAAAAACATACGTGAGAGATTGTAAATATTTCAATTTCATTTATTTTTTTATACAAATATAATTTTCATACATATAAAAAGTATACAAAACATTAAACAAAGCAAGTGCAGATATTTCAGTCAGATGAATTGACCGATAAAAACCCTTACCTTATGTATGATATTATTTAAGTCTCCAGTAGCCCGTTTCTATAAAAAAAAATCGGCAAGTTACCGATTTGTCTGACGTCACACCGTTTCAGTCTTTAGTTACCGATATCGACAGAACTGCTGTTTCTGTATGTTGAAATCGTTAAAAATTCGGTATGCGACGAAAAAAACACAAATCGAGTGAAACGTTACGAAAATGAATTAAATGGCAACAACTATGAAAAGTGTCTGAAGGTTTTTATTTTGAGTGTTTTTTGGCACTTTTCAAATGAAGAAGAGACTTTAGATGCATTTATCATTTAGAATATTTTAGTCGTAATCTTTGGGCATGTATAAAATTATACACAAAGACACTTTTCATTCATAAATTGCTTATCATTCAAAATATTTTCAAAATTTATTTGTAAATAATTTAATAATATTCGTGATGTGTAAAAAATCAAAATAAAGAAACAAATACAATAAGGGAATCGGTATTCGATTATAATTTTATCTTGATAAAAAGGAAATAAAATTTTAAATATATTATTAAGTGTTACCTTGCCTAATGGCTATTTTTATTTATCAAAAATTATATTTGATTCCTTTTCATTGAAATTCAAAACTCGTCAATTAATATTCAAAAATTTCAATTCAAATTCAAAACACACCAATTAAAATGCAAACTTTCCATTGACAGATAAAAAAAGAAACAATTAAATTTAAAGTTCGTCAATTGAAATTCAAGACACATCAATTGAAATTCAAAACTCATCAATTGAAATTCGAAACTCAAATGAGTTAAGTGTTACCTTGCGTAATGGGTTTTGAATTTCAATTAACGAGTTTTGATTATCATTTTAAAATTTTGAATTTAAATGAGTTGAATTTCAGTTGATGAATTGACAAATTTTGAATTTCAATTGTTGTATTTATTATTTTAAATAGGAAATTTGAATTTTAATTGATGTGTTTTCTATTGCAAATGCACTTTTCGAATTTCAATTGATTTACTTTAAATTCTAATTGGAAATGTTCTAGTACAAATTCAATAAATTAGTTGTATCCGAATATATTAAAAATTGTTTGTTACTTTATAACACAGAGATATATAAAACATTTTTCCGATATTACAGTGATAATAATCGTTTATGAATCCATCTATAAAGGGTTTTTAAGGCTATTAAGTGGTTTAGCTAAAGTTCACTGATATTCAATTTAATTAATTTGGCTGATACTCATTAATAAATGTGATTTAAGCGAAAGTACCCGTTAATCTATGAGTACTAGTTATTTTACTTATGCACAACATTTTTTACATTTATGGAAATCGGTAAAGTTCTCACTTGGTAAAATGTCAGTAAGAAAACTATCGATTCAAATTTTTTAGAGAAACACTTTATTTAAATGTTCCTATGAAGTGAAATCGGAACATGCGATAGCTTGTCGATTTGGAATGAGTGAATTGAACAAAAATCGATTCATATTCCTACAGAAACATTTCAGGTGAGAGTGACGTCAAGGTGACGTCAAATCGGTAATATGGGTCGGTAACTGCAATCGTTACGAGTTACAGAAACGGGCTACAGTTATTGAAACTAAACGATATTTAAATGAAATTATGTATTAAGATTTTTCAGCTTTTAGAGCGTAAACAGTTTGAGAAAGGACTTTCGGTCGTATGGCCAGACTTTTACTGACACATAGTTACACCGTTGAAAGCCCCACAGTGTACAAATTGTTAATGAATTTGTCAACAAATATAGAAATTTTAATTCTATATCTCTGGACATATTGTAATTTTGTATGGGGTTACCGAATGAGGCTTTCTCGCACAAAAATCTCGAAAGAATTCATAATTTCTAATGAGTTGGATAAAACACGCAGTTTTTTAACTTACACCTATGAATGAAAAATATAAAAAGTAGGCTATTTTCAACGTCTTGAGAAGTTTCATTCATAAATTATTGGAAACATATACATTTTCGGGTAATTGCCATATTTGTACAGGAGGTACCAGCAGAGGGAGCACAAAGAGCCCGATTTTTATTCGTAGGTCAACTTTGAGTAAAATTTTAGCTTGTGTAAAATTTCACTAAATTCAGTGTAGTTAACATAAAGATACGAGTTTCGGTACATTTTATGGGAGATACTAGAGAGGGTGTGGCAAACGTTTATGTTTTCCGAGCATTTCATACCATCACAATATTAAAAAACTGACAAAATTTAAGCATCCTCCAGTTGTCGGTTTGGATGTGATAGAATAGTTGATAGATTTTCGAACATATACACTAAAAGGAAACTTTTCACAGTAATATTTCAATGAACTGTTAATTTTATTTTTACAAAACTTTGTGCAAGGAAACGAAATTTTGAAAAACATATTTACGTTATTTTTTGGTTGGTTTGTAAAAATATTGACAAAACTAATTTTTTCTTGACGTAGCTAAAAGAGTCAGAATCCAACGACTACGATGGCTGGGTCATGTTGCCAGGATGGATGTAAATGCTCCAGCGAGAAAGGTGTTTGAAGGCGAACCTGAAGGACGGCGCAGAGCAGGGAGACCCAAACTCCGTTGTAAGGACCAAGTGGTAGGCGATGTGCCATCATCTGGTAGGACTAACTGGAGAACACACGCAGAAGACCGAAGCGTGTGGAATTATTTATTACTTCAGGCCTCAAATTTATGAACTACGTTTCGTAAATTGTAATTGGCCACTTAAGTAAGTAAGTAATTTTTTCTTGATTCTTGGCGAGCATTAAAAATTCTTGTAAATCAAGAAAAATCAAGACCGTTGGGCAACCCTAATGGGAGAAGGGGCGTGGCCATTTAGCCCATTTTCAATACCGTAAGTAGTTTTGTGGAAATATTAACATGTGCAAAGTTTTAAAACATTTGGTTTCGTCTTTCGAAAGTTATCGTGCGTACCAGCCGGACAGCCCGACAGACATGGCTCAAACGACTTTAAAAGTCATGAATCGAATTTGGTTCAGAGAAACTTAGGGTCTAAAGTAACTCCTTTTTTGTGTTCAACTTTTGGGTCGTATCAAAAGATATATACCCTCCTACCCGTAGGGTGAGGGTATAACAAATTATTTAATTAGAGGGGTTCACCAGCTATGGCTACATTACGGGGCCACCTCGTAGCCCAGACTTATGGACTTTTTTGATTGGGGATAGTTCAAAAGTAAAATTTACAACAACAATTAAGTGTCTCTTGAGGAATAAAGTCAACATAGCATTTCAAGAAAATACAACTAATTTTAAGCTAAATCTTTGGCGATATTCTCATTGTTGGTCTTGGCCGACTATAACAGACAACTTTGCACCTTTTAACTTGTTTATTTTCAGATAAACGGATTTATTGAGTCAAAATACAAACAAATACATATATTTCTTCAGAAAACTCCTACCCGAATCAATCTTAACAACACACAAGAGCTGGACAGCATGGTACGCAAAATAACATCTACCAGAATTAGAAGAGCGAAGGCAAAAGTGCAGAATATGGGGCGGGAGTTAAAAAAAAAAATGCCACCCCCCAAATACGCCCCAAAACACGAAAATCGACGTCAAAGTTGACGCTAAGGCCCGGGGGGCCAAAAAAGGGGCCCCTTGGGTTCTATGATGTGTGGTCGACTATAACAGACAACTTTGCACCTTTTAACTTGTTTATTTTCAGATAAACGGATTTATTGAGTCAAAATACAAACAAATACATATATTTCTTCAGAAATATCCTACCAGAATCAATCTTAACAACACACGAGAGCTGGACAGCATGGTACGCAAAATCACATCTACCAGAATTAGAAGTGCGAAGGCAAAAGTGCAGAATATGGGGCGGGAGCCCAAAAAAAAATGCCACCCCCCAAATACGCCCCAAAACAAGAAAATCGAGGTCAAAGTTGGCGCTAAGGCCCGGGGGCCAAAAAAGGGCCCCTTGGGTTCTATGATGACCCCCCATGTGTGGGTACTCAAATGAAAGATATTTTTTGAGACGAATCCAACGATGTTATTTTTAAGTTCCTACGGGTCTCTTGGAGCCATTTAAATTTCCGGGAAATACCAAAAAAAAAAAATTGAAAAAAACATGGAAAAAGTTATAAAAATTTAAGGAAATAAATTGAAAAATTCTAAAAAAAAATAGAAAATCTAAAAACCGCGCGATTTTTTAAAAACAAAATATTTTTTCTGAGAAACCCCGTAAAAAATTTTAAAAAAAATGGGGAAAAATCGTGGAAAGTTAGAATCAGGGACTGGAAATAATTGTTATTATTTTTGTTTCGGAAGAAAAGGTTACGATAAAATTAGCTTTATTTGTTTTAGGGAATATTTAACCATTATAGTAAGATATATATAATGTTAGACACCGTAACCATTATAAATGAGAAATATTTTTGGTTATGAACAACCATTATAGCAAGCACAAAATTTTTTTGGGTACTAATAACCATTATCGAAAAAATATTTTTTTTTGGTTATCATTCCTTTTTTTTACGACTTTTTAAGACAATTGAGCTATGTCCGTCTGTCTGCCTAGCTGGATGGCTTGTGGGCACGATAACTCAAGTAAACCTTAACTGATCCGTATGAAAATTGAGCAGTATTATAATGTCCAAAAATAACGTAATAGGATTGTATATGGGCAGAACCGTCCTTAACGCTGCAATATCTTTGGATCCACGTTTTCAACGATTGCTTCCAACAAATAAAAAAGGAAGAAGCGAGAGGTCACCTAAAGAGGTTGGCAACACAAGTTAATGAATTGAACCAGTTTTGCGGGCGCCAATACTAAACTTTGCTTTGTACCTTTAGTGATATATTTGTCCTTTTTCAGAACGATACACATCTTCCTCAAGCAACGCAGTACCCTTTAGAAATTTCAGTCAGGTACACTGACTGATAAATACCATCACCCAATATAATATAATATTTAAGTCTTGATTTATTGAAATTACTAGATTTTAAATTAAATTAAATTTACTTATAACCGTGGAACGTGTCATATTTTTTTTCGTGAATTAACGTTCAATTAACGCTTTCCTTGGCAAAATTTGTCTGAATTTAGTGTACATACAAAAATGATATGCATGTAAAAGGGGGCAATATCTGTTAATTTTATGGGAGGTACCAGAAGGGGTGTGTCAAATAGTTAGGTTTTCTGAGGTTATGCCTCATATTACAAGATTAATTAACTGACCAAATCTGATTGTCCGACAGGTGTCGGTTTGGAAGTTATGGGAGACATATTAATTTTCCAAAAATAGGTCATTTTGTATGGGAGGTACCAGAAGGCGTGAACAGATTTAGTCCATATTCACACCTGAGACCAATTTTTATAACCGTTCAACTTACCCAAAATTTGACTGAATTCAGTGTACTCACAAATAAGATATGTATGTAAGACTATGGGTGTGAGTTCGTTCATTTGTATAGGAGGTACCAGAAGGGGTGTGTCAGATAGTTAAGTTTTCTAGGGTTTTGCCTCCTATCACAACATAAATTTATCGACTAATTTTCGTTGCCCCCCAAGTGTCTGTTTGGAAGTTATGGGTGAAATATTCATTTTCCAAAAATTGGTATATTTGTATGGGAGGTACCAGAAGGGGTGGGGCTATTCAGCCCATTTACAATCCCAGTTCGTTTTGAAAAATATTACTACTGGTAAATTTTCATACTGATCCGTTAAGGTTTACTCGAGTTATCCTGCCAACCAGCCAGCCAGACAGACGGACAAAACTCAATCGTCTTAAAAATTCCTGAAACGAATTTGGTCTTAAGATACTTGGGGTCTTACTCGTCTCCTTTAATGCGTTACACTTTTTTTTGTATCAAAGGATATATACCCTCATCCCTAAGGGTGATGGTATAAAAATTAAAGAGTTTAAATTGTTTGTTTTTGTAATTATCGTGTCAAAAATCTGGTACAATAATTTTTTTTTTGTGATGAAAATAAAATAAATAAAAATGTTTCAGTTGGGTAAACCGACTAACATATAGCCTCACCTTTAGTAAAAACACAAAATACAGAATGTGGGCACGATCGCGTTGGGTTTGTTATAACATATTATAACTCAAAGGTGGGCGGAAGGAAGGGTACATTTGTATGGAAGGTACCAGAAGGGGCATGGCTAGACCTCCTGTTTTTCTCAAAAACTTTATCCTATCATAGCTTTACTAAATACAGAATTTGGGCACGATCGCGTTAGGCGTATTGATATTGTTTACGCGAAATAACCGATATCTGACGTACGCTACGCACAACAGAACGCATCTCAATTCAGCGCATAATTGTCCGGAAAAGAGCTTTTACTCTAGCGTTCTAGCAGTGCTAAACTCAACTAGTTAAATTTTTTAACGGTTTTCTAATAACATACCCCCCTTACAGTGCCGTATAAAGTGTTACATTCAGATCAATTGTGAAGCAAGGTAATTTGGTAACTCAATAAATGAAGTTGTATAACGAATTTTAAATTCCCGCATTCTTCTGAAATTTAAAACACTCGTCATTTCGACCCCCTCTTCCCCCGCATTAATAGATACTATTTCTCGTTTTGTAAAGTGAGCGGTATAGAACCTTTGTACGGAAACATTGCATGTAGCCCATATCCAATCCCGTAAGTAGTTTTGGAAAAATATTAACAGTTTCAAAAACTGAAAGTTTTTCGCGAAAATTTTTAAAGTTATCATGCGTACATGCCGGACAGACAGACAGACATGGATCAAACGACTTAAAAAGTCATGACTTGAATTTGATTCAAAGAAACCTAGGGTCTAATGTGACTGCTTCTAAGTGTTGCAGTTTTGGGTCGTACTAAATGATATATATTCACCTATCCGTAGGGTAAGGGTACAAAAACAAACATTACATCAAAAATACGATATATTTTTGGGTCGAGATAACCAAAAAAATAAAAAAATTTCGATAATGGTTATTGGTAACCAAAAAATTTTTTCGGCTGCTATAATGGTTATCCAAAAAAAATTGTTCTCACTTATATTGGTTACGATAACCAAAATTAAATATTTCTCTTCGATAATGGTTTCATATAACCATTATTTCAATTAGTCAATATTATTGGTTAAAAAGATTTTTTCGTCATATCTCTTATAACTGTTATGTCCCTGGTTAGAATAATTTAAGGAAATGAATTGAAAAATTTCATAGAAAAATGTAATGTCATGAAAAATGTGTGAAAATTTTAAATTTTTTTAATTTTTTAAGGGTTTTAAATGAAAACTTCAAGAAATATTTTAAAAAATCAAGAAATAGTCCAAAGAGAAATATGTGAAAGAAGAAAATTGATTAAAAAAAGGATAAAATTAAATTGGGAAAAATTAAGAAAAATATTTAAAAAAAAGCTATGTACTGTAATTATAATATTATGGCTCTAATTCGGTCCAGGAGACCCGTAGTTGGATTCGTCTCGAAAATATCTTTCATTTGAGTACCCGCACCTGGGGGGTCATCATAGAACCGAATGTGGCCCATTTTTTGACCCCCCGGGCCCCATGGGCCTGAGCGCCAACTTTGACCTACCATTCCAATGTTTGAGGACCAAGACGAATATCGGGCTCCCGCCCCATATTCTGCACTTCAGCCAAAAAAACCTAGTGAAGAAGTACAAAGAGAATATTATACTCTTTAAGAAACTGATAAGGAAGGCAAAAATTCTTTATGGAGAAAATAAACCAACGAGCTCAAAAAAACTGCAGTAGTAAGTAAACTCAGAAAAGTATTATTCTTAGCAACCGGAGCCCTAGGATACATGAAAAAAGATTTAACCTGGACTTAAGCTTTTGAGGAAACTTTGGATATCCTAATGGATATCTGCTATTAAATATCAGCCATTGAGGTGGACGCGATCAAAAATGCCATTAACAGCTTTGATCCGCATTTATCCGGATGATATTATACCCGCCGAATTTCAACAGACCGTGGCGTGGCTTAACGCTATCTTTAACGGCAGTGTGAAACTGTCCCACCTACCGATAAAAACGGCTAAGGTGGTGTTCATCCCAAAGGCAGGAAAACCAATATACCCCAAAGCGAAGGACTGCAGACCAATTAGTCTCACATCGTTCTTTCTGAATACTCTTGAGATGATCATGGACGACGTCATCAAGAATTCGATCGACAATATCCATCTGAGCAACAGAAAACATTATTTCTCGACAACGGTATACTACCTAGACCTCATCTTGGACAGGAAGCTCAATTGGAGACAAAACATTGAAAGCATATGCTACAAGGTACTAATAGCCTTATACACATGCACTAAAGCTATAGGAAAAACCTTGAAATTCAAACATAAAGTATCACTTTGGATTTACAAAATTATTGTGGTCAGTATTACAATATGGTAATGCGCTTAGCCAAAAAAACTAGTTTCGAAAATGGATCGTGGTCAACGATTCATCTGCCTCCTAGTAACCGGAAACATGTGATCAACCCCCTCTAAGGCACTTTTCACTATACTTAATGGACTTCCACCTGATTAAAGCTGGAAAAGCTGTGTTCTCAAATTAGCTATAAGTAGGGTTGCCAGATATAGATTCCCAAAAAACTGGATATTCGGATAAAAAAAACTGGATTTTGGAAAAATAGCTGGACATTTTCAAAAAATGTCTACGAAAAAAATTCCAAGTTTAGTTTTGTATAAAAATTTTTTAGCTCTTGATTTTGTTTTTAGTCGATCTGTGAGAATTATATTATATTGCTATAGTTAGGTTAAAGATCTATACTATTGGTAATTGGTGATTATTACCAATAGGTTTTTGTTCAAGAGTTGTGAAATGTATTATGAGACAGCGGGTAAGGCGTATAACGTTATTTCGGCATTCACCACAATGCCTCGTCAGCGCCCTTTGCTGCGACTTCTCCACTATCATCACAAACCTTAAGGGAAGAAAGTTACTCAATTTAAATGAGAAACTCTGCCCACCGGTGCGAAGATTTTTTATTTAAACCAGTACAGAAATTTCAGTCAGGTAAACTGACTGATAAATACCATCACCCAATATAAGATATTGTTGAAGTCTTGAGTTATTGAAATGAATAGATTTTTAATTAAAATAAAATTACTTATGTATATTTTTTCCCCTGCTTGTGGTGCAAAATCGTCCAAAACTTATCTTATTTGTGTAGGGGGTATAGGTGCCGGTTTGGAATTTAGGTGAGAAATATTAATTTTTCAAAAAAATTTAATTTTGATAGGGGGTACCACAAGAGGTGAACCGATACAGTCCTTATTCATTCCTAATTCAAATTTTTATACGTACAACTTACGAATAATTTGACTGAATTCAGTGCACTTACAAAAAAAGATATGTATGTAAGACTATAGGGGTGAGTTCGGTCCTTTGTGTGGGAGGTACCAGAAGGGGTGTGTCAAATAGTTAGGTTTTCTGAGGTTTCGCCTCCTATCACAATATAAATTAACCGACTAATTTTCATTACCCCTCAAATTTCCGTTTGGAAGTTATGAAAGAATTATTAATTTTCCAAAAATAGGTAATTTTGAATGGGAGGTACCAGAAGGGGTGACCCGATATAGTCCATATTCACTCCTGATTCATATTTTCATAAGCGTACAAATTACTCATAATTTGACTGAATTCAGTGTACTTAGAAAAAAGATATGTTTGTAATACTATGGGGGTGAGTTCGGTCATGTGTATGGGAGGTACCAGAAGGGGTGTGTCAAATAGTTAGGTTTTCTAGGGTTTTGCCTCCTATAATAACATAAATTAATCGACCAATTTTCATTACCCCCCAAGAGTCCGTTTGGAGGTTATAGGAGAAATATTAATTTTCCCAAAATAGGTAATTTTGTATGGGAGGTACCAGAAGGGGTGAACTGATATAGTTCATATTCATACATGAGTCTAATTTTCATAAGCAAACATCATACGCAAAATTTAAGTGATCTCAGTTTACTTACAAAAAAGATATGTATGTAAAACTATAAGGGTCAATTCGGTCTTTTGTATGGGAGGTACCAGAAGGGGTGTGTCAAATAGTTAGGCTCTCTGAGGTTTCGCCTCCTATCACAACATTAATTTATCGACCAATGTTCATAACCCCCCAAGTGACTGTTTTTAAGTTATTGGAGAAATATATAATTTCCAAAAATAGGTCATTTTGTATGGGAGGTACCAGAAGGCGTGAACCGATATAGTCCATATTCATACCTGAGTCTAATATTTATAAGCAAACATCATACGCAAAATTTGAGTGATCTCAGTTTACTTGCAAAAAAGATATGTATGTAAAACTATAAGGGTCAATTCGGTCATTTGTATGGGAGGAACCAGAATGGGTGGGGCGCAGGTTTCGGTTTTCTTAGAGTTTGTCTACTTTTGCAAGATAAATAAACTGACCAAATTCAAACATCCTCCGGTTGTCCGTTTGGAAGTTATGGAAGAAATATTAATTTTCCAAAAATAGGTAATTTTGTATGGGAGGTACCAGAAGGGGTGGGGCTATTCAGCCCATTTACAATCCCATAAGTTCGTTTTGAAAAATATTGATACTGGTAAATTTTCATACCGATCCGTTAAGGTTTACTCGAGTTATCCTGCTGACCAGCCATCCAGCCAGCCAGACAGACGGACATAGCTCATTCTTCTTAAAAAGTTCTGAAACGAATTTGGTCTTAAGATACTTGGGGTCTAACTCGTCTCCTTTAATGTGTTACACTTTTTTTCGTATCAAATGATATATACCCTCATCCCTAAGGGTGATGGTATAAAAACATTTTTTAAAATTCTTGAATACATAAAGTAATACAATTAAACTTAAATATTTTTAATTCAGTCTTTCCAATTTTTGAGATTTTAAATAATACTTTAAAAAACTAAAAAAATTTGCACTTTTCACTCAAACCTCTGAGAAATAAAATTAAACAATAAACTCAAAAAAAAATCTTAATATAAAAAAAACAACAAAAAAAAGTTTAAATAACTAAAGCATATGAAATAAATTAAATTTTTATAACCAAAATCAATGAAAATAACTGTGTAGTACATGCATGAGCAAATATTCTCTAAGTCATTTCGCCTTTTATTTAAAACCATATTACTTTTTATTCCACATATATTTCGGACTTTGCCAATTCCGAGCCTTTTGAAGTTAGTAAAAATAACTAATCAGTGTTGGCTAATGTGTTATAAGTGATGGTAACGAAGGAAAAATGAAAATTATAATTTTTTTCAAAAGTTATTGTGTTAAATGTACTACTAAGGATATTTATAACACAAACACCTTTGCTTTATTTCTTTTTCAAAAATTACTATTAAGCTGCACAAATTTTATCTTAGCTGGACACTGGACAAGCATAAAAAAGCTGGACAATCCAGCAGAATCCAGCCCGTCTGGCAACCCTAGCTTTACGACTAACCAAGATAGAAAATTGGAACCCTCTATCGGATACTCAAGGGTCCTAAACCAACTCAATATCTCATTTGATACTGACTACATGCTTAGTTCTCGGAAATCAAACATCCCCTATGAAACCAGATCAAGAAGTTACCAAGCTCAGCCCTGCAGCAAAGCGTAATGGAACACTAAACAATATCGGAAAACTAACGTGGGGAACAGAAAAACTAAAGATGGAAGCAACATGTAGGTAAGGAAGACAAGGCCTGAATACAACCCGAAACGTACATCGAGCCTATTAAATATCGAAAGAGACCAGATATGGAAAAAAATTACCTTCCTGTCGGGGCACGGATCCAGGTATAAACACGCAAACAGAAAGGCATTCGCAAAAACGAGTGTATCTACTGCGGAAGTTGCAGCACTCGACCATCTACCGACCATATGCTGAAAAAACTGGAAAAGCTGGGAAAAGCCTTCTAAAGTGGCGAACTAGCATCTTTGCACATCGGTAGAATCAGCAACATTTGTAAGACCATCAACTGGACAAATGGATCGAAATTTCAAACTGCCCATATTCTATAGACGAAATCTACCACACCCCGGAACTAGGAACTAGGAACTAGGCACCATATACGCTGAATACAAGGGGGATTAATGATGCGAGAGGTCTTGCATTGTCATGATGAAAGACAACACCTTTTTGTTGATCAATTCTATTTGCAGCCTTTGTTAAAGATTTCATATACGAAAATTGGTCAAAATAACAAAAAAATATGTGTCTACTAATAGAATAAAAAACTGCAGTGCGAGTAGAGCAGAGATTTGTGAAATACATACGTTAAAACAACGACGCATTACTTCGCTGTTGGTTGTATTATCGTACAATTTCGTCCTATCTTCCACAATTAAATACGTAAATAACTTAGAGATTTTTGTTATGCTTTTTTATTATTAACCAGACACGCATGTCATAAAGATAAACACTGTTCTGATAACTTTTATTCATTATTTTCGTTTATTAATTTGCCACCGATAGGATATTGGTGTTCACAACTTTATTACAATTGAGTATATTATTTACTTTGATTACATATTTGTTATGAATGCGTAAATTAGTACATATGCATATATACGCAACCACACATATACATAATAAATACTTATGTCATTGCATATCGCCGGTACGTTCATAAATCTAAATACTCTAGTATTGATTTGATATCTATTCGGAAACAAATGTGATTTTAATTTGAGCCTATTTTTATGTTTATCAGTACATTTGATTTGATTGCGGAGACATTTATTAAAATCGATTATGAACCAATAAGTCACGCATCAATCAATCTAAATATTAGCCGGCTACATGTGTTGTTGATTACATTTAAATGATTGATTTGTATACGAGGGTGGTGAGAAAAGATAACTGTTGTAGTAGCAAAATTTCCATACTGCCAAATTAAATTCTTGGATAGGGATATATGAAAATATTGTATGAGATCAGTGATGGTATATTTGACGATTTATCGTCATTTTGACGAATTTTTGTTCAAAAAAACAGAAATGACGATTTGACGATTTTTACCCCTTAAATGACGATTTTTACATATTAAAACTTTCTTTTCCAAGTTTGCGTTTGGTAACCCTAACTTAATCAGCACACAACGAAAGTAATGCCAAAAAATTGCTGAATTTATTACAATACATGGCAACAATACTTTTTGACACTCTGAAATGATTTGAATTTGAAAATAAATTCAAATCATTAAACTTAATTAATCCGTATGTATTAATAAATGGTCCAGAACAGTCTTCTTCTATTATTGTAAAAGAGTATCAACATTTTATTGAATACGATGAATTGCAAAGTTTAGACTCCGAATTTCGCGATGTATCCCAGTTAGATTTTAGAAATATATTTAATAGTAACAAAGGTGAGTTGTTGACATTTTGGAAAACAGTCTGTGAGCTAAGACGTGTGGACTCTCAACTACTTTTTCAAGTTTTAACAAAATTTATTAAAAAAAATTTAATACTACCACATTCGTCGGCAAATGCAGAAAGAGCATTCAGTCAAGTTAATTTAAATAAAAATAAATATAGAAACCGATTAGAAAGAGATTCAATTTACAAAAGACATCCTAAACTTAAATAAAGTAAATTGTTATGATTTAAAGGTAAAGCCAGACGTACTTAAAAAGTTTAAGAGTGACATGTATTTAAAAAACAGTACATCTGCCTAAAATGTAAAATTATTTTTATTAATAGGTTTTTAAGACTGAGAAAACTAGAAAGGTAATAGCTTTCTAAAAGCACAATGTAATACAAATTATATAAAAATATCTTAATATTAAACCTCACTTTTTTTTTTGAATATTTTAATGTTTGTTTTTCAGTTTTGTTTTTTTTTAAGTTATTTCATTCAATGAATTATTTAATTAAATTAATTTTTAATGTATTTTATATACTTACTTACTTAAGGGGCCAATTACAATTTACGAAACGTAGTTCATAAATTTGAGGCCTGAAGTAATAAAGAATTCCACACGCTTCGGTCTTCTGCGTGTGTTCTCCAGTTAGTCCTACCAGATGATGGCACATCGCCTACCACTTGGTCCTTCCAACGGAGTTTGGGTCTCCTTGCTCTGCGCCGTCCTTCAGGTTCGCCTTCAAACACCTTTCTCGCTGGAGCATTTACATCCATCCTGGCAACATGTCCCAGCCATCGAAGTCGTTGCATTCTGACTCTTTTAGCTACGTCGATGTCGTGGTAAAGCTCATACAGCTCATGGTTTATCCGATGGCGAAACTCGCCTTCGACACAGATAGGTCCATATATTTTTTGGAGTACTTTTCTCTCGAATAATTCCAGGTTTTGTATGTCCGTTGTAGTAAGCACCCATGATTCGGCAGCATACAACAGAACAGATAAGATAAGCACCTGGTATAGCTGTTTCTTAGTATTCCGAGAGAAGGTGGTGTTACTAAAGTGCTGCCGAAGTCCGTAGAAACATCTATTGGCTAGCACTATTCTCCGTTTAATTTCTTGGCTGACATTATTTTTCTTGTTGACGGAAGATCCGAGGTAGGTAAATTCGTCGACTACCTCAAAACAATAATTGTCAACGTTCACGGTGCGTCCCCATCGTGAGGACTCTTCGTTCGTCGAAAGCATTATTTTTGTTTTGTCCTCGTTGACCGCTAAACCCATTTTTGCTGACTCCTTTTCTAGTGGTGAGAAAACTGCAGTAACATCCCGCAGATTTCGGCCAATGATGTTTATATCATCGGCATAGGCTAGTGGCATGTGTCTCTTGTGGAATATGGTGCCAGACATGTTGACACCAGCCTTTCTCATCACCTTCTCCATAACTATATTAAATAGTGTACAGGACAGGCTATCGCCCTGCCTGAGACCTCTTTCCGTGTTGAATGGTTCAGACTGATCCTTACCAATCTTACCCTAGTATTTGGTGTTGTCTAAGGTACATTTTCAAAGTCGAATCAGCTTTGCAGGAATACCAAACTCAGACATGGCCTCATAAAGCCTTTTCCTTATCGGAGAGTCGAAGGCAGCTTAGTAGTCGACAAAGAGGTGGTAGGTGTCGATCTGCTTTTCATGGGTTTTTTCCAGGATTTGTCGTAAGGTGAATATTTGATCCGTCGTAGATTTGCCAGGTCTAAAGCCGCACTGATATGGTCCAATTAGTTTTTCTACAATTGGCTTTAGACGTTCACACAATATGCTTGAAATTACCTTGTACGCAATTGGTAATAGGCTTATTCCACGGTAGTTCTTACATTCACTACGATCTCCTTTCTTGTATATGGGACATAACAGACTAAGATTCCAATCATCGGGCATGCTCTCCTCTAGCCAGATGTTTTCCATGAGCTGATGCATGCTCCTAATCAGCTCCTCCCCGCCAGCCTTAAACAATTCAGCAGGGAGACCATCGGCTCCAGCAGCTTTGTTGTTTTTAAGGCGGGAGATTGCCACACGTATCTCGCTCTGGCTCGGAGGCGGACAGTAAACACCATCGTCATGGATTGGAGCGGGGTCTTCAGGAGTGGTGTCTGCATCCAATAAATTTTTAAAATGATCCACTCATATACTTAATTTTATTTCAACTGTTCTCATATTATAGATAGTATTTTTAAGAGGGTTGTTATTTATAGTTCTGGTCCTAGCAATACTAGTGTTGCCAGGTGCTTACGTGCACTATTTTTTCTATTTACAGTGTGGTGAAAAAAAGAGTTAGTCCGTGGAAATTTTCGTGCGTGATGGCACAAGAGACAAGAGGGGTGACAAGACCACATGTTTCGACTTGTGGTGATGAAGCACCATCAAAAACCATTGTAAATCGATGGTATCAAGAGTTCAGGCTCGGACGCCGTTCGCTCCAGGATGCATTTCGTTAAAGTTGTATAACTTCGATCGTATTGCGAGAAAAAAATTGATGCTGTGCGGGAACTAATAAAATAATCGGAGTGGAAAAAGTGCTTCGAAAATTGGTTTGAGCGCATACAAAAGTGTATTGGTCTTCACAAAGATATATAATTATTGTTGGGCCGGAAATATAAATAGCAACCCTCGAGTTTATATCCTGAGTTTATGTCAAAATTCTGTTCTTAAGTCTTTATATTTTTCGTTGCAATAAAACTGTTTTGTAGTACAATAAAATTACTGGGGTACACGTATAGTACTTTACTTTTTTAAATGATAAATTTAAATTTTTGTACAATTAAAATACTTTTTAGTACAATAGATTCCCTTTTTGTAAAATATAAGTACTTTTTGGAACAGTAAATGTACTTTTTTGGTACAATTCAAAAATTTATCGGTACAATTAATGTAGGTTTTGATACAACGAAAGTACTTTAAGTAATGTATATTTTGCTAAAACAAGAGTAATTTTTATTAAATAAAAGTATTTTTTTGTGAGATTTGTCCTTAATGGTACAATAAAAGTACTTTTTGGTACAATAAAATTAACCTTTGGTACAATTAAGTACTTTTGGTTTTTTTTTGAACAGTTAAGTATAGGAAAGTGGAACAGTAAAGTGCAATAAAAATAATCTTTGCTACAAGTATAACTAACGTACTTATTGGTAAACTGATAGTAATTGTACACCAAAATAATGAAGAGAATAAATCATCTTTAACTGCATTTAACGAATCTTATATAAGAGTCAATGCCATTAGTATATAAATGTTGGGACTATTCCGTTACATTTCGAACGTGATGTACTCATAAAGTATTGCAAATTTGAACTCATAATTCATATGCCTTTCGGACATTACAATTTTATTGGATACATTTTAAAATGCAAAACCAATAGCATTTCATACGATATGGACACATCCAGCACACACACACACACACACATACATTTGCACCACTTGTCAGCATCCAGAGTGCAGTCGGAACAATTTGAGGTTTGGCAGAAGTGTCCATCAAAGAAATGGTAAAATCCCGATTGAAACAAAATAAAACGAAAATGTGTCCCTATACATGAGTACTAGAACGAAACCAAAATGTTGTCCATTTTGCATGAAGAACCCATTTGATAACGAGCGAACGTATTAATAATAACGAACAGCCATCTGCATCCTTATTCATTCTACAGTGCTGCGTGTCAGTGTGAAACGTGGGTTTGTAACCGACATCAATGGTTTTGATGTTGGTTGTGAGCCGGAGAGCACTGGTATCCTTCAACATTTCGCAGTGCCCTTTTGTGTGACGTGGTACGGCAATATTCGTAGAGCGGTGCTCGTATGTGGAAACTGCTTATCTGTTATCATTTATGGCCAATGGAAATGCAATGGAAATCTTAGTGTGAGGACACATCACATGCAGGTACTGGATTCTTTTGTTTGACTGATGGTAAATAAATTTGGCATATTAACAAAAAAAATGGACACCATCAGAGATTTTGGATGTGCAGCATGGCGAAACACACAACATTGCCTTTTGCTGACAAGACTGAAGCAATCGAAATGCTAAATTGACACAACATTTGGCAATTTCCAACTTCTGCAAATAATATACACAAATGTTGCATCTTCGGAAATGGGTTTCTAACAATTTAACATAGTAAAGACTGTTTTGTTACAAGTCATCTTAAAAACTGTTTGTCAAATTGTTATATTACTTTAGAACATAGTACTATAGTTGACAATTACTAGTGGCTAAACTTGTATGGCACCACAACACTAAAGCGTCTGCTATATGCTGTTCACAACAACTCACTTTACTTGCAACAGTCCACAATTTCGATAACAAGCGATTGCCTTTTAAAATGTCCCATGAGTTTGTAGTCATAATGCCTCATCTACCCTGTGTCATTCCTCATCTTCCCCTCCATATATATTTGTCATTACAAATATCTTAAATTATCTTAGTAGTTGATTTAAACAATCTCCATCTAGTTGCTATTAATTTATTTCATAAATATGATCCCTTCATGGATCAAATCAATATAATAAATGATAACAAAGTAGGCGAAATGACACAAAATCTCAAACAATGTGACACAATATTGTGTGGAGTCATGTGACGGTGCCCCGTGTTAGCGGTGTTTGGACTGTGTTGTTTTGGTGGAGCGGTAATTCATCCATGGAATATAAGGGCATAAATCACTTTTACTTCTATGCGTGGGCATTGCAGTACATCTCTCGGGTACAATTTCAGTGAGATTGAAAGAACAATTATGCGGCTATTATTCTGTCCATAGGAATGTCTTTACTAACAATGTAATTCATTTAGACATGACAGATAATTATGAAATGGTTGACAATTAAATGAACATGAACTAAAGAAAATAAGGCGAATAATAATTTTGCAGCAATGTTGGGCAAAAACCGTTAAATTAAATATAAGTACAGTTCTTACTAAAGATCTATGTTAAATACTGATAAAACTAAGAAACAATTGCCTAAGGCCATAAGGTTAAAACGTTGTCCTAAAGAAAAATTAATATTCAATATACAGAATTTAGTCAATTTGCCCAAGTAGATTTAATATGTGGCTTGTAATCTGTAGGAGGAACAGATCTTGATCAATCTCAATCAATCTCGTAAACTAAGCATCCAATCGCAAAAAGGATCTTTATTTGTGATCACTTTGAATGAGGGAAGACTGTAACCATTATGGGAATATTGATTGATATAAAATCAATATATCAATCTGTTCTTACATTTCTCGGTAAAGGGAAAGATTCCGCTTTTGAACTATAACCAGTAAGGCGGTTATCTTCGGCTATGCCGAAGCTCAGATACCCTTCACCATTTGTAAAAATGGTGGTAAACTGGTTATTTGCACTACAACTATATTTTATTAAACTTTGTACCACAAAACAGGGGAGTTGGTGAGAAGTGTACGTCACTTTTAGCATCACACATCCATTTTGTCAATAATTTTGTATCGAATTTATTCGATTTACCGGTAAGTTTATGAGTTAGTGAGTGGGGGCATATTTTTATGAATTTTGTAACTCCATAAAAATGGGAAGTTGTGTGGGATGTGAAAGTAGTTTAAATCCGATCATGATTATCTTAGAACTTAACCTCTGCTTCTGAACAGAAGCTTACATACCAAATTTCAGCCCGAAAGCTCGAAAGCTATAGGGACATACAGACGGACACCCCCAAAAAGGGGGAGTTTGTATGGAAGGTGGGAGAAGTATTCGTCCGATATTGCTCATCTTACAACGTAAGCTCCTATTATAGGATTATAGCTTGCATATCAAACTTCAGCTCAATATTTCCTAACCTACGGCTATAATCGCGGGAGCAGTTATGCGGACAACCCAAAAAAGGTAGTTTGAATGGGAGGTGGAGTAGTTTTTGACCGACGCGTAAAATGTCAGCTTTATACGTCTTAAAATACGGCTGCAATCGCAGGGACAAACCCCGAAAAGGGAGAGTTTGTATGGGAGGTGAGAGTAGTTTTTGACCGATCGGTCTCATTTTAATATTCAACCTCCGCTTAGGGCAGAAAAGCTAACATACAATATTTCAGCTTGATTGCTCTTAAATTACTACCGTAATAGCGGGGACTGACATACTGACACCCCCAAAAAGAGGGATTTTGTATGGGAGGTGGGAGTAGTTTTTGACCGATCGGTCTCATCTTACTACTTAACCTCCACTTGGTGTAGGAAAGCTTGCATACAAAATTTCAACTTGATTGTCCTTAAACTACAGCTGTAATCGTAGGGATATCCCAAAAAGAGGAAGTTTGTATGGGAGGTAGGAGTAGTTTTTGACTGATCGAGCTCATCTTAGAACTCAACCTCCATTTGGGACAGCAAAGCTTGCGTACAATATTTCAGCTTGATTACTCTTAAATTACTGCTGTAGTCGCGGGCACTGACATACGGACACCCCCAAATAGAGGGATTTTGTATCGGAGGTGGGAGTAGTTTTTTACCGATCGGTCTCATCTTACTGCTCAACCTCCGCTTAGTGTAGGGAAGCTCACATACAAATTTTAGCTTGATTGCCCTTAAACTACGGCTGTAATCGCAGGGACAGACCCCAAAAAGGGGGAGTTTGTATGGGAGGTGAGAGTAGTTTTTGACCGATCGGGCTCATCTTAGAACTTAACCTCCGCTTTGAGAATAGAAGCTTGAATTCCAAATTTCAGCTCGATATCTCTTAAACTGCGGCTGTAATTGCGGGGACAGACAGACGGACGGACAGACGGTCACCTTTAAATCGACTCAGATTTCGATGCTGATCATTTATATATGTATATTGTCATACCTACCACGCCTCCTTATGGGCGTTACAAATGGAAGAACAAAATTAATACACCCTTCACTCTGTTCATGCGCATGGTGAATGGCATAAAAAATAAATTAAATTGAAAGTAACAAAAATTTAAAAAAATTGTACTAATTTTTTCCTGTTGGGAGATTTTGAAAAATTGCTAATAGATCTATTGGGATCGTGCCTGCTATAACTAACACTGCAGCAGCCGATACCGTGCGGTACGCGGAGGTGATGCGCAGCGCGGCTGTCCTTTGCGCAGACAGAAGAGATTGTGCTCTCTTTTTTACCTTTATAGTGTCGGCCCATACCTCGCAGCCGTAAAGCATAATGCTGTTCGAAGTCTCCATCAATAACCTGCGCTTGCATGGGAGCGGTCCTCCAATATTCGCCATTAATCGGCCCAGTTGTGCTACTGTTTTCCCGGCCTTGTTGGCCGCGTACTGCAGTTGGGCTGTAAAGTTTAGTTTCGGGTCCAGCCTTAGCCCTAGGTACTTCACACATTTTCTAGACTGGATTATTGTTTCTCCAATGTTTATGTCTACCTCCACGGGGATATGGCGTTTTGTAAGTAGCAGCACCTCCGTTTTGTGCATTGCCAGTTGTAGACCGTGTGAGTCAAGCCATATTTTGGTCCTTATCATGACTTGTCTCAACTTCCGCTGTGCGTCGTTTGTACTCCTGGCCGTGATCACAGCTGCTACATCATCCGCATAGCCAACCAAAAAAGTGTCCTCTGGCATGTCGAGTTTAAGGATTCCGTCGTAGCTGGCGTTCCACAAGTCTGGGCCCAATATCGAACCTTGTGCCGCTCCAGAGGTTATCCGCTTTTTCCTAAGTCCACCGCTTGTCTTATATAAAAGCTCTCTGTCCCTTAGGTAGCTTCCTATGATCCTAAGCAGGTATTGTGGTACAGCGAAGTCTTTTTCTAAGGCGTCCATCACATCCTTCCATCTTAGGCTGTTAAAAGCATTTTTAACGTCCAGAGTGGCGAGTAGGACAACAGGCCTAGTGAAATGACTTACTAGCTGTGCTGCCTCTACTGCTTCAATTACCTCTCTCAGTGCTCCAATTGTAGACATACCCGGTCTGAATCCAAATTGTCTGCAAGATAGACCCCCGCTGTCGTTTATGGCGTTACTCAGTCGTGGCTTTATTAGTCTTTCCAGGAGTTTCCCCGCTGTATCCAACATACATAGTGGCCGATACGATGATGGTGCTTCTGGGTCTCCTTTTCCTTTACTTATGAGCACTAGCTGTTGTCTTTTCCAGATTTCTGGGAATACCCCGTCTTTCAGGCAAGCATTATACATACTTAATAATATTTCGGGCCTCTTGTTTGCTATCTCCTTCATAACTTCTGCTGGTATACCATCGGGACCAGGTGCTTTCCTGGGTCGGAGACCAAGGGCAGCTGTCCTGAGTTCGTCCACCGTGAAAGGGATGATATTGGTTAAGTTCTCAGGGTGTCCTCTTTCCTCTCTAATTTCGTGGGTCGGGAATAGAGATGTCACAATATTTTCCATGGTTGTTTCGTCCATCTTGCCTATGGGGTTTTTTGCGCCCAACTTCTCCATGACAATTTTATAGCCTAGGCCAAAGGGGTCTCTGTTTATATCTTCTCGCAATTCCTCGAAAAGTTGCCGCTTTCTGTTTGCTATTGCGTTTCGCAGGGATTTCTTCGCTTCCTTGTATGCCGATGTTTCGGTTTCAGATATGCCCCTACGTCTTGCTCTCGTGGACCTTCTCCTACATCGGAGGCAGTTTCGTCTGAGAGTAGCGATATCTTCACTCCACCAGTATACTGCTTTTTTTCTAATGTTTAGAGGGTTCGTTTTGGGCATTGCCTTGTTACAGCCCTGTGTTATCACGCTCATAACCAGTCCTGTTACAGTCCTTGCGTCGTTTATAAGATCAGCTTCTACGTATCTCCTGTCAATTTCCGCTATAAGTGCAACTGCATTGAGCTTCCGCGAGTCCCACTTCCGACTATTCGGCTCGTTGTCGCAAACAGGTCGTATGTCACTTGCTGTGAAAGTGTACGAAATGCACTGATGGTCGCTGCCGGTATATATCTCCAAGACCTTCCAGTTCGTCAACTTGTGCGCCACTGACTCGGATACCAGAGTAACATCCGGTATGGTGCCCTCACATGCGTGTCTTCTAAAAGTTGGTACATTTCCCACGTTCGCAACAATAAGTCCCGTTCTAGCGGCCATGTCGATGATCCTTCTTCCCCTTGGATTTGTGCTCTGCATTCCCCATTCTGCTGCGCGAGCATTAAAATCTCCTGCTACGATAAAATTTCCTCCAATCTGTAATATTTTGTCCTCGATACCTTGCAGCTTATCTTCGAATTCGTCAATGCCGTCACTGGGTGTTAGATAGCAGCTTACCAACGTAATACCTTCAAATTGCATCCATACAAAGCAGTTTCCTTTGCCCACGTTCTTTGGGTGTAACCTCCTTGTGTCGTGTATCCACAAGGCTGCTGTTGTGGTATCATCTTCTAACCAACTTCCACTGTTTTTTGCGGTGTACTGCTCGCTGATTACAGTAACGTCTGCTTTCTGTTCCAGGACGATCTGTGACAGTAAAGAGTCGGCTACTTTTCCTCTGTGCATATTAAGTTGTAATATTTTGATCATCGCTCTCTTCTTCTGCTAGTTTTGCAAGCTCTTGATCCTGGCTGGTGATCCGTCGCTTTGCCGGCTTCTGTGACGCATATGCAGCATTTTGGAGCATTCTTGCACTCTTTAAGTTTGTGACCCTTTCCACCGCATCTGATACATATACCCATGCCCTTTCTGTCAGGTCCATTGCAATCCCATTGCATGTGGCCGGCTCCAAAACATCGGTAGCAGCGCGTTAGTTCTTCCCGGAGTTTAATTCGGCACCGGGTCCATCCAATCTTTATCTTCTCCGTTTTCAACAGGGTGTTTGCATCGGCTTCAGGAAGTGATACAAAAGCCCTGCGCTGTTCCCGGCTATTTGTATTTGTTAGTCGGATTGTGATGTCCGACTCCATCACTCCAGTCTCCGTTTCCACAGCTTTAAAAACCTCCTCGCTTGTGGAGAGGGCATCGAGGTCGCGAATCTCCAGCGTGACTTTTGGCTTAAGGTCCTTTACCTCAGCATCGCCTTTCAATACACCCTTTATCTTTTCCCGGAACTCTTCCTTTTTACCTCCTTTTCCAAGCTCAATGAGTATAGCGCCTGTTTTCGTCTTCCGAACTGTGCGTATAGCCACTTCCGAGTCCTCCGGTTTTACATTGCCCCGTATGTTCTTCAAGACATCTGAGTAGCTGTGATCACCGGTTGGTCGGATGATAACTGCCTCAGGGCGCTCTTTTGGCTTTCTGTTCCGTTTTTTGCGGTCGTTTCTCATCTTTATATTTGAAGTTTTCGTTGCCGATATTTCATCTCCCTTTGATTCTTTGGCTGATCTCGAGTGGGGCTTTTCTGAAGCGGCGTCCCTTGGTTTCTTCTTCGGCCTTACTTCGGCCGGACTAGATGCGCTGCGTTTGCTGTGAGTAGTGACGGGTGTGTCGGTGTCAGAGTCTTTTTTTGCCGGTTTATCACGAAGTGTTTTGCTGGCCTCCATCCGAGCCTTGGACTTCTCTCTCTCAGCTTCAGCTGTTTTCCAATTGTTTCGGTAGTCACCTATAATATCAAAGAGCTCATCTAGCTCCGCTACTCCGTTCTGCACGTCCATATTAATATTTCTTTGCCTGCTGATTGCCTGCCTTATTTTACGGAGAACGGCTCGGCATCTCTCCACGGACTCTTCTTCTGAATTCCTCATTTTCAGTATGAATTCTTGTCGGGGTGAGCCGCTTGTAGCTGTCCCTGCTTGTACCACTGGAACTTGTATGTTCGTTTTATCGTGGGTGGTCCTTGGTGTCTGCTGTTCATCACCTTTTTCATTTGGAGGTTTATTTATGCTTGTAGCATTATCTGTCACTCCGGCCAAGCTTACCGGGGTAACATTGCAGGCGCTGGATATCGACGACTGGTAGCCTGCTCGCGCACTACCCAAAGCCGCCGGCACTGGGTTTATTACTCCCTGCACCGTAAACGAATTTTCTTCTCTAGACTTTTCCATTTTGATTTTTTATTCCGGGGAATCTACCCGTAGCGTTTTTAACCTGACCGCCAGGTGTCTCAAGTTTTCAGCCGCCCCTAACCTGGAGAACAGACGCTGACCAGATAGCCGCCCATTTTGGATCAGACGCCTCTGGGTTTAGATGACTGGAGGAGCCACGGGGTCGTCAATCCCCTATTTTACACCTCTCTTGAGGGCACCTCTTGTGGGTGGCCGCCTACTTAGATGGCGGCTTCCATTCGCCATGTCATGAAAACGTCTATGGGCGTTGATGCCTTTTTGTAGCATACCCTCGGTTTTCACCGCTCAATGATCTGGGACTGCTTATTTAATTCGCAGCTAACCTACATATCTGCAGGCCGTTCAGTTATCCGCCACCTACTGACCCACCATCGTAGCTCTGAGCTTGAAGCTTTAATGGTGAAGCTTTAATTTGCAAGATTTGTAAACGTTGTTCTTGTATAGTTTTTACATGGTGATTTTGCAAAGTATACTAAAAGAAAGTCTATCACACTTCATAAGTATGACAGCTAGATTTACACTTATACCTATCAGAAGTTCTATCTGTCAAGAAAAATACCCCATGCATAGGTTATTTACAATTGTTTGCTAATGTTACCTCTGATATACTATACAAATGTAACCATTGTAGTATAACTACAATGAATATTGCTTAATTTTTCTATCTATATGATTTATTACCGATTCGCTTTCCTGAAAAGTAATTGAAAAATACATACCTGTAAAGTAAATTAAAAAAAAATCTCTATTTAGTCTGCGCATCCAGAACTGCCAGGTGTACGGACCATTATTTGATACAGTTAAAAAGTTAACTATTGAAGTGCGAGGGCAGCGCCTCGGCACTTTTAACTTATTTAGTTCGAAATAGCCTGAACATTAGGGCGAATCAATTAGTTCGCGTCAAAAAAAAAACATGTTAATCGTATACCAGTATTAGAATGTACGAAGAATTCATAGAAAATTTCACTAAGAAACTATATGTCTAAAATCAATCCCTAGTTCGCGCTGAGAAGCATGAAGATTTCAGGTAGAGATATTTTTTTTTAGCAATGAGCAATTATTCAGTTACTTCAGACCTATGGGCCCCGGCTCTAGTTTTTACCTACCATTCCGATGTTTGGAGACCAAGACGAAAAAAAATTTTTTTTAAAAACTTAATTTCTGTATGCCAACTCTCAGAGGCCATAACTTTTTAACCAATACATAGATTTGCTTCTGTAATACCTCATTTAGTTTGTTGGGAAGTAAGTTTAACGCAGAAGGCCTCATATATATATCTGAAGTTTTCGGTTTGTGCTCATTTAAAAACAAAAAATCTCTATCTAAAATCTTCATGCTTCCCAACGCGACCTAGGAATTGATTTAAGACACAAATTTTCTTCTTCTTTACTGGCAGCAACAACAGAAGTTCATCTATCAGTAGCCGCACGCAGAAAAGCATTCGGCGCTTCCGTAGATAGTTCGTCATACCAAGCTTACTTAACAGTTCCGTCACCTGGTCCATCCATCGGAGTTTTGGTCGCCCCCTCCTGCGCCGCCCATCGATTTTATTGCCGAAGACTTTTTGAGCCGGAGCGTTTTCGTCCATTCGTACAACGTGTCCAAGCCAGCGCAGTCGGCTTATTTGAACGCACTTGACCACGTCGATGTCGTTGTACAGCTCATACAGCTCATGATTCATTCGACGTCGGTACTCGCCGTTCACGATGATGGGTCCAAATATTTTGCGGAGTAAATTTCTCTCGAAGACTCCCAGAATAGATTTATCGGCTTGTGTCATTACTAGGGCGACCATTTTTCAGCACGAAAAAAACGGTTTTCAGTGCTTAAAACAGCTTAAAAAACCCTTGAAACAAGCACGATAGATTTTATATTCAGCATTTATAAATTTTTTTATTTATTGAAAAACAAACAAAAAACAATTTAACATCTATTAAAGAAGTAAACAATAAGTAAATTAACAAAATTATTCAGTCGTGTATTCATACAAAAAAAGTAATTTTCAAACCCAAAAAAAAAATTTCTTAAAGTGAGATTATACCTTGGTTAATGTCACGATTACAAAACTTTTACGCTGGTTTGTAAAAAAATTTCCATATATAGAAAACAACCGTTCCACGTCACACGATAAAATGGGAGCGTATTTAAAAATTGTTGATTCAGTTATGGAATTTTTAAAAATATTATTGTTGATTTTAGTGAATTCCACAAAGCCAGGATTTCGCCCAAGAACGGCAGTCATTTTTTTTTAAATAATTTTTATCAGATGCGTTTCTATAGCATGTTGAATTGATTTTATTGTTTCCAAGCTTTCATTCAATGGCAATCCGCTTGACTCAATTTTTGTGATTGCATGCCAGATGCACTTAAAGTTAATTTTTATGAAGGAAAAGTCGGATTACAAATTTTCATTAGAAAGAACCTCTTTGCTTTATCGCAATGCTTCAGAATCATTTTCGTTAAACTCTTGAATGACTTCCCTTATGTCTTCCAAATAATTAGTATACTCCGCTGCTTCCAACCACGTTCCCCATCGTGTCGTTATTGGTTTAGGTTATAGAGGCACATTAGGTTTCATTAGTTTAAATTTTTGTTTTCGATAAGGCGCCTGAAAGCTATAGGAATATAACGAATCGAACGATCTAAGCTATCGATAAAAACAGGGCTATTACAATATCTTGAACACAGTCTGTGTGTAAAATAAGAGGATAGTTTCCAAATTGAATACTACCTGTCATATTTTTATCAACCGCAAGGGATTGTGATATGTAAAAATTTTCAATTGATAGAAACATATCTTATCAAAATGTATCAAAAATTTAAATAAGTGCAAAAACAACATAAAAAAGCACAAACCTTTTAAATAAGCAAGAGCGCTTGAAATCGTTAAATGAAGCAGCATCAGCTATATTCAGCATATGCTGAAAATTGGTCGCCCTAGTCATTACCCAGGATTCTGCGCTGTAGAGCAAGACAGGTAGGATCAGAGTCTGGTAGAGCTGGATCTTTGTTCTTCGAGAGAGCGCTTTGTCGTTAAATCGCTTGCTTAGCGCATAGTAGCAGCGGTAAGCGATCAATACTTGGTGAAATTTTTTTAATATTGATCGTAGATTCCGATGTTGGTTAAGATTTTTGCGAATAAAAAAATAAAACCTTACTGTTCATATCTCTAGGCGAACAGCAATATACTGTGGAATTTTGACAGTTATAACTGTTTGTTTTAAAAAGGGTGTGGAACAGCCCATTTCCACCCTTACTGTAATTCATATGTAACAAATCTCATCTTCATACCTCTGATAGTTCATGAGATATAGCCCTTTTAATTTCAAGTTGAATGGGCGGTGCCTCGCCCCTTTATCCAATCACAACCAAATATAGCCACTGATTATCAACAGGTCAACAGTGCCACTTTCTAAAATTTTTGTATCAATCTGTCTTTGGAAAAGCCGTCAGAGTGATTTTTGAAAAGGGGGCGTGGCACCCCCACTTCCTCCCTGGATGTAATTAATACTGCTCCAACAACATATAAACCAAATCTCATCTTCATACCTCTGATAGTTCATAAGATATAGCCCTATTGATTTCCAAGTTGTATGGGCGGTGCCACGCCCCTTTATCAAATCACAACCAAATATAGCCTGGGACTATCAACAGGTCAACAGTACCACTTGGTAAAATTTTCGTATCAATCGATCTATTAGAAAAGCCGTTAGAGCGATTTTTGAAAAGAGGGCGTGGTACCGCCCACTTCCACCTAGCTGTAATTTATACTGCTCCAACAACATATATACCAAATCTCATCTTCATACCTCTGATAGTTCATGAAATATAGCCATTTTAATTTTCAAGTTGTATGGGAGGTGCCACGCCCCTTTATCCAATTACAACCAAATGTAGTCAGGAACATTCTACAGGTCAACAGTACCTCATGGTAAATTTTTGTATCAATCGGACTATTGGAAAAGCCGTCAGAGCGATATTTGAAAAAAGGAGCGTGGCGCCGGCCACTTTTTGAAAAAAAAGTTTTTAAACCATCAGGAAGCTATAGCGAACAAAACAAAAAAAAAATTTGAAAATCGGTCTAGCCGTTTTTGAGTTTTAGCGAGACAACTGCACAGCAATTCATTTTTATATATATCGATAACACAATGCAACAAATTTTTGATCTCGGCTTCTAAATAGTTGATCCTTATGTAAAATTTCATGCTGAATTCAAATCTGATATTCTTTCAGATATGTGAAAAGTAGAACGGTTTTTGAGATATGGTCAAATTTCCATTTTCAGTGTTTTGAAAAAAGGTAGGTCTACTAAAATGCCATTTTCTCTGGTTTTAGTTCACCGATGTTTGCAAACTGTGACGAAAACAAAAGATAATAAAATTATTTCTTTAAAAAACTATAGCTGTTTAAAATCCAATCATAAATGACGAAGTTATGGCACTTCAAAGTTAGATTTTTGTAAAAATTTTAACCATATCTCAAAAACCGTTTTACTTTTCACATATCTGAAAGCAGATTTGAATTCAGCGTGATTTTTTACATTAAAATCAATTATTAAATGTCCCGGATACAGAAACTTTTGAAATTTTGTGACATAGTGTAATAAAGAAAATAAATATATAAATATGGTGGATTTTGACATTAGCTTAAGTTTACAACGCGTGTTTCGTTTTAAGAGCCATGTAAAGTGTTATGACTTTTTAAGTAGATAAAGCTAAGTCTGGTAGTTCAAATTTAAAATTTTAAATGACTTACCCTTACATACTTTTCGATTCAAAGAACAATACCATTCAACTTACGCTTTTGCAAAAGCAAAAACACTGACCTAAATTTCTATACTGATTGTTTGCTGTTTCCAAGTTTTTACAAACTTGCTGGGGTTAATTTGGAAGTACTTGTAACACTTGGTATCATAACAAGGTGCCTACATATACAATTTCTTCTAACCTTCTCGGGACTAGCGTTGTAGTTGATAATTCTTACTTTTTGGTATTTTCTATATTCGAGGAGGCCCAATGAAAGCCTTTCTGTGTATGGTAATGTCATGTACCTACGTTTTTAAACGTTTTAATATTGCAATGCTTACTAGAATGTATGTATGTATGTGGGCCTGGGGTTTAAACTAATCATCGACATTAATTAAAATAAATATATACATCCATATAGATTAATTAATATCAAAATTCCGTATTACGTTTTTATTCAATGTCTGCTGATCTAAAAAGAATAAAGGTGTTGTCCTCCATCGCCATCCTTTTGGAAACATGCATCCTGTTACTGGATTATTTTGGCATTTATCAGCATCTCAGTACTCATACTACAAATTTCGTTTGTGCGTTGTAAATGCATACAAATAATATGCGAGGTGTAAGTAAGAAAGCAGAGAAAGTAAACAATAACATTATCATCGAATGAATTACGATAAAGTTATAAAATGTTTCTGCTGTTGTATGTATACTTAAGGGGCTCATATTTCATATCCCCGTAATCACAGCTCAGAAAATGTATTTGTGGCGAACGAGAACAGAATTTACTTTACACATAAATATTAAAATTATTATAAATGGATTTGGTGCTTTTTGCTGTCAATCGAAATGGATGACAATACAAAATACATATTTATATATTTAGTAAATATTAAATAAATATTTAAATATTATTTACACAAATTCTATACTACAATTAAAAACTTACCAGCATATTAGATACAAACTCAATACGTCTGAAAGTGAAAATCGGTTGGGTAATTTATCTATATATATAAAAATGGTAGCAAAAATGTATAGTAATTCATCAATTAAGAACGGCTGGGCCGATTTTGCTCAAACTTTTTTTCAGTTGTTCGTTATTGCCAGGAGAAGGTTTATGTGAAAGAAAATGTTGGGAAAATCTTTCGGAAAAGTCGGAAAATTGGAAAAATCGAAAATTGCCTTTTTGTACGGAATTTTGTGTGCAATTGTTACAAAATGGCTTTTCGAATAGAAAAATGGAAAATTTTTGTTGAAAAATTCGGAAAATTCCGGAATAATTCAAAAAGTTTGAATTTGGACGATGGAACTGTGAAAAAGTTCGGATAATAATTCAAAAATGACTTCGAAAGGAAATATAAAAAAAATCCGGAAAAACTTGGATTTTATCTAAAAAATTTTGCATTGTATCACTTGATTTAATAAAAATCGATAATTGAATTTTTGTTTAAAATTTGTTGAGTAATTGTTCCGTAGTGGCTTTACGAATGAAAAATAGAAAATTTTTGTCGAAAAATTACGGAAAAATGCCAAAAAAATTTTAGACGAAATTTTGAATTTTTTCGTATGATTGACAATTTTGGACGATGTTAATCTGTAATATTTCGAATAATAGAAAAATTCTTGGTGGAAAACTCGAAATATTCCGTAAAAAGTCGAAAAATTTAGATTTTTCGACGAAATTTTGCACTGTATCGCTTGATTTAATGATTTTTTAATTCGTTATGATGCTTGGAAAATTTGGGATTATTATGTTAAAAGATTAAACACGAAATGATCGAACAATTTCAAAATCTTCTACATGAGAATAATGTATTGGTCCGATTGTTCTAAACCGCATTGAATACAATGCATTCCGATGACCACAAAATCATTATCAGAGCAGACAAAAGACCCTCTGGTTGCCATGCAGGACATTTCAATGCTCCCACAATAAATAAAATCGCAGTGGTGATTGTTGGGAAGAAATTGAAATCACGCGATATTGTTCTCAAGCGTCGGGATGGTAGACAACTGAGGCATGACTCATCGGTCATATGATGCACTTCAATACCCGTTGATGTTCTGTCGTGAAGAGGATGGCTATCACCTCAATGTAAAAATGGTCAATAGAACAAAAGGTTTGTTTACAAGTCATCACTTCTTTTTCATTTTCCATTTAAGTTCGAATTTCGATCTTGAAATTAACTTCTGATCGAAGACATGTGCGTGCTCATGTGCGGCAGTCTACTGTCGAAATTGGAATACCAGCGTCAAATCGTTCGATGCACGATGCATTCAATCGCGAATTGCAACAATATCAAGCATTGATCGAGATGAGCTGACTGAAAGAGTCCGAAAAAATGTGCCGCCATTGAATGCCGAACAAACGAACGTGTACGATTCGGTGATGGAGGTTGTTGACGATGGAACGGGAGGCATTTACTTTCTCGATGCTCCCTTAGTCAAGACATTCGTCATTTCTTTGATTCTGGCAACATTTGGTCAAGATCGCAAATTCCGTTAGCTGTTGCATCCGCTGGTATTTCTGCCACATTGTTGAAACGCGGTCGCCCTTAACTTTCCGCTTTGAAGCTGCTGATAAATCTTCTCACAGTTGACAAGCCAACGTGCAGCGAAATTGTTGCGAGAATGCTAAATCATCACTAGGGATGAATGCACTAAGGCACATAAACGAGTTTTGGAGGCAGTTGACCGAACGATTAAGAAAATCTACTGCTGCTTATGAAATTATCGCATGCCTGAAATCGTCATCTTTGCGTTACTGATTTTTCAAGACAGCTACTGGCACTTGGTAATGGCCAAAATCCTGTTGATGTTTCAACTGGATTGATGACGTTCCCAGCAAATTTTTTCGAGTTTACATCGTCCAAGGGGAACTCATCACCAAAGTTTTCCCTGGCATTACAAAAAATTATTAAAATCTAGATTGGATAAGTGAACGTGCCATACTAGCATCGAAGAATAAGGTCGTCGATAGCTTGAATGTTATTATTCAAAGTCGAATCGATGGAGAACTGCATTCATACAAATCCGTTGACAGTGTGACCAACGAGAATATGGCGACCAACTACTCGACAGAATTTTTTAGATGTGTCAGGAACTCCGCGCATAATTTACAGCTGACGGTGGGATCGATCATAAGCATGTTGCGGAATCTGAATCATCTTAAATAGTGCAACGGTACGTGTTTGTCGGTTAAGAAACTGATCATCAATGTGATTAAAGCGACGTTCATCAGGGGCAAATTCCAAGGAGAGGAAATCCTTATCCCACAAATTCCTATTATTCTAACCGATCTTCCCTTTCAAATTCAAGCGAATTGTACTCCCTATTCTATTGGCTTTTGCGATGACAATCAATAAATCGCAAAACCCATCAATGAATGTTTGTGGGATCAATCTCGAATTTCCCTGCTTTTCACAAGATTAGCCGTACGTTGTCTGTTCGCGTATTGACAAACCGCCTTCATTGTTTGTTTTTATGCCGGAAAACAAATCGAAAAACATTGTTAATCAGATCGCTCTTCACCGCTCTTAGGAGCGAGACGAAGTTTTCCGGGTCCGAAGTTGTATGGCAGAACAACGTTTGCCGGGTCAGCTTAACTTAATTTCCCTTTGCACCCCATGAATGAGGTATGGGATAGCTTCTCGCGTTGTTGTGAATTAACACGCTTTCTATTTTTAGATTGACAACTACTTGTTTTTCGACGAATGCGAACGTCACTGTTTGAGAAGCTCTTACTAGACACGACGATTGAATCGACGCTTAATACTGCGAAGTTGCTGTGAACAACATTCGAGGGGAGCCGACAATGAAAGAAAATTTTATTTATTTTTTTTTCTTTTAAGATGACTGGAGCCAGGTTTGAACCTGCGATCTCCCGCATGGTAGTCGCGTGTTCTAACCACTATGCCACGGCCGGTCAGCTAGTTTTTTATAAAGATGTGGTATTTTTGTTCAAATAAGTGTTTCAAGTAAATGTAAACGTTTCTACTAAAGACATTTTCGACTCTGATTGTTTGTACTTTAGACTTTACTTATTGAAGATAGATGTTTTGAAAGTACTTTAGGAGCATACCACGGTTATATCTTTTTTTTGTAAGTACACTGAATTCAGTTCAATTTTGCACACAAGGTAAACGTTTATTGAATGTTGACTTCCAAAAAAAATCGGATCCGTTCTGCTGTCCCTGCCGCTAACTCCTATACAAATTAGACAATTTTCCGAAAATTAAAATAGGTGAAACCTAAGAAGCTGGGGCTCTACCATTAATTAATTAAGTCGGTGCGACTTATTAGAGACTTTTTCATTAGTTCTCATAGGACCAATAAAAAACCCCTTTTGGTACCCCATAAATGACTATATGTCGGAGAGTCCAATCTCGAACAGTTTCGTTTCAAAAGAAGGCAAATAATAATACTTAAGTCATTTCTCTTCAAAATCGGTTAATTTCAATAACTCGAGAGTTAAACAATGTAAGACATTAGGTAATAAAGTCAGTTTAAATGTCTATAATTTATGTACTGGTTGTTTAATACACTTCCAAAATTAAGGGATAGTAAATAAAAATTGTGTTTTTACTTCTGTCTAATCTTCGTCAATGTTTGTTTACAACGATTTCATTCTTAGCTAATTTACTGATATTTTTTCCTTGTATAGCTAAAGGTAAAATTAATCTAACGATATTTCGTTTGAAGTCAACACCAGCTTTTAGGGTGGTTTAATAATTTAGGAAATACTCTAATTATGTAAATTAAATCCAATTGCGATTGCTATACAGAAATTGTAAAACAAACACGCCTAAGTGGAAACATACGCGATTGTTTTGTTTCCACCACCAAAACATTAGTAGTCAGTAGATTACTTGAACAAAGAAACATTTGTGAAATAATGCAACAGTAAAATGGCTTTAAGGGTTCACTGTATACGTGAAGGACGGAGTGTGAACAAGGTTTAGCAAATAAATATTTAAAGCGATTTAAACAACCCTCAAATGACGTATTAAATCTTGCATGACTTTTTTTTATAAAAGGGACGCATATTCAGTTAAAAAAATAACTAAATGTATCAAAAGTCATACCCACGTTTTTTTTATCACTACGATTCATTACCTATGTAATGGTTCATTAGTGTGGGTCGTAATAGTCTCAATTTTAAGGTAGTTTTTGGGAAAATATATTGACTGAGGTAAATTAGGTGACAGAGAAATAAATATCAGTGAGCTTTTTATAATTTTTTCAACAAAAAAAGAAAAAAAAAACAAAATCAGTGTCTAATTAACAATTTTAAAATCTTTGGCACTAGTCATACGCGTGCCCTCACGTTTTTTCTATGTTGCAACGGTTTATATTTGGCACCCTGGTTTTTTTTCTTATAGTTCCAAATTAACTTCCCTTTGTTGTTTTTTTTCTTGCGATTTTACGTCAGTTGACTTTTTTGATTGATGGATAGTCTTGGTATAATCGGGCGTAAAATTAGCATGATGCAGAAATGAGTTGACCTTTTTTGAGCTCATGGGAAAATATTTTTGAAAATGCTTCGGAAATTAATAGTGGAAACCTATAGATTACTACGATTTTAAGCTTGATACCATAATATCATATGTCACCGCAATAAAAATTATTTCTAAAATAACTAAATATACTTTTTTAAACATTTAGGTATTTTAGTTTTGATCTTAATTGTTGCTCGATTTGAAAGGCTATGTTAACTAGTTCAGTTTTTGAATTGTAAGCGTTATATGAATTGCAAAGTCGGAACTTGGTACCATAAATACGCAGTTTAACAAATATCAAATATAACGAATGACCGAATTTGTTACATTCACAATTGTAAATACCGAACGATTCGATTCGAATTTACGCACAATGTAACAAACAATAGAATTAACACAAGAAGATAAAAAATAGAGAAACTTTTTCAAAAGTTTTAGAATATATCATCTACCCATACCACTTTCATTTATCCTTTGTCTTAATTGGAATACAATCATTGACGCAAAATGTGCACTCCACTGTTATTAATTATAATTTGTGTTACGTTAGCACTACGCACGATTGATATTACTCACTCCTTGACAGTATTTGCTGTGTAACACATATTTATGAAAAATACAAATACCAACGTTTTATCTTTACATGTCTCTCAGATTACGGAAACATAATAAAATACATAAAATTAAATAAATATTCTCCTGAATGACATCTAACATTGAAATCCACCCCTGCAGCTAAACTTAAACTATTTGTAACAGCAGTCACAAGACCAGCCATACCACTTTGTAATTCATTTGACTTGTAGCTGTTAAGCCAACTCGTCCTCAAACTCAATACATGCGACTACATTGTTTGTTTTCAAATCCCGTGTGTATAATAAATATACATCAAATTATCTTAATCATTACAATTGTAGACTTTGAACAAAGAGCACTAGTTTCTAGTGACCAGATTCTCACTTGCCGTCATTAATGAACATTTTGCTTAGGTGCCCTGCACAAATTCCATCAAAGAAGAAATGAACACTGAATTGAATATTTTTTATGAACACAAGGCGAACTAGTTTGCCTCTTTGATTATTGTCCTAAAATATTAGACTAATAGGACTAACAATAGCAGAATCTCATTAAATAACCGACTTTAACGCAACAGGTGCAGTGTGTGAAGCTTACAAAAAATTAATGTTAGCATGTTAAAGAAGAGCAATATCGCGGCTGAAAAACAACAAAGCAGCCGGTGCCGACGGTCTGCCCGCAGAGCTCTTCAAGTCCGGTGGCGAGGAGTTGATAACGAGCATGCACCAGCTCCTGCGCACGGTTTGGCTTAAAGAGTGCATGCCCGACGATTGGAATGTAATCGTATTATGTCCTGTGCTGAAAAAAGGTGATCCAAGTGTGTACTCCAACTACCACGGGATCAGCCTTTTACCCATCGCATATAAGGTCCTGTCGAGTGTGCTATATGAAAGACTAAAGCCAGTGTTATCCAACCTGATCGGGCCTTATCAGTGTGGCTTTAGACCTGAAAAATCAACAACTGACCAGATTTTCACGCTTCGGCAAATCCTGGAAAAGACCCAAGAGAAACAGATCGACACGTACCATCTTTTTGTCGACTATAAAGCTGCCTTCGACAGCCCGATACGGCAGAAATTACTTGAAGCCATGGCTGAGTTTGGTATTCCAGCGAAGCTGATACGTCTTTGCGGAATGACGCTGACTGACACAAAGTCTTCGTGGTCAAACTCATTAACGTGCAACGGTTGCGATGGCTAGGTCATGTTGTACGCATGGAAAATGCTCCAGCTCGAAAAGTCTTCGACAATGAACTCGATGGACGGCGCAGAAGAGGGCGACCTAAACTCCGTTGGAAAGACCAGGTTACTGAGAACCTTACAGAACTCGGTGTGACTAACTGGAGAAGAAGCGCAGAAGATCGAGGCGCATATACTATTTTTCTACGTGCGGTATATAATCCACTGGGATTGCATAGAAGTACCAGCTAAGTAAGTAAGTATGTTAAAAGTAAAATTTTGGGGTTTGAGATCATTTGTATGGGTAGTAAACTGTATTATAGTCATAGTTTGTATTAAGGCTACAAAAATGTAAAACTATGTATTCAATTTTAAAGATGATAAAGTTCAATTCAATTCATTACAAAAGGTATAACAATAATTTGTCCAAATAGGTTATTTTGGGTGGGAGGTACCGGAATGGGCGGGGGTAGCTTCCCACCAACAGTACTAAATTTGAACTACAAAATAATTTAGATACCATGTGCAAAGTTTTATTGAATTCTCATAAAGTCATATTAATCAATGTCCAACGGGGCATAACCTTTATAAATTTGCATTTTATTTAACGTTTGTTGAAATATAGAATAAATATATTTTCCAAGAAGTTCCTAGGGTCTTAACAAAGTTGTTAAAAACTAGTCTATTTAGTGCTAGTGATTTTATTTCTCACCAAATATGTCCTGCTTCGAGCGCCTCTCGTTCTTCAAGTCTTGGCCATGTGTTCACCGGACGGCCTCTCCTTTGGCTTTCTTGTGGCTCTTGTTGTGTGATATGCCATAGGCTAGGGTTAGAAATGTTTGCTGGCCAGAACATGCGTAAAATCCTTCTTAAGCATCTGTTTATGAATGCCTGTACTGTTTGTTGTTCTCTTGTTGCAGGGTTAAACATTCGCATCCATTCAAAGGAAATGCTTTCACTTTTAAGGTGAACTGTCTCATCTTTGTGGTGCTAGATATGTATGAGGACCTCCATACCTTGTTTAGTGAGCCCAACGCTGCTCTCCCCTTCTTATTCCTGACTGTATGTCTGCCGTGGACCGGCATAGTGGGTAGAACACGCTACTACCATGCGGGCGATTCCGGGTTCGATTTCCGCCTCCAGTCATCTACATTTTTCTTTCATTGCCGGCTCCCTCGATGTTGTCGACAGCAACGTCGCACATACGTCGGCATAGTTGATCGCAATTCCAACGATTGTTTCACAATTACAAGGTATATACAAGAGTGTCAGAGACGCAATCCAGTTTTTTCTGTTCATTCGTTTTAGAGAGGTCTCCTTTTTTGGAAGCTTAATTATAGTTCCCTGATTTACCTGTTGGTCTAGTTGTTCCGTTTTCCAATATCTACATTGGAAGTAGTAGTTTCAGTGTTTAATAGCATGTCTCTGTAAAACTCCGTTCATACGGTGACTTGCTCTTGTTGTGCCTAGGTGAGCGGCCCATCATTGATGAGTTTCGAGGCCACCGAGAATTTTTTCGTATCTCTTCACAGTATTGTGAAGGTCCCGGCTGCTATTCGTCTCTTATGCCGCTTGTGCTTCTCTCGCCATGAAACAATTACAGAATAGCGTTTACTGATAAGTAACAAGTTCCGCTTTCGGTTGCACAATATATTATTTTTTTTTGAAATTGTCCCAAAACCAAAATGTTCGTCGGGACTTGTTATGAAATGAATTGCTTTATAACTGAACTACATATGCTGTTTTTTTTAAATGTAATTGGTTTTCAATTGGGTGCTAACTCGGAATATATTTTTACTCCGATTTTTGCATTTTTCTTAATAAATACCGTCGAAAAATACTTATTACGAATAACATCGGTTTATCAAGCTTTTACAATGATCCGATGAATGCAAAGTTTCATTAACTGACAAAAGGAATCTTGTTTTTATGTAATCTCTACACAAGTTATAATGGTCAGGTTAGTCACAGCAAAAAAAATAAGTTGTATTCATTTTCTGTTCTATGAAATCTGTGGTGCAACAAGTTGTACATAATCGGTTATATGGAACCAGAAACAGAATAGAAGGTCGTGTTGATCCTCTTACTTGTCCTGAGGACACATATCATCCAACAATCGGAATTCGATATTCCTATCGAACTGTAAATGTGGGCTTACGTCAGTCAATTAAGAAAATTTTCTGTTTCTCTCGTGCTAATTATTTATTACTTAATAGCCTTATCGGAGCAGAAGACTGGGAATCATTATTACTTTGTAATGATCGATTCGGTCTGGACAAGGCTTTGTTGATCTTTTATGATATTATACGGGATTTCATGGATAAATCTGTGCCCAAGATTACTGTTGACCGTGAACCTGATTCAACCCCTTGGTCCTCTAAATATTTGAGACAACTGAAGAACTTGAAAACTAGGTTGTATAAGAATTACCAGAGGTCAGGTAGTGCATTTGATTATTGCAAGTACTCCATTGCCAGGTGTAAATATAACGATATGTCTCGTTAATGTTATAAAACTTATTTGGCAAGGGCTGGAAATAATTTGAGGTATAATCCTAAGAGTTTCTATAAATTTGTGACCGCTAAGCGTAAATCCGCATCAACTACTACAAGAATTGTCATGAATGGTGTTGAGCATTTTGATACACAATCTATCGCAAATTGCTTTGCTGATTTTTTTACCACGGTTTATTCTTCTAGAACATTCCCTAATAACTTTCATTATCCTTTTCCTGTGCGATCATTAGAGCCGTTTGGATTTCCTTATCTCGATCAAATATGGATTCGCCAGAATTTGTCATCTTAGAAACCTACAAACTCCATTGGTCCCGACGGCATTCCCAACTCTATTTTAAAATATTGTTTAAGTACATTGGCAAAAACATTGACTTTGGTAATTAACGCCTCTTAAAATTTGGATATTTTCCAGCCATCTGGAAGAGGTCGTATAAAACTCCTCTTCATAAGTCTGGTAGCACTATAAGGGTGTCGAATTACAGGGGTATTGCTAAACTCAACGCCATCCCCAAACTTTTTGAAAAATTGGTGACTGATATTATATCTTACAGGGTCTCTTCAATTCTTGATTGTCGGCAACATGGTTTTCGTAAGGGCAGGTCTACTGTCACCAATCTGCTACAATTCTCTTCACACGTTATTGGTGGTTTTATTTCGGGAATGCAAACCGACGTAATTTATACTGATTTCAGTAAAGCCTTCGACAAGGTTAATCACAAACTCTTACTGCATAAGTTGATTAATATTGGTTTTGACAATAATATCATAAAGTGCATTTCTTCTTATCTAATGAACCGCGAACAAATGGTCATGTTCGGCAATTCCATCTCTAAGCTTATTCATGTGACATCTGGCGTTCCCCAGGGAAGCCATTTGGGTCCAATTTTATTCTTGTTGTTTACTAATGATGTGCCTAAGGCAATAGTGGATTCTAATCGTCTAATGTATGCAGATGATGTCAAGATATATTTATCATATAATAATGCTTCCGATCACGTTCTTTTTCAGAATGATCTTGATCGCTTTAGTACTTGGTGCGACATTAACTTAATGGACCTTAACTGGAAAAAGTGTAAAAATATGGTATTCTATAGATCCCGCCATTCTTCATCCCAATATAGGTTGGGAGGCTGCACTTTGGAACAGGTTGACTCATTTCTAGATTTAGGAATACAGTAAACTACGGATAAGTGCACATCGCATAAATGCAAAAACCGCATAAGTGCACTAAAACTTGAAGCCATTGGCCTTTTTTATTCGTTTACATACAAAAATACACGGATAAGTGCAACACGTATAAATGCAAAAACCGGATAAATGCACAACTTTTGCTAACCTGAAAGTACTTTTTTAGTACAACTTTGCATGCACAAATGCAAATATCTCATACTACATAAATGTAAATTATGATTAGGAGAACCCGGAGAAAAAAATATATAAGGTTAGAACAGAAAACACGGTTCAAAAAAAGATTTCAGCACACGTGGTTTAGGTGAATCGAATTGAGTGCATTTTAATATGTATTTTGCAAAAAACAATGGTGCAAAATATGATTGCAATGATTCATTAACAGCTCTTATTTTGGCACAGAACTGAATATTTTTAATTTTTTTGTATGAAATACGAAAAACACTAAAACAATGAAACATTTTTTTACCTCAAACTGAACAGATTTTATAAGTTTTTATTAAAAACCTGTTGTGTAATGTAAACCAAATATAAATAAAAACATAAGACAGCTTTATATTTTAAATATTTTCTTAAAGTTCCGTCGAAACTGAACTGGTGGTACAGATTAATAAAAATAATCTAATGTTTGTATAAATGCAATAATCGTGCACTTATGCAATGATTGTATATATGCAATAGATGTGCACTTATCCGAGTGTTGTATAAATGCAAAAACCGCATAAGTGCACAAAAAGTCGCGCGAAAACCGATGTGCATTTATCCGTAGTCTACTGTATTACTTGATAGAAAATTAACATTCAATAATCACATTGTAACAACAGTAAACAAGGCATATGGAGTTCTTTCTTTTATAAAGCGTTGGGCTAAGGAATTTACTGACCCGTATATCACGAAGAAACTTTTTACGTCACTTGTAAGACCCATTCTGGAGTACGGATCCGTTGTATTGGATCCACAATACTATGTTTATATCAATATGTTAGAGTCGGTTCAAAAACAATTTCTACTGTTCTGTCTCAGGGATCTTCGATGGGATCCAAACTCCAATCTTCCACCATACGTCAGCAGACTGTCTCTAAATAAATTACCTACTCTATTTAGTAGGCGAAAAATGTTAAATTCTATTACGATTTATAAAATTCTTAGAGGTGATATAAGATCGGAATATATTCTCTCACGAGTTTATCTTAATATCCCATTAAGGACTTCCAGATATTTCAAACCCCTCTACATTTGTTTTAGACGCCATAATTATGCCGTATCTGAACCGCTGCGTAGAATGTGTTCAGACTTCAATGACATTTATCAATTTATCGACTTCTCCACATCCCCAGACTCTATTAAGTCTGTTATAATAACTTATCTCAATACTTAGTCTGTAGGAACTTCGTTTTAAATTGTAGTTATCATTATTGTATTCAATTAATGTAAGATAATAAATGTATGTTATATACTTTGTTATAATTCTGTTGTTTTTAGTTTTTTCTATGCTCTTTAGTATGTACATTTAGTATCGGCTGATGATAGTTAATCTGTAGCCGAATATGAACATTGCATTTTGTTCGCTCTCCACTACGGACCGGTCCGCAGTGTGTAAGTTATCTCCACGTTATGGGGATGAGGCCCCCTCGGTCGGTTGGGGCTGTAAGAGGTGTAAGAGGCGGCGATGGGAACGTTCGTAAATAAAAAAAAAAAAAAAAAGAAACGATTCTAGTATCAATAATATTCGCAACAAGTTCTTAAAAATTTTCCTGGGGTGTAACTAAATAGATGACGATCGCCCAAAGGATTTTTCCTTGATGCACCTGTTTTTGAGATATCGCAAAGCAAAGGTTTTAGAACAGGTATCCCCACCTGTAAGGACAGAGACGAGCCTGTAGTGGATTCATAAGGCGACAAGAACCAACACTTATTCGTTATACCAACATGAATCCAAATGACTCGATTTAACATTTGATTGCAATGCACGCCGGTCATGTGACAAGAACCAGAGTAAATTGCGATAAGTGCATTCATTGTCTGTGTAGCCTAAGTAATTTGAAGTTATTATTTTGACCGCACTTATGAATCATAATAATGACCCACTTAGCATCAGGGTTTAATGAACACATCAGAACAAAAACGAAAACAGACTTAAAATTAAACACATATGAGGCTCGCATGAAAAATAGCACAGCGAGGCATATGGATAAAACCAAACGCTCCCAATCACATACATGAGCTGCAACCAAGGCAAATACATTAGAGTAAATGCAACCGAATGTGCATACAAAACCATGACCACGGTCAATGCGATCGAATGTTAAAAGGCGGAGTCAATTAAATATGAAAAGGGGACATAGATTCCTAATGATGACTCAATGTCCACCAATCAAATAATAGAAACTCTAGGGTAAATTTAAGTTGAAAATAGGGATCAAATAATCCCAAAAATATTAACAAGTAACCTTATGTAAGCTTATGGATAATTTTAGAAATTAAGTTACTTATAACCACTCCCTATTGTATTAGACATTAAGAATTATTTTCAAATAAATATCGGGATAAATTCGGTCGTAAGTCCAGACTTGTTCTACAGTCAAAGTCAAACTGTCAACTTTGATTACAAGCCAAAGCGAGATCAGCACGGCAACGGGCCGGCTTAACAATAATAAAGTTGTAGCAGCCGATGGACATGGACAGGGATATTTAAAATAGGCGACGATGAGTTGACAACATGCATGTACCAGCTCATGAGAAAAGCGATTAAGTATGTGTACCAACTATCGCGGTAGCAGCCTTTTACTCATCGCACAGTGATTTATTTTTGTTTTTCAATTATTTCTGTAACTTTAGAACGGATAATGGTATCTTGATGAAATTTAAAATAGTTAAAGCTGTTACTGTTTGGGCCGGCCGTGGCATGTAGTAAGAACACGCGACTACCATGCGTGAGATAACAGGTTCAACTCCTGGCTCCAGTTATCTTAAAAAAATTGTCTTTCATTGTCGGCTCCCCTCGAAAGTTGTCGACAGCAACTTCGCAGTACAAGTGTCGAGTCAATCGGCATGTCTAAGTAAAAGCTTCTCAAAGAGTGACGTTCGCATTCGTCGGTAAACAAGTAATGAGTTTTTATAAATTATTAAACTTAATGTTATTGCCTTTCCAACGATATGCAATACTTGTATGTTAAGTGTTCATTTATCCTTTAAATTTATAATCAAACTTCACTACCTCTGTTAAAAAAGTATATATCGTGAAATACACATATATATGGGGCCTATATCTAAATCATAACCGATATGCATAATTTTAGTACCACATTATTGCAATATAAAAATTAAGTTCTGTAAAGTTTCTTTAATATTAATAAAAAATCAGTGATAGGCTATGGTGATTTGTATGGGTGGCACAAGAAGGGGAGGGGCAAACAGGATTTGAATAAATATTTAAGCCTATGAATTATTAAAATAAAATTCTCCATTAAATTAATTTCAATTAAGTATGAAAATCCAAAGAACTTGTGTGGATTATGCTGATGTGTGGTTTGGTCTTCGTTGATGCAATTTTCGTACCGGTGTGTTTAGGCTTCTCGAGTGTTTCTTGAAGCTTTTGAGCAAAGTGTGCCGATAAGAGAGTTTAGCAACTATCGAAATAGCTGCTATCCGCTAAAAAAATGTTTGAGGGAGAAAACACATGTACTCTGAGGGCAAGATAATTAAAACAATCGTTCTACATTCGTGCTTACTTCGATCGCTCTTAAATCAATCCAGATTTTCCAGCAACAAGACTCTTTTCGCTTAAAAATCAGGGCTCACTAGGCTTAAGAATTCTACAATAGGAGGTTCCATTCTTGAATCAATCATTTGTCCTGCATTTAAAAAAATCAAGTCTCACTAGCCTTAAGAATTCTACAGTAGGAGGTTCCATTCTTGAATCAATCATTTTGTACTGCATTTAAGAAAATCGGTACTTACCGTACCTTCGACGGCACTGCGCAATAATCGTATTTTATTTTGAGTGTAGAGGAAGCTGATAATGCAACGCTTATATGACAATACATTACAAAATAAATTATGCTGTTTTAAATTACAAACTAAATGGCATTCTAACTATGTACCTGCATTTCCTACTTTTCGAGTTTTTTGTTTTCAAAACCTGCTGAAGTATTGAAATCAATTCACTAGTTTAATTTAGTTCACTAATTCCTCCTTACTGATCAAGATCCCAGTATAAATTTCATTTAGCCATAATATTTTATGCCTAAAATGTTGTCGTAAACCCAGTCATAATTACACTAAGCTATTTATTTATGAATACTCAGATCATTTGTTGTTCAGTTTATGGAGATAAGAGTAAAACCTATATGAGACTGGCCGAGACTATTCACAACATTTCACACCGTGTAGAGTGTGAGAATTTTTGTTTCCTTTTTATACCAATGATTCTATTGTTCATCATCTTTTCACTGGCTCGGTTTAATGGGTTGTCAAAAACTAGTTCGATTTTTGTGTTGCATAGATGCACTTGTTGACGTCGATACTATTGATGGGTGTCTGGTGTTGATGAGATCATTATAAATTCAATTGTTTATTTAATAATACAATCTACGTGTATAATCAAATATAATATGATTTTTATAGGCAAATTATCTCAAAGGCCTAGAAAGTTGTAAATATTTTAAAACGTATTATGCGTTTCGACTAATGTTTTATAGAAGCCGGAAATAATGGAATTAAACGGTTGACGATCGATATTGAATCGATTTGCTACACAGAAACAAAAACTTGTGTAAAATTACTTAAACCATAGTATCAAATTGGTAAATTTATTGGGCTAGACTTAGAACAGGCACGTTGGCTCAAAGTGAGCGGTACCCTGGTCAGCGTCTGACAAAGAATGGGCGGTTGTAACAAATCCTGGCAGGAGGTGCAAACTTCGACGTGGTGAGCTGGGTTTGCAACCCGCCATTGACGTTTAAACTATCGCAATGAAAAGAAGTATGAAAATAATAAAACGGACCCCCCAAAATGTTGACGACCACCGCAAACGAATTAAGGACCATGATTTGAGGATATGCATCTGGAATGTTAGAACACTGTATAGACCAGGTGCCTCCATCCAACTGGCGGAAGACCTCGAAGAATACAAGGCTGACATAACCGCTTTACAGGAAATCCAGTGAAATGGACACGGGTGCTCTCGCATGAAGACATGCGACATATACTAAAATGGCCATGCGGACAAGAACGAGTTTGGATGTGGATTTGTGGTTGGCAAGGGACTGCGACACCTAGTCTCAAGGTTCAACCCGGTGTGTGAACGTATATCCACCATAATATGTAGTCAAAACAAAGTTTTTCCACATAACACTTATATATGCCCATTAGAGTGTTCAAATACCCCCTTTTTTCAAAAACCCGGTTTCCGAGTTATTCGAAAAATTGATTTTTTAGAAAACTCGAATTTCGAATACAGCATTTAAAAGAAAACCGGTTAAACCGGGATTTTTCGGTTTTGTCCTAAAAATTAAAAAAACAAATAAAAAAATAATTTGTTTTAAACAATTCTTTTATTTACAAAAAATAAGAAATGTGTTGTTTTATTTTGTGTTTTTACTTTTAATAAATTTTTGGAATCTTTCATTTTACTTTGTAAAGTTTTTTTTGGAAAGGAATACATTTTTGGAATATTTTTAATTTTGTTTTTTAAAATAGTATTTAAGAAATAGTATGCAATTTAAGTGTTAAATTTTGAGTCTATTCTTCTGTTTCGTTTTTATAAAGCTTGATACAGAAAACACGCACTCACTAATTGTGGAAATAGGATTTATTGACAAAAGCGCGTTTTGTTGAAATCGAAATAGTTGAAATCATCATATAGTCTTGTTTCATATCTGCTGGATTTTGGAATCCCATTTGGGGATTCCTCCATCTCACAATCTGAACTGTTACTAGACTCCAATGTTGTTAGGGAAATTGCAGGATAAATTCTTTTAAAAAGTTCATTCGCATATTCCATCGTTTCCGCCTTTTTAGAATACTTTACACAGGATGAGCATGTAGGAAATTTTCCGAAGCTAAGATATATAATTAGGCTGTTCAATGTTTATATTCTTCTTTCCTTAAATCTTGCTATGATTTTGTCTTGCAGCTCCCGAGCATTTGCGCAGTCCATATATTTGATCTGTTTCAGTATAAACGCATATACCCCTTCAGCGTCGATTATAGTCGCTGAATCATTTGATTATCTTTTAATTGCGAGCACTAAAGGCTGAAGCGCTGGACTTAAATCTCTCAAAATTGTTATTTCTTGTAAGGGCATTGATGACACATGGGTTAATTCTTAGAAACTGTTTAATCATTGCAGATAAGGAGCTCCATCGGTGTTTCACATCGACACTGAGCCTTAGCTCTTTATTGAGTTCCTGGAAAACATAGCTCTGCAATTTTCTTTGTTTTTCGCTCGACTTGTTAAATGAATTAACATGCTTCCACAATTTTGCGATAATTTAAGACATGTTCTGAATGAGCTCGTATGATTTTTCGACTTCCACTATTTCACCGCATTCATCATCGTCACTATCATCGTCGGCGAGATCCACTTCGACTTGTTGATCTACTTAAATAACGTGTAAAAAGTTTTTTCTAAATTAATTTCAAATTAAATTTTAAAATTTTTACTTTTTCAATAACTCCTTTTAGAGTTGTTACAAAGCAATTTAAAAAACCGAGTACCCGAAGGAAAAAACTCGGTTAAACCGGTTATTCGAAAATGGAACTTTTGCAAAAACCGGCATACGGTTTTAAATAAAAAAAACCGGTTTAAAGTTTTTCGGTTTCGGTTTTGAACACCCTAATGCCCATGCTCCGACAGAAGAGAAAAGCAGTGGCAAATATAGCCGACTCCATAGCGTACTTGAGTACTCAAAGCCGTCTCAAGAAGATGCCTGGTACGATGATGAATGTCGCAATGCCATGAGAGAGACGGATGCTGCATACAGAGCGAAACTGCAGCCATTGGCGACGCGAGCTGTACGTGAACTGCACAGGGAGAAGAGACGAGAGGCAACTCGTCTTTTTAGACGGAAAAAGGTCGAGCTGAAGAAAAGGCAAGATGAGTTGCACAGAAGTAGAGGGGAAGCCCGAAAATTATACAAGAGAGTTAACGCAACAATGCGTGGAACAGGGTTGCCCTCCTGCAAGGACAGCGATGGTCATCTAGTGACGGACCTGGATAAGGTTCTGAAAATATGGAGAAATCATTTCAGAAATTTATTGGATACTGACACCACTCCAGAAGACCCCGCTCCAATCCATGATGATGGTATTAACTGTCCACCTCCGAGCCAGAGCGAGATACGTGTGGCAATCTCCCGCCTTAAAAACCACAAAGCTGCTGGAGCCGACGCACAGTGGTCCATTTGCCTGAATTAGCGTAACATTATTAATAACATAAAAAATAATAAAATTTTCGTTAAAATTAAAATTTTTCTAGAATAATAAAACAAAAAGGAGTCAAATGAAAAAAAAAATTTCACCCTAATTTTTTTTTTTATTTTGAAATTTTTTCTTAAAATTTTTTTTATTTAAAATTTTATTTCCTTAAAAATCTTTTTTTAATTTGTAGACGTATTAAATTATATTTTTAAATTATTTCGAGTCAATGCTTCACTCTGACTCGGACTGCCTTACTGAAAAAAGATTGCAATTGCAGACCGACATGATGCCTAAAAATTGCAACATAGAGCAAAAGCAGCTGAAAGCAGCAAATGTTGGGCATTTTAGAAAGTAGCCGAATTATATCAACATAAAAGAACAGTCTCTTCACCGGCCGATACCGGCTAACTAAGTTCTACTCTACAGAAGTTAAAATTCGGTCACAAAAAGGGTTAAACAAAAGTGTTGATTTCTACCACAATTTTCTAGCACCTCATATATTGCACAGGTTACGATACACTTTTTTTGTAAACTACATACCTTTATCTTTTAAAAAATCCAAAAAATATTTACCAATATGAGTTTTCCCAATTTTTCAGCACAATCTGCACAATTGTAAAAATGCGCTAAAACGTTTTTGTTAGAGCTGTTTTGACATTTGTTGTGTTTGAAAGCCTACAGTTAATTAATTATAGCACATTTGTAAATTTGGAAGTTATCGATTTGTTAAACGAACAGTTAGTTATCGTAGGGAAATAAAATTTTAGTAGATATCGAATGTCGAAAATTTTAATTTCGTTACGCTAGATCAGGGAAATGGACCACTGTGCGACGGTCTCCCTGCTAATTAGTTTAAGGCTGGCGGGCAGGAGCTGATTAGGAGCATGCATCAGCTTATGGAAAACATCTGGCTAGAGGAGAGCATGCCCGGGGATTGGAGTCTTAGTCTGTTATGTCCCATATACAACAAGGGAGATCGTAGTGAATGTAAGAACTTCCGTGGAATAAGGTCCTTTCAAGCATATTGTGTGAACGTCTAAAGCCAATTGTAGAAAAACTAATTGGACCATATCAGTGCAGCTTTGGACCTGGCAATATTCACTCTACGACAAATTCTGGAGAAAAAAACTCATGAAAAGCAGATCGACACCTGCCACATCTTTGTCGACTATAAAGTTGCCTTCGACTCTCCGATAAGGAATAGGCTTTATGAGGCCATGTCTGAATTTGGTGTTCCTGCAAAGCTAAATCGACTTTGCAGATTTACCTTGGAAAACACCAAATCCTCGGTTTAGATTGGTAAGGAGCAATCTGAATCATTCAACACAGAAAGAGGTCTCAGGCAGGGAAATAGCATGTCCTGTACACTATTTAATATAGTTATGGAGAAGGTGATGAGAAAGACTGGTGTCAACGTGTCTGGCACAATATTCCACAAGAGCCACATGCCACTAACCTATGCCGATGATATAGAAATCATTGGCCGAAATCTGCGGGATGTTACTTCAGTTTTATTATCACTAGAAAAAGAGTCGGCAAAAATGGGTTTAGCGGTCATCGAGGACAAAACAAAAATAATGATTTCGACGAACAAAGAGTCCTCTCGATAAGGACGCAGCGTCAACGTTGAAAACTATTGTTATGGGGTATTAGATGAGTTTACCTACCTCGGATCTTCCGTCAATAAGAAAAATAATGTCAGCCAAAGAATCAAGCGGAGAATAGTGCTCGGCAATAGATGTTTCTACGGACTTCGGCAGCACTTTAGTAACACCACCTTATCTCGGAATAATAAGAAACAGCTTTACCAGGTGCTAATCTTACCCGTTCTTTTGTATGCTGCCGAATCATGAGTACTTACGACAACGGACATACAAAACCTGGGAGTATTCGAGAGAAAAGTACTCCGAAAAATATATGGGCCTATCTGTGTCGACGGCGAGTTGTCGAGTCAATCGGCATGTCTAGTAAAAGCTTCTCAAACAGTGACGTTCTCATTCGTCGATAAACAAGTAGATGCCGTTAGTTATGAATCTAAAAAAAATAGAAAGCGTGTTAATTCTGTTTGAGAAGCTTTTACTAGACATGCCGATTGACTCGACACTTATACTGCGAAGTTGCTGTCGACAACATCGATGAGCCGGCAATGAAAGACAAATTTAGATGACTGGAGCCAGAAGTCTAACCTGCTATCTCCCGCAGGGTAGTCGCGTGTTCTAACCATCATGCCACGGCAACGTAAACTTCCCAACCTTTTGAAACTTTTATTATACTCCTAATAATTAAATACACAAAATCAATAGCTATTTTTTATGTATTCGATTGTATATTATCAATAAATGCAGGACTTCACTTTTTATATTCTTATTAAGTGATTATCATGTTTACATATCATTAAATCTTTATTGCTTTTGCAAAATAATTCGTAATTTAAAGTTAATTACCCATCCTGTTTTAATTAATTAAGTCTGCCGCCATCGAGCTCAGCCAGACGTCGACAACTGACGTCGAACTTTAGGGGGAGTAAATGTTTGCTTTGTACAACAAACATTCGCTTTGAAACATTCTATAGCCGACGCTTCTGTTGAAATTGGTCGCAAACATTTGCCAATTGATATCAAAGAGAGATTTTAACTTTCAGTATTAAATTGAAAATCAATATTAATTTTCACATGTGTGCATTAGGGTGGCCTTGAATTGTATGAGTTAAAAATAATTGCCTTTTTAGCCAATTTAGAGCAATTTTCAATTTACGGCGGGGGGCGTGCCCCCCACCGCATTCGTCTTTTAATAAAGCTAAAGAGAGAGTATAGAAACTGATAACGACGGATGCGGCGGGGGGCGTGCCCCCCACCGCATTCGTCTTTTAATAATGGTAAATAGACAGTATAGAAACTAATAACGACGTATGCGGCGGGGGGCGTGTCCCCCACCGCATTCGTCTTTTAAAAATGCTAGATTTGTTTAGAAGAATATTTTTTTGGGGTATTTTTCATAAATTTTGTGGGGTATTTTTCATAATTTTTGGGGAAAATTTCGTTCTTGAGTTTTGGGTCATTTTTCATTTTTTTTCGCCCAATTTTATTTTGGGTAATTTTTCGTTTTTTTTTTTGGGGCATTTTGCATTTGGGGCATTTTTCATAGAGCCGATCTTTTTGCAAAATATGTAGGTGTGTGGTCGGCGGTGAAAATATCAAGTGAGTGTGGCTCCGCCCATTGGACCCTATTTTTGAAACCGCAAATATCTGGAGTACTGTTTCTCCAATCGCCACAATGAAAATTTGTGTGGATACATTTGGCAGCCAAGTTCGTGACACAGCAAAAAATGGGCGGGATCGGATCAGTGGGTGTGATATAAAACTTAAAGTTTTAACGGCTGTATCTCATGAACTATAAGAGGTATAAAGATGATATTTGGTATGTGTTGTTGGTACATTATGAGTTACAGCCAGTGTGGAAGTGGGCTGTGCCACGCCCCATTTCAGAGAAACCGTTATAACAGCCATAATATTTTGATTGTCCTGAATACCCAGGCTATTTGAACCAAGTTGACAAAAGGGCCGAGGCACTGCCCTTTTTGCGAGAATAAATAAAATTCCTTTATCGAACACTGGTAAAAACAGATATGATTTACTAAGGATTTACTAAATACCGGACCTTTGACCTCTTTGGGGCACGTGAAAGAGTTGTCCGATCTTACTCAAATTTTCGTCATGTAATCGTCCTTATTCGAACAGTGGTTAAAAACATATGATTTACTAAGGACTTACCTTTAGCCTCTTGTGGGCACTAAAAATAGTTGTCTAATCTAACTCAAATCGCCGTCATGTATTTTTTACATCAATATTCCGGTAGGGCGTTTTTAAATTTCCGCAAAAAAATAGTCCATACATTTTGTTGCCACCCTAATATACACATATATAAATTGTTAAATCTCATTTAATTACATCGCAGCCGCAACTTTTCTACCAATATTTAATAACATTTTATGTAGAACATTTAATTGCACGATCTGCTTAAGCTTTAATATTTCCGAATTGTATAATAAAATTCGAATTTTGTTCGCCGTAAGCGATGTAAAGAAAAGAAAGAGGGGAAATAAAACACGATAGTTTTAGTAAATATACAAAAAGCCAATTGCTTTATTGGTTGGTAACAATTTTACCTTTATAATTACACGATTTGTAATTAGTTTGCAACGATATGCAGGGCGATGCTGTCGATAGCGATCGGTAGAGTACGAGAAGTTAACTTGAAGAGTCAACGAGATACAAGCTGAAGTAAGGTGGCGGCGACTTTAAGCATTCGTTAAGTTACTCGTTAGAATCTGTAAACACTTACAAGGGTGTATTAACTAGGAGTAGACAGATTCTAACGAGAATGTAAGGCAGGGATGGGAGTTCGAAACCCATTAATTTAATTACCACGGAAATTACGAAAGTAATGTTTTGTAATTAAACATTGCCGGCCACCTTGCAACATCGAGGGATGTTGTAACTTAAAAATAACTTAAAAATAAGACAACGGCAGTATAGTGCAGTTCTGTGAGCTTTTTTTATTCGAAATGTATTAACCGAGAGGGCCAGTAGGGACCCCAAGTGGGCCAGTAGGGACCCCGGATGGGCCAGTAAGGACCCCGGATTGAGCCAGTAGGGACTCGAGATCGAGCTAGTAGGGACTCGTAGTTAGTGAGTCATAAGGGACTCCAAAGTATTTTAAGGCCAGTATGGACCTAGTAGTCGCAAGTTCCCGATAGAACCCAACCAAACGAATTTCCTCCAATTCCCGGAATCGCCAAAGTGTATTGTTCCTTTTAGCCTCGTCTGAGACCGCGATAGCATTTGTAAAAGTACGAACATGATACGAAGATATAGGACCAGTCACGATCCAACCGAATATAGTATTTTGCGCAACCAGCGAACCCAACAAGTTCTGCTGAGATCCCTCCAGTAGAATACTGGGATAAAGATCGGCACCGATTAAAATGTCTACTGGACGACTTTCAAATAAACGAGAGTCAGCCCAACGAAGTTTCGGCATTTGAGCTTCAAAGTCCGAATTGACTTTGAACGAAGGTAAATTTCCCGAAATCGTTGGTAGAACGAGCGCCTCCGTTTCGAGAAGAACCGATGCATCGAAACGCGTTCCAATTTTTAACGAACAAAGTGTTTGAGGTGTGGCCGAAATTGCACGATTGACGCCGGAGATAGTGGCGTTTGTCGAATTAACCGGAAGATTTAAACGCTTCTGCAAGCGCTCCGAAACGAATGAGGCCTCAGAAGCCGGGTCAATTAATGCTCGAGCAGGATACGAATTACCCTGGTGAACTATGTTCACCATAGCTGTCCCCAAAAGTACAGCTCTGCTTTCCGAAGCATAAAATACTTGCCGGTGGTCAACTAACGACGATTGATTTCCAGCCGATGTGGATTGCTGGGAAGATTCAGTCCCAGAGGGATTTGAAGGACGAAAAACGGGAGCCGAAATCGAAATTGAACCCGTTGTTGTCGCAACATCAGCCGAATTGCCGCTGTTGGACGTATCGCGATGCAATAGAGTGTGATGCCTCTGATTGCATTTCGAACAATTATGATTGCTACCACAATTTTTAACTTCATGTCCCCGCATAAGACAATTAACGCACAAGCGGTGGCGTTTAACTGTAGTGAATCTTTCTGTAGGCGAAAGATTTTTAAAACGAGGACACAAATGAAATCTGTGGCTTTGTTCCGGACAAAGCACACAGTACGAACCCGAGGAAGTAAGAGAAGGTTCCGAAGATGCATTCGTAAAATGCGATGTGGCCTTTTTACCATTAGATCGCTTCGGAGATTCACCACCCCGAAGATCATGAAGACACATAAGAGTTTGGATTCTTTCCGTTAGAAAATTGTCCAAATCCTTCCACGATGATAGAGCCGATTTATTTTTGACGCTCTGTTCCCACAAAGTTTGCGTTATTTTCGGTAACCGCTGAAGACACACGAATACTAAAATCGCGTCCCAATTATCCGTCGGCACGTCATAAATGGCCATCGCCGATAGACAGGCATTTATTCCGCGTTGTACCGACTTCAAACCCGAGCTTGTCTCTCCATCAAGAACCGAAAGACCGAAAAGCTCCTTGAGTTGATTATGTACTAAGATTCGAGTGTTATCGTACGTATCTCTCAAGGCTTTCCACGCAAGGACGAAACTGCGATGAGTAATCGGAAATTTCGAAACGATTTCGCGCGCTTCACCACTTGTCTTACGTACTAAGTGACAAAGTCGCTCGACGTCACTCAATCGCGAATTATGTATGTAGACCGCGCTAAACAAATCTCTGAACGTCGGCCACGAAAGAAAATCGCCATGAAATACGTCAGTATCACATGGCGGCAGCGATAGGTTATGAACGCTATCACTGATGGGGAGAGCCGAAGTTGGAACAGTCCTCGGATTTTCGACCAACACATTCGATTTATCCGATGCTCTTGAGACCGAACTTGCCTCAGGTGAAACGGGAATGCAAGGGCGAGTTTCACGTGGATTCTGTGCCGAATGCTCAGATTCCACTCGGACAGATCTAATTGACGAACTTTGTCGAGATGATCTGCGAGTACCACGAATTTGGTCTAGCTTGCGGTTGATTGCGGATAAACACTGCATATAGGCTTCGAACGCCGCATTATGTTTTCCGTCCGCAGAATCAATGTCCGCACTCGTCGCATCTTCTGCCGATTGCAGATAGACGAAGCACTTATCGAAAGTGCTTTTTGCCTTTACCCACAATACCTTCAATTCCGAACTTCGTACCTCAAGACTGTAAATGTCAAGGTCTTCGTCGCGTAAAGCATTGAAGTTCGCGTTAAATTTTATTACAGCATCCGACGCTCTAATAAAGAAATCGAGAGGGGTAATAGGCATTATAGATTTAAATTATCCGAATTAAAACAAATAATGGCCGATTGTAGGGTATATTCGATTTTCCGAAAGTAAAATATCAAAACTACCGAGACAATACCAAATAAGCCAAAAAAGCGAAAAAAAACCCGATAAAACCACAAAGTTTAAACAAATTCGAGTTGACTGACAGAAGGATGTACTTTATTTGTAGACGAAATCGTATTCAAACACCCTATAAATAACAAAAAAGACCGAAAAATCAAAAAAATCTTTAAATTTTAACAAAAGTCGAGTTGGCCGACTGTAGGGTGTAGTTGATTTTTAGGCAAAATCGTAGCCAAACACCCGATAATTAACAAAAATTACCGAACGAATCAAAAAATCGTAAAATTTTAACGAAAGTCGAATCAACCGTAGGGTGTATTTGATTTTCAGGCTAAATCGTAGCCAAACACCCAATAAATCAGAAAACAGCGAAAAAATCAACTAAAAATTGCAAAATTGTAACAAAGTCGAGTTGACCGACTGTAGGGTACCACGTACAAATAAGCTTAAACTTCAACGAATGCGACGTACAACAGTAGCGAAGGCAAAGTTAATCAAAAAACACCAAAAAGTTACACTCTTATTACAATATGTCCGATTGACCTACTGTAGGGTGCACACGATATTTTTCCACTATTTGTACCGTCCCGTATAGCACACGAAGCTATATTATGCAAAACCCGCAAAAAATACAATTTGTCACAAACTAGTTTTCGAACTAACACTACCGACGCGATACCTGTAGGGGATAAACAAACTAAAAGAATGCGACACAAAAGAGATGACGAAAATATCAACTACTGCTGGTATGTATGTAACTACGTATGTTAATACACATCAATAGCAGTCAGTAGGCAAATGAATGTGTGAAGCTGTGTGTATTGTTTTCAGTGGTACCTCTTATGTTTGTTTCAAATCAATAGTCGAAAAAAGACAACGAACTTAATAATGACGTTAATATGTTTTATAGCGACCACTATGCACTTTTGAAAACACAAAATACACACAATTTCACTTCACTATTCAAATGATATGGACAGGGACTTGCACTTGTTATTTCCTCGAGTTTAATTTGTCTTTGCTGCTTTACAACATATGAATGTGCGTGTGTATATATGTTTGAATATTCGCACTGCAGCCGCGGAATAGACAAATTTTGAAAACAAATACTTTGGCGAGGGGAGTGGGGGTATTAGCGACGGGCTTTAGGGCGATCTGTTAGTTGTTGTTGTCTGTGCGAGAACAGACAAAACAACTTCGATATATGTTTGTACGTATGTATATTGAAACACTCGCGAGCTCACTTTTAAGTAACTATTCTGCACTATACGTACCTTTTGATGACGAGATGATGAAGTTGATGATAGATGTTGGATGTAATCCGGCGCTACAGAAGCGAAAGAGACCGTATTAGTTCTTCAGACCAGATAACCGCGATTCGGCTCGAATGGACCAAAATGTTCGCCGTAAGCGAAATAATGAAAAGAAAAAAGGGGAAATAAAACACGATAGTTTTAGTAAATATACAAAAAGCCAATTGCTTTATTGGTTGGTAACAATTTTACCTTTATAATTACACGATTTGTAATTAGTTTGCAACGATATGCAGGGCGATGCTGTCGATAGCGATCGGTAGAGTACGAGAAGTTAACTTGAAGAGTCAACGAGATACAAGCTGAAGTAAGGTGGCGGCGACTTTAAGCATTCGTTAAGTTACTCGTTAGAATCTGTAAACACTTACAAGGGTGTATTAACTAGGAGTAGACAGATTCTAACGAGAATGTAAGGCAGGGATGGGAGTTCGAAACCCATTAATTTAATTACCACGGAAATTACGAAAGTAATGTTTTGTAATTAAACAAATTTTATAATTCAGTTGAGTCACATCGTTCACGTCCGTAAAAAAGAGTTTTCACATTGTTGTTTTCTCCAGCTGGATAGTACTAGATATTTACAGAGTAGATGATCGATGGATTTATCCTCTTCCTCATAATGACAGTTTATACTTAAGTCGTTTGCTTTATCCTTCAGTCTGCCTGTGTCCGCATATCTGTCTATTTTGGGTCGGGTTATCAGAATGTCGGCCAAACCCTAATGTTCTGCTGGTGATACCCTATCTGGGCCGGGACTAGAGTGTTCAAATACCTCCTTTTTTCAAAAACCCGGTTTCCGAGTTATTCGAAAAATTGATTTTTTAGAAAACTCGGATTTCGAATACAGCATTTGAAAGAAAACCGGTTTAACCGGGTTTTTTCGGTTTTTTCCTAAAAAGTTAAAAAAAAAATAAAAAAAAAATAATTTGGTTTAAAACATAGCATTTATTTCAAAAAATAAGAAATGTGTTGTTTTATTTTGTGTTTTTACTTTTTAATAAATTTTTGGAATCTCTCATTTTATTTTTTAAAGTAGTATTTTAGGAAAGGAATAAATTTTTGGAATATTTTTAATTTTTTTTTTCAAAATAGTATTTCAGAAATAGTATGCAATTTAAGTGTTAAATTTTGAGTCTATTCTTCTGTTTCGTTTTTATAAAGCTTGATACAGAAAACACACACGCACTAATAGTAGAAGTAGGATTTATTGACAAAAGCGCGTTTAGAAGGATGTTGAGCTTTTCTGTCCTTTTATTAAATCTATCGAAATAATTCAAATCATCATATAGTCTTGTGTAATTGCAATTGGTTTTCACTGCTGGATTTTGGATGTTATTTATTGTCCTGTTTAAATCGTTGCTATCAGTGACTACCATTAGGTGATTCCTTCATCTCACAATCTGAACTGTTACTAGACTCTGCCGTTGTTGGGGAAATTGCAGGATAACGTCTTTTAAAAAGTTTGTTCGCATATTCCATCGTTTCCGCCTTTTTAGAATACTTTACACATTTTCCGAAGCTAAGATATATAATAGGGACCGGCCGTGGCATAGTGGTTAGAACACGCGACTACCATGCGGGAGATCGCAGGTTCAAACCTGGCTCCAGTCATCTTAAAAAAAAATAAAAAAAATATATAACATTTTCTTTCATTGTCGGCCCCCCTCGAATGTTGTTGACAGCAACTTCGCAGTATTAAGCGTCGATTCAATCGTCGTGTCTAGTAAGAGCTTCTCAAACAGTGACGTTCGCATTCGTCGATAAACAAGTAGGTGCAGTAAGTAGTGAATCTAAAAATAGAAAGCGTGTTAATTCACAACAACGCGAGAAGCTATCCCATACCTCATTCATGGGGTGCAAAGGGAAATTAAGTTTTTTTTTAAGTTTTTTTTTTAAGATATATAATAAGGCTATTCAACGTTTCTTACTATAATTTTGTCTCGCAGCTCCCGAGCATAAGCGGAATCCATATTTTTGAGCTGTTACAGAATAAACGCATATACACCTTCAGCGTCGATTAGAGTGCCTGAATCAGTTGATAGTCTTTTAATTGCGAGCGCTAAAGGCTGAAGCGCTAAGCTTAAATCTCTCAAAATTGTTATTTCTTGTAAGCGCATGGTTTACACATGGGGTAATTCTTGAAACTGTTCAATCATTGCAGATAAGGAGATCCACCGGTGTTTCACATCGACAATGAGCCTTAGTTCTTTATTGTGCTCCTGGAAAACATAGCTCTTTGTTTTTCGCTCGACTTGTCAAATGAATTAACATGCTTCCACAATTTTGAGAAAATTTAAGACACGTTTTTAATGAGCTTGTATGATTTTTTGACTTTTACTATTTCACCGCATTTATTATCGTCACTATCATCTTCGACGAGATTCACTTCGACTTGTTGATCCACTTAAATAACGTGTAAAAAGATTTTTCTAAATTAGTTCGAAAGCTGCATTCGACAGTCCGATACGACAGAAATTGTTGGATGCTATGACTGAGTTTGGTATCCCCGAAGCTAATTCGACTTTACGGGATGACACTGACTGACACGAAGTCTTCAGTGAAAATTGGCAAACATCTGTCAGAGCCATTTTCTACCAAGCGAGGCTTTAGACAAGGCGATAGTCTGTCCTGCGATCACTTTAACATCGTTATGGAGATGATCATGCGGAAAGCAGCAGTAAACAGGAATGGCACCATATTTAATAAAAGCCACAAGTTGCTCGCATATGCTGATGATATAGATATTATTGGACGTGGATTGCGATATGTTACTGCGGCTTTTTCGAGCATTAAAAAGCAAGCGATATAACTACAAAGCGCTCTCTCGAAGAACAAAGATCCAGCTCTACCAGACTCTGATCCTACCTGTCTTGCTCTTCAGCGCAGAATCCTGGGTAATGACACATACGGATCAATCTATTCTGGGAGCCTCTGAGAGAAAAATACTCCGCAAAACATTTAGACCCATCATCGTTAACGGCGAGTACCATCGTCGAATGAATCATGAGCGACATCGACGTAGTCAAGCGCATTCAAATAGACCGAATGCGCTGGCTTGGACACGTTGTACCAATGGACGATAACGCTCCAGCTCGAAAAATCCTCGGCAATAAAATCGATGTGCCGCGCAGGAGGGGGCGACCAAAACTCCGATGGACCAGGTGAAAGAGCCGTTAACTAATCTTGGTGTTGCTGCCATTTAAGAAGAAGAAATTAATATGAAATTGAATTTCAAAATTTTACAAAGCTTCTAAAAGCATTCTAGTTTATGAAACGTCAAAAGTTTTTTCTAAATTAATTTGAAATTGAATTTTAACATTTTACAAAGCTTCTAAAAACATTCTCGTTTACACAATGTAAAAAGTTTTTTCTAAATTAATTTCAAATTCAATTTTAAAATTTTTACTTTTTCAATAACTCTTTTTTGAGTTGTAACAAAGCAATTTAAAAAAACCGAGTACCCGAAGGAAAAAACTCGTTTAAACCTGTTATTCGAAAATGGCACTTTTGCAAAAACCGGCATACGGTTTTAAATAAAAAAACCGGTTTACGGTTTTTCGGTTTCATTTTTGAACACCCTAGCCGGGACTGGTTTGAAACTAATTATATCCTATTTAGTCCTCAGTAGTGTGACAATTACCTTGATAACTTGAAACTTCAACTATTTTCTCATCCAGGGAGTTGCCAGGAATGTGTGTTGTTATAAGTAGATTAACGTATTCCGCACTGCTTTTCGCCCAGTGCACTATAGGTCAAATGACTAATTTTGCCGTACGAAATCCAAATTTTAAAGAAAAGCTTTTGAATTTTTTTTTTTATTAAAAATAAATTTGGACAACACTCTGCCAAAGTCACTTTATTGTAAAGTGCTTAAATCTCGCTCGCTCAGTTGTCTTCTTTTAAATTGCTAATTGTGGACATTAGGGAAAAATTAATAGAAAGTAAACAAATAAAACAAAGCCTTAAGAGTTAATTTCTTTTTATTTCAAACTGGAGAAAAAAGAGTGTTGCGAATAATAGCGTTTTTTCTAGGCTACCACGCTTTGAAAAATTTGTTTTTTAAAAGTTTGGCAAAAGGAAGAGAAGTACGACGCGATTGTAAAGTACGTGTCGAAACAAATTGGTGATGGTAAACTTTGGATGAGGAACACTTAATAGTGTGCTGATATGTTTATCGTGCCTGTTTAAAATAAAGTTTGAAATAGCTAAAATTTTCCAAAAAACTATGGTTCTGATACATTCAAAGGACTTAATCGAATATACAGTTGTACCAGTTGGTTCTTTCAGGAAACTGCTGCAGAATCGCATCATAAAGTCTAAAAAGTAAGCAGATTGCATTATGCTCGAAAAAACAGCCGCAGGAATAATCTTGCCGATGTTTTTAATACAGCTCAGGATTCATCCGATCCACTTATATCATTAAAGAATTCACAAAAGTGCAATCAGTTACGATAAGGGGACTTTGATGTAGACAGTGAAATACAAAAAATATTCTTTTATCTGAAGAATCTGCAAGCATTTTTCAGAATTTATGTATAGATAGCGATTTGACCGAAAATATTTCTTAAAATTTACGATGATTAAAGATAATTTTTTTTAAATAATTTATTTTCTTTAATTTCACCTCAGAAGGGTTATTGGTAGTTAATGGGTTAAATTCTCTTTTTTATATGGTTGATTTGTATATTCTATAGCGTTTCCTCTGCTTTTAGAGTCTATTACTGCTATATTCAATTAATTTCGCACAGCAAAATTTGCCATTTGACCTATAGTGCAGTGGCCAGAGATAGTAAAAAAAATGTTTTTAGCAAGATTACCATTCGAAAGTTCTTCGTTCCACCAATGAGTTTTCTTTTTTCCTTCTTGGATTGTTATTAGAAAAAAATACTTGCAGTGGCATCACATTTTGTTTTATTACGACGATGTGTTTTAGACTGCGTTACGTTACAATCTATCTGAAATCCAATGACATTCTATTCCCTCTCTTAAGTAGTTCAAATCACGAAATAAATCTTCAAATTTCAATTGACAAATAATACATTTCAATTGATTTAAATTTATATTTTTGGTTTTTGAATTTAAATTAAAGTACATATTATACATTTTAAACAGAATCTTTGAAATACAAATAGAAACTTTTAAATTAAATTGAGTAAAAATCCTCTTTTTGTCGCATTTCAACATAATACGCACACAAATTTTTTAGACAAATATTACCTATTAGATATAAGGAGAAAGATCGAATAAATCTTAACATATATAAAGTTCAATAATTTGGTAACGGTTGATCTTAGAGTTTTTTTTTATTATTTTGTTGATATTATATTACGGATCACAGAAAAATATAATTTGTATAGTTCTAACAACTACTTACGAACTCATGAACATTTTTTGGTAACCCTTCCATTGGAGATTTTGTAGTTGTTTCTGTCACTATGAACTATGTTACTGCTTTGGTACCACTCCAGAGCTTTCTTACCGTAGTGACATGATGCCAAGTCGGGCCAAAAATCTGCTAGTTTCGTCGTCCATTATAATGGAACTGGAACTTTTTGGACTTTATAAGTTTTCATTGCATTGGCTTTTTCTTTTGACACCAAAAAGTCAGAGCACTGAGCTAACCGGGCTACTTTTCTACCAGGTGTATTTGGTGATCTTTTAAATATACTTACTTACTTAGCTGGTACTTCTATGCAATCCCAGTGGATTATATACCGCACGTAGAAAAATATTATAAGCGCCTCCATCTCCTGCGCTTCTTCTCCAGTTAGTCACACCGAGTTCTGTAAGGTTCTCAGTAACCCGGTCTTTCCAACGGAGTTTAGGTCGCCCTCTTCTGCGCCGTCCATCGAGTTCATTGTCGAAGACTTTTCGAGCTGGATCATTTTCGTCCATGCGTACAACATGACCTAGCCAACGCAACCGTTGCACCTTAATGCGTTTGACCACGTCAATGTCAGTGTACAGCTCGTACAGCTCATGATTCATACGACGCCGATACTCTCCGTTAACGATGATGGGCCCATATATTTTACGGAGTATTTTTCTCTCGAATACCGCCAGAACCGATTCATCCGCTTGTGTCATAACCCAGGATTCTGAGCCATACATTAAGACAGGTAGAATTAGTATCTGGTATAGCTTGAGTTTTGTTCGTCGAGAGAGGGCTCTGTCATTGAATCGCTTGCTTAGTCCGTAGTAGCATTTATTTGCAAGCAGGATTCTTCTCCGGATCTTTTAAATATGCTTTCAATTTTTTTCAAATATTTGCCTTCCAATATCGTGTGGACCTTTTTTTCTTACCGAACCAGCTTTCCTATCAATGGTCAAATTCTCTTGATACTGTTTAATAACATTGGAAACAGTTTCAAGGCAGAGCTTTAATTCTTTGACTAATTTTTTTACGTCCAATTTAAATTTTTTTTCTGAAAATTTTTAATAACTTTAGTAGGTACTTCTTTTTCTTTACTCATTTTAACCAAACTCCTAACAAATCTCCTCTTCCTTACTCCTTAGTACCAAATATTGAACACAGTTTAGGCAAATATCAGTCTATTAAATTCATTGTCGATCTTCAGCATAACAGTTGAAGACACTCAATGAACTAATTGTTTATTTAAAATGTGCATTTTGTAACCCAACCGTAATATTTCTCATGTTTTATGATATTCCGTAGAAAACTATAACAAAATGATAAAATCGTAGCAGCAAAACTAATTGATAGCACAGCCGCCACAACAAAATGTCTATTAAGTTGTAAAACTCAGTGCTCTAATCAGAAAAATCTTTGATGCGAGCACAAAATTTCGGCCTTTTAATGCCTCCATTACGACTGCAAACGAGCAGAGTGTGAAGGAAATTAATAACCAGTAATTGGTGTTGTGCGTTACCAACATCATGGCCGAAAATAAGTAGTGAGTGAGTGGCCTTAATTAAGTTTAAGAAATATAACAAACAGGTATGAATATCTTTCTTTTATTCTTTTTCATCCAATCTTTAGGCTTCTCTACATTTCTCTTGTTTGTAACTAGGTTTATATAGGTAACCAGTAGCACTTGGATTAGAACACATAGCTTCAGTTTTCGAACTTGTTGCCGCAGATCGGGTCTGTGATCTGCTCAATTGAATTACTAATGCTGCTAACACAGCACTGTTACATATTCCCCAGTTTTTTTCCTAATGTTTTCTTCACTTGATGCAGGGGCTATTCATCACATTCCTAATGACTAATTTAGTAACTTCATCGGCCATGTCGGCTGATGATTAGATATATTTTTAAGGGAGGGAGAAACTGAGCTGAGGTCATGATTGATGTCTGTACGGCGGCGTTTGTTGGTGGTTACCATCACTTAAGTACCCATTGTTCTATCTGTAGCGTCGCACTCAGACATCTGATCTCATTTGCTCTTTCCTGGTTAGTAATAGTTTTCAATCAATTTGATGGTAACAATTTCCTTTCATTATATTTTTATCTTGGGCTGATGAGGGAAGATTGTGGTGTGGCTTAAACCCCCAAAAGAAATAACAACACTGTCTGCGATTGTTTTGTATTTCAATCCACAATAAAGTTTTAATTGTTGTAATTTCTCTATTATTAAAAAGAGAACAAATGTTGGCGGCTATAGGACACAAACCACGTCAGTAACATCAGAAAGTCTGGCAGTAATTTACAATAAACTTAGAACTGAGGTAATCTTCACCTGCATGATTTCTTAATATTCATAACCAGGCCTTCCGTTGTAATGAATAAAACATCGTCAATCAATTGCTAGCTTATAATTAAATCAATGCTTATCATTTATTATTTCCTTAATCGGTCGTTGAAGTAAATCTTGAGGTAAAAAGTTTCAAACATAATTAAAATGAAATTTGTAGCGACGGATATAGTAAAACATTTGTGTATTTTACAGTAGTTATCGGCAAGGGCGTAGCCAGGATATAATGTTGGGGAGGGGCAGTCGGTTTTACATTTCATATTAACAGTATGTTTTAAAAAAAAACCTAACGAAAAATCAATACTCATTGTTTTGACAATATTTTATTACACAAAGGTAGACTACAATTTTTTTAAAAAATGTAGTGACATCGAATTTCAACAAAAATAATTTTTTCATCTTAGTTGTTTGGTTTTTTTTTTTTGGACATATGAAATTTTAGGCCGCAATTCTTAAGAGATTTTAAAAATTTTTTCTTGTTTTATTGGAAATAAAATTGTGCACAGAATGAACTTTTTTTATTCTGAATTCCTTATTGTTATTTTTTTTAAAATGTGTCGATGAAAAAATAATTTTTGACTTTAATTTAAAATATTTTGGGTTTATGGCCTAAATCGATTTTCGCAGACTATTGCTGGATTTTCGGATATGCCGTCTTCGACAAAGTTGTTTTAAATAAGTCTAGCTTATACGAAATACCAACTATAGCTTATCGAAAATCTACTCAACCCCTTAAAAAACCACTCAAAGATAAAAACTTAAAAAAAAAATTTTGTACGAAACCGTCATTGTAACTCAAAAATCTAATGATGCAGTTCGATTCCGAATTAAAATCGGCTTGTGTATTTTTTCGACTAATACAGTGTTTTTTTCCAAAAAGATGAAAAAAAGGCGAGGCATTGTAAAAGGCAGTTTGTTGACATTCAAATACGCCTTCCTTTTCCAGGCATATAACTAATTTTTACGAAAAATTTTACATACCACTACGTGGTGGCAAATATGGTACAAGTAATAAATATCACCTTTTTAGGTGATTTGGGTTCAAAAATGTTCCGCACCAAACGCAATTTCTAAAACAAGTCAGATTTTTGTTCTTAACATTTCTATTTCAAAAAACAAATGTTTTCTATTGTTAAATGAAATAAATTTAAAGTTTGAAGTATGCGGTGATTCACAAAATGGCAAAATGTCTTGTATAATTTTAATTGCGCGCTCTGCGTTGATGTTGCTCCACTGAACTTCCTGTATAGCTGATGGTTTTTTGGTACAATGTCTGAGAAAACATTCATTTGCTTTTGTAAAGCCGGACAATGACTTTTGTAGTATGTCGACATTATTTTTGTAAAAGTATGATCAGAAAACCAGACGTCGCTCTAATCATCACATCTACATTTACAAATAGGATATAATCTGCCTACTGTTAGTAGTACAGTAGACTACGGATAAGTGCACATCGGTTTTCGCGCAACTTTTTGTGCACTTATGCGGTTTTTGCATTTATACAACACTCGGATAAGTGCACAAAAATTGCATATAATCAAACATTGCATAAGTGCGCGGTTATTGCATTTATGCAAACATTAGATTATTTTTATTAATCTGTAACACCAGTTCAGTTTGGACGGAACATTAAGAAAATAATTTAAATATAAAACCGTTTAATGTTTTTATTTATATTTGGTTTGCATTACATAACAGGTTTTAATAAAAACTTATAAAATCAGTTCAGTTTAAGGTAAAAAAATCACAAATTTATATTTCATTGTTTTAGTGTTTTTCATATTTCATACAAAAAAATTAAAAATATTCAGTTCTGTGCCAAAATAAGAGCTGTTAATGAATCATTGCAATCATATTTTGCAACATTGTTTTTTGCAAAATACATATTAAATTGCACTCAATTCGATTCACCTAAACCACGTGTGCTGAAAAAGTCAGAAATTTTTTTTTTTAACTGTGTTTTCTGTTCCAACCTTATATATTTTTTTCTCCAGTTTCTCTAAATCATAATCTACATTTATGTAGTATGAGAGATTTGCATTTATGCATGAAAAATTGTACTAAAAAACCACTTTCAGGTTAGCAAAAGTTGTGCATTTATCCGGTTTTTGCATTTATACGTGTTGCACTTATCTGTGTATTTTTGTATGTAAATGTATAAAAAAGGCTAATAGCTTCAAGTTCCAGTGCACTTATGCGGTGTTTGCATTTATGCGATGTGCACTTATCCGTAGTTTACTGTAGTTAGATGGCTATATGATCTGAAAAAAAAGTAATTGCGTTTGGTGCGGAAACTTTTTTGCAATTTCGAAAAAAATAATAATAGGAGTTCATACTTTTTTAATGCTTTAGTCGACTATGCTATGCCATTTTTTCCTATTTTAAAAAATTGGAAAAAGTTATATGCCTAATAACAGGCTATAATAAGTCATTCACTTAGCCTAACAAAAAATTTTATACCCATGAACATTTCGCTTCTAAAATGAGACCTGTAAAGAGGTCTCTTACTAGGGTGAGAAAAGATCCGGCAGACATGCCTTATTCCCTACTTAAAACTGGCCTGTGAGCAGCCCTACTGTATACCCCACAAAAATTCCATAGATGTGCACAAAAGGCATGCAAACTTTATTGCCTTAAACAGGCCTGTTGACAGGCCTATTTGTAGAAGGCAGAATTGACGCTCATAGCCTTGCCTGCCTTGCCTTGTTCTATGTTAATTTGAAATAAGGACTGCATTTGAAGGGTATGGCTCCTGACTGCCTTTGCAGGTCTGCAAGAAGGCATGTAAAGCCTATTTTTTTGTCTGGATTTTCACTGAATGTAATTTACAAATCCAAAGAACTAATTAATTTAGTCTCATGTCTTATTAAAAGAATTGATTCGGAAATCAGTTGCCTTAAAAATTGTAAATTCCACACTCGATTGCTTTTTTTTTAAATATTTTTACTGTGTTCGTTCAATTTAATGCATCGGCTCGCATCGAAGAAGCTCACTTGTCACTCCAATTATCCAAGACCTTGTTAATGCTTTAGGGTTGTAGCTCACGGATTGCTTTGATGATATTGGCCTTTTGAATCGCTTCTGGATTAAAATAATCTACGATTTTAAAATTAACTTGTATTTGGTCCACCCTCTATATCATTTGACACGAAAAAAAAAGTGTAACGTGTTAAAGGAGACACGTTGAACCTTAAGTATCTGAAGAGCGAACTCAATTTTGGAGCCATGTCCGTCTGTCTGGCGGGTGGCTGGTGTGCAGGATAACTCGAGTAAACTTTACTGATCCTTTTAAAGATTTAACAGTTTTTTATTTTCCTAACGAAAAATAATAACATTCCAATGAAAAAGCGGAACATATTTGAATTTGGTACATTTACACACATAATAAATATCTTTTTTGCAAGTGCACAAGCAGGGCAATAACAATACATTAGTACTTTTACTTAAACATAAGTTAATTTCTTTGACTCAGAGTTAAAAAATATCCACTAGAATTTTGGAGAATTAACATAGGCCGAAAGTTTTTATCAGTCAGTTCACCTTAGTGAAATTTCTGTACTTTTTTATTTTAATCTTCATATATTGCGGGATTTTGACTGATTTTCCAAGCTGGAGAGGCTCCTACCTGGCTACGCCCTTGGTTATCGAATATAGGAACACATTTTACAAGAAAAAATCGCATATAAGAATTTTTATTAAAACACAACATTAATTTTCTTTAAACAATAATTAAATGAATTTGTCTTTTACAACGTCTGGTAATCCAAGAAGATTCTGAAATTTCGATAAAATTTCGGTTATTTTTGTTTCAATTAGTGGCATTGTTACCGATTAAATTCGTTTCTGTGGGCAGAATAAGCTAAATACGGACTTAATGCTTTAAGCAGCTAATAGCTTGGCATTACAAATAGGAAAATGCAGTGTGATGACTACCTAGTATATCTTTAGTTCAATTTGCTTAAGACGATGGTATGACTTATAAAATATATCTAGAAAGTACACGTTTACACAAAACAGTCAATACTTGTGGCAAAAAACTCGTGTCTGAATTCGAAACAGCTGTACAGACTGCCTAGCATTATGAGAAAATGATTCTGCTATAAGCTTCTATCAAAAACACTGGTCTTGAGCTTGAAATAAATTCCAAATCAATTTTCATATAAACAGACTGAATAAATACAAAACGACAATGGCTAAAAAACTCTTTATTCAAATCATTCCTCCACATGTTCCAAGCATTTTTCCTACTGATGGTTCTGTTTTCTTAGTGGCTTGGTGAAGTCAACCATATTTGCTCAGTATAAGTTTTTTCTCTAAATGAGTGCAAAACGCGCATGTTCGCTCTCTTTTTTTCGCTCACAAAAGTAGTGAGTGAAATTCGTGCTGTTGTCGTCGTCGCAATACGTCACTATCGACATTATTGTCGGCCATAAACGTTTACATCGGCTATTAACACATATGTCGTGTTCATGCATATCTTTGTATGTTTCTTATCATCAAAAAAAGATGAAGATTAACCACATTTTAAATATAGTACATTACGCATTAGGCAGTGAAAACAATTAACATTCAATTAATTTTATAATTTATTAATTTATAAACAAGGACCCATCATAGGACCCATTCGTTTAGTTTATGAAAAATCCAAAAGTATAAAAATTTTTAAACTAAAACAGATTTTATGTAACCGTTTAAAATTACTATTATTTCAGTCAAAAAAATATGTTACAGTTTTTGAAATAAAAAAAACGAATAAAGAAAGAAAGAAATCCAGTGCAAACTACCATAACCGCACACTAACGGTTCCACGATTTTTTTCATTAGTAAAAGGTGTTCGTCTATAGGGGGTGTCATTAAAAATCTGATTTTGATAATGTAGTTAATTTTGATGTATTTAGTATAACGTACTAATGTTAACATACATTTTTTATTCATAATCTTTTAACGTTGTTTGTTACATTCGAGTATCGATTGGCGTAATTCGTATCCAATGATTCTTATTTTAATGCTTCTGAATTTGAAGTTTTATACAAGTTATCCTCATGACATAGTCATTCAAGTTTTTTTGATTTCGGATTCTGGTAATCTTGTCCATGTGTTGGCTGGTCTGCCTCATCTTCTGCTGCCTTGAGAGTTCCAGTCGATTGCCATCTTAGAAATATAGTTCTGGGGTGGTCTCGTAACATGGCAAATCCAGCACCATTTTCTCTTCGTAATTTATTTAATGGTTGGTGTTTCGCCAGTTATTTGCCAGAGGTCTTGACCAGAATTTCACAGCCGTATAGGAGTGTAGATTTCACATTCGAATAGAAAAGGCGGAGTTTAGTTTTAAGGTGGATTTGGGAAGATTTCCATACTTTTTTCAGTGCTACAAGCGACTGATTTGCATTTTCATGAGATTTGCGATCTCTTCTAATGCGTGTTGCTTCCTGCATGACCGAATCCAGTACGATGTTAAATAACAGTGGAAATAAAATACACCCCAGTCGTACTCCAGTGGTTTCATTAATTGGGTTGTCCAACAAACGTCAATGCAGCACTCGGCTTTTTGAGTTCTGATACAGAGCTCTGATGTGGTCAATTAATTCAGGTGTAACTCCTTTCCATTGGAGAGAATCTCCTGATGATGAAGAGTATCAAATGCTTTCGCAAAGTCTATGAAAATTCGATATAGTGAGGATCGCCTTTCCACAGTGTAATGTAAGATAAAGAGGGATTTATTTACATGTTTAATTATTTTTAGTTTGCATAGTTTTTTGTTAGGTTTTTTTTTTTGAATAATGAATAAAAACTTTGTAAAGGAATCCCTCTTTATCTTACAATGAGTCTTTAAATTAACTTTTAAATGTTTTCTTCGATGAGCTGAGCCGGATGACTTAGAGTCATCATGTTAGGGGTCTTAATGAAAAGAAATTTTAGGTCGCGCGTTAAGACACTGGTTGGCGAGGGTAAAGATGCGATGTCCTCAATTCCATCTGAGGAAAACCGGTCGATCTTCCAATTGGTACGAATTTTCTTTTACTATTTTTGTTTCTTCTTTGCAACAGACTTAATCTAACAAATGTTTGTATAAAAAAAGGGAGTCTATAATAAATCGTGTACGTTATCTGATTCCTATAGAGAGAAGGACACGAACCCCTTACCCGACTGCTTGCTAGCGAAACAAAGGCTCCCGCAGTCCTTTATCTATATCAATTCTTTGATGCATATATACTTCTCAAAACAAGCATCTACGATCCAGCTTTGGCTTCGTGTACATTACATAATTTTGGCGCCCAACGTGGGGCCCGATAGAAGACGTTGTCTTATGGGCTCTTTTAAACCTCCATATTATAAATATCATAGCAATAACCCTAAAATGTTGAGAAGATGAACGACTTTTTTCTCGAATAGTCACCTAATCTTTTTCTGGAGTATTTTAGCAATTTGATGAATTCGAGTTAGCTAACCGATAAACATTTGATGACATTTTCGTGAATTAGTTTGATTATTTTCGATACACATTTCCACTGTACCTGCTTATGTAAACTTGGTTGATTAATTGTCTTCCTTATTTAAAAAAAAAGTGTATTCTCTCCGCAATTTGGATTTTCATATATATGCTGCTTGCAATATAATGACCGATTTCTTCTTTAAGATAATTTTCCGAGAATACTTATAGTACCATAGCCCAATTTTGCAATTAATGTAAAGATAGTCTGGTTATCTCTAGTCACCGTCGAAGTTCAGAAGAAGAAAACATTTTTACATCTTAAAAGTTTTATATATCCTTTTTTTTTAAAATATTTGTTTGGAAGTCCGAATAAATACCCATATTTTTCAAATATTAATGAATATTATTAAATTTGTCTATCGCAATTGATATTGTTAAAAAGTGTCGTGCAGATATTTTTTTTTAGGAGATAATTACTATAAATTGTGTTTGGTTTCGATTTGAACATAAAATGTCTAACTCTCCACCTGATCCTGTACAGTCACAAGCACCTGTGCAAATTCAGGCATCTGTTTGTCATATATGCAATGGCACCATGACTGAAGGTCAAGAGTGCTTAATTCTCAGTGAATGTTCTCATGCATTTCATCGTGAATGCATAGAAACCCACTTGTCCACTTCATCAGAATGTCCAGTTTGTCGGCATGCGTGTCAATTATCGGAGCTACGATCATTAGTAATTCTACCAAAATCTATGCAAAAGAACAAGTCGAAAAATATTCGAGGAAGAGGTGCTATATCTAAACATTATAGTACTCGAAGTGCCGCTCGTAATTTATTTCAAGATTCAATAAAATCAACAACTGGTTTTGATTCTAGCATGCAGGAAACTACAATAGAAAACTCTAACAGAAATTCTTTTGATGCTATAACTAATAATGTTGCTAGTCGTACTGGACAAAATTGTTCGAATCCAACAGGCAACAACGCCAATACTTCTGGGCAGAATAATCCGAATACACCAGATAATAACGCGAATATTACGGGTCATAATAATGTAGGGATTTCTGCCACACAGAATACAATGAACCAACCGATTAATGGAGGTATGGATTACCATCAAATTAATCGCATGATAGAAGGAAGTCTTTCTCGTATACTTCAAAATTTAGGTCTTTATTCTACAAATGTGTCAGGTAACATAAACACCGGTGGTACTTCCGATATTCGAGGAAATCAACGGCTAATAACGGAGCCGATGATTCAGCAGCTAATAATAACGCGACCTTTCCACAGTTACAACGTGAGAATTTTAACTCCAATATCTCTCATGTTTCTCCAAATAGTTTATTCAATACTAATCTTAGTAATATGCCCACTTATAAAGTAACCTCTATAATCCAAAATTGGAATATCAGGTTCGATGGTTTAGCAAATGGCTTGAACATCGATGAATTTCTCTATCGAGTCGTGGTGCTAACTAACAGTACTTTAAATGGTGACTTTTCCGCCCTTTGCGATAATCTTCAAATTCTTCTTACGGGAAAAGCTGGAGAATGGTTCTGGAGGTACCATAAAACTGTCCAGTCTATAGTTTGGAATGATTTTTGTCAGGCGATTCGAAATCAATATAAAGATTTTAAATCCTCGTTTGATATTAGAGAAGAGATTCGTAGCCGCAAGCAAAAGCCCAATGAAAATTTTGACGCGTTTTTCGATGCTGTTTCAGCTATGGCAGATCGACTACCAAGATCAATGGCCGAAGAGGAATTAATTGAGATTCTGGCTTCTTCGACCTGAGATACGTCAGGACTTATTATACGTACCAATTCGTTCCCTTTCTCATTTGAGAAGATTAGTCCAGATGCGCGAGAATTTCTTTAGTGATGATTATGTTCGTAAGAATATTAATATGCGTAACTCTGCCACAAATTTTATACCGCGAAAGCATATAAATGAAATTGATGGTCAAGAAATTGATATCGATGATACTCAACCGGAAAATAATAATGCTTTTGTGGATGCTTTTCAGAAGACAGGAATTGCTCCTAAGTGTTGGAATTGTGATTCCGTTGGACATTTTTGGCACCCTTGTCTCAATGAAAGAACCATATTTTGCTATGGGTGTGGCACTAAGAACACCTACAAGCCTAATTGCTCTAAGTGCAACTCCAACAAGGTAAACACTTCAAAAAACTTAAAACCTATGGGTCCTCAGAACAACTGAGTTCGAATGAAGGCCCTATTTCAAATCCAATTTTACAACAAAATTCAACTAATTACTCTGACTTAGACAACAAACATATAACCTGCCATGACGATAAAAGTATTAAATCTTCAAGGAATGATTTATCAAAGCCAATAACAATTTTACAAAGAACGGTAAAATATAATGATATACCCGATGAGGATGTTTCCCGGATCATTTATCCAAAGCTTCCCTATCATAGGCGTTTGCAAATATATATAGAAAAACGTAATAAAATCTTCAATGAATCCAACTTTTCTTTGGAGTCTTTCAAAAAAACGAAACGATCAACAAGTCGTCTTCGAAATTATTATAATAAACGAAAACTATGTAAAAGATTGCTAGTTTCCACCATTGTTTCTAATCCCAAAGATTTGAGGTACTATGCAAAAGTATCGTTTTTAGAATTTAGTGAATTGGGTCTGTTGGATACAGGAGCCAACATCAGTTGCATAGGTAGCGATTTAGCGCTACATAATTTTTCAAAATATTCTTCTTTTCTCAAATGTAAGTCTAATGTTAAGACTGCTGATGGAAATATACAGAATGTTCTTGGGTGGATAAATGTTGATGTGTCCTTTAAGAATCAAACCAAGCCTATTAAATTGTTCATAATCCCTTCAATAAAGCAAAGACTTATCCTCGGAGTTGATTTTTGGAAACAATTTAATCTAATACCGAATATTGTCTCCTCAGTAGACGTATTACCTTTAAATAATGACTCAGATTTGTCGGAAATGGGACAAGATTGCAAGACAGTGCAAAAGCTTGAGCAATCCGAAGACTCATTTTTCCCTCTTTCTATTCAACAACGACAACAACTAAATGCTGTTATCTCTTTATTCCCAGATTTTGAATCTCAAGGCCTAGGTAGAACTAACCTAATTACACACAGCATAGATGTTGACGACGCTTTACCAGTTAAACAGAGATTCTATCCCGTTTCTCCGGCGGTTGAAAACCTCATGTTTAAAGAAATTGATAGGATGCTTGATTTGGGTGTAATAGAGCCAGCAACATCGGCATGGAGCTCTCCTATGAGACTCGTGATCAAGCCCAATAAGGTGAGATTGTGTCTAGATGCTAGAAAACTTAATTCGGCCACGAGAAAGGATGCGTATCCTTTGCCGAATATCGAAGGCATCTTTGCACGTCTGCCGAAAGCCAATATAATTTCAAAACTTGATTTGAAAGATGCTTTCTGGAAGATTGCCCTCGATGAAAAGTCAAAGCCATTAACCGCATTCACTGTCCCAGGGAGGCCATTGTACCAGTTCGTGGTAATGCCTTTTGGGCTTTGCAATGCCCCCCAGACAATGTGCAGGTTAATGGATGAAATAATTCCACCTGACCTTAGGCATACGGTATTTGGCTACTTGGATGACCTCATCATTGTTTCAGAGGACTTTCAAACCCATATTGAGATCCTTATTAGAATTTCAGCGCAATTTAGAAAAGCTAACTTGACGCTCAACGTTTCAAAAAGATTTTGCGTAACAAAGGTAAATTACCTGGGTTATGTCATCGGTAACGGCGGCATCACCACAGATAATGATAAAATTAAAGCAATAACGAACTGGCCTGTGCCAAAAAATTTAAAACAAGTTCGGGGATTTCTCGGGTTAACAGGATGGTACCGACGGTTCATTCGCAACTTTTCCACAGAGACTTTTCCGATAACCGAAGTATTGTCTTCAAAAAAGAAATTTAAATGGACCGAAGAAGCTCAGGAAGCATTTGAGCGAATTAAAAATTTATTGACAACGGCCCCAATCTTAACCAATCCGGACTTCTCGAAAAAATTCTACCTCCATTGTGATGCCAGCGATTTTGGCATTGGTGCTGTGCTAATACAGATGGATGATGAAGGTAACGAGAAGCCAATTGCGTATATGAGCAAGAAGCTCAACACCGCTCAACGCAATTACAGCGTTACCGAGCGAGAGTGCTTGGCTGCTGTTGAGGCAATCAGGAAATTTAGATGTTATTTGGAACTCCAAGAGTTCGAGGTAGTTACGGACCACTCAAGCCTTCTATGGCTTATGAGGCAACCCGATCTATGTGGAAGACTTGCAAGATGGGTTTTTAAACTGCAAGCCTACAAGTTCACCATAAGCCATAGAAAAGGCAAGTATCATGTAGTTCCCGATGCACTGTCTCGTATACCAGATTTCGAGATTTCTGAGTTGGATAATATTGGTCCAGAAATTGATTTAGAATCTCCATGCTTTGGTGATGAAGACTATGTAGAGTTAAAACACCTTGTTGAGAAAAATCAAGCAAAATATCCAGACTTGAAAGTAGTCGAAAAATTTGTATATATCAGAACCCATCATTACTCTGGCGATGAAACCCAAGAAGCTAAGGCTTGGAAACTCTGGGTACCACAAGGTCTTAGAGAAAACACGATCAAAAGAGCTCATGACCCAAATATTGCATCTCACGGGGGAATGGCCAAAACATTAGATTTAGTTAAAAGAAACTTTTTCTGGCCTGGAATGGTTCGCGATATAAGAGAATATGTGAGAAATTGTGAAGTTTGTAAAACGACCAAATCTCCTAATATGGTAATGAAACCCCCAATGGTAAATCAAACTATATCAGAGCGGCCATTCCAACGCTTATTTATTGACCTACTTGGACCATACCCTAGGAGCAAATCCGGTTACATTGGACTTTTGATAGTCTTGGACCATTTAACCAAGTTTCATTGGTTGTGTCCTCTTCGCAAGTTCACGTCTAGTGTAATAAAAGATTTTCTTCTAGGAAACATATTCCATGTTTACGGAGTCCCCGAAACGATTGTCAGCGACAACGGCAGTCAGTTTCGGGCGAATGATTTGAATACGTTTTTTACCAGCTATGGCATAAACCACGTATACACTGCCTTGTATTCACCTCAGGCGAATGCCAGTGAAAGAGTAAATCGCTCTTTAATAGCTGCTATCAGAGCATACCTCAAAAAAGATCACCGGCAATGGGACCAAAATCTTACACATATCAGTTGCGCATTACGAAATTCCTGCCATCAGAGCATAAAACTGTCACCGTATCATGCCGTTTTCGGATTTGATATGATCACGCACGCTTCATCTTATCATTTGTTAAAAAAACTTAAACTTTTAAATGAGTCAACAACCAATCTCTGTCGTGACGAGCAATTGACTTTGATTAGGCAAGATCTTCAAAAGTATATCAAACAAGCGTTCGACAGGAACCAACACCAATATAACCTGCGAGTACGTTTACAAACTTTTTCTGTAGGACAAGAAATATTTCGCCGCAATTTCACACAGAGTAGTTTTGAAAAAGCATACAATGCTAAGTTTTCCCCTGTATTTGTCAAAGCAAAAGTGCGAGAAAAGCTAGGAAATAACTATTATGTCCTTGAGGATATGGATGGAAAACTTGTTGGTACATTCCACGGCAAGGATTTAAAAACGTAAAGCCCTTTTTTTCCATCTAATTCCGACACGATATCGGTCTGAATTATCCGGTTTTGTAATGGGCTTTTTAATGAATTTTAATAGCAGGAACACAATTTAAATACCCATCTGTTTTATTTGCGATATGACAAGGTATTATTTATTATAACACATTTGTTTAATTGGCTGTATCGTATTAGTTTATGTTTGAGATATTAAACTATGAACAAAATAATCAAAATATGTGCTTATCTTCAGTCACACCAGCAGTTTTAACTTATTTATTTTGATCTACTCATTTACTTTAGTGGAGACTTTCTCATATTGTCTCTCACTATATGATCATTCACATATGTGCTGAAATTGTACATATATACCAAAGTGTAACAAGTACCTTAATTTTTGAAAGTACAATTGTTAATTACAGCGACATTAAATCAGTATATAGCATATAATTATTTCTTTGTAGCTCATAATTATTGGAATTTTTTTATATTAAACTTAATTTATGAATAAAATAGATAAAATTCAACCCAATTATAAATTTCGTACATACAAGTTAAAATTTTATTGAACGGAGCTGAATTAAATAAGACTTACGTCTTATTTCTGTCTTAAGTACTAAAAAAAGTACTTAAATTAAGCCATGATATGATGATCAGCCGATATTGGCAACAATCAATGGTATTGCAGTTTTGACGTTTTGTCTTACACGCTTCAACATCCATAAGCTTCTTGGAAAATAAAAAGATATCAAAACTTCCTTTCCTGTGTAAACCATTGATCTCTGAACATCAAAAAATGTCAATCCGTAATCTAAAAAAATTTCTATAATTATGAGCTACAAAGAAATAATTATATGCTATATACTGATTGAATGTCGCTGTAATTAACAATTGTACTTTCAAAAATTAAGGTACTTGTTACACTTTGGTATATATGTACAATTTCAGCACATATGTGAATGATCATATAGTGAGAGACAATATGAGAAAGTCTCCACTAAAGTAAATGAGTAGATCAAAATAAATAAGTTAAAACTGCTGGTGTGACTGAAGATAAGCACATATTTTGATTATTTTGTTCATAGTTTAATATCTCAAACATAAACTAATACGATACAGCCAATTAAACAAATGTGTTATAATAAATAATACCTTGTCATATCGCAAATAAAACAGATGGGTATTTAAATTGTGTTCCTGCTATTAAAATTCATTAAAAAGCCCATTACAACAGATTGTTCCACTATGATTCGTAGACTGTTTACATGATCAGTGCAAGATCGGTGTGGTCTAAAACCGGCTTGTTCAATACGAACATCTGCTGCAAGCGAGGATGACATTGTGGCTAACGCCTTGTTGACCTTACTTAAGGGTGTTATGCCTCTCAAGTTTTTACATTCTGTGACATCTCCTTTTTTTGTAGCTTAATTATGACTCACTCACTTAACTAGTTCTTTTGGAAGAGTATGGGATAACGAAAAGTCCTCGATAATGGGTCTGACTATGGATGCGCTGAGAGTTAGATCGGCTGTAAGAGTTAGATTCGGCAGGCTGTAGCTATGTCAGCTCTAATTTTATGAGAGGATCAGTGGCATTGCCAGACAGTTGTAGGTTGCAGAATTGACACTATGTCGGCATAGTAGTCGCACCATATTGCCAACTGCCGCTCCTCGGACGAGGCAGTTCCCCATTGAGATTTTTTAGAGGGTATGTAGTTTTACGGGCATTCCTTGAATTTGTTTTTGCAATCCTGTGCAGATTACTTCTGTGTGTATCGGCAGCAGCCTGGCCTTCAGAGGCCATGTTTTCCGCCCAAACGCGCTTGTCTTGCCGCGCACATGATGTGATCAGATGATCAAAGGAGGTATATTGAGTTTGTAGACACGATTTTCAGACTCTAGTTCGGGCATCGTTTATGGCACCTTTCAAGCGGGTTCTTAAGGAATCGATGTAGCTTTCATGGACATGAGTGGATTTAAGTTTGACTACATCGTATCGTCTTGGCATAGACTGTGTTTTTTGCCGCCGGATTGCAGATTTTTTCAATCGTCTCTCCCCAATAAGCAATTTTTGATTTGAAGCTCCATCTGCACCACGTCTGTTGCGTGCGTATAGTGATGACTCACGCCACTTTTTGCATATTGCTATGTGGTCAATTTGAATTTTTGTTCGGTGATCCAGTGAAACCCATGTTACTTTGTGTACGTCCCTGTGAGAGAAGATAGTGCATTGCGGCCGATAGTGAGGTCGTTATTAGCACAAGTTACGGTGACAAGTTCTCCATTTTCGTTCATATGTCCCAGTCCGTGAGATCCCATTACGTTTTCCATATTAGTGTTATTTGGGCCCACTTGTGTGTTAAAGTCGCCGGTTAGAATAATAAAGTCGCCACTAGGTGTGGTCTTTATTGTCCTGTCCAGAAGGCTGTAGAAGTCTTCTTTGTGTATGGATTCAGAGACTTCCGTGGAGGCATAACATTGGATGCAAGTAATATTGCGTGCACGAGTGCGAAGTCGCATGGATATGATCCTATCTGAATATAGCTGCCATGTAATAAAAGGCCTTTTTAGCTTCTGTGGTAAGTAAGAAGCCTAAGCCGCTAGATCTAGGGAATCGACTTGTTTTGCCCTAATATAATAAGGCGATGTTTTCATCTGTAGTTATGATGCCTTTACCTGGCCATCTTGTTTCTCATAGACTAAGGGAGAGGAGATTGTATTTCTTGAATTCTTTGAATATTTGGGTTAATCTTGATGGTTCTAAAAGCGTTCTGATATTCAATATTCCAATTCGTGTCCTTGATTTAAAGCTTGATTCAACAGTTGGGGATCATTACGGTTTTAATTGCTTTGGTTTGGTGATTGGCCGATCGCATCCGAGTCTGGTATCGGTATTGCTAGTTGTTATTATCGAAGTGGCTATTTGTGTGGCGCCAATTGCTCGCCACGTCTATTTAAGGATCATAGGAGATTCCAAAAACACCCAAAGGCACAATATTGGTTTAATTTTTATTTTTATTTTTTTTTTTATTTTATTTACAATCTAGGTACATCAAAAGAAGCTTAACACATAATTTTTTCATGCTAAAACTATTATACCAGAAACTACTACAGCATTTTTTGAAAAATAAAATGTCCGCCATTTTGTATCCGAAGAAAGTTTGCGATCCAAAATTATAATCTAAATTTAATTACAAAGTCTATTAAAGTTATTTTCGTCCAAAAGTTTCATAAAAATTTAAAATATTCAATTAAAATACTTTTTATGTGTAACATGCCTGTTCAAATATTTAAAAATTCTCGTGATTTGATGAAATTATACAAACATTCTTCTCTCACTGTAATAAAATAGGCATGAACTTAAGCTCTATTAACTGATACAACTGTTTGCAGAGGTTCTTTGCTAACATTACCGTCGGCAATAATAAATTCAACTATATTTAGAGAAAATATCAATAACAAACTTTTAAATCTTGTTACTACATTGTTTAACAATAACAAAAAAATGGACAAGTTCACATAATTTGATCCATCCAACAACGTTTAATGCATGACGTCACTTCAGACGGACGTAGTCTGCATAATAAATGGCTGAACAAGTGATGGCGTTTACAAGCAGAGCGAACCCAACTTACTCCAGGAGAAATGTGTCTGCAGTTAACGTCGACAGCAAAAAGCACTGTTACTGTACACACACACACATGAACATCCCCGCAAACGAATCTCTATTGTGAATAGTTTGAAGAGACTGATGATAAAGAGAGTACAAGTGCCATAGCCATTTGTGTGTATATGCTAGAAAGAGATGAATATATGTATCATGGGTGTGGTTTAATACATAATACTGGGAAATGTTTGAACCGGTTCCATTAAATTTGAATGGGAATATTTTGGCAATGTAAATGAAAAGTAGGTTTTGTATTTGTTGCTGTGTTTGTCAAAGAAGTTGTTAAGTGACTTTGTTGGAGATATTTTGTTAAGTTATAACAGAGTTTTGGCTTATTCACAGCAGAAGATAGAGAGAGATAGAGAGAGAGCGAGCAACAAGGCTAATAAACTGTTTGGTGCGTTTGTGTCTGTCTATCCGCATATATTTTTATAAGCACTGATAGGTGAAAATATGTGTATTCACTTTAATATCGTTTAAATACAATTAACGCTGCAAGGATACACATTCACACTCAAAAGTACAGATATTAGAGGTCTATGATTATTGTCTACAACGTTATTAATTAACATTTAGCCATCGGCAGTTGGAGCAGTAAACATCAGGATGGCGATAAATTTAACAAAAAGATCGTTGTTATATTTGTATATGTATTTATATGTATTATGTGAGGATGTGTTTTGAAGTGGCAAAAATTAATTTTCAATCACAAGTCAGTTTTTGTTTATTATGTTACATACCTCATTATTTTGAACTGATGAAGAATAATTAATTGCATTTGACTTTTATTTTGTGTCTAGGAAAAATTTTAAAATTGAAGTGCCCTTCACACTGGCAGACAGGTCTGCGAGACAACAAATCCGCGTAAACATCTGTCTTTCCCCTTACATTACTGACTTATCTCTCGAACTTTAATTTTTCACATTCAGTCCACATGAACGGTGTAGCCAGCCTAACATTTTCATTTTGTATCTACAAAAATTTTGCAAAACCTTAATTTTTTAGTTTGACCTCTATTTGTATAATTTATTATATTCGACGAATATTAATGTTTTTATATTGAAATTTTTCTTTGACACCAAAAATAACAAAAATTGTCGAACCTGCCAGTGTAGTGCCCTTAAAACATTAAAAATCGTTAAATTTTTCAAAATATAGGTACATACATGCATAGGTATAGAAGTCAATATAAGGAATTTGTATAAAAATACAAAAATATTGATTACTAGCTGACCGGGCAGACGTCGACCTGCCTAAAGAAGTATTGACTTAAATGTAACTTTTTTAGGTGGAATATATCTTCGGGTGCGTTAGATTCTTTTGAAATCATCATCGAAACTTATGGTTTATTAAAGGATCATATTTTTTTAATTACAGAAATTTATTGCAATGCTTTTGATAAAACAACGTGTATGGGAGAACCAAAGAAGTGTAAATACATATGTTAATCAGCGGGTCGTTACACACGTGAACATGCAACATAAAGCTGTTTATGCGAAAAACATGGATTTTACAAATTCAAGCTGCAAACTTGAATAGACTGTCTTTCAGCTTTATTGATTGTCATCGCAAACTCTAAACGAACTGGAGACTAATCATTTAAAATCAAACGACAAATCCGTGGGTATCATTGGCAATACATCAATTCCCTTATATTTTCTGGTAAAATTAATTTAAGAACAATAACACAATCATGTATTGCTTCCTAAATTATGTAATGCGCGATCAAGGGCTTAAATCACTTTTTTGTGTGCCATAGTACACTTCTCCCTCACTATGATATGACATGTTTGCAACATTTTTTATCTTCAATTTATTGCGCTGTTCTGCAACGTCCAAATGAGTTGCGCAATACAACAAACTAAGCACCAAATGTTGCATAAAATCGGATCCAGGTAAAGAAGTCGAGTACATTTTTATTGAACTTTCTTCGTTTAACGGGAAAATATTGCTGGGATGCGTTTACCGCCCTAACCGTAATATACATTTTGGAAATTTCTTTAATATGCTCGAACTTCTAACTGTAGAGTACAACGACGTGATAGTCGCTGGTGATTTTAATTCTAATATCCACTCTGAACATTTTCTTACAAAAAACATGTCGTCTCTGGGCCTTTTTCCAACCAATTGCACAACACCCACACATTACTCGCGCAGTAATAATACCTTGCTAGATCTTTTCCTTGTTTCTAACTCCTCATGCATACTTTTGTATGACCAAATCTCTGCACCATGCTTTTCTAACCATGACTTAATTTTTCTTACGTATGATTTCCAAGCGCACCGTTCTGAGCACACTTACTCATACAGAGATTTTAAGCATATTAATTATAATTTATTAGAAGAAAGAATTTATGATACTGACTGGGATAGCTTTTTTTACATTCCATCAGTAGACGACAAGCTTTGTTTTCTTCAAGACAACATCTTAAATATTTTTAATGCTGCCGTTCCTCTTAAAAAGCGAGTAATTACGGTTAGGGCTAGACCTTGGTTCTCGGACACGATCAAGCATGCAATTAGAAAAAGGGATATAACTTATTCAAGATGGAAGCGTTTTAAAACACCTGAACTGCGAGATGAGTATCGTGCTGCCAGAAAAGAAGTTAACAGGAAAATTAAACAAGCTAAAACCGAATATTTTTCAAGTAAATTCTTACTTGCATTGGACTCCAAACAAAAATGGAAAACAATCCGCGAAATTGGCATTGGAAAGCAACATAATAATAATTGCCAGGTTGATGTCAACATGCTCAACACTACTTTTACCAGCACTCCTACTGTCGTAGTAAACAACAACTTTTACAATTTTTGAAATATTTTGCAAAGTAATACAACGGACTTTGAATTTACTACTGTAAATAACATTGATGTCTTATCCTGTTTTTCTGAAGTTAAATCTAACGCCACAGTTTACGACAATATTGATCCGAGGTTCCTACGAATCCTTCTGCCGTTTATTTTAAATTATATAACGCACTTTTTTAATACCATCATTACCACTAGTACATTTCCAACAATGTGGAAACATGCTAAAATTTTACCAATCCCGAAATCTAATAATGAGTACAGACCAATTGCCATACTTTGCTTTCTCTCTAAAGTATTTGAAAAGCTCCTTCACAAACAAATCAGTGGACACCTCAACTCTAATTCATTAATGCATGAAAAACAATCAGGTTTTCGTCCAAACCACAGTTGTACTAGTTCTTTATTGGAAGTATCTGAAAACATAAGAAATGAATTAGAAGATCGTCATATTACTTTTCTTGTCCTTTTGGACCACTCCAAGGCCTTCGATACGGTAGATCACACTAGATTATGTATGAAGTTAAATCATTTTTTTAATTTTGCGCCCACTGCTGTAAAGCTTATACAATCCTATCTCTCTGGCCGCACACAATCTGTGCACGCATCTAACTGTGTTTCTGAAAAACTTCCATGTACAAAAGGAGTACCACAGGGATCAACTTTAGGGCCCATATTGTTTTCTGTATACATAAACGACTTGCCGCAACAATTGTCATTTTCTAAAATACATATGTACGCTGATGACGTGCAACTTTATTTAAGTTGTCCACTTAATTCTATGGTTGAGCATATTGAAAAAATTAATAGTGATTTATCTCGAATTCATTCCTGGGCAACGGCAAATGGACTATGCCTTAATCCTCGAAAATCGAAATGTCTGTTAATTCATAAAAGGAATTTTGTTTCCACTAATCTTGATGTTGATATACTGTTAAATGGTGAAAAAATTGAAATTGTTAAGCATGCTAAAAATCTTGGCATAGTATTTAAAAATAACTTAAGTTGGTCGAATCACATTAGTACAGTTGTTGGTCAAACTTACTCAAAACTTAGAGCGTTATGGTCAACACAAATTCATACACCTCTTTCAATACGAGTACTACTTGCAAAGTCATACATTCTGCCTGGATTATTCTTTGGTTGCGAGCTATTCTCAAACTGTGATTCGTCTAGCAAAAGAAAACTGAATGTTGTATATAATAATACTATTCGATATATATATGGTTTGAAAAGATTTCAACCTGTCTCTCATGTTTCAAATTCGCTATATGGAGTCTCTTTTAACAACCTTTTAAACATTAAGACTCTATGAAGGTACAACATAAAATTATATTTACTCGGAAACCATTATACCTATTTCAAAAACTGAAATTTTCTAGATCCAACAGGGGTAAGAAGCTTACTCCATTAATTCACCGTAGTCTTGTGTCTGATTGGCAATTCTTTATTCATTCAATTCGTCTTTGGAATGCACTACCACACAGCCTCCAAACTATCAGTAACGCTAATAAATTTAAAAAACATATCACTGATTTTTATAAAACCCACGATAATAATAATTGAATACTTTTATATGTATAAAATAAACTTGTGTAATAGTTTTCTCTCTTCTTTCTCTCCTTATATTGTTAAAACGATAAACGATTTTATATTTATTTTTATCATTATTCTTTTAATTTTACTTATTTATTTAGTTTTAAACCCTTTTTTTGTTACAAAACATTTTTTAACCTTTTAATTCCTGTACTGTAATTATAAGAAAATTTCTTGTTGTACAGGATATGAAATAATAAACAAATACAAATACAAATAAAATTTGGGAAATGTTTTAACTCGTGGGTATTCGAATTTTTTTCTGTCGTAGATCTCGGTCACATGCACCACTGGTCTCAAATAATTCCATATTAAATATCAAAACGAATGGTACTATAGCCCCTCACCTATTGCGTTTGGAAGACAGAATTGAGCGGGGCCACCAATTTTTGGCTTCATCACGCATATTCGTTTTTATTGCACACCCTATTTTAAATCCCTCCCTTTTCCTTTAAAATACGTACACTTATCTTAATTGAATCCACACCAATTTCATGGTCATTCGCAAAATAGTTCTTCACACATCACATTATAAGAAATAAGGTTTAACGGGCAGGGTCACGCCTAACGATCTAATACTTCAGATACCGCACTTTAACAAAGTATAACCCATGGGCGGGGCAACGCCTAGTAATCAAAACACGACTGTTTTTGACCTAATCATATTGCGTTCACTCCTAATTTAAAGTCACTTATTGTATTACCATTTCTGGTAATGGTGTGGAATGGGTGGACCACACCTGAAGAACATCGGGTGAATGCTGTACTATCCAATATGTTTAAAATTTTATATAAATACATAATGAAGCATTTGTCAGAGCCTATTAAATATTCCAATATTTAAATCTTCACAATTTAAAAATTTGGATAATTTGTATATGGGAAAAATCGAAAATTGACTCATTAAATGGATCAAATGTGTCTAATGCAATATTTAAATAGCCTGTAGCCATCCTCGGAAGATTGTCTTTCTGTTGGAACTGGTTTGTTGCAGATCGGTTTAATGGCCTATAGCGGTCATAGGTAGAAACAAATGTTCACTTTTATATATATAGATTAGGCATTGTCCGCTACACCGTTTACGTGGACTGCTGGTGAAATGTGGAATGAATGTTCGACAGATACCTATGTATTGCACGAATACCCAGTTTTAGAAAAATCTATAAGTTTTAGTTTCTTTTACAAATAAGACTAAAGGCGGAGAACATCACCCTTAGATGTGAGATAAGTCTTGGTTTATACCCACTCATGCGTAAATTTTGCTTGAGATATTCATTTTATTTTTGATGATATACAGTCGAACTTCTCTATAGCAAATTTCTCTCTATAACGTAGTTCCACTAAAACGAAGCTTATTAACAACACAGCTGGACAAATTCTATAAATGATTTTACTCATACATTAACAAAGCTCATAAGTAACTGTCGTTACTCTTGGTATAAACACTAAGTGTGAGCAATTCATAGTATGCCCATTGGAATTCTCATTCACTTAAAGCGCTACAATCTATAAGTATACAGGCTTGACAAGCAGTAGTCGTCAATCGCTAGCCGAACTTTGACCAGCGCAGACCATAAGCCATTAGTTCTTTTCAGAGGTACTACCTTTTTTTACATCGCCTGTTCGTTCTGATCGGGTGATAGTACATACTCACAACGACATCGATCACAGTTTCCTGTAATGAATCCGACATATAGACGACCATCACTCTTTTCCATTTTCAGCATATCGGGCATATTGGGATATTCGCCGTTTCTTTGCCAAGTACATTACTGTGCCCAGAAACCCAGCACAGTCTGACATTTCAAGGATGATGTCTTCTCATTTATATTTTGCAACGTTTGACCAGTTTTGATTTGCTTTCGAAGCTGACTACCACCCTAATTTTCGCCTGACTATCAACATAAATGTAAAAAAAATGTATATTACCAATTGCCATTCCCCGTATAGTTTCCGTTCCGTCACTCGTTCGTGGAATATAAATTTCACATTAGAGTCGGCTCTTGTGTAAAAAGCTTCTCTATTAATTTCCGCAAGAATATTGACCTATTGGTCACCGCTTCCATCATCCTATTTCCATTATCTAATGCAGCTTCTCGTAGCATAGCCCGCGATGGAGATGTCGAGAGGAGGCGTGTTAAGTAAGATATTCTAGCCAGCCTGAGGTGTACTCTTCCTCGCCCATGTTATACAAAGTAATGCCAGTCTCTGCACTTAACTATGTAGCATTTGTCGATTACCTCCTTTCAGTATCCGTCCACCAGACTATGCAATCGTAGGTGATTATGAGTGGCACTATCGCTGAGTATTAATTATTGTTGGCGAAAGCCCCCGTGTTTCTCCTGACAAATATAGAAAGCGTTCTTTCATCCTTTCAGGTTTTCTTATTGTTTATATTATATTCCAGTTTGGTTTGCTGTCAAAAATAACGGCAAGATATGTCGTCTCAGTGACGAACCTATTTGAATGCCTTCTAACCTCGCTGGTCTGAAGTTCATTATTTTATACCTTCACGCAAAGAGTACGGTTTTCCTGGGGGTAAAAACCAAGTCCACAGCCATTGGCCCAATTTGAAAGCAAGACGAGAGCAGTCTGTATTAAGTTTCTAATTGTAGGTAGAAATTTTCCAGTGGGCAGAATAACGATAATCACCGCATTAGCCACTGCCTTTATTCCTTCCTTGTCGAAGTCAAGTAGAATATTGTTGACCACTACCAGCCATAGAAGATACCTTCTCTAGTGATACTGGGTGCCCACTCAGATCCAAAATAACGATGCGGTCTCTTAATATGGAGTCTATCCACCACAGCGCTCGAATTTACAGTAATTAAAGCTCCTTTAATACCCAAGAAGGCAGCAAGCATGAGTCGCGATTTCCACAAATTTACCCTTATTGTTGGCATATTGAGAATCGCTTACATTCTAGATTCTGTCTTTTTATAAAATTGTAATCATAAGGGATGAGAGACTTGTTGGTCTGCCTTCCTTTGCAATGATCATTGAATAAATGCATTTTTGGCCGTTCAAAATGTTATGTTTTTTAGTTCAAGTCCTAAACCAGATACATATGTCGAACTTGTTTTCCTTGATATAATTTCCCTAAATTATTTATTTTAACACTCGGCGCATTTAACCAGTGGAAACCTTGCATGCTTGGTATTTTACTACATTGATTTTTCTTTGTAAATTGTCTTCTCTGGATTATGTTTTATTTACTATTTTGAATATTTTACGCATTAATTAAGTAATAATGGTTTATTGGTGTACAATTTTCTTTTATCATTTGTTCTTTTGTCTGTGTACAAGATGAACGAAAATAAATAATTTACGGTGGTGTAGAGTTTAATACAGTGGAAGACGAAATTATTGATGCCGCAACTGCGAGTTCCTAAAAACTAAAATACATCAATAATAAAATCTAAGAATCGGTTCATTATTTTATACCTTCACCTGATTTTAAATCTAAAAAAGGAAACGCTAATTTTCATAAAAAAAAACAAAATTTTTCAAATGTATTCAGCCAGTACGGCAAAATTATGCAATTTATTGAGTTGAAGTGATATAATTCTTGTTGGCCATTTGATTCCAATTAATTTGATATCACATCTGGCCTGATTGCCCGTCTATAACTTGAAATATATAGGTCAAAATCCAAAAGTACCTTCGGACACAAAAAAATTTGTAGAAACAATTTTTTTTAAAAAAATTCGTTTCATAAAAAATTTTTTTAAATTTTTTTCTTAATCAGAATCCCTTCTTCTATCATAAAAAAATTGTGGCATCCAAAGACCAAAATGGCTGTAAACTAGTGTAATCTTACAAAAATTTTGAATACAAATATTTTTTTTTTAAATTCTTTCAATTGGATTTGTGTTGTAGAGGACGCCGTCAATGTAAACTAATAAAAATATATCGTTGTCTTAGCATGCAAATGCTTTGTAGTAATGAGCAAAAGCGCTAAGTCAAATATTTTACATCTCTGTGTAATATCTCTTTATATATAAAAATTCGTATATCATCTGGAATATTTTAATATCTGTCTTCTCCGAAATTTAAAAGGCATAATACAAATAAGATTTTTATCCAACACATTGTTCTTCATGTAATTAACTCTTAAGAGAACTGAATCAAGATGAGAACCTCTTTGTATTGTCATATCAACCGACAGACAACCGATTTATCATATACTTTTCAATACTTTTGTGGCAGCCTGTAAAGCGTTTGAAACATTTTCAGTACTCATTTACCAAAAATGAAATGTGTGAGCTACGATTACAAGGATATGAATTATGAGCCTCTTAAGTATACAAAAGCAGAACTTTTTACAACATTGTCGTATTTCATTCGATAAAGATGTTGTTGTGTCCTTTCACTACTCTCGCACTTTCTCCCTTGGCAGCTTATTCGCACCTCACAATGAAGTTTAAGGCATGAGATAAAAAGAAGGAAACGTACCATACAAATTAAACGCCATCTTAATTTTCCATTGACTCTGAGTTAATGTTGTGTATACACATATGGAAGTGTTTATTTACATTACATTCAGCAGGTATATTCGTAAGACATTACAACTACAGGCCTTGTAAAATGTCGCGGCTTGCTGTAACATTGTCTAAGACCAATCTTCACTGAAGACTTTGTGTCAGTTAGAGTTACTTCGTAAAGGGGAAAACCAAACTCAGGCATTACTTTTAGTAATATTTGTCGTATCGGGCCGCTTTATCACATTATTTAAATACTGGAAATACTCATTTAGCCAAACCGTGCGTAGGAGCTGGTGCAAATCATCCAATACCGAATAAGATGCTTAGCTGTAATAAGATACTTTATTTTTCGCATTTCGTAAATTTTAAGAATTTTTTGTTATAGAGCCTTAAAAAAAATTTTAAAAAATTATCAATGTCTTATATTGTAAAATCATGAAGACATGTTGGTGTTTTATAAAGAACTTACACAGTATTACAAAAGTTTCTTGTTTTATGCAAATTTACAAAAGTTTACATACATCAATTTATATTTAGAAAAAAGATTAATTAGTATGTAGTATGTTATCCTTGATGGCATGGAAAAAGTTAATTTTTTTGAATGTCTCAGGTGTAATATTGCTCCACTCGTCCATCAACGCTACCTTCAGAGATCGAATTGATGTTGTATGGCCTTTTTTCGCTACGACTGCTTCACACACATTCTTATGCTTTTTAATTGAGACAGCGACACCCACAACTCTTGTAAAACAAATTCTATTAGCGATAATAGAAAATAGATCTCAAACCGAACAATGAAAAACAAATTTAAATTTCTGCACAGATCGACAAAAACGAACAAGAGCATACATACACGGGAGGTACACTGGGTTGGCATTTGTTGCCAAAAACAATTATGCAATTTTTTCCGATGGACAAAGCATAGACCAGAGCTTGAGTGGATTATGTTGACATGTGGTCTTCGTTGATACCATTTTCGCACCGGTGTGTGTGAGCTTCACATTGTTTTTTATACCATCACCCTTTGGGATGAGGGTATATATCATTTGATACGACCCAAAAGAGTAACACATAGAAAGGGTCACTTTAGACCCTAAGTTTCTTTAAACCAAATTCGATTCATGGAGGAATAATATCAATAAATCAAATGTGATCGTACCCAAATTCTATTTTTAGTAAAGCTGTAAAAGGATAAAGTTTTGAAGAAAAAAATTGTAAGTCTATCCACGCCCCATCTGGTAACTCCCACACACATCTGGTACCGCCCACTTTAGAAATTGATTAATATTATTAAAAGACCTAACGCGATCGTCCTCAAATTCTGTATTTGGTAAAGTTCAAGCAGGATACAGTTTTGGAGAAAAAATCTGGAAGTCTAGACACGCCCCTTCTTGTACCTTCCATACAAATGTACCACTCCGCCCACTTTAGAAATAGGGTAATAATATAATATATAATATATAACAATACACTCGACACGATCGTGCCCAAATTCTGAATTTTGTTATTTTATAATAGGACAAAGTTTTTGAGAAAAAAATTGGAAGTCTAGACACGCCCCTTATGGTACCTCCCATACAAATGTACCCTTCCGTCACTTTAGAGATGGAGTAATAATATCAATACACCCCACGTGATCGTGCCCAAATTCTGTATTTAGTAAAGCTATAACAGGATAAAGTTTTGGAGAAAAATTTGGAAGTCTAGACACGCCCCTTCTCGTACATCCCATACAAATGTACCTTTCCGCCACCTTCAGAAATCGAGTAATAATATCAATATAATAGAAAATTATTTGTTTTACTGAGGGTAAGGGTATATGTAACTCGAGTTGCCCGACAGAACTTTCTAACTGCTTTTAATTACAAATCGGTTAATTTTAATAACTCAAGACTTAAACAATATCTTATAGTGGGTGATGGTATTTAAATTTCTGTACTGGTTTCTTGAAGCTTTTAATACTCTTACTTACTTACTTACTTAGCTGGTACTTCTATGCAATCCCAGTGGATTATATACCGCACGTAGAAAAATATTATAAGCGCCTCGATCTTCTGCGCTTCTTCTCCAGTTAGTCACACCGAGTTCTGTAAGGTTCTCAGTAACCTGGTCTTTCCAACGCAGTTTTGGTCGCCCTCTTCTGCGCCGTCCATCGAGTTCATTGTCGAAGACTTTTCGAGCTGGAGCATTTTCATCCATGCGTACAACATGACCTAGCCAGCGCAGCCGTTGCACCTTAATGCGTTTGACCACGTCAATGTCAGTGTACAGCTCGTACAGCTCATGATTCATACGACGCCGATACTCTCCGTTAACGATAATGGGCCCATATATTTTACGGAGTATTTTTCTCTCGAATACCGCCAGAACCGATTCATCTGCTTGTGTCATAACCCAGGATTCTGAGCCATACATTAGGACAGGTAGAACCAGTATCTGATATAGCTGGAGTTTTGTTCGTCGAGAGAGGGCTCTGTCATTGAATCGCTTGCTTAGTCCGTAGTAGCATTTATTTGCAAGCAGGATTCTTCTCCGGATTTCTAGGCTGACATTATTTTCTTTGTTGATGGCGGAGCCTAGGTAGACAAAATTATCTACCACCTCGAAATTATAGTTGTCAACGTTCACGCAGTTTCCAAAACGAGTAGATTCTTTGTTCGTTGAAACTAATAACTTCGTTTTGTCCTCGTTCACCGTTAGGCCCATTTTCGCTGATTCCTTCTGTATACCTGAGAAGGCTGCAGTCACATCCCGCAGTTTTCGACCGATGATGTCTACGTCATCAGCGTACGCGAGTAGCATGTGGCTTTTGTTGAATATAGTGCCACTCGTGTTTACTGCAGCTTTTCTCATTATCATCTCCATCACAATGTTGAAGAGATCGCACGATAGGCCGTCGCCTTGTTTTAGGCCTCGTCTGGTATAGAATGGCTCCGTAAGGTCCTTGCCAATCTTCACTGAAGACTTCGTGTCAGTCAGCGTCATTCCGCAAAGACGTATCAGCTTCGCTGGAATACCAAACTCAGCCATGGCTTCAAGTAATTTCTGCCGTATCGGGCTGTCGAAGGCAGCTTTATAGTCGACAAATAGATGGTACGTGTCGATCTGTTTCTCTTGGGTCTTTTCCAGGATTTGCCGAAGTGTGAAAATCTGGTCAGTTGTTGATTTTCCAGGTCTAAAGCCACACTGATAATGCCCGATCAGGTTGGATAACACTGGCTTTAGTCTTTCACATAGCACACTCGACAGGACCTTATATGCGATGGGTAAAAGGCTGATCCCGCGGTAGTTGGAGCACACACTTGGATCACCTTTTTTGAGCACAGGACATAATACGCTTACATTCCATTCGTCGGGCATGCACTCTTTAAGCCAAACCGTGCGCAGGAGCTGGTGCATGCTCGTTATCAGCTCCTCGCCACCGGACTTAAAGAGCTCTGAGGGCAGACCGTCGGCACCGGCTGCTTTGTTGTTTTTCAGCCGCGATATTGCTCTTCTTACCTCGGCTTGACTTGGTGGTGGGAAATCTAAGCCGTCGTCGACAATTGGCGTGATAACTTCACGTGCGCTGCCTTCTGGAACCAGCAGTTGCTGAAAGTGTTCTCTCCATATGTGCAGCACACTTTGCGTATCCGTGACCAGATTTCAATCACTGTCCTTACAGGTGGGGAATCCATTACCGTATCCATTTGCTCTTACTTTCTGGTAAAATTTTCGGGCCTCACCTCTATCCCTGTATCGCTCTATATCCTCGTTCTCCCGTTCCTTCATCTTACTTTTTTTTCGCCTAAATAGCTGTCTCGCCCGTTTTGCTTTCTCCTTATGCCGTTTCCTAACAGCACGGGTTACAATTGGCTGTAGCGTTGCCCTATAAGCAGCATCCTGTTCCTCAGACGCTATGCGACATTCTTCATCGTACCAGGATTGGTCTGAGCGCCGCTTTTCATATCCTAGCACGGTTATTGCGGCGGTTGCCATGGAATGCGCAATATGCTGCCACAGTGTATCGGGAACGTCAGAAGTAGAGGCGTTGTGTCGTAAAAGTTGGGAGAGCTGATTGGAGTAGGCAGTAGCTATCTCTGGGGTTTGCAGCTTCGGGTTGTCCAGCTTACTTTGTGTTTGGTTACGTGCGTTTTTCGCTCTGCTCAATCTAGTGCGCACCTTGGCTGCAACCAGGTAATGATCCGAGCCAATATTAGCACCACGAATCACACGCACGTCCATGACACTACATGCATGCCTGCCATCAATTACCACATGATCAATTTGATTTTTGATCGGGGGGATAGCCAAGTTGCCTTGTGGATATCTTTGTGCTGGAATCTGGTTCCACTCACTACCATGTTCCTTCCCGCTGCGAAGCTAACCAGCCTAAACCCGTTGTCTGACGTGTCGGTATGCAGGCTGAATTTACCGATCGATGGACCAAGAACATCTTCCCTTCCTATTTTTGCATTAAAGTCTCCCAGAACAATTTTAATGTCGTGGCCAGGGCAGCGGTCGTATGTTTCCTCTAGGCGCTCGTAAAATGCATCTTTAATCTCATCGTCTTTATCTTCCGTCGGGGCGTGTACACAAATCAGCGTGATGTAAAAATATTTCGCCCGGATGCGAATGGTGGCTATTCGGTCACTTACAGGGTTAAACCGCGAGACCAGGTTGTAATGATAGTTTTTTTCTTCACATTGTTTTTTTTTAATTTTTCTAGTTGACAACATTTTTTTTCTCTCACTAGATTTTTTTTTGTATGGGTATGAACACTATCACGATTCACCACAGTGGTTTTACCACATTTAGCATTTTAGTGGTAGTAGTGATAACTAGTACGTTTTTATCATTGACTGCCTATGAATAGAGTGTAAGCCACGTGTAACGGTGCTAAATATGAGCTGCCGTAACCTTTATTAGTGGTGAAAGCTTGTTATTCTCTCAGTGATCTTTGATAACTATAGGTTTCAACGGCGATGATGAAACGCTCTATAGTTCTTTTTAATTTGGCTGCTGAAGTGGTAAAAACGTAAATCTAAACTTTTTAGTGAAATTGGACCTGCATTCCAACCTGCCACGTGGGTTTTCAACTTCACTCGGGAGACTGTCATTGATTAGCAAGGGGCTCAGGAAAATACCAATTGGATGAAATACATGTGTGACCTTAAATTGACCTGGGAAATTTGGATTACATCGCAAAATCAGCATGGCCAAATGGCATAAAATTACAATACATCTATAACCTAAAACTACCTTAAATTGCCTTAAATCTGCATAATTTGCCATTAATTGACCTACATAACCTTAAATAATTTAAATTTCTAAGCTTGAATTTATAAAAATTACCTTAAATTGCCTTAAATCTACTTAATTTGCATTTAATTTCCGTACATAACCTTAAATAACCCTAAATTTCAAAGCTTAAAATTTCCGAAATTGCATTAAACTACCTTAAATGTACATAAATTACCCTATATTACTTTAAATAACCTTAAAGAACCTTACATTTGTAAACTTAAAACTACCTGAAATCTATAACCTTAAATTATCTTAAAACTATATACTTAAATTGCCTTAAATCCATAACCTTAAATTCGTAATCTTAAACTACATTATAATAACTACTATAAGTTATAAAATTAGCATTGGGGTAAAAATAGTAACACCAAAACATAAACCAGACGCGAAAACCCTATCGAACACAAGTATCTACAAAATCATCAAACATCGCAAGAAGGCCTTCATGCAACGTGGGATGACATCGGGTTTGTAAGTTCGAAACAAACCAAACTTGTAAGTAAAGAATAAATAAATTTATATATCACTATATATGATATCTCTTAAATAAGTTAAAAATGTAATAATTTTCTCGCTTGAGATATATATATTAATTCTCTTTTCGTCCACCTTCCGTGGAAGAGAATTCATTGATAACAACAAAATTTCGTCTTCCTTATGTTTTGGGTTATCTTATTTTTTCTCTCTACCTCTCTCTACGAGTAATTGAAATATTTGCCTTTTTTTTTTGTTTTCATTTTTTTTATACTTTATTCTTATTTTGTTTTGATCATGCCTTGATTTTTCTCTTGTTAAAATAAACTGAAATTATGAACTGAAATAAGACAATGTGAAAATTCAGTGTCGTAGGTGAAGGTAGATATTAGTGGGGGTTTTCATATAAAATTGCTGGTCAATGAATTCCCAACGGATGGGAGGGTAAAGAGGCCCATGGTATATACCAACTATACCAAATTATGAGTAAATATGGATATGGTGTTAAGTAATAATAAACAATTTCTTCTGTCTGAGGGCTAATAAAAATCGCGTGTGAAATTTTTATTTATTGATGGTACGGTCTGCTATAGAAACAAGGATCCCCGCCCACAACTACCGAACTAGCTAGTAATCTGAGCACACGCGTAAGGTTTCATATAGTAATGGAAAAATATAAATTACTTATAAAAAGAAAATAAGAAAAATACCATTATAAAATAAAATGGCGCCCAACGTGGGGCCCCGAAATATCAGTGCTACCTGTTAAAAATTTATTTAACATAACATCAAAAACAACATAACACCAGAGTATGCGTTTCTGAACTTTTGGGTGACCACTTTTTGTTAACATCATTTAATTTTTTTTTAAAAGAAGAAATTGGTTTTCATTATAATTTCACATAGTGTTGTCTTTAATTTTGGACCCATTGTCCAGATTGGTATATGGTTAGAGTGCCCCTGGATATATTGCGAATAAGACGTGATTATCGTCTTACACAATCCGTGGAGATTTTGGCTTGTATCCAATCATTTATGTTTAGTGAATTTATATAAACAATATTGAGTTTCGACTTTTGCACAGTATAAAACTTTGAAAAGTTATAGGACCAAAAGATAGGAATACGATTGAGGTGAATCGAAATTGTTTCCCCAAACGTCCGCTTTTTGATTTTAACAATTCACAGTTCCTTTTGTTGTACAAAAACAGTTGAAATTTAAGTCAACAGAATTTAACATCAGTATCCATTTTACATTATTTTTACAACAATGTACCTTCACCGAAAACTACGAATTTTCACATAAATCATATAAAAAATCTATATACTTTTAAAAACTTTATAATCATGTCACTTCAACCAAGGGCGTAGCCAGGATCTAATGTAGGGGGGGGGGCAGACGATTTTACATTTCATGTTAATAGTATGTTTACAAAAAATATTAAAACTAAGTACCTAACGAAAAATCAATACTCATTGTTTTGACAATATTTTATTTAACAAAGCTAGATTAAATTTTTTTTTTTAAAAAAAAAAAACCAAAAAATTATTTTTTTTTACTCATCTTAGTGTTTTGTTTTTTTTTTGGACATAGGGAATTTTAGGCCGCAATACTTGAGCGATTTTAACAATTTTTTTTTATTGTGTTATTGGAAAAAAATTGTGCGCAGAATGAACGTTTTTTATTCTGAATTCCTTATCGTTATTTTTTTTAAATGTGTCAAAGTCAATAAAAAAAATTATTTTTGACTTTAATATTAAATATTTTGTAGATTACGTGTCCAAAAAATTTTGTTATAAATTGAACTAAGTGAGAATATAAACAATAACTATACTGTCCTGCTCGCAATTTTTATCCGATTATATCAAATCGTAATATATAACCTGGAAATGTTTTTAAAAAGTCTTCTGTAAAAAATAAGTGAAATTGGTGAGTCACTATGAATTTTTTTTTGGATATATACCAAAAATTCAGTATAAAACTGCAAATAAAATAATGATTTGTGTTTACAAGTAGGCAAAGTAATGTGCTTTTTATTTACAAAGACCAATACCATAATATGTTACATCATCTGTCAAAATAAAGAAATTTTTTAAATCCAAAAAATATTTCAAATTAAATTCAAATATTTATTATTTCATTGAATTTGACAACTTTTAAAAAATAACGGTATGGACTTTAGAATACAAAAACCTACATTTTATACACAATTTTGTTTCCAATAATACAAAAAAAGATTTGGAAAATCGGTCAAGAATTGCGGCCTAAAATTGCATATGTACACAAAACCCTTTTTTCCCACTGTGGACGGTAGGCTTACAACAGTTTTAGGTTGCATGAAAAAGACAATAAAAAGTGTAAATGCCACTGTATTCTGGGTTGATCATACATCAAAAAAATGCTTCAATTGAAATCCTAGATGCTCCTTTTTTGAATATATCGATATTTTTCATTTCTGCAGACTGGACCAATATGTTGTCTATTATTACCCGTGGGTTCATTTACAACAGCAGTAGCGACAGTAGCTGCATAGTTAAAAGTTTTTAGTGTCGTTTGGCGGCACAATTTTTACTTCAAATTGTGCCGCCAAACGACACTAAAAACTTTTAACTATGCAGCTACTGTCGCTACTGCTGTTGTAAATGAACCCACGGGTAATAATAGACAACATACGGGTCCAGTCTGCAGAAATGAAAAATCTTTTTACTTTTTAATCGACGACACTATAAAAACTGGACAAATGAGATAAAATCTGTTTATTTATTATAAATGTACACAAACAGGGATTTAATTGTTATTCATTTATTGTCTTTGATTATTTTGCCATTGCTTCAACCTCGAATATTAGATTTAAGCTAAAAAAAACCTAGTTGGATAAATAAAAAGAAGAAATTTAGCATGCATAGAAGCATGCCATAGCCTCTAAATAGGAGAAATACAGAAATAAATCCTCGGATGAAAAAGTGAGTATGCATTTTTCCTATATAAGGTCACTACTATCACTTGTATTTAGTTTCGATCATGGATCATAATTGATGACGCATGTCGCATTACGAATATTAGTCTTACTGGTTTTCTGAATCAAACCTTGTTTTAGAGTTAAGGTTTGTATCAAAAAGTAGAAACAGGAAATATTTGAAACAACTTTAATGGCTGTTAAAATTGAGTCAAAATCGAAAAATAAATAAAACATTTACCATATTATTAAAAACAAAAGTTGTCTGTGAAAAAGTAATTGTAACTAAAAAACTAATGATGCAGTTCTATTCCTCAAACCATCGAGTCCGTGTTATCGATCATCGGCACTGAAGTAAAGCTTCACAGTATATGTTTCGTATGCTAGAGCGATCAAAAAGAAATATATTTTTTTTTTATTGTAGGTTGAAATTCTTTTGTGTGTTTTAATTCTTTATAATAAGTTTATGCTCTTAAAACAGTAATAAAAGTAAAAAACAAAACTTAAAAAAAAATTGTACAAAACCATCATTGTAACTCAAAAATCTAATGATGCAGTTCAAGTCCTCCGAATGTCCGAATTAGGTTAAAACAGTCAAGCCTGGCCTTGTCTATTTTTTCGACTATCACAGTTTCTTTCTCACTGAATGTAATCTACAAACCCAAAGAACTTATTCGTTTAGTCTTTTTTTATATTTTTACTGTGTTCGTTCATTTAGCTGCATCGGCTCGCATGGAAGTAGCTCATTCTGTCACTCCAATTTTCCAAGACCTTGTAAATGCTTTCTATGATCTAATCTATATCTGATTGGTGTGCAGAAAAACCAGAGTTAACTTTACTGATCCTTTAAAGATTTAACAGTTTTATTATTTTCCAAAATTTAGTTTTAATTTCCGAATGAAAAACTGGACGATATTTAAATTTGATCAGTTTAATTATCTTACAACAGCAGGTAAAATCTCAGAAAACCAAAATATTTTCTACAACACTTTGGTACCCTCAATACAAATGACCAGATTCACCCATATACATTTACATATATACATACTATTTATTATGGTTGCAAGTTCACTAAATACAGTTAAAATTTGGCACAATCTTATCGCTTATTGAACGTTAACTTAGGAATAAAAAGGGCCTCGTTTAGCGTACTAGTACTTCCAATACAAGTCTACATTTGCCAAATAATTTCAAGAATGAACTCTTAATATTTTGTGAATTCATTAGCAATTTCTAAACTGTAGTCATTTCTACAGCTTTAGTACATGCCTGTAAACTGGCCAACAATTTCCACTGCACAAGCTGGACAATAACAATATATAAGTACTTTTACTTAAAAATCAGTTAATTTCATTGACTCAGAGTTAAAAAATATCTTCTAGAATTTTGAAGAATGAACGTAGGGTGAAAGTTTTTATCAGTCAGTTCACCTTAGTTTCTGTACTGTTTTATTTTGATTTTTATATTTTCCGTGATTTTGACAGATTTTCCAAGCTGTAGGGGGGGCAGCTGCCCCCCCCTGCTCCTACCTGGCTACGCCCTTGACTTCAACATAGTGACGACCATATTCCTAACTCAGTAAGAACTGAGGAAATTAAGAAATGCCATATATGCAAAAAAGATTATGAGCTCGATGACGTATTGGTCTCGACTCCATGTAGCCATGTATTTCATCAAGACTGTATTTTACGTGTTCTGGAGGATACACAAGCATGTGCTGTGTGCTTCAAATTGTGCCGCCAAACGACACTAAAAACTTTTAACTATGCAGCTACTGTCGCTACTGCTGTTGTAAATGAACCCACGGGTAATAATAGACAACATACGGGTACTAAGCCTAAGCCTCCTAGAAAGGAGAATCAGAAAGGAAATAGGAGAAATCTTTTCGACAGTAATAGGTCTCACGGTTCTGGTAGAAATAGAAATGAACCAAATTCTTTTGAAAATTTACTTAATATTTCCCAGAATAATGAGATTCTGCAAAATCTCTCCCGGGAACATATTAATCAAAACATAAGCAACCAAAATATTCAGCAAATGATAAATGAATCGGTTAGAAAACAATTAGCTAACATCGATCTGAGTCAAGCCGTAAATAATAGGGAAAGTATTGGAAGTAATGCCAATAATAGCTTCAATAGAAATACCTTACCCAACTATAGACCGAATAGAAATATTCCACATTTAGAACTAACAACAGATAAAATTTCAAGCATTATATCCGGATGGCACTTGCTTTTTAGTGGCCAAGAGGAAGACAGTTTATCAGTGGATGATTTTATATACCGGGTAAATGCACTAACAGTACAAAGTCTACGCGGTAATTTTGCCATTTTATGCAACCATATACATCTGTTGCTAAAAGACAAGGCATTGCAATGGTATTGGCGTTATCATCGAACGGCGCGAATAATAGATTGGGAATCTCTGTGCCGAGAGTTAAGCAACCAATTCCGGGACAGACGCACAAATTTCGATATAGAGGACCAAATAAGAAATCGTAAGCAACGCCCCGGTGAAAGGTTTGATGCATTTTATGATGCAATTTTAAAATTTACCGATCGTCTCCAATCGCCCATGTTTGAAGCAGATTTGCTTGAAATACTTAAACGTAATTTGCGTCCTGAAGTTCGCGAAAAACTATTATATTTACATATTGGATCCATTTCAAAATTGAGAGAGTTTGTTAGACAATATGAAATTTTAGATGAGGAAGTGAATAAAGGCAAATTTAATAGAAATGTTGCCTCGCGCAGAATTGTTTCGGAAGTGGACCAACACAACCCTATAGGGGAATCAACCATAGAAGTGGAAGAGATAAAGGAAATTGTTTGCTGGAATTGCTCTGAACCAGGGCACAAATACCAAGAATGTTTAGGAGATAGAAAGATATTTTGCTATGGATGTGGAGCAGCCAATGTCTATAAACCTAATTGTGCAAAATGTAACCCCATGCCAAAAAACTCCCAGATCCAGCAGAGGAATCGCCACTATGCTCCCAAATCCACACAAACTTAAAATCCTCTGCTTGCCAAACAGATAATTTTAATTTAATAACAAATCATCATATAGCAGATAAATATAATCGCGATTTAACACCACAGCATTGGAAACCATATCACCTTAGGTTATTAGAATATAAAAGGGCAACAGAGAGAATTTTCAACGAAGAAGTAATTACTTTTACAGATGAATTTAAAAGAACTAAACGATCAACGAAAAGGTTGAGAGAATTTTGGGCAAAAGTTAAAAAGAATCGACAGAAATTTTGTTCAGCTATAGTGTCTGACATAAGTAGCATAGATTTAAGACCGTTTGCAAAGGTAAAAATTTTCGATGAAGACATTTTAGGGATGATAGATACAGGCGCAACCGTGTCTTGCATTGCATCTAATTATGCGAAAAGTTTTATTGAAGAAAATAAACATCCATGGAAAAAGTTCAGCATTTTACTTAAAACAGCCGATGGCAACAAACACTCTGCGGTTGGGTGTGTTACAACAGATGTTACTTTTCGAGAACAAACCAATAGCTTAACTTTTCTAATTATTCCAAAATTGACCCAAAATCTGTACTTAGGAGTCGATTTTGTACGTACTTTTGGTTTAGCCAAAGATCTATTTTTAGAAAATAATACTAGCGCTGACCTTAACGTTAATGAGCTTAATTTTGACGACGATGTTCATGTTCTGAACCCAGAACAAAGGAAAAGTCTAGAAGTAGCTATAAATGCATTTCCTTCATATTCGAAAGAGGGTTTGGGAAGAACATCTGTAGCAACACATACAATTGACACCGGGGACAATAAACCTATTAAACAAAGGCATTTTGCGGTTTCTCCGGCCATTGAAAAACATCTATACGCAGAAATTGATCGCATGCTGCAACTGGGTGTTATAGAGGAGTCTCAAAGCCCCTGGTCATCGCCTGTGACGCTTGTTGTAAAGCCTGGAAAGGTGAGGCTATGCTTAGACGCAAGAAAAGTGAACAGTGTTACAGTGAAAGATGCCTATCCACTTCCCTTAATTGACGGAATTCTCAGTAGGCTCCCAAAGGCAAGGTTCATTACGAGTCTTGACCTGAAGGATGCCTTCTGGCAAATTCCGTTGGATAAGGAATCGAGGGAAAAGACGGCCTTCACTGTGCCTGGACGCCCATTATATCAATTCGTTACAATGCCTTTCGGATTATGCAATGCTCCACAGACGATGTCCAGGCTAATGGACAAAGTTATTCCGGCAAACTTAAGAAACCAGGTTTTCATTTATTTGGACGATTTGCTGCTAATTACGGAAACTTTTGACGAACATCTGATACTGCTACATGAAATAGCTTTGTGTATGAGAAAAGCCAATTTGACTATTAATATTGAAAAGAGCAGATTTGTTATGAAACATGTCAAATATCTGGGCCACATAATTGGTAATGGTACCATTATGACGGACCCAGACAAAGTAAAACCAATTCGTGAATTTCCATTACCTACGTCAGTTAAACAGCAAAGAAGGTTTCTAGGTATATGTGGATGGTACAGAAGATTTGTTCGTAATTACGCTTCACTTACCTCCCCTCTGGCGGACATGCTGAAAAAGGGTAAAAAATTCTCATGGACAGATGAAGCAAAATCAGCATTTGAACAACTAAAAATGTCTTTGAGCTCAGCTCCTGTACTACACAATCCAGATTTCTCTCGTCCTTTCTCAATCCAATGTGACGCAAGTCAATATGGCATCGGTGCCGTTCTTGCACAGAAAAATGATGACGGTGACGAAGTCCCTATTGCCTTTATGAGCCACAAATTTACTTCGCCTCAACGAAATTATTCAGTTTCTGAGCAAGAATGTCTTGCCGCCATATTAGCTGTAAAAAAATTTAGGGCATACGTGGAAGGCCAAGAATTCGAGATAATTACGGATCATGCGTCACTTAAGTGGCTTATGCGTCAAACTGATTTACACGGACGTCTGGCTCGATGGGCTCTTAAACTCCAAGGTTTCAATTTTACGATAAAACATATTCCTATGTTTTATCGTAAAATTGAAACCTTGGAGTTTAAGAGTCCATCGAGCCAGACGTCCGTGTAAATCAGTTTGACCCCTTCCGGGTAGTGAAAACATTGTGCCTGACTCATTATCAAGAATGTTCGCTGAGAATAATGATGGAATTGAATTCTTTAACACAAACATAGAGTCTATAAACGAGTTGGAAAGTTCGATAGAAATTAATTTAGAATCCAAAGAATTTAAATCTGAAGAATATTTGGCTTTAATTGCTAAATTGCAGAGCAAATTAAAGTATTTACCAGATATACGTATAGAGGATGGTTTTATTTACAAACGCACCGAACACGCTACAGGTGATTCGGCGCAGGAACAATTATCTTGGAATCTTTGGGTTCCTTCCACGTTAACTCAAGAAGTGATAAAACGCGCTCATGATCATCCATTGTGTGCCCATGGGGGAGTTGGAAAAACCGTCAAACGTTTAAAAACATTCTTCTTTTGGCCGAAAATGGTCAAAGAGATTACGGACTATGTATTATCTTGTGATGTTTGCAAGCAAACGAAGACCACTAATAAAATTTTGCGTCCACCCATGGGTCAACAACAAAAATCATCGCGAGTGTTTCAAAAACTTTATTTGGATCTATTAGGTCCTTATCCTAGGTCTTCATCTGGAAACGTCGGAATAATCATAGTACTAGATCATTTATCAAAATTCCACTTTTTGGAGCCTATCAAAAAGTTTAAAGCAAACGTTATTGTGGAATTCATTGAAAAACGGATTTTTCATGTATTTGGGGTTCCCGAATCAATTACGACGGATAACGGCGTGCAATTTAAATCTACTTTATTCAAATCGTTTTTGGACTCATATGGAGTTTTCCATAATTTCACAGCCATCTATTCGCCTCAGGCCAATGCTAGTGAACGAGTGAATAGGTCCGTATTAGCTGCAATCCGAGCCTATGTCAAACCCTCCCAAAAAGACTGGGATGAAAAATTATCTTCCATAAGCTGTGCTTTGCGAAGTTCTGTGCATGTTAGTACAGGATTCTCACCCTACTATATGTGTTTTGGCCAAAACATGATGCTGTATGGTAAATCTTACTCTATATTGCGAAAATTGGATATTGTAGATGAACCTTCGGCTAACTTAAAAACAGACGAAAAACTAGAGTTAATAAGGAGCAAAGCTCAGGAAAATATACGAAAAGCGTACGAAAGAAACGTAAAAACATATAATCTTCGTTCGCGCCCAATTGAATATGAAGTAGGTCAAATCGTGTTTAGACGTAATTTTGCTCAGTCAAATTTCATTGACCATTTCAATAGCAAGCTTGCCAATCAATTTGAAAGAGCTAAGATTATTGCAAGACATGGCTCAAGCTACTATGAATTAGAAGATATGACGGGTAAATACTTAGGGAAATTTCATGCAAAAGACCTTAAAAATTGACTTCAGGTTTTGCCTCATTGTCGCCTCGACAACTCCTCAACACCTGTGTTGTAATGATAGTTTTTTTCTTCACATTGTTTTTTTTTAATTTTTCTAGTTGACAACATTTTTTTTCTCTCACTAGATTTTTTTTTGTATGGGTATGAACACTATCACGATTCACCACAGTGGTTTTACCACATTTAGCATTTTAGTGGTAGTAGTGATAACTAGTACGTTTTTATCATTGACTGCCTATGAATAGAGTGTAAGCCACGTGTAACGGTGCTAAATATGAGCTGCCGTAACCTTTATTAGTGGTGAAAGCTTGTTATTCTCTCAGTGATCTTTGATAACTATAGGTTTCAACGGCGATGATGAAACGCTCTATAGTTCTTTTTAATTTGGCTGCTGAAGTGGTAAAAACGTAAATCTAAACTTCTTAGTGAAAAGTGAAAAAAAAAATATAAAATTGAAATCATAAAGTCATATGTGCCATAGAATTGAGGGATCTGCTACGGTTGCCAATTTGTACCTTTTTTTTAAGAGAATTTTGCAACATTCTAAGGTAAAAAAAAAACAATTATTTTCGTTCGTGGCAATGATTATAAAAAAATGTTTCTTTTCCTATTTTATTGTACATTAGTTGCAAATTCTACACGATTCCACTTTAGATCGTGTCTGGATTAAAGTGCAGTACAGTCTCTCGAGTCCCTCGTGTATTGGACCTGCATTCCAACCTGCCACGTGGGTTTTCAACTTCACTCGGGAGACTGTCATTGATTAGCAAGGGGCTCAGGAAAATACCAATTGGATGAAATACATGTGTGACCTTAAATTGACCTGGGAAATTTGGATTACATCGCAAAATCAGCATGGCCAAATGGCATAAAATTACAATACATCTATAACCTAAAACTACCTTAAATTGCCTTAAATCTGCATAATTTGCCATTAATTGACCTACATAACCTTAAATAATTTAAATTTCTAAGCTTGAATTTATAAAAATTACCTTAAATTGCCTTAAATCTACTTAATTTGCATTTAATTTCCGTACATAACCTTAAATAACCCTAAATTTCAAAGCTTAAAATTTCCGAAATTGCATTAAACTACCTTAAATGTACATAAATTACCCTATATTACTTTAAATAACCTTAAAGAACCTTACATTTGTAAACTTAAAACTACCTGAAATCTATAACCTTAAATTATCTTAAAACTATATACTTAAATTGCCTTAAATCCATAACCTTAAATTCGTAATCTTAAACTACATTATAATAACTACTATAAGTTATAAAATTAGCATTGGGGTAAAAATAGTAACACCAAAACATAAACCAGACGCGAAAACCCTATCGAACACAAGTATCTACAAAATCATCAAACATCGCAAGAAGGCCTTCATGCAACGTGGGATGACATCGGGTTTGTAAGTTCGAAACAAACCAAACTTGTAAGTAAAGAATAAATAAATTTATATATCACTATATATGATATCTCTTAAATAAGTTAAAAATGTAATAATTTTCTCGCTTGAGATATATATATTAATTCTCTTTTCGTCCACCTTCCGTGGAAGAGAATTCATTGATAACAACAAAATTTCGTCTTCCTTATGTTTTGGGTTATCTTATTTTTTCTCTCTACCTCTCTCTACGAGTAATTGAAATATTTGCCTTTTTTTTTTGTTTTCATTTTTTTTATACTTTATTCTTATTTTGTTTTGATCATGCCTTGATTTTTCTCTTGTTAAAATAAACTGAAATTATGAACTGAAATAAGACAATGTGAAAATTCAGTGTCGTAGGTGAAGGTAGATATTAGTGGGGGTTTTCATATAAAATTGCTGGTCAATGAATTCCCAACGGATGGGAGGGTAAAGAGGCCCATGGTATATACCAACTATACCAAATTATGAGTAAATATGGATATGGTGTTAAGTAATAATAAACAATTTCTTCTGTCTGAGGGCTAATAAAAATCGCGTGTGAAATTTTTATTTATTGATGGTACGGTCTGCTATAGAAACAAGGATCCCCGCCCACAACTACCGAACTAGCTAGTAATCTGAGCACACGCGTAAGGTTTCATATAGTAATGGAAAAATATAAATTACTTATAAAAAGAAAATAAGAAAAATACCATTATAAGGTGTCGAAGTCTCTTGCCGACTATGAAACCACATCCAAATTCGTGTCTTTCTGCATGGCAGCTGTAAAAGATGTCACAGTTCTTTCGTCGTGTGCATCCCTGTCCCGTCCATCTCATTTTCGAGGACATCCGCCAGTTGGATAGAGGCACCATCTCTGTAAAGAGTTCGGACATTCCAGGTGCATATCCTTAAATCATGGTCCTTATATCGTTTGCGGGGGTCGTCAACATTTGTGGGGGGTTCTTGTTTTATTTATTCTCCGTGTTTTCATAATAAATTTTGTTTAAGGAGAGTGGCTTATTAGGTCACCGCTCCCGATCCTAGTTTCTTGGGGCTGCCAAAGCCACTAGGAGAGCCTGTGTTGAGCTTCAGTAACTTCTGTTACCTACTTCCTAAGACGCATTGGTGGTAGCATGCCGATTAGGTTACTCAACGTTTCGCCTTCTAACTTTAGCTAACTTCTAAGCGGTTGCTTTAAAGTCATTGCCCAGGGAATACTTGGTCTAAGACCGGAAGTAGTTAGCTGCTTGGACAGTGCCGCAAAGGAATCGATTCTGGTCACTCCCAAGTTAGTGACAATCAGTAACTTTTATCCTCTGGGCAAAGTCCCATTTTAATACTCAATGTTGTGATAATGAGTGGAGAAGTCACAGCAAACGGGTACTGATGATGATGGTTTGGCAACCATCGAAATAGCTATCTGCCCTGCCAGCTGTCAACATAATTCATTTCACACAACTCTTGTAAAACAAATTCTATTAGCGATAATAGATAATACTTTTACTATTAATATTTTAATATGTTTTTTGGAAATATTTGTGATGTTTTTAACATTTGAAATATTTGTAACACTATTTTTTTTACATTGGGACCGTGCACCTTATCCAAATTCGTAGACAAGAGCTTGTGTTCATTATGCAAAATATACATTTAACATATGCAGCCGTCACTGTCTCTCTTGTGACTCAATGAAAAAGCATACAAATATTAGTGAAGTACTCAAAGCTCAATTCTTGCATGGAATAAATATGCAAACTTTATTAACTAATTTGCTCAACTGTTTTTTCCAGTGCAGTTCAATCTCTCGCTCACTAACACAACTACAAATTAATTTTGCGCAGCCTTGCTCTATAACATTTAGGTCTGGAGCCTGTGGGGGATGTTCAAGGTTGTGATTGACATTATAAAGAAGCCATTCCTGCACTATCTTTAAAGTATGTTTCAGATCGTTATCCTGCATAAATATGGATTTTTCTTCTAGATCCAGTCATACATCCCCAGACCACGACTGACCTGCCTCCGAGTTTTACTGTTGAGTTAACATTCTGGGGTAAAAACTCCTCATTCGGTTTTCGCCAAACTTTGGCCCGACTAACACCTCCAAAAACCATAAACTTACATTTATCGGATAATATTACTCTTTCTTTTTTTCTCGCAACTCTACTTTTGTACCCTTACCTACTGATAGATCTGCGAACAGTCTGTCGATCGATCGTCGAGAATTCGAGGCGTGCTGACGCACAAATCTATTATATAAAAATAAGTCGGGTTTTCCTTCCTGACGCTATAACTCCAGAACGCACGAACCGATTTCCACAGTTTTGCATTCGTTGGAAAGGTCTCGGGCTCCGTGAGGCTTAAAAGGTTTTATTTTTTCAAAAAGAGGGCGTCGCCACCCCCTTTTTTTCAAATATCGCTCTGACGGCTTTTCTAATAGACCGATTGATACAAAAATTTTAGCATGAGGTACTGTTGACCTGTAGATAGTTCCTGACTACATTTGGTTGCAATTGGATAAAGGGGCGTGGCACCGCTCATACAACTTGAAAATTAAAAAGGCTATATTTCACGAACTCTCAGAGGTATGAAGTAGAGATTTGATATATATGTTGTTTGAGCAGTATTAATTACAGCCAGGATGAAAGTGGGCGGTGCCACGCCCCCTTTTCAAAAATCGCTCTAACGGCTTTTCTAATAGATCGATTGATACAAAAATGTTACCATGAGGTACTGTTGACCTGTAGATAGTCTCAGGCTATATTTGGTTGTGATTGGATAAAGGGGCGTGGCACCGCCCATACAACTTTAAAATTAAAAAGGCTATATTTCATGAACTATCAGAGGTATAAAGATGAGATTTGGTATATATGTTGTTGGAGCAGTATTAATTACAACCAGGGAGGAACTCTCAGAGGTATGAAGTAGAGATTTGATATATATGTTGTTTGAGCAGTATTAATTACAGCCAGGATGAAAGTGGGCGGTGCCACGCCCCCTTTTCAAAAATCGCTCTAACGGCTTTTCTAATAGATCGATTGATACAAAAATGTTACCATGAGGTACTGTTGACCTGTAGATAGTCTCAGGCTATATTTGGTTGTGATTGGATAAAGGGGCGTGGCACCGCCCATACAACTTTAAAATTAAAAAGGCTATATTTCATGAACTATCAGAGGTATGAAGATGAGATTTGGTATATATGTTGTTGGAGCAGTATGAATTACAGTAAGGGTGGAAATGTTCCACACCCTTTTTAAAACAAACGGTTAAAACTGTCAAAATTCCACAGTATATTGCTGTTCGCCTAGAGATATAAACAGTAAGGTGGGCCAGTTTTTTTATTCACAAAAATCGTAACCAAAACCGGAATCTACGTTGAATTGTTAAAAAATTTTACCAATAAATTTTGTGTCTAAAATCAATTCCTAGCTCGCGCTGGGAAGCATGATGATTTCAGATAAAGATTTTTTTTGGTTTTAAATGGGCACAAATCGAAAAATTCGGATATGTATTTTTTGAGATCTTTTGCGTAAAACTGACTTCCCAACAAACTAAATGATTTATTACAGAAGCAAATCTATGTATTGGTTAAAAAGTAATGGCCACTGAGAGTTGGCATACAGAAATTAAGTTTTAAAAAATAATTTTTCAGAATATTGGGCGGGACTCCAGACAATGTCAAAAGTATAAAATTCTCTTCGTCTTGGTCTCCAAACAAGGGAATGGTAGGTACAAATTAGAGCCGGCCCAAAGGTCTGAAGTTTTCGATAGTTACTCATTGCAAAAAAATATCTCTGCCTGAAATCTTCATGCTTCTCAGCGCGAACTAGGAATTGATTTTAGACTTATAGTTTCTTAGTGAAATTATCTAGGAATTATCGATTACCACGCAATTCAATATTTGGCTTTTAAACTGTATCAAATAATGGTCCGTACACCAGGCAGTTGAGGACACAAAGTAGCTGCGCAGACTAAAACAGTGATTTGTTTTTAATTTACTTTTCAGAAATGCATTTTTCAATTACTTTTCAGGAGAGCGAATCGGTAATAAATCCTATAGATAGAAAAATTAAGCAATATTCATTGTAGTTATACTGGAAAACAACTTTTGTTTGATTGGGGCACAATTTAAATTTGTATAGTATGTTAGGGGTAACATTAGCAACCTTTTGTAAATAACCTATGTATGGGGTATTTTTTTGACGTATAGAACTTCTGGTAGGTATAAGTGTAAATCTATCTGTCATACTTATGAAGTGTAATAAACTTCGTTTCAGTATACTTTGGAAAATCACCATGTAAAGATTACACAAAAACAACGTTTACAAATCTTGCAAATTTGTTTTCAGAATGCGCGTTCTGTTCGCCAAACTTATGGAGCCCTTATAGAGCCCTTTGTGAAGTTTACGGTGCATATACTCAGCCATCTGAGCAGCTACTAGAAGCCATCGACGCTGTAGACGTAAGTGTGACAGGTTTTGAATTTTTCGAACGGACGCCGTTCTCAGCAACTCGGTCTCTGCAAATGCTGATTAAAGATCTTGCTTGGCCTACACTCAAGAACAAGAGCCAGTGGACGATCAATTGAATTTTTTTAATTATCATGTCATTAAACATTATTTGAAGGAAAAATGGTTCCAACACAACGGCGTAACATGTCATACAGCGCGTGAGACCATCACTTTGTTAAGCCAAACATTGGTGACCGAATTATCTCAAAAAATGGTAATACGAGTCCAATACAAATATAGTATTCGGGAATATTCTTGATATGTGAGAGAAGAAGACATGGCAAAAGAGGTTTTAATGGCTAAAGGCATGATGCTTCAAACGAAATTTTTAGTGGCGTTCAGTAGGCGAAGAGGGCATGACAAAAGTGTTTTTACGCCCAAAGAGATAGTTAGTAATCAGACGCCACTACAGATAAAATTAAAAATTGAATTTTGATCTTTAACGGAATGCCTGTTTCCGATGTGTGAAAGATATGACTTTGATGATGAACTTTTTACTATCGTCATAAAGCCTATGATATTGAGAATTTAAAACAATAAAACTTAATTGGTTAACTTCCATGTTAAGGAGTCACTTGAAATTAGTTACATAAGTTAATAAACTCAACATATTATTAACGAGCTTAAGTACCGTTTTCAAAGTACTTTGTAGACCTAAATGTGAAATATATTACAAGTTATTATGCAATAGCGAAGCATTGCCGGGTCCACTAGTTTAACTATAAATAACACAATGCACAGTTGTCGATCTTGTATGGAGCGAGCGGCCAAAAATACTTCTAGTGGAGATATTATTGTGAAAATTTTTCCAAAATTCTATAAAAATAGAATTAGTAATAAATCGAACAGACATTGGTCGTACCTAAGCCTCTCCCGAAACCCCACAATTATTAGGGTACACCGTATGATATTTTATTATAGTATGTAATATAGTAGTATATAATACATCATTTTAACAGGCCAAAAACAGATTTATTTAAAACTGACTTATGATAAGATGATAAATTGTTAACTTCCGTTATCCCTTAATTATTCATCTGAAACTATATGCCCCTTAAAGGGACTTCAAAGTTTCAAAAGATATCATTTCTAAAAATGCAATTTTTTTGATTTTCAACGGAAAAAAATAGTGTAGCCCCACTTTTCCCTATTTATTATATAAAAAAATAAACTGAAATAAAAAAATTATTAGAAATTTCCAGAACAGAAACAATTTTGGGCATAAACCCATATTGGGTTGTATGGGCGGTCAGCCAAGGGCTTGGCCGATTTGGATGAAACTTAGCACGCATCTTTTGCTTATTCTAGGATTTTTTTTTTAATTTTACACTTTTCCTTGGATTAGATAAATTGTGTGCCAAAAATTTGATTTTATGCACAAATTCTATTTGAATTGTTTAAGTGGTGGGCGTGGCTGCTTTTGATGAAATTCGTTTTTTTTTATTATTTTAGTCGATATAATACCCGGTGCAAAATTTTAATGATCTTGAACCAACACTATTTAATGATAAAATGGGAGTGGTTAATGACTCATACCCCCCTACTCTCCTACCGTACCCAGGCACCCACATTCACCCCATGTTAGCAAAAACTTGACAAAATGTACGAAACTTGTTTTTAATTTATATGTTAACGATTTGTTTACAAGATTACTTTTAAACAATAAAAATATTGAATAATTTCATATAAAATAATATGTAATACAAAATTATAAAAAGGTTAAGGGGGGTTGTTTAAAAATATAACGATAGATACTCTTTGAAATAAAAAAAGAGCTAAAAACTTTGCGTATTCGTTTTTTTATAGCAGTTTTAAAATTATTAATATTAAGGCTGTTTTTTAGTCACAATACCCTTTAAATGATAATCGACTTCAAAATTAATCTAGCAATTCAAAACCAGATTTTAATAAAATTTGGACATAAAAACAAAGAGGCCGCTTTGGTCTGAGAGAGATAACACAAAGACGAGCAAAAGTGAGCAGCTGATATTACCAATTTTAGAATCTTGAAATATTAACTAATAAACCAAAAAAAGTCCCATTGGAGACTTCAGGGGGGAACACAACTAAAACTCTAGTTAAAATTTACATATATGGACGAAAGAACACTAACAATGCAACTGGAAAAATATTAATTTTATAACAAATCTACAACAAGCTTAACACATTGTTATTATTTTAAGATATAGTTAATACCATGTAATTCAATTTTCATTTCGATTTATTTCGACAGAAGTTTTTTTTCTTTTGTTTAATTAATTTAAAGTTGTACTTAATTTTCCACTTTTTCACACTGCAAAAACCAACTGTTTACTCGCTCTCTTTTTTGAAGCTGTTCTTAAAGGGTACAGATGGAATAAAACAAAAACAATTAAAAATTTTAAAACCTTGTTTTTATAAGAAACAGTGATGCCAACCTTGGTGACAAACTTCTGACTTTGATTTTTTATTTTTGGCCAATGGAATCGACCACTGTGCAATGTGATAAAAAACAATACATGGAAAATTATACTATTTTTCTGGCAGGTGCTGAAAAGCTCAACATGAATCTGTTTTTTAAATTTCCCAAACACCCTCAAAATCTTGAGTTACGGGTAAACAACTGGTTTTTCGTAACTTTAGGCACTTATAATTCAGTAATGTGGTTAAATATGAACCGATTTTGAGTTTCTCAGAGGATTTTGAAAGAAGAGACTTTTCAACGATATATAGGGATTGTTTTGTTAAGAAATTCACGATACAAAAAAAATTATATATTCCGTGCTCCCTTTGGAAATATCCATATTCATTAGCAATTACAAGCTTTATATTCAAATACACCATTTAAACGATATCAAAATGTAAGTTATTTTATAGGTCGCAGATTTTTGAAACTTTTGGTATGGAGTTTCAAAAATCTGTTAACTATTAACGGGTTCAATAACAAGCATTTAAGTAGTGCACGATTACAAACACAATAAAGTTATTTAAATTACCCACAAAATTTCCAGAACCACCCCCGTACTCGTATCAGGTAGCTGTCGAATAATAATCAAGTTAATTGTTTTGATTATTAATGGCGACACTTTGTTTTGTATTTATTTTTTTCGTAGCAAAATAATATGTAAGCTTTTGACAAACAACTTAATTCTACAGGAGAATCAAAATTAAAAACCAATTCAAATATCAGATCAGATTATAGTATATTCCAAATAAAAACCAACAATAGTAATTATTGAGTACAAACGAGAAACATTTTTATGGCATAATGAAATACACAACTCTAATTTGAATCAAGATAACCGAGAGAAGCATATCTATACATATGTGTGCACCATTGAGAATTGAACATACACATTCATACAAGTATGAATGAATTCGAATTTTTATACATACATATGTATGTATATAGGGCCTATGTATCCATGTATACACACAAATTAATATAAATTGAGATATGTCATTTGTGTCGAATGTCTGGTATTTGTTCATAAATACTTTATAAGTATAATTAATATTTTTTTTACGACAAATATCGTTTACATATCAAACAAACAGTGTAGGTGAAAAATTGAATTACCTACGGTTGAACATTTTACTTAAGTTAATTGTAAATCAAATAAATGCATAATAAATACAAATTGTTAAGACTGCTTCAGATATTTTAAAAACATTTTGTATACCCATGATAATTTAAAAAAAAAATATCATTCAATGAATCCTTAAGCTATTCGCCACTGACTGTTTGTGTATTGACAACTAATTTGTTTTATTTGTATATTATGTACGCACATACACATTTGTACTCATGTACAGTATACAATTTTATATTGTACATACGGTTTATATGACAGTATATAAATAAACTTGTATTTATTTAATATCATTTCGGAAAACTAATTTATTTTTAATTTGAGGACATTTCTACATTTATCTGAACATTTGATTTCATTACTGAGACATTTATTAAAATCGATTAAAAGCACAACCGATAGAGATATTTACTCGTACAGCAATATAGATATTACCTATGTACATATTTAGTTAATTACATTTAAATGATTGATTTGCCTAAGAGGTCTATTCCATAGGTATTGTGACAATATATTACATTATGTGATGGAAGTTAATAGCAAATGTTGTTGTTGTTACACTTGTAGACAGCTGTGAACAACTGGATGATGCAATACCAATACAAAATTGTATGATTGATCATATTTTAATATCTCACATATATATAATAGGTTTAGATCATTTTTATTTTGATTTAATGATGCCATTAGTTTCTGTAACAAAAATTTCGAAGCTCGAAAAGAAACAATGTCAGTCCAATTTTGTAAACTTGATTTGAAAAAATATTTTTTGGCATATGCCGTAATTAAATATGTATTGTAATCAGATATCACGTAATATCACAAATTCTGTGCCTTTTGAATATTCTAGTAAAAATGTAAATATGCATACTCTTAGGCGTTAACGAAATAGACTTATCAGCTCAAGGATGTTTTAAGTGTAAATTTTGCCAAACGTGGGTGGTTCCGCCAATAGCGTTACCATCGAGAGTCCAATTGTCGACAAGCTAAGAGATCTGACATAAGGGAGAATTAAGAACCACCATTCAGAGGAAAAAGTAACATTTTAACAAGGAAACGTAATTGAGGTAACACAGAAAAAGTTATTCAATACGAATCCGCAGAATTAAATGGTTACTTACTTACTTTAGTTGCCTATTACAAATAACGAACGTAGTTCATAAATTTGAGGCCTAAAGTGTTAAAGAGTTCAGAACGCTTTGGTCATCTGCGTGCTTTCTCTGATGGCGAAACTCGCCGTCGATACATATAGGTCCATATATTTTTCGGAGTACTTTTCTCTCGAATACTCCCACGTTTTGTATGTCCATAGTCGTAAGCACCCACACTGAAAATATTTTGTATGTAATATGTACCAAAACCGTAGTTTATTTCACGAAAATATTAGTGAAAAGGCATCTACTCAATAGCTCGTAAAATCAACGCAAGACTGTTCGTACATACTACGAAACAAATTATCGTCTATTATACGCAATTTTTGTAATAGTACGAAACTTAATTAGTAATCCTACGAAATTATCATTATAATACGAAACTATTTTCGTACGTGTGCGAAATTTCTTAGTATAATATAGAATATTGTTCCGTTAAATATACAAAAATTTCGTTTATTTTACAAAAGTACCATAGTCATCGATTTATCGGAGTTTTCGAAATTTCAATGAATAACACGAAATATTTCGTTATTTTATGAAATTATTTAGTTTTATTTGGGTATTTTTTTGTTTTTTAAAATAACATAAATAACAATATAATTAAAATAATTCACTCTTCGTTAAAACAACAAACAAAAACGTATTTAAAAGGGAAAACATAAAAAACAAACATATTATGTTCAAAGTACACGAGTACGGTCATTGTTCAAATTCTGAAAAAAAAGACGAACTTAGTAGTGTACTAACAGCGAATTGAATTTTTTTATGAAACATTTTGGTCGCTGGAGATATGGCATGGGATCCATTGACTTTATAAATTTGCATATTTAGGAAGTCCCACATGTGTTTGGATGGATCAGGATATTCATTATTAAATATTTGATGCATATGTCTATAGCCTTAGTGATGCTAAAGAACTTACATATATTTAATGTTATCAAAATCTGTAAAAAAAACCTTGTGGCTTATTAATGTCCTTCCTCCTCTTTTCTCGATGTGTTTGGTTTATCTGGTACATCATGTTCAATTTTAGTTTGAGAACACTTTGACCATAAGCATTGTATTGTGTTTAATAATTCATTCGATGTTGATTGTTCATACTTGGCTTTATTCGGGAAATCTTTACTTTTTGACCAGTTTGACCAATGGAAAAAAACTCTATCTGTTCTCCAAGGGACAAATTACTTTTTATAGCAAAGTCTTTGCCATTTCCTTATCTAGGCGCTTTAGTACACATACATAAAGTTGTTGCTCTAAAAATTTTATTTTTTTAATTGAAAACTATATTAAAATACTTCAAAATTATTTACTTACCAACAAAAAAGTTCTCCAAATCCTTGTGTAACTCAACTATATGGCCACAATTAGCTTCAATATGTTTACTTATTATTGGTTTTCGGTGCTCGAACGAACATATGTAATTACTATTTATATCTTTGTTATGCATTAATGTGAAATGTTTGGAAAAAAACGTTTCATTTGGTAAAAATATTTCACACGGATAGCAATTCATTGTTTTAATTCCTTTTTTATAATTCACTTCACAAAAATACCTCTAATCTTTACTGCACTTGCTGAAAAACTGACGCTGCTTTTTGAAAGCGAGCAAAGTACGCTAGGATTTACCGTTTTTCCTTAAGGCTGACCATTCCCGTATGCTAAGCAAAAACTAGTCTGTAGCAGCCAATAGTTTACTGATATAAATTTAGGATGGTCACATCATATATAAGGGGGAAGAAAGGGAGAGCATGTTTACAACAAAAAGTGTACATATTTTGTACGAAATTTTTATAAATTTACAAATTCATGTCAATACATACAAAATATTTCGTACATTAAACGCAAACTACGAATAATTATACTATTCGCAACTTTCGTTCATGGAGTTATATCTACAAAAATTTCGTGAATTGTACGAAAAGGAACAACGAATATGATTTTGTCAAATATATGCTTTCATATAATATTTTTACAAATTAATTTCGTACAACCTACGAGAAATTTGTAATTAATACGAACAAAAAAATACGACATAACCTTTGTAACATATACGCAACTTTCGTACTTTAGTAATTATACGAAACATTCGTAAATGGATTTTTTAGTAGTATTCACAAATTTTTAGTACAATGAACAAAAAAAATTTTACGAAATTTTTTTCGTAATTTCATGCATGAAAATTTTTGAGTGCATGATTCGGCAGCATACAACAGGACGGGTAAAATTAACACCTGGTATCTCGAGATAAGGTGGTGTTACTAAAGTGCTGCAGATGTCCGTAAAAACATCTATTGGCTAGCACTATTCTCCGCTTAATTTCTTGGCTTACATTATTTTTCTTGTTGACGGAAGATCTGAGGTAGCTAAACTCATCTAATACCTCAAAACAATAATTTTCAACGTTGACGCTGCATCCACATCTAGAGGACTCTTTGTTCGTAGAAATCATTATTTTTGTTTTACCATCGTTGACCGCTAAACCTATTTTTGCTGACTCCTGCAGTAACATCCCGCAGATTGTCTATATCAACGGCATTGGCTAGTTGTATGTGGCTCTTGTGGAATATGGTGCCAGACATGTATATTAAATAGTCTACAGGAGAGGCTATCACCCTGCCTGAGACCTCTTTATGTGTTAAATGGTTCAGAGTGATCCATACCAATCTTAACCGACGATTTGGTGTTTTCCAAGGTACAACACAAAGTCGAATTTGCTTTGCAGGGATACCCAACTCAGACATGGCCTAAAACAAAAAAAACAACTTTATTCCCCTTTACGCCCCATGAATGAGGTATGGGATAGCTTCTCGCCTTGTTGTCAATTAACACGATTTCTATTTTTAGATTTACAACTAACGGCATCTACTTGTTTATCGACGAATGCAAACGTCACTGTTTGAGAAGCTCGTACTAGACACGCCGATTGACTCGACACTAATACTGCGAAGTTGCTGTCGACAACATTCGAGGAGCCGACAATGAAAGAAAAATTTATTTATTTCTTTTCTTTTAAGATGACTGGAGCCAGGAGTTGAACCTGTGATCTCCCGCATGGTAGTCGCGTGTTCTAACCACTATGCCACGGCCGGTCCCAATATAGCCTATATATAGCCTATTTCTTATCGGAAAGCCGAAGGCAGTTTTGTAGTCGACAAAGAGGTGGTAGGTGTCGATCTGCTTTTGATGAGTTTTTTCCAGGTCGAAAGCCGCACTGATATGGTACAATTAGTTTTTCTACAATTGGCTTTAGACGGTAGTTCTTACATTCACTACGATCTCCTTTCTTGTATATGGGACGTAACAGACTGAGACTCCAATCCCCGGGCATGCTCTCCTCTGGCCAGATGTTCTCCATAAGCTGCGGTGCCCGGACATAACCCCCACGGACATAACCCCCAACACGATTTTGGGGCTTATGTCCGCCACGCTCTGAGGACATAACCCCCAATTTGCATTTGGGATTATGTCCGCGGGGCATAACGGACATAAGCCCCAACAAATATAATGGACATAACACCCAAACTAATTTTGCGACTAAAAGTAATGAAAAAGGTTGATGAAGGTGATGAAATGGGGGTGGGCGGACGCCCGTGTGGGGTTATGTTAAACAATTCAGCAGGGAGACCATCGGCTCCAGCCGCTTTGTTGTTCTTAAGGCGGGATATCGCTCTGGATCGGAGGTGGACAGTTAATACCATCGTCGTGGATTGGAGCGGGGTCTTCTGGAGTGGTGTCCGTATCCAGTAAATTTCTGAAATGATCTCTCCATATCTTCAGAACGTTATCCGGGTCCGTCACTAGCTGGCCATCGCTGTCCTTGCAGGAGAGCAACCCTGTTCTTCGCATTCTCGCCTTAACTCTCTGGTAGAATTTTCGGACTTCCCCTCTACTTAGGAGCAACTCTGTGCACTCATCCTGTCTTTTCTTCAGCTCCTTCTTTTTTCATCTAAAGATACGAGTTGCCTCTCGTCTCTTCTCCCTGTGCCGTTCACGAACAGCTCGCGTTGCCATTGGCTGCAGTTTCGCCCTGTATGCATTGCGACGTTCATCATCGTACCAGGCATCTTCTTGAGACTGTTGTGAGTACCTAAGTACGCTTCTCGCAGTCCGTTCTTTGGACTCGGCTTTATATTGCCACTGCGAGGTAATATTATCAGGGGTTGGAGCATTCCGTAGCAGTTGAGTTAGGTAGTTGGAGTAGGTGTTCGCTACCTCTGTGGTCAGCAGTTTACTGATGTCCAGCTTTCGTTGCGCCTGGTTACGTACGTTTTTCGCCATGCTTAGACTTGTGCGTACCTTAACTGCGGTAAGGTAGTGATCAGAGTCAATGTTCGCACTTCTAATCACTCGTACGTCCAGAACACTCGATGCGTGCCTTTCATCGACTACCACGTGATCTCTCTGATGAATATCTGTTCTATTATGAATATTTTTATGGTCAAATCTAGAGCTGCTATCTACCATATTTCTTGCCGCAGAGAAATTAATCAGTCTGATGCCATTGCTCGACGTTTCGGTGTGCAGACTGAATTTTCCGATGGTAGGCTCACATGCGGTCTCCCTGCCTATTTTAGCATTAAAATCGCCTAGTACATTTCTGATGTCATGGCTGAGGCTCCGGTCATATACATTTTCTAGGGTTTCGTAGAACACGTCTTTGTTCTCATCGCATTTCTCTTCTGTCGGAGCATGGGCACATATAAGTGTTATGTGGAAAAACTTTGTTTTGACTCTTATGGTGGCTATACGTTCACACACCGGGTTGAACCTTGAGACTAGGTGTCGCAGTCTCTTGCCAGCCACAAATCCACAACCAAACTCGTGCTTGTCCGCATGGCCACTATAGTAGATATCGCACGTTTTCATGCGCGAGCACCCATGTCCTGTCCACCGGATTTCCTGTAAAGCGGTTATGTCAGCCTTGTATTCTTCGAGGACTTCCGCCAGTTGGATGAAGGCACCTTGTCTATACAGTGTTCTAACATTCTAGGTGCATATTTACTATTTTCTTACTTCTTTTCATTGCTATAGTTTAAACGTCAGTGGTGGGTTGCAAGCACAGCGCACCACATCGCAGAATTAAACGGTGTCACTAGAAAATCAAGGCAATTTCAGAAGATTTTGTGACATATAAAATTTAAAAGTTTTATCAATTCAACGCACTAAAGTTAAATTAATAACTTAAGTACAAACAAAAAAAGTGAAATTGGCAGACTTTTACGTAAAATTACTGCTTGCGGACCATACAAGGTAGAAGATAGAACTTCCGGTCATATGACTATACGTTTTGAGTTCTTACTTACTTAATTTCAATTTACATCCCATGAATGAGGTATGGGATAGCTTCTCGCGTTGTTGTGAATTAACACGCTTTCTAATTTTAGATTCGCAACTAACGACACTTACTCGTTTTTCGACAAATGCGAACGTCACTGTTTTGAGAAGCGTTTTACTAGACATACCGATTAACTCGACGATTATGCTGCAAAGTTGCTGTTGATAAAATCGAGGAACCCGTCAAGAAAGAAAAATATAGATGACTGTAACCTGGAGTCGAACTTGGGATCTCCCGCATGGTAGCCGCGTGTTCTAACCATCATGCCACTGCCACTCCCAGACATGTAAATATATCAGCATTTTCTACAATTTTTAATGATAAAATGAATCCATTTTTTGACCAATTTATAAATTTCTTTTAGCAAAATATCTCTTTTTGTGCTTCAAATGTTCTTTGCTTTTCAAAGGTAAAATCTCAAAGTATAAATCGGATTTAGAATATCCTGTTAAACAGATTGTTGAAAGAGTATTAACTATTATGAATTATCCGCCCACAAAACATATTTCATTCCTTACTTTAGACCAATTTTACGCTCTACCCCTCACATGCTTCCACTCTTACTGTGAGAAACACGAGATTCAAAAAATGTTGATTTATGATGATAACAGGAGCATAAATAAAGCACTGACAAAGCACAAACAAAAGTCTTCGTATCAATTGGAAATGTCATATTGAGCAAACACCACAGCCAAAATATTGTATATCATCCGAAGGGTGTCATGCGGAGGGCGGCATAAGCGCATACTTTGGACAAGGGGTTTACAGCGCTGGCATCAAATCTGATTTGTTTGCATTGATAAGAGTCAATTTGAGTCTTAATGCTGATGTCGCTTGTCGCACACGTGTCGCTGTGACATTTTTCTGGTGCACGGTGGCTAAACAGAGTGTGTCACTTTCGTTGGCGGGTGGGTGGTTTTGGTGATGTTGGAGTGCAAAATTGTCATTTAATTATCGTACTCTTGTGTTGATAATAAAACTAATCAAACCATAACAAAGAAATAGATGTGCTAAGTGAGCTGTATAATCAGAAACACATTTGAATTTGACTGTGACGAAAAATATGTACATCACTGACAATTATTTTGATTTATACATATGTATGTACTGAAGAATTAACGAATAAGTAAATGACCATGAAATATTTAAATAACAATTAATATTTATAATTAGAGTCCTTGGGAAATAGTCGAAAATAAATGAATTTTAAATTTGATATTTAATAATTTTTTCGGAAATTCTAAAATTTTTTGATGTATATTACAAATTTTAAAGTCCAGCTTTTCTAGTGGAGACCTAAAAACACTTTTAATTTCACTTAATCATTCAGACAATTTTCCAACATATAAGTTTTGTCATATTAAATCGTAAGCAATGAAGACATGTTGAATAAAAAATAACACATTTCTTTTGCATCCCAAAACTGAGATATGGGAGTTTCTCGCAGTGATATGAGTTAACACGCCAAGGAGCATTAGTAATTAAGCTTAAGCTTTTTGATTGATAACGTTGCTGGATATCAATATTCGAATTATTCGAGCACAGGTTTTAGCATCGTTTTGTATAGCAACGACCAATTTGCCAGATTTAGTTCTACCAATGGGTCTCCAAATCTCGCTGGACTAAAAATAGACGTCAGTTTGATGAAAAGGCTCGAGCAAATTCTAACATGTTCGATGTTCGGAGTAGGGTTATGTCACTTCTTTTCTTGAAAATTTACCAAAAATGCTATTAAAAGTTAAATTTAAAATGTGAAATACGTTGTTTGCGCACCCAGCAAAACAAAAAATGCAGTATTTTCTTTTAAATCTTTGCACTGAAGGAAAAAATTCGTTGCTCCCAAACGAAAAATTAGACAAATGAACTTCGTTTGAAGTTTTCATTTGCCGCAAAACAAAACTTGTTTACTACAAGTAGTTGTGTCTATTGTGGGAATGAAACAATCGTTTATCGCAAACTCAATATACGTTTGTAACAAACGAAGAACAACTGCGGCAAACTATTATTTCGTTAATCGTAAACGAAAAACTCTTTTGAGGCAAAATAAAATTTCTTTTGCCACAAATGAAAAGAACGTAGACACAAACTTTTATTTCGTTAGTCGCAAATGGAAAACTCTTTTGTAGCAAAAACAATTGTGTTTGCCGCAAAATAAATCCACGTTTGCCACAAATGAAAAACGGGTAGAAACAAACGTTTATTTCGTTTGTCGCAAAAACAATTGTATTTGCAGTAATATAACCCACTTTTACCACAAAATAAATCCTCGTTTGCTGCAAACATACAAACTCGTTTGTTGCAAACGGTAAACGCCATTGGCCCAATCGGGATTTTTGCTTTACCAAAAATTAAATACCAAATTTTTTTAAATAGGATTTTCATTTATTTTTATATTCATTAGTAATATATACTTGGTTTTATAATTTTACACATACATTTACAATTGGTTAATTTTTTGTTCACTCTGAAGTTCTCAAAAATGATTTAGTGATTCCTTTCCAAAAATATTGTGAATTCCTGAAAAAACCCAATTTAGTAAATGAATAAAATTAACAGATATATTTTAATATCATACTTTTTAGTATACAAATTTGCATTTGTGTCCAGATGTAGTCGAGAACGACTGTGACTGTGTTTGAATAAAAGAATTCTATATTCAATAATACGATTAATTCGCTTCTGTCTTTAGGGCCTGCAATAACATAGAAGTGTACAATTTTCATAACCATGTCAAAAATAATGAAGTTGCTCTTCAAGTTTCATTTGGTGTTCAAGAAAAGCTTTTTGTTCTCTCAACTCTTCTAAACATAAAAGATTTAAATATTCCCCAAAAATCTTCTACGGTTGTCACAAACGAATGTTCGCTTGCTGTTAGAAATAAATAACGCTATTTGTTCTCTCAACTCTCCTAAATATAAAGGTTTTATATTATACACAAACGTCTCCCATCGTTGTCCCAAACGAAAAATTAAACGATGTAGGAGTAAACAAATGTTCGTGTACTGTAAAAAAAGCAATGTTGATGGCAACTGTTTCATTTTGCGTCGAATACTTCAACGATTGTGGTAAACGTTGAATTCGAAACAAAACAACTTTTTTTGCAGCAAGCGAGCAACAAATGGTTTTTTTTTTGAGTGCACCCTTTCTGGTACCTCCTATACAAATGACCGATTTCACCATCTTAGTTTTACACACATGTTTTTTTTTGTAAATACCTCAAAATAAGTCATATTTTGATCAAGATATAAACTTGACTCTGGAATGAATGACTCTGGAATGAATATGGCGTACATCTTCCGAACCCTTCTCGTTCCTCCCATACAAAATATCTTATTTTTTAAAAACTTATACTTGCCCCCATAACGTTCGAGCTGCAGGATTTTTAGATTTTGTCATTTAAATTATCTTCTAAAAGATTCCAAGAGAAACTTCTAGAGCTTGAAGTCGGCGTCAATAGTGATCACAGTAAAAAATTTAGCTGTTGTCATTCTAAGACCAATGAAATATCACCTTACAATCGGACTATAAATGGAGACACATAAAATAAGGAAGTAAAGAAAATTTAGTCAGGTAAACTGACTGATAAATACATTTACAAATTATATGATTTTGTTTGAGTCTTAAGTTATTGAGATTAACCGATTTTCAATAAAAATTACTTATGCATTTTTATTAGACTGCTTGTGGAGTGTAAACGTTTGTAGAGAGGACTTTCGGTCATAATACCAGCGGTCTAGAGACATGTAGCAAAACCTAAAAATTTGACTAATTTGTATAGGCGCACAGTGGGGGGAAAAAAGTTATTTTGGACATTTGAAATTTTAGGCCGCAATTCTTAACCGATTTTCAAAATTCTTTTTTTGTATTATTGGAAACACAGATTGTACGTTTTTTTTATTCTGAATTCCTTACCGTAATTTTTTAAAATTTATCAAAGTCTATGCAAAAATAATTTTTGACTTTAATGTCAAATATTTTTTGAGCTACGTGTCCTTAAAATTACGAACTGACCTCAATGAATGTGGACATATGTTACAAATTAAACTCAGTGAAAAAATAAGACAAAAAATTTTTTTTGGCACAACTGCAAGTAAATATGTGGAGGCACTATTTTCACACTTTAACTCGGTGTCCTGCTCATAATTATTGTCCGATTAGAACAAAACCTAACATATAGCCTGGAAAAGTTTAAGAAAGTCGTCTGTAAAAAATAAGCCAAATCGGTGAAGGTCGCCATGCAATTTTTTTGGCATATGTACCAAAATAATGCTGTTTAAACATCTGATAAAATACAATTTTGTGTTTACAAGTAGGCGAATTGGTGTACTTTTAATTTAAAAAGACCAATACCTTATTTTGTTTCCAATAATACAAAAAAAGAATTTTGAAAATCGGTTAAGAATTGCGGCCTAAAATTTCAAATGTCCAAAATAACTTTTTTTCCCCACTGTGAGGCGGTACCATTAGGACCAACACAAAGTGTTGTTTGTAGTAAATCTACGTTCAATAAGAGCTTACCTTGGCAAAATTTTACCAAATTCAGTGGATATGGGATAGTGCGGGAGGTAGTATGGGAGCTACCCCCCCTAGAGATAAGATAAGAGAGAAATATTAATTTTTCAAAAAAAATTCATTTGTGTGGGATGTACTGAAAGGGGTCAACAGATATAGTCCATATTAATTTCTGATTCAAATTTTCATATGCGTATATCCTACGCAAAATTTTACTGAATTCAATGTTCTTACAAAAAAGGGTTAATTCTGACATTTGTATAGGAGGTACCAGAAAGGGTGGGGCAAATGTTTCGGTTTTCTTAGAATTTGTCTACTATTACAAGATGATTTAATTGACCAAATTCAAATATGGGCAATTCCACGGTGTCGAACGTGACCGTTGTACACGTTTAAAGCAAACAAAATGTTAGAATAAAACATATTTTAGATTCATCTTTTACATAATCGTATAGATCTTTAATAGTACTATCACGCGTAATTTTGTCTTTTTCAGACGAAATATTGATTACAAAAAAAGGAAAAAAAAGAAGCCGTTCAAACGTGACAAAAATAGAAGTAGTTTTCAAGGACATCTGTAAAAACATGAGATTCAGCGAAATGAAACGCAATATTTTATCAAAATTTATCAAATGTTTTTTTTTTGACCACGAAAACCCTTTCTGTGGAATTTCCAATATCCTCCAGTTGTCCGTTAGTTATTGGGGAAACATTATTATCCAAACTATGGAGTTTTTGTCATAAGAAAGTTCCACCAATTAGTCTCGCCCTGTAACCATGGCTTTCAATTTATATACCCATTTGCAGCCAACCATTTTCCAACCACTGCAGTGGGGTAAATTCACGATCTGGGCGGCCAAAATTATTTGAAGCAAATTTATGAAGCAGAACGTTAAAAAATTACTCGGTGAGGCGTAAAAAATAATAAATGTTAACATTCGGGGGTTAGAGGTTATGGTCGTTTTTATCCAAAAAAAGGTTTCTTATTAAAAATTACGACTCCAAATACTTCCCATATATCTCCACAAGGTTGCATTTTAGAGCCCTACCTCCCCATAACTTTTTATTCGTCTGGATACCCTCTAACTATAAATGCATAGAAATATAGGACATCCTGTATGTTAACTAAAGTGGTTCAGTAAAAGCGCAGAAATTATGGTCTAGTCTACCGCAGGAGGTAAATGGCTAAAAAACACAAAACCGCAAAAACCCGCAAAAATTTTTTTTCCATCTGAACAATACGATATTAAAGATTATATTTAATCACAGATTGGAGGGGTGAAAAGTGGTGATGCATAACTTTTTGCCCATAGTTCGATTTTGGTACCCATTGAAAAAACCAAAAAAACATATTTTTCAATGTTGCTTTACTAGTAGGAATTTGAATTATAATTTTATTAAGCTAAGTGGATTAAATAATATTAACCTGCTTTATAATTTTCCATTTTACCTAAATGTTTAAACAAAACACACGCCTTCCCATAGCCTGCTAAAATTGTTGCACCAAAATAGAAAATGCACAATTAGCAACAAGTAACTTTGACAGCGTGTAGAAAACGAATGTAAGCAAAATGGAATGAAAATATAACGGAATCTAGTTAAGCATTCTGTTCTCTTTACCCTACAATCGGAAATTATTAAAAACATTGGTTTTTGAATTTTGGAATTTTGGCCGCCCAGATCGTGAATTTACCCCTTTGTGCACTGGGCAGTTCCACCTAGTCTCACGTTTTGTTGTCTTGCAGTGCTTTAATGTCAGTTTCCATAGTTCTCATCCATTCTTCGTTATCTGACGAATAGATCTTAACTTTCGCTGCATAAGCGTACGTGCATTCAGGACTCTCTGCTTGGCCGTGGCCAGATTTCAATCTCTGTCCTTACTGGTGGAGATTGCTGATCCAAAACGTCCACATTGCACACTGGTCACAAATTCCAGTTCTTTTTTTGGCAGAAGGTCAAAAAACAGGAAACAACAATTTCTAGAAAATATATACATTTTCTTATTGGCAACATATAAAACTATAGTGAAAATATTGTAAAACCAGTACAGAAATTTCAGTCAGATAAACTGACTGATAAATACCATCACCCACTATAAGATATTGTGTAAGTCTTGAGTTATTGAAATTAACTGATTTGTAATTAAAAAAATTACTTATGTGTTATTAGGTATATGCTTGCTTTGGAGCGTAAACGGTTGCAGCTAAGACTTTCGGAACATAATACCAATGGTCTAGCAAAACCGCAAAAGTTTGACTTATTTGTTTACGAGGTACCGTTAGGGGCAACTCAAAGAGTCCAAAGTTTTTTTTTTTTTGTAAATTAACGATCAATTTCCAAAAATAGGTCAATTTGTATGGGAGGTACCAGAAGGGGTCTCCCGATAAAGTCCATATTCATCAAAGAGTCAAATTTTCATGAGCGTACAACTTACGCAAATTCTGACTGAATTCAGTGCACTTGTAAAAAGATTTGTATGTAACCCTATGGGGGTAAATTCGATCATTTGTATGGGAGGTACCAGAAGGGGTGTGTCAAATAGTTAGGTTTTTTTGAGGTTATGCCTCCTATTACAAGATAAATTAACTGACTAAATCTGATTGTCCCCCAGATGCCGTTTTGGAAGTTATGGGGAAATATTAATGTTCCAAAAATAGGTAATTCTGTATGGGAGGTACCGGAAGGCGTGAATCGATATAGTCCATCTTCATTCCTGAGTCTAATTTTCAAACAAAAAAGATATGTATGTAAAACTATAAGAGTCAATTCGGTCATTTGTATGTGAGGTACCAGAAGGGGTGTGTCAAATAGTTAGGCTCTCTGAGGTTTCGCCTCCTATCAAAACATTAATTTATCGACCAATTTTCATAACCCCCCAAGTGTCCTTTTGGAAGTTATGGGAGAAATATTAATTTTCCAAAAATAGGTCATTTTGTATGGGAGGTACCAGAAGGCGTGAACCGATATAGTCCATATTCATACCTGAGTTTAATTTTCATAAGCGAACATCAAAAGCAAAATTTAAGTGATCTCAGTTTACTTACAAAAAAGATATGTATGTAAAACTATAAGGGTCAATTCGGTCATTTGTATGGGAGATACCAGAAGGGGTGTGCCAAAGGTTTCGGGTTTCTTAGGGTTTGTCTACTATTGCAAAATAAATAATCTGACCAAATTTATATATCCTCAGATGGTCTGTTTGACAGCTATGGAAGAAATATTAATTATCCAAAAAATAGATAATTTTGTATGGGAGGTACCAGAAGGGGTGGGTCTATTCTGCCCATTTACAATCCAAATGGCTGCCCTATGTCCTCGATAGCTTCACGAATTTTATTTTTGAGGTCTTGAATCGACGCTGGACTGTTGGCGTAGACCCTATCTTTCAAGTGGCCCCAAAGGACGAAGTCGCAAGGTGTTAAATCACAAGATCTCGGTAGCCAATTGTGATCACCTCTTCGAGAGATGACTTCGTTGCTTGTGTGGCACGTAGCGCCGTCTTGTTGAAAGTAAACGTTGTCCAGATCAATACCATCCAAGTTCGACAATAAAAACCATTAATCATCTCTTGATAGCGCAATCCGTTCACCGTAACTGTTGATCCAACCTCATTTTCGAAAAAGTAAGGTCTAATGACCCCGCCGGACCATAAATCGCACCAAACAGTCACACGTTGAGGATGGAGAGGCTTCTCAACGATAACTCTTGGATTTTCCGTGCCCCAGATGCGACAATTTTGCTTGTTGACGTAGCCACCGAGGTGGAAATGGTCCTCATCAGTCAAGATGATTTTTCGATGGAATTCCGGATCTTTTTCATGGATTTCAATGACCCAATCAGCAAAGACACGACGTTGATGATGATCGGTCGGCTTAAGTTCTTGAGTTAACTGAACTTTATAACCCTTAACACTCAAGTCTTAATGCAAACTACGGTGTAATTACGTTTGTGGAATGCCCAATTACAAAGAACGACGAGGAATGGACAAACCTGGGTACTCTTTACCACTTTGGGCTACAGCAGCAATATACTCAGTTTTTAAAAGTGGCAGCTACCGAAATAGCGGACCATTCACAATGATACCTCTCATTGGAGAACCCTTTAAAAGGAGGTACTAGCCTAATTTTGTATTATGTATATCCAATTTATTTTGTATTGCGTCATTACCACTAATTTTGGGTGTTGTGATATTTTTGCATAAGAAAGACTACACATATTTCCACAGTATAATTGATAATTTGTTCTTGATTATTCGATTATAAAATCAATTTAAAGCATCTGATTGGTTGGAGTTTGGTGATGCATAAAAATTTAATGTGTAGAAAGTTAACTAAGGGGTCTGAAGATGAACTCGTCATGGAGTTCGAAACGCGTCATCCTAGTGCGTGACACACTGAATTTGGCCAAAAATATTTAACACCTCAAAGCTGGGAAATCACACCCTCACTAGAAGGGTGACTAGAGGCACCCCTCAAGGGGGAGTATTATCGCCGATATTATGGAATTTTGCCGTCAACGACGTTCTCAAACGGTTGGAGTCGGAAGGATGTACAGTAGTAGCGTATGCAGACGATATAGCACTCTGCGTCTCTGGGGGAAGTTTATCTTGTCTCGAACAAAGGATGCAGGACTATATCAACATCCTGGCAAACTGGTGTGCCAGTAGAGGACTCAATGCGAACCCGGACAAAACAGAACTGGTACTTTTCAGTCGGAAACAGAAATCGCCCGCTACATCCAACATCTATCTGGGCAACAAACAACTCAACTTCTCCGATACGGCGAACTACCTGGGCCTTATATTAGACAGGAAGCTTAATTGGAGACAGAACATTGAAAGCTGATCCAACAAAGCACTCATAGCTTTATATACATGTCGTAAAGCTATCGGGAAAACATGGTGATTTAAACCCAAGGTAATACTCTGGACTTACAATGCTATAGTGAAGCCAATACTACAATATGGCTCTATAGTTTGGTGGTACGCGCTCGACAAGAAGAGCAAATTCAAACAATTGGATCGTGTTCAACGGTCCTCTTGTCTCCTGATAACCGGATGTATGAGATCGACCCCCTCTAAGGCTCTCTACACGATACTCAAGTTACTACCACCTGATCTGAGCTGCAAATGCTCCGCTCTCAAATCGGCTATTCGACTAAACGAGATTGATCATTGGGATCGTTCCATCGGACATTCAAAGATCCTAAACCATATCAACATCTCACTCGAAACTGACTACGTGCTAAATACACGGAAATCAAACGTTCTATACGAAACTAGAACGCCCTCCAGAAAGAAGTGGGCAGAGAACGAGAACGCAATGTATGGACCAATAAACATCTTTACCGATGGGTCCAAACTGGATGACAAGGTCGGCTACGGTATCTACTCCGCGGATCTGGGCCTAAATATAAGATCGAGAATTCCAGACTTCTGCAGAGTTTTCCAAGCGGAAATACTTGCTATTAAACGAGCCGCGGACGTGATCAACGTGAGGAAGATATCACAGGAGGATATTCTCCTGTTCACGGATAGTCTAGCGGCGGTAAACTCGTTGAAGTCCTGTGACATCAAATCGAATGTGGTCAGTGCCTGCCGGAAATCTCTTAACGAGATATCCAGGAATAACAGAGTTCTGGTTACGTGGATTCCCGGACACAGCGGAATCGAGGGCAACTGTAGAGCGGATGAAGAGGCCAGACAGGGCTCAGCCTTGCAGGAAAGCGACGTTGAACACGTAGCACTTCGCCCTATATCCACCTGTAAAAGTACCATTGAAAATCTAACGTTTAGAATTGCAAACGACAGATGGAAGAATGAAGAAACCTGCAGAAAGGCCAAAATGACTTGGCCAGAATACAACGCGAAACGTGCATCGTACCTGGTAAGTCTTGAGAGGGACCAGATAAGGAAAATTATTACCTTCCTGACGGGACATGGACCCATAGGCAGACATGCGAGCAGAATGGGATTCGCAACGAAAAGCGAATGCTACTACTGCGGAAACAGTAGCAGTGAACCATCCACCGACCACATTATATGTGATTGCCCAGCGCTATACAGAAGGAGACTGGAAACCCTGGGGAAACCCTTCTTAAATGGTGTAGAGGAACTTGCATCGTTGGACATCGGAAGGATTAACAACTTTTGTAAAATTATCAACTGGACGGATTGGATCGAAACTCCGGATTCCCAATAGACAACTGGCAACGCAATCAGTCAGCACACGCACTGATAGCATATGTTGAAGGGATGGCACAAATGCCCAACGGGTGTCACAATGGGTCCATAGGGACCTAACTGTTCTCCTTTGAAGAAGGAGATGCCTGCATACCAACCAACCAAGTTAACTAAGTTGGCATTTGTAACGCTCTTAAAGATTATCCTGAATGTACATTTTATTCTTGATCGAAAAGTCACAAACTAAATCTCTCAAATCTAATAAGTAATCTGTTCTGTTTTCTACTTTCTCGACTTTTACATAACAGTCCTTTTCCTTTCGTACAATTACGAAATATTTTGCAAATTTTTAAACAAAATTCTCTACAATATTTTTGTAATCGATCCTACTATAAAACTCTTAAGTGGTCCAACCTACACTTAGCATAATTGCGACAAAAGCCATTGAATCTCTCAAATTTGTGTCAATATTTACCTTGACACTGTAATTTGAGACCTCTTCGCTGGTTCACTGTTTATCTACTTGCATGGATGTCTAGCTGGTGGGGCAGACTTATGCCAAGATAATGTCATTTCCGATTGTGGTCTTAATTAGATTTCACTCATCATCGATCACTTTTGATTTGATGGTTTATTGCCCCGAGCAATTGTTTAATCACACCGAATAGGCAGACAAATGAGATTCAGTGGTGATGTGTTTATTAACAACTATAGTTTGAGTAGATTCATGTGTCATGCAACATATCTGATGGTTGGTTATTATAACACACACACACACCTACGAATCCACATAGTCTATTCGCTTAGTGGTATATGGATAAGGTAGACATTAATTTAATTAGTACCATTTTAATAATTAAATAACAAAATGTTGAGCTACCGTCTCTCCTCTGGCCAGAATGCGTAATTGAGACATTTGATTTTTGAGTATATGTTACGATTTGGGTGGAGCTGTTCTAAAGGGCTTGCTGCGGGCACGGATGTAAATGATGCGAACCGATGTCTAACGTTTGTGAAAAGAGTTTTATTAAGACATTATATAGCTAATTATTTTGTCATTATATAGATGATAACTTGACGAAAGGAAGTCAAACTATATGATTAACTTATCAGTGAAGATGAATTTTAAATTCATCAATTAAATAGTTATTGACATGTAAATTAAATCGAGATTAATGTATTCGGGTATACCGACGATGATGAGTTTGAAAAGAATATAAAAGCACACAAGCGAACAGTATGCTTTTAGAATACAGGTAGATCTGTAATTGCTAGTTACTCATCTGAGTCACCAAGTGGTTTGGTCACATTTCAAATGAAAGTACAAGATGTTTTATTTTCATTCATTTGTATGTCCCCATATTGAGAGGAATATGGTAATGTCTATCATATATCCTAAAAATTAAGTTTTATTCGGCAGAATTATAGCATCGTATTGTCAGACATTCTGTGTGTCTTATTTGGATGCTGACACGAATCCTTTTAGCAGACTCTTCGTAAGATTTGTGTAAATTTACCAATTGTAGTGCATTAGCAACTTAGAACTTCTTGCGTGCACAGACTCCAACCATAATTTATTTATTTTTTATATTGAACACTTTAGTTATGTGTATGCGTAGTTTTTTCATTTCACCAAGTGACCAATTCCAACCCACTGTGATAACCTAAACAAAAAATTGATGTTAAAACATAGCCATTATGCACAAAAAGTTAACACGCTCCTAAATTGTTCACCTCTTACAAATAACATGTATGTACCTTCTAAAAGTAATATGGGTTAACGAAAGATTCATTCAGTTAAAAAGCGAATAATCGAATATTTATTTATTTCTATGCAAATTTTATTGATCTGCTTGAGTCCTTAAGAGACCCTTAAAACAAAATAAAAGGGAAAGTGAAGAAAATGATTACCATTCGTTTAGGGTTAAATAAGTGTAAACGAATATATTCAAACATACTTTGAGTATGAAGTGTAATAAAATTATATATTGCAAATGTCAGCACAATATTCTAACAAAACAATACAACAACCTTGTAAAAAACGAATTAAACTTTAAGGCCCTTGTCATAAAGAAGGTAGGCAAACCCGAATACAACGCAGTAAAGCAACTTCCATAAAAAAGGGTTTAAATGGCTTGACAAATAAACAATGTGGGAATGCTGTGTTGAAATATATTTGTACCACAATAAATGTTGGATGAAATCTGTAACACATTGAAAGGGTATTGACAGTAAACTGAGCATAGATTCTATTGCTGAAAACTTTTTGAGATGAATGTTTTCTCGCATTCGCACAACATGCTCCAGTCAACGCATTCGGTCTATCTGGACGCGCTTAACAACGTCGATGTCATTATACAGTTCATGTTTCATAAAACAATGGTACTAACCGTTAACGATGTTGGGTGCAAATTTTATTCGGAGTATTCTTCTCTCTAAATCTCCCAAATAGATTGATTCACTTGTATAATTACCCAGGATTGGTGTGAGGTTCAGTTGGATTTTTGTTCGCTTGAAGAAAATATTTTCATTAAAACCCTTGCTTAGCATATAGTAGCTTGATTTTCAGTCCGACTATGTTATTTATGGTGGGGACAAGATTAACAATATCTTCTGTCTCTTCAAAGTTATAGTTGTTACGTCTACGCACCGTCCCGAACGAAAAGACGCTTTGTTCGTCGCAACACACACTCATTTACCACTGACCCACTAATGCCGACTACTGCTCAAAGCTTGAAGATGCCGTAGTTACCTCGCGTAGTCCTCGGCAATGATATCTATATCACCACCGTATGCAAGCAGCATGCCATTTTTTTATTGCCTTACTGACTTCGTTTTGGACCGGTGATGAACAATCTATTCCGACATCGGTGATTGGAGTGATTTCGATACTTGCGTTGCCTTCGATAATGAGCTCTATCTCTGTCCTTTCCATATCTTCATTCTTTTTTATTCTCCATTAAATCTTTTCCCTCTCTGCACGCGTTAGCACTTGCGGCAGTATTGCCTTATATGCAGCATCCTTTTCCTCAGACAATCGCGACATTCTTCATCGTACCAGGATCTGTTTGAGCGTAGTTTTTCATACATATTATTACATAAGTATTACATATTAAATATTATCGATTCCGTTAGCGATGCAACGTTAAGCTTCCATTTTAAGCCGATTCACAACCTATACATGGTAGCACCTGAACAACGTTGTTTTGTGTAATTTTTTGTCACGTGTAGTGGCAGGTAGTGAGCAGTGAACTCTGGGCTAGCTACCCGTTTTTTTTTTTTTTTGGTTGTGTTTATTTAATTCATTTATAGATACATATATTATTAGTACTATAATAAACAATAGATAATTAGTAACAAAATTAATGAAAAAACACTGTCCCAAAATCGGGCTCTCAAGTATAATGACAAATATAAATAATCTATTACTTCTAATTAATTCTATAGATACATTTTGTTTAGAAACAATTGGATATTATTTAATATGTAATGAAAAAAAATTTTAAGAAAAAACATCACATTTGTATCTTTTTATACTGTGTATAAATAAAAACTTAAGTCTACAGGTAAAAGGAAAAAATACATGCATAAGCAATATGGAATCGCTAATCACTACTCAACCACCAAAATTTTGACAGCATTTTCGAAGTTGCTATATCTTTGTTTGATACTAGAGTTTCTCTTTTTCCCGGACTTTTCATTTCCTCAGTAGAAAAACAAGATAAACTATGGTAATTTTATCAATTTTGCAGTATGTACATATCAAAAAAATCGATTTCGAGATAAACGCGTTCAAAGTTTTCATTTTACACCCAACTTGTTTGAAATGGAGGAATATAAAAAGCTCTCATGCGGTGTGTATGAAAGATATTAATATGAATTTTTTTACACAACATGGAGTATGATTAAATGAACAATTCAACTGATGTTGGGCTTATTGTCAGAAGAGCATTCAATTAAATGGTGACATTTTCGTTGCTTTTCAACTTACTTCGTAAAATTGCAAATCCTTTTTATCGAGTTATTAAGTAGTCTATTACTTGATGCAACATTTGCATTTGTGATGGCATCGGTTAAAATATCGTCAAATGGTCTTTCGATACTAATGTCACAAATAGGAATTTCGTGCGATTCCAGAACTTTGTCGATAACGTCTAACGTCGAGTATAAATAAGCAGTATAAGAAGCAGTTTGAAATATGTTATTAGCATTCTTATCAAATACTGTTGGATCTTTAAGATACTTCACTAAAGAATAAAGTCGCTTGTCCCTTCTTTCTTCAATTCGCTTCTAAAATTTGCTCTGTCAAAGGTGTTTAATTTTCCCGGGAATCCCGGACGAATTTCCCGGGAAACCGGGAATTCAAAATGACCGGGAATCCCGGGAATTCCCGCCCGGGAAATCCCGGGAGAGAAACTCTATTTGATACGCTTTGATTGTGTCTAATATCGTTGCTATTGTATGATGTGATTTGTATCGATTTATCATTTGCACGTCTGTATATATGGTATAATACGGGAACACCATTTTCGTTCTGAACATAATTGTGAGTATCTAGATATATAAAGGCTTCTGGAGGCATAAACCCGTTCATTATAGCTCTTTCCAAGTATTCCTCATTTGCGTAGTATGGTGCTTTAATTAAATTATTTTCTATATTTGATGTGCACCTTAAAATATGATTTCTAATTAAATTTATAATAAAATTGTCAATTCTAATTACATTTGCTTTGTTATAAAGTTGCTTATTTGAAATATATTTTTTGTAGTCACTTTGTGGGGATCTATATAGTGATGTGCACGCTCTTAAACATTTCCTTTCAAATATTCTAATTTTTTCCATGTAATATGGCGATATGTTGAACCAAATAGGACAACCATACGTAATAATAGGGCGTATTAGAGTTTGATACATATTTATTTTTACACGAGAATCAATATATTTTGAATGGAATAAAGGTCGGTATATAAAAAAGGCTTTCCTTGCCTTTTTAATTATTTCAATAATGTGGTCATTGAAATATAAAAATTTATCCATATAAATTCCTAAGTATTTTACAATTTTTTTATTTGAAATGGCAATGTTATTTAAATTAGATTTTAGTTCAAACGATTTCCAATTTCTTCTAATGTCACTTTTGCATTTTCCAACTGGTGGTCTAAATAAGATAGTTTCGCATTTGTCTATATTAATTTTTAAATTCCAATCAATGGTAAATTGTTCAACAATATTAAAAGCTTTCTGGAGGTTCTCATTAATTTTTGATATAGTTTTGTCTGCATGGTATATAACGATATCGTCTGCAAAAGAAATTATGTTATAAATTTTTTCGGTTAACTCCATTAAAAATATGTTAAAAAGTGTGGGTGAGTTAACAGTTCCCTGTTGCAAACCATTTTCCATCTTATAAGTATATTTGCTTGTAAAATCTTGGTGAGAAATTATAAATTGTCTATTACTTATCATATTGTAAATGATTATAATCAAAGTTGGTGGAAATTGATATCCCATAAGTTTATAAATAAGACCTGGTATCCATACGTTATCAAAAGCTTTTTCCATATCAATAAGACATGCACCGGTACATAGGTTTTGGTTCCAATTCCAGTTAATGTTTGAGGTAAGCAAATTCACAGCATTAATTGTTGAATGCTGGTATTTGAATCCAAATTGCTTGTCATTCACTACCTTTTTTCGCACGTTTACTTTATTAATACTATTGTTAATACAGATTTCGAATACTTTTCCTATATTCGGCAGTAAACTAATCGGACGTATATTTTTTGGGTCACATATATCTTTATCCTTTTTTGGTAAAAGAACAACTTTTGCCTTTTTCCAAATTTCTGGGAAGTATAAATTATTTATCATATTATTAAATAATATACAGTAAACAGAAATTGCAATTATTGGTAATCTCTTCAAAATTATGTTAGGAATATCGTCTAATCCTGATGACATTTTGGGTCTTAATTTAGAAAAAATATATATCAATCTAGTCTTTGTAACGAATAAATCTCCTGCTTCTGTATCACTGAGATCATCAGCTCTTATTTGGTCATTAAAGTTTATTATTTTATTTTGACTACTCTCATATAAGGTTTTCATTTCAAGAAATCTATTGAAAGAGTCATTTACTTGTCTATGGGTAACGTTATCACTATCAGTCTCTTTATAAGAATGTAGTGACTCTAAATAAGCTCCTATTGCATCTAAAACTTGCTGAGGGTTTCTTATAACAAACGAATTTTTGTTGTCCTTCTCTACCTGAGTTGGGTCTATTCTAGCTGTTCAGTTATGTACTGATCTTATATATTAATAGATTTTGTTGCTTGTTGTTGTTCCACACAATCAACAAATATTGAGTATTTTCCCATGTTGTTGTTGTAATGTGCGTAGAAAGTGTGTACCTACTTTACTCGATCATTTCGGGTATGTTTAAATAGATACGAAAAGGGACCAACGCTTGTGTACACATTACAACAACATCAGGTAATAAATATTGTATGTATTTTGTTTACTTTAGGTTAGATTAGAATGTAGAATGTTTAGTTGTAAGAAACCATATTATAATAAATTAAGTTCCCTAAGAACCTTCAGTAGAAGAGGTTGTCTTTTATTTCTTTCCGCACTCTTCCAGTGCTAACCATTTGGTGACCCCTGTGAAAGTTCGCGCAGCTTCTAATAATATATGGTTAACTACTAGCTTTTCTTAGAATAGGCTCAGCGTTTTCCGGAATCACAATTTTCTGAAGATTAAGTGGTTGATATTTTCTACACCTCTTACTTATTTCCAAGCACATATTTGTCGGATCCTTGTGATTAATATTATTTTATTTCTGCTGTATATGTTTGTTGAGTGATAGTGAAAAATTATCAGTTATTAGTTTTCTTATCAGTTTCAATTTTGCCTTCAAAATGCTAATTGTACTATTCGGCAATGTTTGTTCAAGTCTATTGTGTTTTTTCAACAATGTTACTATTTTACTTTTTTCCGAGTGTAGTTTTTTAATAATGGTGTTGGAAAAATATTTAAAGTTATCCTTATTTTTATACTTAGGAACAGTCTTCTCAATTACCTCTGTTATAAGATCTTGCATTGTTTGCAGATAGCTGTTTATTTCGGTGTTAGAGAGATTTCTATTATTTGGTATATTTGTCCCCGAGCTAATTTTACTTGAAATACGCTTTTCAAATTTTTTCCAATTTGTTTTTCTATAATTAAGCTTAAAGTTCGTTTCTTCGTTCAAAAATGTGAAGATGTGTCTTTCATTTTGTAATCTTATGTTAATTTCTAAGGCATTATGATCACTATCATAATCTAATGTTTTGAGACAATTATATGAATTGTTCTCAGCTAATATTTGCAGTCTACAGTCTGCAATACATAAGTCAAGAAACGAACTAGTTCTTGGATACGAGGGAGTGGAGGATGCATACAGTTTGCATCTAAAATCTATTTCATTTTCCATTAACCAATCTCTAAGATTATTGCCCTTTGAGTTGTTCTTCTCATTCCCCCAATCCATGTGTTTGCAATTTAAATCTCCTGCTAGAATGTAATAAGTAGATATATTTTGTATGTTCATAGAATCAAAGAGTTTCTGCAGATCTGTTTTCAAGCTTGAATTATTGTTTCCTGCTGGGTTGTATGCAGATATAACAAACAAAAAACTGCTGGATGATATTGGTACTTTGATTATACAAGTTTCGAGATAATCAAGCCTATTCAAAATGTCGCTATAAAACATTTCATATTTTAGACCATCTTTAACTAGTATAGCAGTTCCGCCTACTCTTGTTGCTCCTCTTCTATCCTTTCTTTTAATTGTGTAATTATTAAAGTTTACTTTATGTCTAGGATTAAGTTTTGTCTTATTAAGAAGCACAATGTCAGGGTTATTGGAGTCTAGAAACACTTGTAAGTCGTACCTTCTACTAGTTTGTATAATCGAATTTACATTAATTTGAATAATTTTTAAAGATTTTGTAAATGTTTTCTGATTTTGAGGTGACATTACACGCCTATCATGGAAAAAATTGTATCTATACGGGATGTTTGTAAATGTAGTTGTTTCTGCAAATTGACTACTTGGTTAGTCAAATTAAGCATCATGCTTTTAAGTTCTTGCATAAATTGGTTTGGTAAAGAATTGTTTACATGGTTTGTTTCTATTGGCATTGTATTTTTTCCTTTTACAATATTAGCGTAACTGTTATATGGGTCTACATTAGCATTTGATATATTTCTCTTATTTTCTAAAATAGTTTGTTTTTTTGCTCTAAGTTCTCCCTTCTCATGGGCATTGTTACATTTTACACATCTTCTTGGTAGAAAACAGTTGGCTGCACTATGGAAAAATCCCTGACAATTCCTACATTGTGGTATTTCAGGCCGTCTTAGTTGCTCCCACCGTATACATCGATGTTGAAGTGTTTTGATTTGTTTCAGTTTATTAACATTGCTTTCTGGGCTAGTTTGTACCAAAAATGTTGGTAATGTATAACCCCTTTGAACCGACAGTTTGGTTGTGAATTGATTCACTTTTATAAATTTCAAATCCACATCTTGATGACTACAAAGTTCCTCAAATATGTCATCGGAATTCATGCATGCATTTAGACCTTTCAGAAGAAAAGTTTTAGTTTTTAATCCCTTAGGAGTAAATGTAAAAAAATTTGCCTTAGCTTTTTCCAAATAGGCTTTAACTCTTAGAAAATCTTCCAAAGTGTTCATATATAGCAAGTTTTTGTTTCTGAATTCTTTAATTTGAAATTCTTTAATTTTTAGTCCATTTTTAATAAATGCAATTAATTGTTTTGTTTCAATGTCCACAATATTTATTGGGGGTATTTTTTTGTTTTGTTTTGTGTCATGTTATTCACTGTGTTATTACTATTTGCTTTTGTGTCATTGATCACATTTGTTGTTTTTGTTGCTTTGGTTTGGCTAGTTATAGTAGCTGAATTTGTTATCTCTTCTTTCTCTTTAAACGCTCTCACATGTTTCTCGAATTGACTCAGCAATTCTTTGTCACATTGGGAGTCATTCTCTATGTCCAGTAGTGCATAGTAATTGCTTCTTTGCACTTTTGATGCTGAATTTGCATTCATGCTGTTGCTCTTTCTTTTTATGTCATTTTCTTTGCTATTTAATGTCTGAAGACCTGTTTCATTTTTTGTTTTAGAGTTTTGAGCATGATGCTCACTCATTTAGAAATGTTTATTTTGTTAGCTTTTAGTAATATAATTAATCAAGTATTATATACAAAATACTAATTAATCTCACTTCGCAAGGAGTAAAGATTATCGAAAAATTTGGAAAAACACCGAATATTGTTACTGATCTTCGCAATGCGTCTGACTGTCATCACGGTCACAATCACACTCCGGGCTAACTACCCGTCTTCATGTCACGAATACATAAAACGAAGAAGATGTGATTAAAGATACATTATACGAGTTCCTATAGAAAACATACGCACACCTCGCCTGAATGACGAATGGGTAGACCTAAAATAGCAACAAAAACGGTAAATGGGGTTTTGTTGGGGGGTCAATTGTGCATTAAAAATCCACTTGAATCAAAATCCTATCTCATCCTTTTTATACCCTTCACCATGCGCATGAACGGAGTGAAGGGTATATTATTTTTGTTCTTCCATTTGTAACGCCCATAAGAAGGCGTGGTAGGTATGGCAATATATATGTACATAAATGATCAGCATCTAAATCTGAGTCGATTTAAAGGTGACCGTCTGGCCGCAGTTTAAGAGATATCGAGCTGAAATTTGGAATGCAAGCTTCTATCCTTAAAGCGGAGGTTAAGTTCTAAGATGAGCCAGATCGGTCAAAAACTACTCGCACCTCCCATACAAACTCCCCCTTTTTGGGGTATTCCTACGATAACAGTTGTAGTTTAAGGGCAATCAAGCTGGAATTTTGTATGCAAGCTTCCCTACACCAAGTGGAGGTTAAGTAGTAAAATGAGACCGATCGGTCAAAAACTACTCTCACCTCCCATACAAAATCCTTCTTTTTGGGGGTGTCCGCATGTCAGTCCCCGCGATTACAGTAGTAATTTAAGAGAAATCAAGCTGAAATATTGTATGAAAGCTTTTCTGCTCTAAGCGGAGGTTGAGTTTTAAAATGAGACCGATCGGTCAAAAACTACTCTCACCTCCCATACAAACTCTCCCTTTTTTTGGGTTTGTCCCTGCGATTTCGCAAGATTCAATATCTAAGCGGAGGCTACTTGCTAAGATGTCGGTCAAAAACTACTCCCACCTCCCATTCAAACTACCTTTTTTGGGGTGTCCGCGTAACTGACCCCGCGATTATAGTCGTAGGCTAGGAAATATTGAGCTGAAATTGTATATGCAAGCTTTAATCCTATAATAGGAGCTTACGTTGTAAGATGAGCAATATCGGACGAATACTTCTCCCACCTTCATACAAACTTCCTCTTTTTGGGGGTGTCCGTCTGTATGTCCCTATAGTTTATAAGCTTTCGGGCTGAAATTTGATATGTAAGCTTCTGTCCAGAAGCAAAGGTTAAGTTCTAAGACAAACATGATCGGATTTAAACTACTCCCAGATCCCTCACAACTTCCCATTGTTGAGGAGTTACAAAATTCATAAAAATAAGCTCCAACTCACCAACTCATAAACTTATCGGTAAATCGAATAAAATCGATACAAAATTACTGACAAAATGAATGTGTGAAGCTAAAAGTAACGTCCACCATTTTTTGTGTACCATTTTTTGTGGTACAAAGTTTAATAAAATATAGTTATAGTGCAAATAACCAGTTTTACCACCATTTTTGCAAATGGTGAAGGGTATCTGAGCTTCGGCATCAAATTTTTTTGAATCAAAATCCTAGCTGATCCTTTTTTTAAGATAAAAGGACTTTTCGGTTTTTTACTCCGTTTTTTGCTTTTTTAAAAGTGACGTTCTTTGCCCCATGATTCCGATATCAAATCATAGAGATAATATATCGTGTTATATCTCATTAGAAGCGTACGGACTTCAGCTTTAAGACACTTCTGTCCAAATTGATGTTTTCAATACAATTATATGCTTTAATAAAAAAAACTAAACTTTTGAATTTAAAAAAAAAAATATTTTTTGCCGGTTTTCGTGCCGTTCGTTTCCAATGAGATATAACTCGATATATTATATCTATGATTTGATGGCGAAATCATGGGGCAAAGAACGCCACTTTTAAAAAAGCAAAAAACGGAGTAAAAGAACGAAAAATCCTTTTATCTTAAAAAAAGGACCAGCTAGGATTGTGATTAAAGAGAAGTGTCTTAAACCTGAAGTCCATACGCTTCCAAAGAGATATAATACGATATATTATCTCTATGATTTGATGGCGGAATCATAATGTAAAGAACGTCACTTCTAAAAAAAAGCGCAAAACGGAGTAAAAAAACGAAAAATCTTTTAATCTTAAAAACAGGGTCAGCTAGAATTTTGATTCAAGTGGATTTTTAATGTACAATTGACCCCTAAAAACCCCCCATTTACCGTTTTTGTTGCCATTTTAGGTCAACCCATTCGTCATTCAGGTAAGGTGTGTACGACCGCTGACCTGGCCTCGACATTAAAATTGTCCTGGAAGATTTTAATGCAAAAATTGGAATAGGAGATGTTCTTGGTCCATCAATATGAAAATTTAGCCTGCATAGCAACATGTTCGACAACGGGCTTTGGCTGGTTAGCTTCGCAACGGTATGGAATATGGTACTGAGTGGAACTAGAAAAGATATCGACAAGGGAACTTGGCTATCCACCGATCAAAACACTAAAAACAAATTGATCATGTGGTAGTCGATAGAAGGCATGCATCTTGTGTTTTGGACGTGCGTGTGATCGGTGATGCTGACATTGGCTCGGATCATTACATGGTTGCAGATAGCTGAACAAGGAAAAGCTGCAAATCCCAGATATAGCCACTGTTTCCTTAAACCAACTCTCCCAAATACTACGACACAACGCCTCCGCAACAACCGTTCTTTGATATGAAAAACGGTGCTCAGTTATATCCTGGTACAGTGAAGAATGTCGAATAGAGTCTTAGTGCAACACTTCTGCCATCTGGAATCTAAGCGCATTATGTCCTGTGCTTAAAAAAAGGTGACCAAATTTGAGCTCCAACAACCACAGGATTAGTCTTTTACCTATCGCATATAAGGTCCTGGAGTGTGTGTTATATAAAAGACTAAAGCCAGTGTTATGCAACTATATTGGTTGCTTTAGACTTGGTAAATCAACAACTGACCAGATATTCACACTGCGGCAAACCCTAAAAAGGCTCTATAGAAACAGATCGAGAGGCCGATACTGCAGAAATTACTCGAAGCCATGGCTGAGTTTGGTATTCCTATATCAATATTTACATTACAAAACGTTGTAACCTCGACCAATAGTTTGTTACATTTTTTATTTTATACTCTTCTCATTTACAGTGGCCACATTTTCTACCCAGTAAAGGTTTTTGGTGTATCTTTAACTCGTTTCACACGATTGAAATATACGCACCCGTTGTGTGACTATCGAATTTTATTTTAAGTGTACGAAAGGACGCCATTTGTATATGAATGTTACAACATTTCGTGTATAAAGTACTCATGCAAAGGGCAATGAAGTATAGAAAATCAAAACTCATAATTCATATGTCTTTTGGACATTACAATTTTATTGCATACATTTAAAATTGCAAAGCCAATGGGATTTCATAATGTATGGACGCTCACTCTCCTACAAACACGAGCGCACACACACGTCAGCATCACGTGTGCGAGTCCTGAGTGCAGCAGAAACAATTTGGGGCTTGGCACATATGTCCATCAAAGAAATGGCAAAAATTCCTGAATGGCAAAAGCACCAACCAATACGCGTATGTGGTGTGGAGTGAGGGTACTAGAGCCAAACTAAAATGTTGTCCATTTTACATGCAGAACTCATTTGATAACGAGCGAACGTATTAATAATACACTACAACGAATATATTGAGAAGACATCCGACTTTCCTCTCACTCTGTTATTTTGCGGCGTCAGCTTGCAACATTCACATGTCGGTAGCTGGTGATATCAATGGTATTGATGTTGGCGGCGCACTGGTCTCTGTTATCCTTCAAATTGCCTCACTCCGCTAGTCTATGCATGGATTGACAACAATTGTGGCGCGGTTTTCGATGCTGGCTGGAAACGAATTATCGTCTATCATTTATGGTCGTTATGCCATTGGAAATCCAATGGACGTAAGGGAAAATAAGAACAGTGCACATTCATAGAAGATATGACACTGGATCCTTTGAGTGACTGATGGTAAATAAATTTGGAATTTTTACAAAGAATGAACATAAGCGCTTTGATTTCTAGACAGGGATGTAACGAGTTACAGTGAGTTTTACTGGCATGAGTGTGAAGATAAAATGAAAACTAATCGGCTGAGACTGTATGTGAGAAATATGTAAGTAAATTTCCAGCAATTTTGTATTGGATAGATATTTACAGTGAATTATTAGTTGCTTTGTAGTTTTGTGGTCTCATGCAGTACACCAAGCATCTTTGATTTCCTGCATTCAGATTACCACGAATTCTCCGCTACATGTTTAACCCACCCCCATAGTCTTTTTGGGGTGCATGATACCCCATCGATTCGTTGTTAGGTTGCCATCATAAATTGTCGTTCCAATTATCTCATTTGTCGTTGATTAAAATAATCTCTAGTTGCTGTTAATTTATTTCATAAATGTGATCCCTTCATGGATCAAATCAATAAAATAAACTAAAACAAAATAGGCGGAATGACTGAAATCCTCAAACAACATTACACCATGTAGTGCGGAATCATGTGACAAAACCTCCCCCATGTACTTGTTGGCTTTGGTTGTTGGTGGTATCAGTACTAAAATATTTCATCCATTGGCTGTATGTACATAAATCACTTCCCGTTGCGTAGTGTCTGTGTAAGGGAATTTGTACATCTCTAGAGTATATTTTCAGTCGAACAACAATCGTAGGCCTTCATTCAATGTGTGAGAATGTATTTACTCGTACTTACATATGTTCATGCATTCATGTCCAACTGATTGTTTGTAATATTTGACAATTGAATGGCTACAAATGAAGCAAGCTAAGACAATGTGCGGTTTTACACTGATGTATAATAAAAACTCTTACGAAATATTAAATTACGCCTAGTTATGCGCATGAACTTTGAAGGTGATGGTACAAACTATAGCACATGTTATAAATGTTAAAGCTTTTTGGTCTATGTAATGTATGTCCTTAAAAATATTTTTTCAATTTAATTTTAAAAGGAGAAAAAATCTCTCAGAAGGGTCATATTCTCTGGTAAGGGGTGAACCATACCAGACTAGATGTGCTAAAAGATGGATGAGATGACAGTGGAGAGAATTGTGACATACCTGTTTTGGAACCATGAAATCGGGGAAGAAAATGTGAATACTGCGAACACTATTCCGTTTACAGCCAATGAACTAATGACAGCTGTGCTTGATTGTCGACCCAGTAAGGCACTTGGTCCCGACGGTAATGTGGATTACCAATAAAATGTCTTATCTGTTACTGGGAATGTATAAAGCTTTTAGCTGTTAAAATGATGACCGAGAATTCCCGTCATATCATATAGACCATTATGTATGTTGGATATGGTGGGGAAATTTCTTGAAAGATTGCTAAAGTCAAGGCTGATTAATGCGATAGATGCTGCTGGTGGATATGGCTTCAGACCAGGAATGTCTGCAATCGTAACACTAAGAGAAGTGATGAAGGTGGTTGATGCCGTACAGCGTGTTAATCATTTTACTAGACCTGTTGTCCCTTTCACTGTGCTGGAAGTAAAAAACGCATTTTATAGTTCAAGTTGGAAGGATGTACTGGACGCTTTAAAGGGAAACTTCTTTGTGTCACTGTACATAGTGGGAATAATAAAAACTAGCCAGCTTTGTACAATATGGACAGTGGACCTAAAAGCAAACAAGTTGTAGTGCCTCAGGAATCATAATAGAGCTGTCAGTTACGAGGGAATCTTAAAGACGCCTGAGGGCGTTATCACGTGACTTAACGAAAGTCAAGGAAGATATACGACACAGCTTATAGCAAACGTGTCAGGAAATGGCTAGAACGTTGATTAGAGGAGCGAAACTACTAAATACCTAAAAGCAAACAAGTTTAAGCGTCTCAGCGGTTATTGTTGGAACTAGTCTGGTCAGCTACGAGGGAATCCTGAGCATGCATGAGGGCGCATTTTTAGTTGGGTGTGACGATGATATTACTGCCGTTGTCACGTGGAATAGCGAAAGTCAAGTAGCTCAGGGAAAATCCACTCATTTATTTTGTAAGGTTTTGAGGGTCCTTGGGAAGACCCTAGAGGCGGCTGAGGTACCTCAGTCTAAGATAAAACCCCCGTTATAAATGGCGCCCGAGCAGAGACACGACAAAAAATCGAAAAGCGGAAAAACATCAACTGAAATGGAAACTGAGAAAAGCGCCAAAATGGGAAATAATCCTAGTGCAAGTTACAGCGGAGAACTCCCTCCAGCGAAAATACGTCGTGTTCAAAGGACGAAAACACTCAAGAGTCTAAGCTATTAAGTGCAGAATCCTTAACCTGGGTGTATCTATTGAAAAAAGATCAATTGGACGAAGAATGCTAAAGGGCTTGAATACCCACCGAAGGATATACTATGGAATACCTCAGGAAACAACTGACCGAATACATTTGAATGGAACGATTTCGAACATCCTCCGAGAATCTGCTAGAGAGAGAGATTGTTGCAAGCGAGAACACCATGATCGAACAGGATACCATGCAAATACAAATAAGTGCCAGAAAAGGTGCCAGACCGAACTGTCCGATTGCGAGGTCATGAATATAGTCGAAAAATGGGGCTACAAACTATCGAATGAAGCAAACCTGCCAGATTTTCTGGAACGCTTCCAGAAGTTAGCTGAATGTTATCATGTACCTCTGGACCTTCTGATATTTACACTGTTAGTAATTTTAGAAGGAAATATTTTAAAATGTAATGTATGTTATGTATTTCTACTACATATCACCGATGTTATCAGGACTAGAATACATTAGTAAGTACCTGCATAGAATAGGAAAGTGTAACAATTCATAATGTTTGTAAGATGTAGTCGGTTAGTATTGTCGATGTCAGGAAAGCCATCGGAGATAATTGTACTGCAGTCGCAAAATACACCTAACAGATACTTAGAGGGTCCTGAGTTACTGGGAAAACAAAACGGGAACTGGATGCAGACCAAAAGAAGAAGTAGATTGAAGTAATGCTTAAGCGGTTCAGAGGTGGAATCCATTCCGTAGAGTAATAAGGCGCAAAATGTGTATAAAATAAGGATAAATACAATATTAATAAAAGCTGCGTTCTCTTCATCCTGCATATACGACATGGCTATAAAGGTCAAATGGAACGCTTCACTGTTTAAGATGTATATATATGGGTCGCAATACTAAAAAATTTTAATGTGTGAACAATAACAAATCAAATGTAGTTTGATTCAAATGTAGTATATTTGATAAAAAAAAACGGGAAGAATTCATTTTTAAAATAAAGTCAACACATTCGTAGTTTTAAAGAAGTTAACTTTCAATAAAAAATACCTTTTAACTTTATCTAATAAAACTACTCTCGCATTGAGTCTTCTGAAGACAACTGGCACATGATATGTTGGTTATACGTTTAAACTTATACTTGAGCTGTTACTAAACACTATTTGGATCCTCTCCACATAGCAAAGTCTTGAATATATTGACTGACTTAAGACAAAATCTAGAGATTTATAAAAAATCCTTAAATATTTTTGGATTTCTATACTTGCATAAGTGTTAATTGTGTCAAATGTCTTTGTTATTTTTTCAACAAACTTCTGTAATTTTTTTCACTTCTAAATATGTCCACAATTATTGCTTTGGATTTCAACATAACTGTATAAGCAACGTCCATTGCGGAAAATTTTATTCATTTAGAATTCTTATCATTTGAATATCAACAAAGCGTAAAACACATCATAGTGTTCGACTCCATTTTTGTTGGTAGTTTGTTTATTAGTTTATATTATTTCTTGCTCTAGCAAAAAGCTCCACTATCTTGTCTTCTCACATTCGGTTTGTTATTTATGTATACACATGTGTATTTTACATTTTGTCCATAATTTGTCCGTAACTAATTGGATTTATTAAAATGAAATTTATTATAACATTATTTATTATGTTATGCTCATTTAATAATGAATTTGTGTTTGACTCGTTACAGAGCATTGAACGCAATTAATACTTGACGAAATTGTAATGAAGTCCCTCTGTGTCTGGCAAAGGTTAAAGTTGCCGGACCCTGAGTTAGCGACTACGATGTGATTTCGAATTGTCATTGCTTTTATTGGGATAACTTAATGACTTTATTAAAATTACACTGTGGTATATATTTAAAAAAAAATATGACAACAACAATATTTATTATTTAATAACGAAACGAATGATGCAGAAGTTCTTCTTTTTTGGCTACTTTCGCTTGCAGTTCTCAGAATTGAGTCCCAAAATTATGTGTTGTTCTGTTTAATATTACATATTGGAGGTGCCACAATGAATACGATAATGACCTTTTTCAGACCAATAGTGAAAAAGAACCTCATAAGTTTAAAGCACTCACTTTCATAGTACTCTAGATATATGTTAACAACTATTCACCTTGTATGAGAGGTGTCACGAACATTAATCCAATCACGACCATTTTTCAAAAAATTCAACTCACAAAGTTTCAAATCTATCACTATAATATTACTCCATTACTCACCGTATACAACACCCACTCCACGTATCAAAAATATAAATACTCTGTTTTACCCCCGTTAGATGCTGTACAAATTTCGGTAAAATCGGTTGAGATGAAGAAAAAACCGCAAAAGTACAGAGTCATTTGTTGTAAAATTTTCGATATTTTTTACAGAAAAAATTTCGCGTAGCAATTACGAATAAACCCGCCGAAAAATTTTTCTATATGGTCCCGTTTGAAGCACCTGAACAAATCACGATCCATTTGTATATATGGGCAAGGCCACCGTCAGTAACGTCACGTTCGTATACATATTTTGGTGAATATCTTTACTAAATACTATTATTTCTCCCAACTTGAGAGCGGCATATGAAATAACTCGTCATAACTGTTGTTTCATACGCAGACAATTTTGCTGTATCTCGTTTTGTTGTGAAGTTATGACCATTTTAAGCCGTCAGTAACGTCACCGGATTTTGGAAGTGTGTTTTGAGGTTACTGAACGTTTGTGTAAAAATTAGCGAATTGAAAAGAGTTTATGTTTATAATTGCCCAGTATTTAAAAAAGGAAGGCTGAAAGATTATTTTTATCCAAAAGGTGGGCTTAAATTTTATGTTTTAATCACGTAATCGCCATAAAAGCAGTGTCAGTAACGTCACACGTACGAATTTCGGTAGGATTTACAGATCTTTTTTCTCTTGGGTTAATAGAGGGACCCTAAACGACCAAAAAAATCATCGTAGAGGAGTTTTAAGATGCAACCTGGGGAGAAATTAAGACTAAACCACTCTCATAAAAAAAATTGTAGTAAATCGGACTTGACCTTTAGAGCTGATTTTTGTATGATAGAGTGTTAGTTAATTAAATTATCTCTTCAATAATGTGTATAGCTTGAGGGTTGAAATTGGTTTCGAAAAAAAGTCTTTATTAATTCAGACTTGTTAATTTTTGCAAAATTAAAGCATCGCTTCAGTTGGTTTTTTTTTTAACGTAAATAAACATAAAATATCACAAAAAAAGCAATCTTAATTGTATTCCTGCTGAGCTGCTATTTCGTCCCCAATGGTACGAATGTCACGAATGTTTTTTGCGTTTGCGAAAATTTTACTTTTTACCTTTTGGTACAACTTTCGGGCCTCACCTCTTTCCCTGTAGTTTTCGATATCCTGGCTCTCTTTTCTTCCACAGACGCTTTTTCCGTCTGACCAGGCGTTTCATTTCCCTCCTTTTCCCATTATAACGCTCCGTCACCTCACGCGTCGCCACTGGCTGCAGTTTCACCTTGTATGCAGCATCAATTTCCTCAGACATTTCGCGACATTCATCATCGTACCAGGGCATGTCTGAGCGTGGTTTTTCATTGCGGCTGTGGTCACAATATACTGCCACTGTGTGTCGGGAACATCAGAACTAGGGGGGTTTGTGTAGAGTACTTGAGAGAATTGGTTGGAGTAGGCATTGGCTATTTTTGTGATGTCTAGCTTCCTTTGCGTTTGATTACGAGTGTTTTTAGCACTAGATATATCCAGGTTGCCTTGTGGATATCTTTATGCGGGAATCTGGTTCCACTCACAACCATGTTTCCTGCCGACGTGAAACTAACCAGTCTGAATCCGTTATCGGAGGTGTTGTTGTGTAGACTGAATTTTCCGACTGCTGAACCAAGAGATCTTCCCTTCCTATTTTAGCGTTAAAATCTCCCAGAACAATTTTAATGTCATGTGCAGGGCAGCAGTCATATATCTCCTCCTGGCGCTCATAGAATGAATTTTTAATGTAATCGTCTTTGTCTTCCTTCGGGACGTGTACACAAATCAGCGTACTGTAAAAATATTTCGCCCGGATGCGAATGGTGGCTATTCGGTCACATACAGGGTTAAACCGCGAGATCAGGTGTCGAAGTCTCTTGCCGACTTTGAAACCACATCCAAATTCGTGTCTTTCTGCATGGCAGCTGTAAAAGATGTCACAGTTCTTTCGTCGTGTGCATCCCTGTCCCGTCCATCTAATCCCTTGTATTTGTCGAGGACATTCGCCAGTTGGGTAGAGGAATTCGGAATTCTTGTTGTTTCTTTTCTTCGTGTTTTCATAATAATTGTTTTGTTTAAGGAGAGTGGCTTATTAGGCCACCGCGCCCGATCCTAGTTTCTTGCGGCTGCAAGAGCCACTAAGAGAGCCTGTGTTGAGCTTCAGTAACTTCAGTTACATAGCATGCCGATTAGGTTACTGAACATTTCGCCTTCTCACATTTGCTATCACATTTGCTATCACGGATGTTCAGTGGCATTGCCCGGGGAATACGTGATCTTTCGGACTTTGTGAGCTGCTTGGGAACCTCCAAATAGAGCTTCTGGTTATTCCTAAATTAATAAAAATCTGAAAGACTCAAATAAATTCCTCATTTCCCCCTCACGCTTTCTTACCAATATAAAAACCAAAATTTGTGCATCTTACTAGTGATATTTCAAAAATATGATATCTAGAACAACTCCCTTTCGAATTTAATTTGTAGGCAAGACATTGGAAAACTGTGTAACATATGCAGTAGTTTTTGGAATCATATATTGCAAAAATTTCAGTACTGCAAGGAGCCAGAATGACAGGTGCGCCTCTGTGGACCTCTGGGAATTTTTGTTGCGGTAACGATTCAGCGGCCTTGAAGCAAATTCAATTTAAGTTATCCCCATGAAACTTGCACAGACCAAATGAATAAGGCGAATTTACCCCAGAACCCTCAGTGTGTGGACATTTATCATCATCACCTCGCATTGTAGACAATCCATTCTGGAGGACAATCAGAGTAAAGTCAATTAAAGCAATCTGTGCGGATTTTCTCGCCCTCATCCAAACACGCTTACATTTCAACACTATTAAAATACATGTAATGTAATAAAATAAAGTATTGTATTAAAACTACCTTCATTTCATCCCCTATTCGTTAAAGTCATGATCTTTTGACTGCTCACAGTAAGGGGATTTGTTCACCCTTCGTGATGAACGACAATGCCGAGGGTAGCCTGTGTTTGTGTCACAATGGAGCAAAGAGTCTGTTATGAAATGGGCTCATAACACAATGTTGGCATTGTTTACAATAATATTTGTGCCACAGTCGGTGTTGGTAAGTGGTTAGTTAATGACATAATTTGTTGCAATGTTAATGATGGGTATTATGAGATTAGCTGCTTACAAAACGCACCCGAATTAAAAGTGCTACGAGAATTTGTTTTTGTTAGTGTTGTGTTGTTATGAACACAAATTTGTGAAAAGAAATGTTTACAAGCTGATTAACGTTTAGCTTTAACAAGCTGGCTGGTTTACAAAACACTTGGAAAATAGTAAAATATAAAACATTATTAATACTCTTGCAGTTACATAAATGCGTACATATTTTCCAAATCGTTTAATTTCTCTATTGCTCTCAATCTGTACTTGAGAAGTTGTAAATTTTGATAAAAAGAGATGAAATATTACTGCTTTAAAAAGTATATATTGAAACTTTAAACTTTGTATTGGAAATATACATGTTTACCCAAAGATTCTAGTAAAAATCACACGTATATTTTTCGCCTTAATATCTGGGATGGAATACTTGCGTGTTAAAAACACTAACACCGTTATTCTTCAGATTTACACCAAGTCAGATATCCCTTTCCCCGTCTGACAAATTATTATTATTATTAGCCTTAAAAACAACTTGAAAATATATATATTTATATCTTAGTGTCTAAGTCAGAGGCCGAAATGATTAGAGATTTCCAATCGCTTCGATCTTGTGCGCACCGTCTCCAGCCAGTCCTACCAAGCAGCCTCAGTGATTCCTCCACCTGGTCTATCCAACGTAGTCGCAGTCTCCCTCTTTTGCGCCCTCCTTCGAGGTCGTAATAGAATACCTTTCGCGCTGGAGTTTCCTCATCCATCCTCCTAGCCAGCGTAATCATTGCACTTGGATTCGCTTGACCACATCAATGTCGTGGTATAACTCGTACAGCCCATGGTTCATTCGAATCCTAAACTCGCCGTTTACGCAAATGGGTCCATTTATTTTGCGGAGTATTTTTCTCTCAAACAATGCCAGATGAGCTGCATCCGCCTGTGTAAGCACCCAAAATTCGGAGGCATACATCTGGACCGGTAAAATTAGTACATTGGACTTTGGTGGTTAGAGATAGGGTGGTGTTTATGAAGTGCTCGCGTAGCCCAAAGAAACACCTGTTTACGAGCACTATTCTCCGTTTTATTTCAAGGCTGACACTGTTGTTTTTGTCCATGGTGGATCCGAGGCAGATAAATTAATCCTCTACCTCAAAGCTATAGTTTCTAAGTTCACGCTGCGTCCCCAACGGGTGGACACTTTGTTCGATGATACCATTAACTTCGTCTTGTCCTCATTTACTGCCAAACCCATTTTCGCTGACTCCCTTTCAACAGATAAGAAGACAGCTGTTACCTCTCGCATCATCCGACCGATAATGTCGATATCATCGGCTTATGCGGGCAGCATGTGGCTCTTATTAAATATGGTGACAGACATGTTAACCGCTGCATTCCTTAACACCTTCTCCATCACTATGTTTAACATTATGCATGACAAACCATCACCCTGTCTAAGACCTCTCGTCGTATTGAATGGCGCAAATTGATTCTTGCCAATCCGAACAGAGGATTTGGTATTCGTAAGGGTACGAGACGAATAATCTTCGCAGGGATACCGAACTCAGACATGGCTTCGTATAGTCGATGGCTGATGGGACTATCGAAGGCAGCTTTGTAATCGACAAAGATGTGGTAAGTGTCGATTAGCTTCTAATGGGTTTTCTCCAGAATTTGCCGTAATGTAAATATCTGATCCGTAGTGGATTTGCCTAGTCTAATGCCGCACTGATAAGATCCAATCAGGTTTTCCACAATTGGCCTAGACGTTCACACAGTATGCTATACAGGACCTTATACGCAATCGGTAAAAGGCTAATTCCACTGTAGTTTTTACACTCACTACGGTCACCTTTTTTATAGATTGGACATAGCACACTGAGATTCCAATCCTCTGGCTTTCCTTGTTGTTCTTTAGGCGGGATATGGCAGTTGTTATCTCAGCTTGGCTTGGAGGGGTACACTCGATGCTGGATTGGTACACAATCTTCAGCAGCCGAGTTTTCAGACATCAATAGGCTGCAAAAGTGGCATTTCCATAATCTCGGAGTCAGTAACGAGCTGATCATCTTTTTCTTTACGGGAGGGAAGACCTGTTTCATTAACCCTACCTTTTATCTTCTGGTAGAATTTTCGAGCTTCACCTCTGTCCCTGTATTCTTCAATACACACATCATTCCGCTCCTTCAGCTCCCGTTTTTTTCGTCTGAAGAGTCGAGTTGCCTACCGCCTTGTCTCCCTGTACTTTTCGTAAACAGCTCGCGTTGCCATTGCCTGCAGTTTAGCCCTATATGCAGCATCTTGTTCCCGGGTCGCATTGCGGCATTCGTCATCGTAGCAGGCATTATCGTTTTAGGGCTTCACATACCCCAGTACGGTCCGCGCAGTCCTTTCCATCGAGTGGGCAATATATTGCCATAGCTCGCTAGTATTTTCGGGAGTTGGAGTATCACGAACTAGTTGAGTGAGTTGGTTGGAATAGGCGTTGGCTATCTCCGCGGTCTGCAGTTTAGCGATACCCAGCTTTCTCTGTGTCTGGTTATGCAAGGTTTTCGCCCTGCTTAGCCTAGTACGCACCTTCACTGCAGTGAGGTGGTGATCCGAGTTGATGTCCGCACCCCTGATCACTTGTACGTCTAAGACATTTGACGCGTGCCTTAAATCGATTACCACTTGATCAATTTGGTTTCTCGTTACTTGATCGGGAGATATCCACGTTACCTTGTGAATGTTTTTGTGGTCAAATCGTGTGTTGCTAATTCCCATGTTCCTTGCTGCATAGAAATCAATCAGTCTGATTCCGTTTGGCGATGTGTCAAATATTTATTATATTAAAACTCAACTGTATACTAAAGCAGTAGTTGTTTTCAGCCCTAACGTGAAGACCGGCACCATAACCACAGTTAGTTTGGTAACAGAGGCAATTGTAGACCACCCCGCAAACGTTTAAGGGACCATGACTTAACATAGAATGTTGAAACTCTCTACATGGGGGCGCCTCTATCCAATTAAGGAATTTATTGGACAACTAAAGGGCGTTTCAGTTAGAACGTTGTTTTTAAATTTTGCTTAAAATTTTTAAAATTGAATTGATAGACGAAATTTTAATTATGAGCCAAAAGAACATTGATTTAGAATTTATTACAAGCTCAAGACCAAAAAATAATAGCCGACATTTACTTCTTAAAGTAAAGTTTACGGATATAAATCTGAGTTCCGTTTCGGATACTTTGTTGAATCCGCTTCGGATCCGAAACGAAATGCTTTTTGAACCCGCAACTGTAAAAACTCTCCGTTTCACACGGAATCGCATCCGATTCGGATCCGGAACTGATTTCCGTTTCGGACGGCTTAAAGAAAAAGTTTTTTTTTCTTAAATTGTAATTGTATCATTTTTTGTTTAAAAATTTTCTTTTATGATGATGAAAAAGAAAGCGATTTCACTGATTCTTTTATGAACTCTTTTACGGGCTCAAACGGGTCCGAAACTGATAGTCAAATTCACATTTTAGTGATTTAGTTTGTGACTCTTTTACGGACTCGAAAGGAGCCGTAACGAATCAGTGAAATTCCGAATTTACTGATTAAGTTTTTAACAGTTAAACGGACTGGAGACTGGTTCGTAAAGGATCAGTGAAAATTCGATTTTACTGATTCCGTTTTTAACTGTTAAACAAACTGTGAACGGATCCATAGCGGATCAGTGAAATTTCGATTTTACTGAAAAACTCGATTTCACTGATTCTGTTTTTTTTTAAATCTTAGATGCATCCGCGCCTGTTTTTGGGCACATTGAGGTGTCAGGATAGTCCTCTAATACTTTCGTTTTTTGTATGAAATGTCTGCAAATAGGGTAAATCGCCATCACATCGTTTACCGCAGACTAGTTAAATGGGTGGAGATATGAGTACCTAGAAAAGCTTTATTTACCTTTACACCCCATGAATAAAGTATGGGACAGCTTCTCACGTTATTGTGTATTAACACGCTTTCTATTTTTAGATTAACTACAAACGGCACTTACTTGTTTATAGACCAATGCGTACTTTACTGTTTGAGAAGCTTTTACTAGACATGCCGATACTCGACACTATAGTTCAAAGTTGCTTTTGACAACATCATGGGGGCCACTGATGAAAGAAAATGTAGATGACTGGAGACAGGAATCGATCCTTTCATCTCCCGTATGATAGTCTGAAGGGACTGAACACTGCTTTGATTGGTCATGTTATTTAACCATTTTCTCCGCTACAGCCGTAGTATTGTCCTTTCAACGGTCTGAATGTGGTATTTTCGATCGCATGTCGTTCATATATTGTGCGAATTACACGAAGCTCTTAAGACCAACCATGGTACGCCAGATATGTGACTAGCATGCAATTGATCTGGGTTTGAGTCCTTACACAACCAACTATATTTATTGAAACGGCGGTCTTCCCATTGTTGTTTACATCAACTTCGAGTAGTCGACGCAATAGGCCTTTGTCTGGTAAAAGCTTCACAAAGTTTAAGATTGTCGTTAAGCTGTAGACGCACCAACTTACCTAATTGCAACAAGCTCTCCCATATCCGGTTTATAGTCTACAAATGGGGATGTAGTTTTTTTTTATATAAATTCCACTACAACAAAAACTGTAAGATACTCTGAAATTATCTTTTCGCCAGAAATCACACAACCCTCGTTCATACGACATCTATTGACCATATTTTTCACACAGCAAAGTCATATATTATGCCATATCTAGTATGTCACTTTCTGTTCAAAATGTCTTTGGTTCCCAGCGCTTCTTTCCAATTATCACACTAAATCTTTGTGAATGGCTAACGTTTCAGTTGACAGCTGACAAATAATCTCTCAACTATCAAGATACTTATAATGACGCTTATTAATGTCACATTGATCGATGGAATTGTTTTAATTAAATCATCATGAAACATGAATTTTATTGCCTATTGAATTTAAACGGGTTAAACGCTTCTCATCTTTCAAAGCCCCCACACATACATAGTTGCCAACAATAACGTGTGATTTACATAGTTAAGCTTGGCAAAGTTCTACAACATCATTGGCTGCGTTGAGATGTTGGTCGTTAAACGACCCCCATTGATCGATATACGATCGTATGTATGCAATGTCCGCTTGTCACACACACGACAAGCTCACGGGATGCTACAGCCATGGAACGGGGGAATTATACTAATCACGGCTCAATGCAGTAAATTAACGACAATATTTATGGGTAAAACTCAAACTAATAAAATTTTGTTTAGAAAATAGTTTCCGAAAGTCCCCCATAACCATAATAATAAAATTATTAAAAATATGAAAACAATAGCAACAACATCATCAACAATCAGAAGAAATTCGTGGCTTAGAGAGTAGAATGAAAGAAAGAAAAGAGTGTGAATAAATTAAACCTCACGACTATAAACACTTTGATAACATCCCAAAGAACACACAAACGGATAATAGAATCAAATTGGATTTCACCGTGACATGGGCGATCACTGAACCTGGACTGGCGATAGGAAGAAATGGACGACCATTTTTAGAGAACCACTCAATTAAGGCACTCATCAAGCGTTCGTTGCGGGGTGCAGTACAGAGTTTGTCCAATCCATACGTAAACGATTACTACAGTATGAATTTATCATGTACTTTTGTATAAATTTGTATGGTACAAAATATCGCAAAAGTTAACCAACATAAGGCTTCACTTCAGCCGATGACAAGCGTTTATCGGGAGATGAGAGAGCGAGGATGTCGAATAATATAGGAATAGAGATGAAGCCTAATACTTTTAACAAAAGTACAAAGTAAAGAAGTGGAACTGGGGTATCCACCTGAAAATACAGAGATGGAACTGAGGTCACTGACATTCTGAGCGTGGAGGGAACATTTCTGTACCCAGCTCGTTGCTGACGAAATCACGCCAATTATCGGCAGTGTAGTAGGTTGCCCACGACTGAAACATATTAAAGCTGCGATCGACCTTTTCAAGACCGACGACCGACGGTAGAGATAGGCAAACATCCAAGGGATACAATTTATACCAAGAATGGCTTTAGAGAGAGATGATAATGCAGAAAGCTGCAGTAAGCACGACAGGTACCATTTTTAATAAAATGCACATGCTGTTCGCTTACGCCGATGTTATAGATATCATTTGACGAGGACGGCGTTGGGAGGCATTCGGCGGAAGTAGCTGGCCATTCCCTACAATCGTAGATTTTGCTTATATGCCGCACATAGAAAGATGTATATAATCTTCGTTCTTCTACGATTTTTTTACAGTTCAACACACCAAGTTCTGCAAAGTTCTCAGTTATCTGGTCTTTCCAAAGGAGTTTTGATCGCGCCGTCCACCGATTACATCGTCTAAGACTTTTCAAGCTGAAGCATTTTTATCCATGCGTACAACATGACCTAGCCAACGCAAGCGCTGTACCTTAATACGTCTGACCTCATCAATGTCGGTAAACAGCTCTTACAGCTCATGATTCGCATTATGGCATAACCCAGGATTTTGGTACATACATCAAGACAGGTAGATCCACTGTTTTTTGTTCGTCGAGAGAGGGCCCTGGATTCTTCTCCGGATTTCAAGGCTGACGCTAGTTTTTATGATGTTTTCGTCATCAGCGTTCCAAATTGCATTTAGCTTTTGTAATTTTAGCCGCTTTGTCGCTTTATAATCGACAATCTATTGCTCTTGGGTATTTTCCAGGATTTGCCGCAGTTTAAATATCTGGTCAGTTGTTGATTTACCAGGTCTAAAGCCACAATGATAAGGCCCGATCAGGTTGGATAACACTGAATTTAATCTCACACAAAGCACACTCGACTGCACCTTTATTATTTTTAAGCCACGATATTGCTTTTCTTACTTCGGTTCTGCTTGGTGGTGGGCAAACTAAGCCGTCGTCGAAAATTGGCATACCTTCCGGTGCGCTACCTTGGTGGGAAAGTGTTCTCTCTATATATGCAGCACACTGTGCGTATCTGTTATACAATTTCAATCCCTGTCCTTACAAGGGAAGAGCCCAGTAACGTAACCTTTTTCTTCTATTTTCTGGAAGATTCACCACTATCCTGTAACCCTTTATACCCTCGTTCTCTCGTTCTTTATCTGACGTTTTTCGCTTAAATAGCTGCCTCGCCTGTTTAACCGTTTCCTCGTGCGGTTCCCTAACAGACCAGGTTACGATTGACTGTAGCGTTGCCTGAAAGCAGCATTTTGTTCTTCAGAGGCTATGCGACATTCTTTTTCATTCCAGGATTCGTCTGAGTGCCGTTCTTCATATCCAAGCACGGTTGTTGCGTCGGTTGCCATGGAATACGCAATATGCCGGTACTGTGTATCGTGAACGTCAAAAAGATTCGTTGTGTCGTAGTAGTTAGGAGAACTGGTTGGAGTAGGCTGTGACTATCTCTGGGGTTTGCAGCTTAGCGACGTACAGCTTGTCTTGTGATTGGTAACGTGCGTTTTTTGCTTTGCTTAGTCTTATGCGCACCTTAGCTGGAACCAGGTAATGTTCCGAGCCATTATTAGTACCACGGATCATGGCCATGACATTAGATGCCTATCTTTCATAGATTACCACCTGACAAATTAAATTTTTGATGTTTTGATCGGAGATAGCGAAGTTTTCTTGGAAAAATGTTTATGCTGAAATCCGATTCCACTCACTACCACGTTCCTTACCACTGCGAATCTAAACAGCCTAAACCCGTGGTCGGACGTGTTGGTATGTAGGCTAAATTTTGTGATCGATGGACCAAGAATATTTTCCATTCTTATTTTGGTATTAATATCTCCCAGGACATTTTTAATACCGTGGCCTGAACAGTAGCTGTATGTTTCCTCTAGGCACTCGTAGAATGAATCTATAATCTCATCGTTTTTAATTTCCATGGGGGCATGTGCACAAATCAGCGTAATGTAGAAATATATCGCATTGATGTGGATTATAGCTATTCGAGCGTGGGTAAGTCGTGAGCATCCCAATCTGCTCCATCTCATCTTCTGGATGAGTGACACCTTTTTTTTATAACGAGTCCAGAAGTTCCAGGTGCATATCCTTAAATCATGCTCCCTATAACGTTTGGTGGGTTCCGTTCATTACTTATTCATTTGCTCAAGGCAAAACGAAATAGCGAAAAATTCTTGGAAAAATCGGGGTGGTTGGTTTTTAATATTAATACAGGATAAGGACACATTAAAGATTGGGACACGGAAGGTCATATCAGCTATTTTACCAAGGCAGGGAAGGCTTTGTCGACGGCTTAAGCCACTCCAGTCGAAGGAGGCATGAATTGGACAGACTGTTTTTGTTACCACCAATTTCATGCAACAGTATCTCTTAAATACCTTTGGTCTGTAGAGTATTTGGTTTTATAAAACTCGTTTGTAATTTGGGTGTAATATAAATATTTGTATGTGATTTCCTTTTTATACCTCATCATTCATATACGTTTTCATTGTTGTGCTTTTTTTTATTACATCAACGTTCTCTGCCACATTTTGTTGGGAGTTTACACTCGTACTTACCTAATAACATTTGTTCAACTTGTTGTGTTCAATTATCATGTGGTCATGTTAATTTTTCTCTAGACCAGTTGTGATTTGTGACTTGACGAATATTTGTCGGCTTTGTTTAAAGGTTTTGAAATAAAGATGTGAAAGAGATAAAATAACAAGCAACTACTACTTGGAAATATGATGTTTCTTTTCATGCATGCAAACTAAATTAAATTGTAACAAATCAATCAAAATATAAGGGGATTGCAATCGCATCATAAACTAGAAACAAACCTGGCGGACCATCTCTTTTTACCTTTAATAAGAAATCACTACCTGCTGGTATCTACGGACTTGCATTTATGACGGTGTCTAAACAAATGTAATATGTATACTTAAAAATAAGCAACGATCTATAAATTATGCTTTTCCAGTATTTTATTGGGGATCAGACATTTTTGTAATATGAGATCAAAAAGTTGATGGAACAATGTCAGAACATCATTGAACAAAATGGCTCTTACTATGTATACTAAATCTTATCTTGAATAAAAGTCGAAAATTGCAATACTATTTTTTCACATTTTGATACCATTAAGAAGCTTTGTTATTGAGCTTACTATCTCTGATTATTTAAAAGTTAACTTGTAGTATTTTGTGCCTCAATTAATAGCAATTGTGGAATTGAAATAAAAACTAAATAAAGTTACCGATTTGATGCAATTTTTCTGTTAATTTCTACAAAATATGCAATTTTCAGCTATGCGATAAAGCTTGATTTGTTGATCACTCCCACTTATACAGGTTTGACTGTATTCTATATATCTTCCTAGTGATGATGCTCTAAACATCAGAGGAATAGTTAAACAAAAGTTCACAAGTCACGCACAATTATCATCGCATCTACATATAATATCTCGCACTACGTATAGACGGGCAATCGCAACATTAGCTCCTCCAAAAAGGAATATTCAAAACCAACCGAACTAACCCCATACACTCATCTAGACGTCCCGGCGATAGCGCTGTTTTCTTTTGTCTTATAGCGTCTGATTCGGTGATTGTCTCAGACAGTCGGTCGCTTCGATATAATATCGTACAAGTATTCATATTTATATTAAATTCATCATCATAATAAAATAATAATCATATCATAACACTATTAGTTTAACCAGTTCAACAGCCAACAAAAGGAGTTGCGTTTTCAATCCACAAACCAAACACTCGAGCTTGTGCTCTTTTAGTTAATTCATCGCGCAATGCTCGACGCTGAACGTTGGACACAACTTAATTTAAGTGAAACGCGAACGCGGCAGGAGTCAAAAACGTTCCACACAATTCATTTGCTCACTCATTTTCTTTTATATCTTAATTTAAGCCACACAGAGAATGGACAGACAACAGGCGGTGGGATATGCTAACATATTAACACTCACCTCTTGGCTAACGAATGCAATAAATGCTTATAACGCGGCCGAAAACAAAAAGATTACCCCAAACGCCTTTCAAACACTCTGACACATCTCATGAATTCTGTATGCGTGTATGTGTAAGCCAAGCTCGTGGAAAACGTTGAGGAATTAATAAGCAATAAAATTGCCATGAAATTAATATTCCCATGAATCTTGTGAATATCACGCTGAGCAAATCAGTTGAATCACAAATACTCGGTCAACATTAAAAAGGTTTTGTGAGCGTTCTCCTCAGAATTGATGGGGCGACCGCAGCAGCAATATACAGCAGTGGTGTAGTTCGAGCGGTGTAAGTGGCTAGAGTGTTACAAACATACACACACACACGTACTGACATCTCAATTGGGATTTGACCAATTTACTTTGGACTTGTTAAAGAGAGCAGCACAAAACAGAAGTTGTTAAACGAAATTGACATCATTTGGAGAGGGCCGGTTAAGATGGATGTGTACAGCAATTATTAATATTAGGATGGTATGTAGGTATATGAACATTATCACAGATGAAATTTTTAAAGATCTTAATTTGGAAACTACCTTCATAAATTTTTTGTCGAATAAAAGGAGTTTATCAAAAAATTTCAGGACATAAATTTTTTTCCGAAAAGGCGAAATATTTTTGGATAATGATTTTGGATATAATGATTTGTGGACTTGCAGCGACTGAGGACAATGATGTGCTCGTTTGCCTGGCCTTGCAAGTTATATTGTTCTAGAAAATTTTAATGCGAAGGGCTGAAGGAAATAAGCTCCTGGTTCAGCAGTCGAAAAATTAAGTCTATATAGTAACACCTTCGATAATGGATTCAGACTGGGAAGCTTCGCGACGGCAAGAAACATAATAGTATGTGAAACCCGATTTCCACACAAAGATATCCACAAGGTAACCAGGATATTCCCTTATCATAAGACAAGAAACGAAAGTGATCACATGATATTCGATGAAAGGCATGTCGCGCTAAGTGTGTGATTCCTGGTTCGCACCGCCTGGTTCCAGAAATGGCAAAAACGTGCGTAACCAAGCGATATCGGCAGACTGCAAACCTCTAAATTACTGTAAACAAACTCACCCAAATCCTATGTTCCAGACTGTGACCGTTCTTGGGTATGAAAACCATACTCAGACAAATCCTGGTACAAATAAAATGTTGCGTATCCTAGGTGTAAAAAATGCAAAGGGGTTTAAATATCATCAATTATATAATGATTATATTTTGGAAATATTCAAAGTACTCCAAGAAAAACCTTATAGTAATGTACACAAATAAGTATTGCGATCTTGCATTACGCTGTAACCATGAACGGATGCTGTGTGAAGACAATAGAAAACTATCAGAATAATACGGACTCCTTCCTTACGATGTAATGATGAACATTTGTGTAATACTGATTAAATAAGGGGGGCAACATTGATCCCATATATGCTTCTCGACGACCATGTAAGCGAAAGTGAAGCGCTTGATCAGCCTATGACACCGCAAAGTAAAAGTAGAGCGGAAAATTGATCTATAGATCAAATAGGAACACAGGCATTAGGTTCACAAAATCATTATGAGCGTATCGCTGATGTCAAGATGGGATTGTCTAAGGCACAGGACGGAACGTTTAATGGAAAAAAGGAGTGAGACGAAACGACTGCTCTCTATATGTCAGATAAGATAGTGAGAGAATGCTGAAAAGTGCAGCGGTAGAGGCATAGCCCAAATATTTTACCAAGTAAATTTTAAGATGCTTTGTAAAGTCACGCGCACGCAGAGTTTTCTGCAAACATGGAGGAAACATATTTGTTTTATGTTTCTTCCCGGAGGCAGCGGAAGAGACGAAATCACGCCAATCATCGATGACAGAGTAGAATGTTCACCACTGAGTTAAAATTAGGCCAGTACCACTATTGCCTAGCTTAAGAATAACAAACCAGCTTCAGCTTATAAACACTATTTGTGACATATTCCCACTTCGAACATGTAAGAATTCGCTCGAGCCTATTCATCAAACTGACGTCTAATCTCCACCCTAATAAAGAAGATCTAGGGTTGTTATAAGCCAAGGGCATGTGGAATGTTACTGCGGCCTTTTCAAGCATTACAAAGCAGTCGCCAGCACACGTCTAGTAATAAATGAGGACAAAAACAAGTTAATAGTTTCAACTAGCGCTGCCTATGCAATAAGCCTTGTTGAGAATTATAACTTTGAATTGCTATATGATGTTACCTACCTTGGCTCCGCTGTAAATAAAAATATACAACGCCAGTTTGGAATTCAAGGGACAAGTATTTATTGCAAATGCTGTCATTATGACCATGCCCTCTGAAAACTCTACTGAATCATAAACTGGTGTTACCTGTCCTGCGCAGAATCCTGGGTAATGATTTAAGCTGCTTAATCTGTTCTGGCAGTTTTTGAGAAAAAATACTTCAAGATAGGTGGACCTATCATCGTTAACAGAGAGTACCGATGCAGTATGAATCATAATATGCATGAACTATATAACGACATATACGCAGCAAGGGACAAAAAACTTGGATGGGCCAGGTTCAGAAATTGTTATCCAAACTTGATGTAACAAAATACTTTCGGTGCGGACATCACCAACTACTGAGAATGTATGTTCGGGTGTATGTTCCCGAGTTTTCTTCCATACTTGCTTACACCGAGTAATGTTCCTGTCATTTCAATCCATAGGATTTCTTTTAGCACGTAGGAGCACTGTGCCTGGCTAATCGAATGCTGACTTTCAATATAGTATTGAACAACTTTGGTTAATTTTTTTGTTTTGAGCCTTTTTTATCATAATTTCCCAAAATATTTGTTCCTTAATAAATCACAACGTCCATTATGTGCCACCCTACATAATAATAAATACCACTGCTCAATTTGTATAGTAGATACCAATAGGCACTGATTAATTGTTCATATGCCACTTTTCTATATAATTTGGTAAATTTTTAAGATTTTGCATAAATGTTTTGCAATGTAATTTCAATGCCACCATGACGCAATTGACAAGGACTACATAAAGTAGTATTTTGGTAATAATCATAGTTTATAGAGTACCATTGTTGATAAAACCGACAAAATCTTTGTTCACCTAAATTACGTTTCCTCACGAGCATCAGTGTTGTGATATAACTGGATGCATTGCCCGAACAAATCTTTTGGATAATGAGAAATATCAAACGCTTTTCAACAGACAACTGTTTCACCCAAAACATTCGTATCCCATCTACACAAACCATGTCTACGCCTTTGTAAACATTTATATCTCCAAAAATTCGATTAATATTTGATTATTTTTTATATGATTAGATAAAGAATTGAATTCATAATGACATCGTCATCACAATCATCAATAGCCGCTTCGTCAACAAGTGCACCATGCAACGCTAATCACCACGCATCGTTCGAACTACTTTTTGACATCCCATGAAACCAACCATTGAAATGATGCTAAACAATGGACCCTTTTGATATGAATAAGAGACAAATATTCTCGCAGCAACCCATGGGACCGTAGGTATCGTTCATCTGCATCCGAGTGTGAAATGTTTTGAATCGTTTTGGTCAGTTTCTTATTGGTTTTACACTTATCTGCCATAAAATGAACAACAAATGATCAGAGCATTCATAAATAAAAGGATTAGTGTGATTATGACAGTGTCTACCATAAAATTGTATGTATTTAAATGTTATTTGGTCTGAATGGAACTCCAACTGTTTGAGTTCGTTTTCAATGAAGAGAAATTAGTGAATAGAATGCGCATTCAATTCAAATGCACAAATTGATTTTGTCTGATATCAAGTTTCTACATAGCTGGGTTTGATCCAAATTGGATGGATGCTGACAAGAAGTAGGAAACGCAAATGGCTCAAATGTCACATAATTAATAATGTAAATAATGATAATTTTGGTTCATTATGAAAGTGATGATACGTAGACATCACATTAGGGTGTGAAATATTGACAGATCGTTGAAGCTTAGATGAAATAAAGAGATAAAGAAAAAATGAGGTGGGCGTTTTAATACATTTAGTGGAAAGCGATCATGCTAATCATATAAGTAGCTGGGATTAGGAAGTTAGCTCTAAATATAATACATATGTGTGATAGTCACATTATGACACAAACGCAGTTATGGCAATACAATGTTTCGACCCAGTCACACAGTGTATCAAAGTGAGAGTAGTAGAAAAAAAGGTTTGTACGATCTCTAATAAATTCGCACAAAAAATCTTAAAAGAAATCATTTCTGAAGTGGTGGTTAAATTTACCGGTGGCTAAGGTTTCACCTGTAAACACAACGTTTTGAAAAGTTACATCTTCTTCGTAAGTCAAGGTTGATAAACGTTTAGCTTGTGTAAAATTTGACTAAATTCAGTGGACTTACAAAAAAGATATGCATGTAGAGATGTAGGGGTAATTTCGGCCATTTGCATGAGATGTTCCCGAAGGGTTGTTGCAAATGTTTCGGTTTTCGGCAGTTATCTGTTCGGAAGCTATGTTGGAAATAATTATTTTCCGAAAATATGTTATTTTGTATAGGAGGTACCAAAAGGTGTGGGATACTCTGCCTAATTGCAATTCCATAACTTCGTTTTAAAAAATATTAATTCTAGTAGATTTTCATAAGGTTCTGGGATGGTTTACTCGAGTTATGCACCCAACCAAATATCCAGTCAGACAGACGGACATGGCTCAATCCTCTTAAATAATCCTTAAACTTATTTTGTCTTAAGACACTTGGGTCCAACGCAAGGTGACCAAACTTGTGTCGCCCCCAGTAGCCCCCACCCGCCTAGGGATCCGTAAATTATAAAAAACCTTTATTAATATATGAAATGTCGTCAAGATATGAAAAACAGTTCATACATAATTTTATTATTTCAAAAAAATCTATTTTGATCCACAGTGCTTTAGTGGACGATCAGAACTAGATAAATCTTTCCCACGTCTCGACTGCTTGAATGCACCGTATTACCCACATGAACATGATTTAGCTAGATCTATCGAGCTCATCCGCTAATCAATTGCCCCGATTGTCGCTGTTTACCGGTACCCAGATAAACCTGATGTCAAAATATACATCCATCACCCTAAGTTATGAATGGCATTCCGTCACCGTCAGGGATCTACAAAAATTATATACTACTGGTATCCCCAATCTAGTGACATTATGCAGGTATTCCTATTCGGATTAAAAGTCCTTAGATAAGCTACTGGTCCGTTTTAACGGACATTGATTCGATCCTGTGTAGTACTTTAGCATGTCCAGAATGCTGCGATAGCTAACGTCACATTCTCCGATACACACCACAGATGCAGAGGATGCCGATTCAGCTGTGATATCAGGAGTCCAGATGTTTAGTACATTACCTGACCTTTTTCAATGTCTCACTAACACAAATCAATGCTTATCTCTGAATTTTTGTCAGTAATTCAGAACGTATTTTTGATGAAGGAACATCCAAACAACACTGCGATACTATAGAAATGTTTTGGTCTAACTATTGCTGTATAAATCCAATCAGTGACCTTTGAAGGCAGTAAAGAGCAACAAATGCATTTTAGACTCCCTCCTCTACATTGGTTCCCAAGACATTTACTTGACGAGGATAATCCCTAGATCCCTTGACTAGCTCTGTCAACTACAATTGCACCCCATTACGTGACTGTTGTCTAAATACTACTATTTCTGGGAAAACAGGACAAGCTCGGTTTTATGTGGGTTAAGCGATAGTCAGTGGGATAGTCGTGGACCTGCTTAATACTTTAGAAGTGAGGTTTCTACCATTGTAGACGATGGCAAGATCATCGGTTAAGGCAAATACTTTGCATTCGGCCATCTCTAATTCGAGAAGCAGTTCATTGACTGAGGTTAACCATAGAAGTGAAGACAGACCTCCAGGTGTCCCTCCTGTTAACATTACTAGCAATTGTGACTCCACCCCATTGAGCTCTGATGTTTTTTTTAACAGAAACCTTCCAAATAGGTTAAATGTATGTTAAATAATATTAAAGGCTCCCTCTAGCGTAAATTTTACTGACTATAGGATGAAGAGCTGTCTAAGGTGACCTTTCTTTAGTGTCGTTATGATAAGATATTAATAGTATATTCTGTGGAAGATAACTTCGAACATGGATTTGTAATAACCTTAAGTACAAAATATTAGAGACTGATCGGTCGACAGCCTGTGAGTTCACACGATCGCATTTAGAGCGTTCGGAATGATAACCAGATTGGTTCGCTTCCAGCATGAAGCAGCCCCGAAAGTTCTTCTAACCAACTTCAAGGTAGACACAAGGCCTCCCTTAATTGCGCTGGAATTATCGAGCGAACTGTATCTACAAAAATGTCCATGTTTCATCACCTTTCATTCAAAATCCCGCACACGGTGAATCTTTATAAAGTAAGTACCTGATGCGTGCAGTCTGGCTGTTGCCCTCTATGGATTCACAGAAGTTTCCCCATGACTTTGGATTAGCCTTCCTTAATACGCCTTTATGTAGATTAAGACTAGGTTTGTAATTGTCCCAAAAATTTTGATTTTGGCTAGCTTTGACTTTATTACTTTTGCGGGATTCATTGAGTGTGATTCTGCATGCATCTGAGAATTTCAGCTCAGATATTTTAGACGAAATATTTGTATGATTACGTAACCGTTCTTTTTGGTACAGGTAAAAGGTACTCCAGTCCGTCGTCTTAAAATTTTTAAAGTCCTCTTCGAACTGTAAATGCCTGTTATCAGAAAACTTGTGATCAGACAGTAAGCTCCCAACAGAAGCATTTATATTGAAGTTGTTAAGTAATAAAGTAAAGTAAGGACCTCCTCCTAACCAATATTATGTAGGTGGCTACCTTGCCTCTTTTATAGATTGTCAAGGCTTCATGTTTGCACTTAACGAAGGAAAATTCATCAACATAACAATTGTCTTTAGTTAAATCCTTTATTCAAATCAGAAGACTTCATTTAGAAGATTATTATAGAAGACAAAGACTTATCGCTTATTAGTTCCCCAGCCAAGCACGAAAATTTCAATTATCATTCGTACTGTGATCGGCTCACAATTAAATCTAAACAACCATTACTACTGATTTAATTTAACAATACACACGTATGTATGTGTGTTAACAAAAAATCTATTGTGAGCAATTTTCCAATTTTAAACTCATCAGGGAGAAAATTAATAAAGTTATTTATGATGTTGCCTGCAGTTGAAAACATCGTTATTGATACTGCTAGCTATTGGAAGGATTCATTCTGACTGACCCTTGTCCATGGCATAAAGTAACCGAACAATGCATTAAGTTATGTTGGTGACCGCTCATTTCTTCAAAACAAGAAAATAAACTACGGTTGGTGGTGCTGTCAGTAGTGGTGCTACCATTGTGGCTGATGTTGTTATTAACTGTTGGCGGCATTGTTGGTCCATCTTACGCCTCCGTTCAAAAGGTAACCTTTTCAGTGATTGAAGCTTTACTTTTTGTTGGGTTCTTCAAATTATGATTTAGTTTGTATTGAAAAAAACAATGCACACATACATATCCATACATAGGTGGCACAACACAGAGAATGTTTATGTCTGATATTTTGTACCTTACCACAGTTTGCCGGACGCTGTCCATGATGAAAAAGATCATCATCATTATTAACGTGATTATTGGGCCATGTTGAACATTCAATAAAAGGAAATCTGTTCGCTGTTATTACTGTTGTTAATTCGATTAAGTCATTCTCATAAAAAGGTAGACGGATAAACCGCCTCGAAACCCAAATATTTATGGCAGAATGAAAGGAAGAACGAATGGACGGACATATCCACACACACACACATGCATCCAACACAACCCTATGTGAAGTGAATGCGAGACCAAATGAGCGACCATATGGCCAAATTAAATTGGGTATATGGACGGTTAGTAATCGCAGTCTGCAGCAAGATTTAAATCTAGAGTTGTTGTGGTTTAACTGCTACGCGTCTCGAATCGTCCGGTCTTGTCTCTTAAATTAATTAAGATTTTGTTATTGATTTTAAAGTGTTTCTCGTTCTCTGTTCATACGCACAATAAACGTTTATAGTTTTCCAATGTGGCCATTTTTGTCATAATATTAATTTGCAGTTAAAGTAAAAATCTTTTTTCTCTAGAGATTGAGTAGATCGAAATATTTCGAGAAGGAATATAAACAGATCGATAACAATCGTTTAAGTGGAAGCTGGCAATCATTTCCAAAAATTTCTCAAATAAGAACTTTATCACCGCCATGACTAAAATGGAAGTGAGTGTGAAGCGCGGTGCAAATATAGACTCCTATCACTAACTAGTTGCAGCCAAGGTACGCCACGATTGCATAGTGCTAAAATCGCTCATAAACAAACTCAAAGGAAGCTTAACTTTGGAAAGCTGCATACCACCGAGATAGCCAATGCCTACTCCAACCAACTCTCTAAATTACTTCGCTCCAATCCCACTAACTCTAAAATTCTCGACACCCAGTGGCAGCGTATTGCGAATTCTATGACCAATGTTGCAACGACCGTACTGGGTTATAAAAAACCCCTCTCAAACAAGCCCTGGTACAATGAGGAATGTCGAGTGTCTATGGAAGGAAAGATTTGAAGCCTGACAGCTCTATCAAAGGTAAAAATCAAAGTTTTTGGAACAGGGATCAAGAATCAAGATTATGAGAGCAATTTTTAAAATTACCCCTGATGATAATTTGAGAGGTTGAATTACAAAACCCCATCTCTAAATATGCCTGTGACATTAATTACTTCATTAATTCGTTGAATTGTTTCGTTGCCGTTATGCCATTTCTGTTAATCTGTTCAAATATTTAATTAACATCCATAAAAACAAGATTTCCTGTTGAAAATTGATTTATGACCGAATTAAGCCCCAATCTGTAGCGTTGTTTTCGTCTGCTTATGTCGTTGTCTTTTTTTTTTTGTATCAACATTTTGTTCTCATTTAAACTTATCGTGTTCGTGTGGATTTTTTGTTACCAATTTGAAGTCTCTTTTTTTTGGCCAAAATCAATTTGTCTGTTGTGATCATTAGTTAGCTTCGAACAACAGCCTGTTTGGTGTGTTTTACGCTTAGCATTCGTGTGTGAGAACATATGTATGTTTCACATATAAACATAACTGTTGACTTCATTATAAATCAATTCAGGGAAACGGAATACTAACGTACACACAGGCACAAACACTTACGCAAACACTTGGACGTATCGAATTTTATAGGGCAACGTAAATTTAAAGTCGGCAATCAAAATTAAAACCATATCTTATTGATCGATAAAACGAAGCGTATCACACCAGAGAAGTCGGAGATCAATAGAATTGATGAATTAATTAATTTACAAACGAACTTCTTCTCATGACATCATAATTATTAAAAATGTTATGGGAAAATGTTGACGAGTGAAGGGATTTGTGGGCAAGTAGCCCATTGAGTTATGAAATATTAATTTTATTTTCATATTATGCCTCAAATATTGGTGCAGACTCTCACAGTATTGAGTTAAGTGTTTTTGAATAAATAGTAAAAGTACTTTATACGGTTGTGTATTAGTTGTTGGAAATATTAAGATCTGTAGTTCGATCTAATGTAAAAGTTGTATCCTTTGTAAAATACAGCCTACAACAATTTATATTAATATAAAATACGATGGAATTTGTATACGATGGCCTCATCAAAAATCAAACTTTTTACATTCGACAGATTAAATACTATCACTAATATGTATATAAAAACTTGCAGTAATATTGAGTACCATTTATTTATACTGTTGTAAAAAAGCGCAGATGGAAACGTAGCTGCTATGGTACTTGTGAGGCTTATGCCCCCCAATTTCCAACAAGTGAGATGTGTAATTCACTGTGATGAAAGGCGCTAAAATGTAATTCAATTTTGGACACGATGTCCTTGTAGCGGCAGAACATTTGTCACAGTCATTCCGACTTTTTTAAGCAGAAATACAAGTGAACCATTGCGACGCAAAATTCGACAAGTCACGTAGGAATCCACTAACCGTCAAGCTGTCTTTATCGCCTTCGTACGGCTGTGCATTAAACTTATGATGTTAATTGTTAATACCTGGTGTTAGAAATGAGGAAGAATGGCACGAAGCGCCAATAAACTGATACTGTTGCGAAACCAATGACAAAAATCATGCTCTTTTGAAACCCGACGGCTTTTACAACATAATTTAATATTTGTATGACTTTTGAAGTTTTTCGAGTTTTCGCATTTACTCATGATGCGAAGTCTATATATCTGGTCTATAAGACTTGCAGAACATATTACGATCCCCTACTGTCAAATATTCCCGACTGGATCCTGGATAGATATATTAAAACTTCTATCTAAACAAAACTGGTCTTGTAATTGAATAAAGACTGGGGTAGTTGAAAATAACAAGACCGGCCACTACGGTTTTACCCTGATTCGGACACGAGGAATCGAGTTTCGCAGACTATATTTTTGTCAAAAACTATCACAGTGTTATCAATATTGTTATATTAGATAGGGTCGAAAAAAAAGTTTATGTTTTCTCCCCCCAGTTTTAAAATTTTTTGAAGACAATTTGAGAACATCAAATTTTTTTCGAAATGGTTAATCAAGGACTTCATTTTGCCTATTGGTCATTATTGACTCCGACGTCAATTTTATTTTCTGATTTCTTTTCTTCGTTTGTTACACCCTAATTATGCCTATTTCTGATAAAAATTTTAGAGATCACAAAAAAGCTTTTAAAGTATATGTTTTTATTCATAAACAAAAAGTTTTAGAGGTTTAAAAAATTAATAGGTTACAAAAACTAAAATGGAGGTCGGGGTCAGAAAGGTCCAATAAGCTAAATGTAGCTCTTAATTAGCCATGAATAACGATATGGGACTCGTTTCGAACGGTTTTCAAATGACTATACAACATAATAAATACTATATTGGGGGGTCGTAGGGTGCACGGATTCAGACAAATTTGATGTTCTCATATTGTCTTCAGACACTACAAAACTGGGGGAGAAAACAAAAACTTTTTTTCCACCATAAAGAGCGACGCTATCTATGTATTGTTATATACATATTCGAAATAAAACAACATTTATTTTTAAATGTTAGTTCGTAACTTTAAGGTTTCTTTTTAAAGTAAATTTTTTAAGATTATATCCTTAATATTGTTGATGGTCATTTGGGATCTTTTTACCAAAATTTGGACATAGATCTCTCATTCTCTTGTCGGATTTTCCGTATACTCGTATGCAGTTGCTCCAGTCTCAGTTAATCAATATTTGGCAATAAAAATTGGTTGATCATGGTTTTGTATCGCTCACTAGTCACCGTTACCGTGATTCCATTGAACTTCTCGAAAAAAATATATGAAAAGGACTTTAGCAGTGACTTTGATCGGAAGTGAAATGATTAATGTTGTCGTTGAATTCATTCTTTATTCATATTACTTAGGTTACGAATTTGTTCGGGTATTTATTCTCTTCGTTAATATTACATCCAGGGTTGATAATTGTAGTCCTTCAACTCCTTTCATAAAAAATACATAAATTCGCTGCAGAGGCGAACGTCATCTGGTCATTTTTGACGGCTTATGCAAGACTTCTATAGTATGATATTCTCGACGAAACGACCTCTATAAGTTTGTGTCACCCTGCTCTGTGCCGTCCTTCAGGTTCGCCTTCAAACACCTTTCTCGCTAGAGCATTAGTATCCATCCTGGCTAAGTATATTATATAGTGTACAGGATAGGCTATCACCCTGCCTGAGACCTCTTTCTGTGTTAAATGGTTCAGAGTGATCCTTGCCAATCATAACCGAGGATTTGCTGTTTTCCAATGTCCATCTGCAAAGTCGAATTAACTTTGCAGAAATACCAAATTCAGACATGGCCTCATACAGCCTACTCCTTATCGGAGAGTCAAAGGCAGCTTTGTAGTCGACAAAGGACCTTATACACAATTGGTAACAGGCTTATACCACGGTAGTTCTTACATTCACTACGATCTCCTTTCTTGTATATGGGACATAACAGACCGAGACTCCAATCCCCGGGCATGCTCTTCTCTAGCCAGATGTTCTCCATGAGCTGATGCATCCTCCTAATCAGATCCTCCCTGCCTGCCTTAAACAATTCAGCTTGGAAACCATCGGCTCCAGTCGGAGGTGGACAGTTAATACCATCGTTATGGATTGGAGCAGGGTCTTCTGGAGTGGTGTCAGTATCCAGTAAATTTCTAAAGTGATCTCTCCATATCTTCAGAACGTTATCCGGGTCCGTCACTAGCTGACCATCGCTGTCCTTACAGGAGGGCAACCCTGTTCCACGCATTCTCGCTTTAACTCTCTTGTAGAATTTTCGGGCTTCTCCTCTACTTCGGAGCAACTCTGTGCACTCATCCTGTCTCTTCTTCAGCTCGACCTTTTTCCGTTTAAAAATACGAGTTGCCACTCGTCTCTTCTCCCTGTGCCGTTCACGAAATGCTCGCGTTGCCATTGACTGCAGTTTCACCCTGTATGCAGCATCCATCTCCCTCGAGGCATTGCGACATTCTTAAGACGGCTCGCAGTCCGTTCTATTGAGTCGGCTATATATTGCCACTGCGAGGTAATATTATCAGGGATTGGATCATTCCGTAGCACTTGAGTTAGGTTGTTGTTGTAACAGTTGGTGGTAGCTGGGGTGATAATTCTTTATACCGATTTTCTATTTATCGGCACTCGATCGGGCATATATTCCGATTATGATACGATCATTGTTCGCAACTCTGTTCGTTCCTTTGTAGATAACAAGGTTTGTGTCAAGGATTGTTAGGTGTTGTTGTTGTGAGCTTTTACGCCAAATTCCACCAAAGATGGCGCCAGCTTGCTTATTGATTTATATGAGATGTTGATAAATCATTTTCCTTGAACCTTGCTCAATCTGGATTTTTTTGTGGAAGCATCTAGAATGAGTTTTGTTGGCTGAAGAACTCGAAAGTATTTGAAAAAGTAATTGTTCATCGATGTTGATTTTGGCCAGTGCCCCAGCTGGGAATCGAACCCGCACCTTCGGATTGCTAGTCTACGTCGTTTCCACTGAGCTATCGAAGGCCACTGTTGAGTTAGGTGGTTGGAGATGGCGATCGCTACCTCTGTGGTCCCCAGTTTACCGATATCCAGCTTTCGTTGGTTACGTACGTTTTTCGCCATGCTTAGCCTTGTGCGTACCTTTACTGCGGTAAGGAAGTGATCGGAGTCAATGTTCGCACCCCTGACTACTTGTACGTCCATAAAATTCGATGCGTGCCTTCCATCGACTTCCACGTGATCTATCTAATTCCTCGTCTATTGATCTGGAGATAACCATGTTGCCTTATGAATAGTTTTATGGTCAAATCTAGTGCTGCTAACTACTATAGTTCTTGCCGCAGAGAAATCAATCAGTCTGATGCCATTTTTCGAATGAATTTTCCGATGGTAGGCTCAAATACTGTCCCCCTGCCTATTTTAGCATTAAACTCGCCTTGTACAATTTTGATGTAATGGCTGGGGCTACGGTCATATACATTTTCTAGGCTCTCGTAGAACTCGTCTTTGTCCTAATCGCTTGTTTCTTTTGTCGGAGCATGGGCACATATAAGTGTTATGTGGAAATCTATGTTTTGACTCTTATGGTGGCTATACATTCACACTCCGGGTTCAACCTTGAGACTAGGTGTCACAGTCTCTTGCCAGCCACAAATCCACATCCTAACTCGTGCTTGTTCGCATGGCCACTATAGTAGATGTCGCATGTCATTATGCGCAAGCACCCGTGTCCCGTACACCGGATTTCCTGTAAAGCGGTTATGTCAGCCTTGAATTCTTCGAGGAATTCCGCCAGTTGGATGGAGGCACCTGGTCTATACAGTGTTCTAACATTCCAGGTGCATATCCTAAAATCATGGTCCTTAATTTGTTTGCGGTGGCCGTCAACATTTTGGGAAGGCCGTTTTATTATTTTCTTACTTCTTATCATTGCAATAGTTTAAACGTTTTGACTCTTCCTCAACAATGTTGAAAAACAAAAACAACAAAACATTCCTCTAAAAATAAGCCGGGGCCTTATTTTAAGACGTATTTGGGGTATCAGGACTGGGCGTGGCATAAGGACAGGCGGACCATTTAGCAACGCACCACTTTATAAAGGAGCCCAAGGAACATAAGATCCATAGACTTCATGACACTTTTCCTTGCGTTATAAGGTCTATGACATGCCACCATTTATTCACATGATTCTCATGGTGGATGTCAAAAGTGTGTTTCTATGGGTACAAGTATTTAATAAGTTGGGTAGATTTAAGAATAAATATTTACTTAATTTATATATCAGGAAAAAACAAAACAAAAAAAAATTGCGACTCTCAATTAACTATTTACCTAATTATGTACTTCATAATAAGTTAAAAGTATAAAATGATATTGTGATTTGGTGCAATTAAATTGAAGTGTTAGAAATGCAGGTCATTTTAAGAGTATTAGCTGATACGAAGAGGGAAAAAAAATTCCCATGATCAAACAAATATGTTTGTTACTTTATACTAAACGTATGACTCCAGTAATCAATATTTATATAAATGGTGTAAAAAATGTATCAATTTAGAACGGCTAGGCCGATTCTTTTTTCAGTTGCTCGTAATTGGTAAATTGGAAAAATCTAAAATTGCTTTTTTGTATGGAATTTTGAGTGCAACTGTTGCGAATGGCTTTTCGAATCGAAAAATAGATTTTTTTTTGGAAAATTCCAGAATAAAATTATTTTTTTTTTCGACGAAATTTTGTATATTTTTGTATATGATTTGATAAAATCCTTCGGAATTGTTACGGAATGACTTTTCCAGTGGGAAAATAGAAAATCATTGGGGAAAAACTCGAAAAATTCCGGAAAAACGCCAAAAAATTACGATTTTTTTATTGACGAAATTTACCAGTTTTCGCATGATTTGATGATTTTGAACGATAATTTCGAATAAATTTTGCTTAGAGAACTAATCGAGATAAATAATATTAAGATAAAAAAATATATGTTTATATCCTATGCAATATTTTTCTATTTAAAAATTTTTTCAGAAAATGAGTTTACGTGTAAAAAATTAAGTTATCCAATTGGATTGCGGGCATTCATTCCGTAATGACTTTGTAGTTTTTTAGGGAGAGTTAGATTTCGTGCAATACTTAGTCAGACTATACACAGTTCATCCACGCCAAGGTGTATGCTTCTGTCTTTGCTATCATTCAATTCCCTGCGTAATGTGTATGGTGTTCTGTGCTCGGCATTTCGGGAGGCTTACCGAAATTTAAATTTGCTCGAAAATGGACTCAATGCTCGCAGATGCGACCGTTTCTGCGTCAGCGATTCAAATTCAAACATTGTTTGCGATCATCGGAGTGAACCCGACCGGATGACATGTGCGGCAACCTGTTGTCGACATTTGGAATGTCAGCGCCACAGAGTTCGAACAAATGTGCCGCTGTTAAATGCCGAATACAAGAACGTGAACGATTCGCTGCTGCAGGTTGTTGACGATGAAACGGGAGACATTTACTTTCTCGATGCCCCGGATAGGACAGGCAAGACATTTTTTTGTTGAATCTGGCAACAATTCGGTTAAGAACTAAAATAACGTTGACCGCTGCATCTTCTGGCATGGCTGCCACATTCTTGGAAGGCAGTCGAACTGCATATTCCGTTTTGAAACTGTCGATGAATCGCCAACAGCTAAATTGATGCGAGAATGCACAATCAACATTTGGAATAAATTCGTGATAACGAATAAACGAGCTTTGGAAGTAGTTGACCGAAGGATGAAGGATTTAAAACGATTTGGTGGGGCTATGATTTTGCTCACGAAATCTACTGCTGCTGATTTACTTAAACCATGCTTGAAACCGTCGTCAATGTCAAAAAATTAAAGTCGACCTCGAACATGAGAGTCGCATTGCAGAACCTTCCATCGTCTGCTGAATTCTCGAGACAACTGCTGGCGCTTGGTAATGGCCAAATTCGTGTTGATGTTTTGACTTAATTTGAATTGAAGTTTTTGCGAGTTTACATCGTCGGAAGAGCAACTCATCACATTGCACAAAATTATAAAAACCTCAATTGGATTAATTAACGGGCAGTACTAGCAGCGAAGCATAAAGACATCGATAGCTTGAATTTATTTTAGAAAGTGAAATCGCTGGAGGACTAGTGGGATCGATCATAATCATATTGCAGAATCTGAATCATCCGAAATTGTGCAACGGTACGCCGTTGTCCGTCAAGAATCTGATAAACAATGTGATTTAACCGATCCAATCAATAAATCGCCATTTCCCTTTTTTTTCGTGCGGTCAGCTGAACGTCGCCTTTTCCCGTTTTGGGGAACCGCCTTCGCTGTTTGTTTTTGCGGCGGAAAACTAATCCAAATACATTGTTTATAATACCACTTTCTACTGAGTTTATCAGAAGGCGTTAAATTGAGACGAGACGAAGTTCGTCGGGTCCGCTAGTAATAACATAATGTTTGTTGTTTTTGCTTATTATCATGTAATCAGCGATTATCCGATCCGATTGCTGGGGAATTGCGTCAATATTCAACTGTGGTGGTGATGTAAATGGACTATTATTTTTTTGACGCAATATTGAAACTAAAATCACATTTTGTTGTAATGCTTACGTTACCAGTGTTCTTCTAAATTTCGCATAGATCCATAGTAGGGATGTAACGAATGTGCTTTAGCGAATGCGAATATTGGAATATTTTTTTTGCGAAAGCGAATTCGAATACTTATTTTTGGTTTTGCGAATGCGAATGCGAATATTCCAAAATTGTTTAGCGAAAGGCAAAAAATGGTTTACGTAAACGAATAATTTAGTATCATTCCTACTGTCTGCCTTTTCAAATAAAAATATGTATTCCAGTTAAATAATTAAACATAAAATATTGATTTCAAAGTAAAACAAAAACAAAAAAAATATATAATTCTCAGAAAATCAGTCTTTAAGGTAACTAAACAATAATTTTATTTACTTTCGAAAACTTTGACGTATTCAGTATTCAAAGTTTAGTAGAGCCAAGTAGTATTTAACAAAAAGAAGCTTCGCTGCTTCTTCGCTATGCAATCTAGTTCTTTGTGGAATATATATAAGTCCGGCTCCACTAAACAACTGTTCGCTAGGAACACTTCTCGGAGGCGTAGCTAAGAACTGGCGTGCCAAAGGTACTTTCTGTTGATATTTCGAGCTGTTTCGTTTCCACCACAATAAAGGATCTTCGCATATGCGAATGCGAACGTTCGTTACATCCCTAATCCATAGTATTCTGAACAGTTGCTTTTATTACTAATTTCATATTAAACCAGTTATTTTCCTCAACAAATGGGTTTCTACATTTTGCTCCCATTCCACAATGGTTTCAAATCAATTTTTTCTGGCCAAAATTATTTAAGTTAAGAAAATTATCATTTTTGTTCAGAAATAAATTAATATTGTTATATGTTGTGAATTGTATATCTTTTTCTTCCTAATTGATCCAAATCTGCTTTCTGCTTTGGTAGCTTATAATTAACGAATAAAAACAAATATTAATTCAATTAAAATCTTATTTTTATGCGGTGAAAATAAAATTATACATTAAGTGTCAGTTATGTCTAGCTTGCTCTCTTAGATTATATTGCCATCTTCGAATTCGTCTTCATATTCTTCATATTTTGTCATATTCGACTTCATATTTTTAAAACGAAGGTTGTTTAGAAAAATGTATATACATTTAATAATCGCAAGTATTCGCAAGATGTAATTAAAGAATATGGTTGAGCAGATCACATGTTGTTTTTGAAAGTTAATTTTATGCTGGACAAACTTGGACTTTTTTTTTAAACTTTAATTCAAATTGAATAAAGTAAAAAATTATAAAATTAAATATGCATGTAAACAAGGTGAATTATTTCCTATTTATCTTTCTTTTTCAAACTTGTTATAGGGAATTATTTAAGTACTTACTATGGGTAAGATTATCCATTACAACTTTTTTTTAAATTTGTTTTATTTTTATAAAAACACCGTATGACAAAATACATATGTTGTACTGCACTCAAATGTTTTCAAAACTATACTAAAAATTTCTAACTTTGTCGCTCCAATGACTAACGGTTAACAACAGTTTACAAAAATAGAAGTAATTTCTGGTTGCTTTGATGTGTTTTTAATATTTATGTAACGACAAAAATGGTAAAACACAAAGGTAAAAAAAATAATTTTGGCCACGTATTTGCTCAGAGGGACCATTGTGCATTCGATAGATTGTTCCCCCCCCCCAAATAAAAGATTTTCTTTAATTTTATATTTGATATAATTTTCAGTTTATTTTCAGTTTCCTTCTGATATCATTTTTCATATTATTCGCTAGTAAATTGTACACATCTTACGTGATAAACTAAATATACAATTAATAGTAATTAATTAAATATGTTAATTGTATACACATAATGACATACACACTCATACATAGAAGCATGTATGTATGTCGATAAATATGTATACTTAGAATATAGTGTACATACATAGTACATATTAATAGGAAACATTGCTGTTGAAAAAGTCTTTACATAGATATTTTAGCGACGCTAACATTTGAAGGTTGAGAGGGACTGGGTCGGGGCGATCATTTCATACACTTACAGTATTTCACAAGAAAAATCTATAAAAATAAACATAATAATTTAATAAAGCAATAACCAAAATAATATTATAAATAACACTAAGTACATATTTAGGTATACCTAAAATAAAATAAAAAAAAATAACTAACTTATTGTTTAATAATTATCATGTCTAATTTGCACTACATTACACACATACATTTAAATTTACATACAACTACACTGTAATAGTGGTTACAACGAAAAAATAAATGCAAACGAGACGTAAAATCAATATGTATTAACAAAAGTTATACAATAATGTGTCTTAGCTGCTAGATGCTAGAGGTGGTGTCTGGATGTGATTGATGTTTGTTAACAAAACAATAAAGTGTTCCCGTACTTATTAATTCGTATGATATTTGGTAGTTTTGCTTCCTTTTGAATGTTTTTTTTATAATAACAAAAAATATAAAATATAAGGGTATATTTTGTTATACTTGTTACAACAAAATGGGAAAAAATTTGAAGTTAACAAACATATTTGAAATTTATTAAAGTGCGCATAGTTTTAATAAATACTACACTCTATTTGAATGTCTGTCTTAATTATATTAAGATTATTTTCTTTGTTTGACAATGAAATTATTTAAAAAAAAAAACACTGAATTAAAAACTCCAAATTACTGTAGACACATATGTGTTGACATTCAGTATGATTTAAATGTTGTTGTACACAACCAGTTAGTCGTTTTATGTTGCTTTCGCCTTAGTGGTGTATGTTATGTTACTACCATTTAGTATTGTTAGCATAATATAGTGTACGCATTTGAACCTATATCGTGGTATAGTGAATGGTATTTTATACATAAGAGCATTTTTATAGACTGCGATAAAATTTTGGATACCATGTGAAGTCATCTATAATGTATGGGTTGAATGGTAAGGTATGAAACAGAAGTGGTGGTAATTTTTGTTTATGTTTTGTTCGTCGAGTTTGTGAGAACTTGACATTCTCTTTCTACGAGGCAATCTGTATAGCTATTCCGGATCCAGCCACGAATGCAAAAAAATCCTTACTCAAGAAAGAATTATCATTTGTTTATCGGATTTTGAGGCATTTGACATTAGACTGGCTCAATGTGCAAACACATTAAAATCTTGTCCATTGTCCACATTAAAATCTTGTCCAATGCTACCCCTATTGAAATCAACAAAATAAATATAAATTTCAAATTTTAGACAAATCGGACAATATTTATAGGTCGTTAGAAATTTACGATTTTACACTGTAAACTTTATGTATGTAACCTGATACACAAAAACAAAAAGTTGAAATTTATAGCGACCTTTAAATATTGTCTGATTGCTCAAATTTTTGGTATGCACACTAGGGTGGGGCGATTAGTATGGAAGGAAAAAAATCTTAATGGGCGCTTCGTGTTTCTGATTCTTGGGATTGTACTGAGCAAAAAAGTCCACTAGACCATATGTCTACGGTGAAAATCGAGCCTCCCCATTTTGACTTGAAGTTTTTTCTCAAACCTTATTTTTTTGAAAAATTTGCAAATGTTCTTCGGCTCATATTTCGTAAACTATTTAAAATTTTGACTTATTTTCAAAACTAAAGTTATAGCTATTATCTCGGGCTACAATTTCTCTGAACATATTATTTAGAAAAAACTTCGTTTGCATGGTGAAATAGTCGAAAATGTGGAAAATTCACCACTTTTTGTCACGTTTTTTTAGATATTTTGGCCTATAACAGCCAAACCATTGAGATTTTCGATCCAATACTAACACAAAAATGGTAGCCAAGACAATAGTTAAGAACTCTCTAGTACATCGCAAATGCATTGGAACACTCCTTCTAGTAGTTTTGGCCTTGTGAAAGTGCATATTTTTCGTGAAAATATTGATAAATTACCATTTTCAATTGTTCATAGGGCAAAATCATAAAAATGTTATATTTCTTATTTTTATTCTATTTTATTATTTTATTCTATTTATCTTATTTCTTATTTTTTAGTCTTCTATTGGTTTCAGTTCATTTGACCCATTTTTGTTAGTTTATTGTAAACGATCACAGCATCAAATACACATAAAATTAAATACGCATTTTTAAATATTTGCCGCAAATGTAAGTTTTATAAATAATTGTTTCGTGTATAAACTGTGCAGTGCTATTAAAAAACATTTTTTTTATTTAAGAAATAGAACATTTTTATGATTTTGCGCTATGAACAACTGAAAATGGTAATTTATCAATATTTTCATGAAAAATATGCACTTTCACAGGGCCAAAACCGCCTGAAGGAGCATTCCAATGAATTTGCGATGTACTAGAGAGTTCTTAACTATTGTCTTGGCTACCATTTTTGTGTTAGTATTGGATCGAAAATATCAATGGTTTGGCTGTTATAGGCCAAAATATCTAAAAAACGGGACAAAAAGTGGTGAATTTTCTACATTTTCGACTTTTTGACCATGCAAACGAAGTTTTTTGTAAATAATGTATTCAGAGAAATTGAATAAGATGTTCAAATCGCCCCACCCTAATGCACACACCTTTAGATGAATGGAACAGGGGCGGCCTTGTGAGGACAAAAATTCATCTGCAAACTCCATACTTTCTTCAGCCAGTCTTATATGACATGATACATTTATCACAAAACTATGACAAGTCTGCTGTTGAGGGGTCGTGGCTGGATTCTAAATAGTTATACAAATTGCTGGCAGTATAAAAATGTCAATCTGGTACAAAAGAAACGATTTTAAGATGGCTTTATCGTAAGCGAAATGATTCGATACTTATGAAGAAGAGCTAATGAAATTAAAAAAATGGTTTTATGACGAGCAAGTCAGACCGATTATTACTTTTTATCAAATTAATCCGATACCTATGTATTGCATTATTCAGACCTGATTCAGTCATAAAGCGTGACTTGTGACTACATTATTTATCCGTCCAATCCGTGACCAATGTTTATGTAGCATTTTTACCTTATTCTACACTGAAAGACATTGTTTATTATTAAATCGATGATTAAAGTTCATCATTGAATTAATGACAAATTTTATTAATTCAATAAAAACGTTTTTCAATTTGAAGATTGTACGGTACTAATATTGGATTATTCTTCGACCTGTCATGTTGAATATTAACGGCCGTATTCAAATATTGGTGCTGGACGTTTTCGGCTGATATCTACTTCGCATGTAAACAATTGACATAATTGTAGATATATATATATACAGCTGATGATGTACCATAGTGCATCAATTCGTCACAAAGGGGCCTGAGGGTGAACTCGTTATGAATTGACCATTATCATCAACAATAAAACACTTTTCTGATCGTTTAACCAATTTGATGTATCATTTGATACACTAACACAAAATTGATATTAAAAGTATTTAGTTACACTATCGCTGAATAACTTGAGTATTGTTTCACTGTAAAATATCTGATATCTGAAGCGTAATTTAATGAAAACCACTGGTGCATCACACTTTTCAATGAAAAATTCTCAATGTTTACATTTTTATTTTTGAAAGATTCTCACATTCTCCTTGATCTGAGGTGTCATTAATTAAGTAAAAGGTTTGCCAGTTACGAATATGAATTGTTTAATAACTGAAGATGCGTAAAAAAGTAAAAACTTACTACAAAAGTGATAACTCAAACGTGGCCACATTTCGAACATTACAGGGCGATGGTCCTCATAGAAAGTTTCCAGAAAGCGTAATTTCACATTATAGTCAATTCACCACTAGGATTATGTGATTGAACGCCATTTGAATGGCATCATTTGAAAATCAACGTTTTTCAAGTTATCGCCAAAATACCGCCCGAAATATGCAAAAAAAAAGTCGACTATTGCAACCGACCTAGAAGCGGTAATTTGAATTACATTGTATTTCGTACGTAATGTCAAAATCTAAGCACTATAATAAAATTAAAGTTTCATTTGAATAATAGTCTTATGTGTGTTTTATTTAAATTTACTTTTAAAACCGACAAATGAATAACTCTTTATATTTAAGTGATAGGTGTAATCAAGCTTGAGGTCTTTTACGTTTTGTTATTGCTTTATTCGCTTAATGATTATTTTAGATCAATCTACATAATAAAATATAATTAAAATATACAGCTATATTCTGGAAAACAATTCGGTTTGAAAACAGAGCAAAATCGGTAAAAATGTTTTAACAAGTATTTATTACCTTTTTTCCCAATTTGCTCTGTTTTAAAGCAGAATTGCTTTCCAGAACATGACTGATAAACGTTGTTTTGAAAACATAAAATGAAAAATAAAGCAAAGAACATATGGGTGACTGAATTGTTCTTCATCAATTCAATGAAAAAGGGTCGTAAGTTGAAAAACGAGGAAATGTTTTGAATGATGATTTTTTCGTTCAGTGTAGTTTAATTTACAAATATATAGAGTATAAACCCTTAGATTATTAGGGAAATAAAGAGTACCTTATAAGCAAATTATTAAAAGAATTTGGCTCTGTAGCAACTTCCCACTTGAAGCCGTTAGTGAAAGATACTTTTTCACACAGTAAAACTGGTTCATTTCCATTTTTACGCCAAGCCATATAACTGTGCTAATTTTTTGAACATAACTGTGCTTTGTTTTGACGATAATTAACTGCTATCTATATACCTATACTGTCAAATGTTAAATAAGTTAAGACAAACTCTTTAAATCGGCACTTATATCTACGATCCAGACTTACGGAAGAGGTGTTATTCTGTCATAAATTAAGGCTCTACACTTATTAATCAATGTTATACATTCGAAAAATAAATATTTCAAACAACGTGATTGTTAACCAAATGAGTTGTTGTTCTTCTTTAAACGCGGCAAAAACATCCCCAAATTTGAATTCTCCTTCCCAACTTGTGGCAATTCTTTTATGCCTTCCTTTCGTACCTACATTATAAATCGCTTCACATTACATTTTAATGCATTTACAAAATTTTCGTTTTTTCCGTTAATCGCCGCCGTTCACATTACAAACACCACCATGTATGATCATGTCAATTACCTGAATATCGAGCAATTTGTTTTGCATTGACTTGACATTAAACTTAATGTCCTGACATCAGGATATGCCAGGGGGCGTGTTAATTTCAAGAGTTTAAAATAAATGCAGGCAAGTCTCTTGTCTCACCTTACCACTCGTACCCTGATAAATTTCTTCGCATTACATTTAATAGGCCGCTGTTATGTACAATACAATTAAATCATTATGAAATGTGTCTTCATATTCATATCATGGCACTCAAAGAGGGCAATGCAGAGATGGGGAGAGAGAGGGACACCAAAATACATATACATATATATATAAAACCTAAAAGAAATATGCGCGTAACGTTAATTGGTTAACGTAAAGGAACATGTGTGGTTGTTGTGTGTTTTCTTCTTCTTCTTTGTTCTTTGTTGTTTTAAATAAGTTTAGCGTTTTTTGTTTTAGCGTTAATGATTATGTCTTGGTTTTTTTTGCCGCATGGATTCCATTTCACTTCCATACGAAAATGTGTTGTTGGCTTAATGAGCCATCATTTGTCATCGGGCGTTTGGGGTTTGTTTGCTAGGTGATGGCATGGGTGATGGAGATGGTAGGGAGGGGTATGGATAGCGAAGTTTTTGCTTCGAACTAAAGATTTCTCTATTACTAGTCCATTAGTCAACAACAATAACAACAACAGCGACAACAGCAGCATTCTTACTTGTGTTGCCTGATGTGATGCTATCTTTTTGGTTTTCCTGTACGCTGGGCCACGCCTACAAGACTCATGTGTTGTTGAACAGCAGCGATTCTATGCTAAACGGATTACTGCGTCGTATACTAATCGGTGAGGTTTGCTGGTGATGATTCGGCGAGGGAGACGAGGAAGAGGCTGAAATGTTTTCCAGTTTCACATGGAAATTCGTGGATCTTCCGGGAAATAGGAATGGCTTCTCACAACCTTCGTTGCCGTTCAGCATGTGATGGTGATGGTGGAGATGATTGCTGTTGTGGTCGTCGTCGCGGGATGCATCCATGCCGCCGCCATTGGACATGGGACTGCCGAGGCCGTTCGGACTGCCACTGGGCGAGTAGCTGTTGTTGGCCATGTCACTGCTGCGCGGACTGCGATATTCCATATCGTCACAGTCATCGTCGCTCTCCGTGCCGCCGACCACATCAATGTGAATGCTGTCATCTTCGAGGTCGGAATCGGAAAAAGTACCGTTGGCTTTGTGTTGTGATATGTATTCAGCCTTGAGTGCCTCAAAGTCGACCGTGATGCCTTTGGCTTGTAATTTGCGGGCTTGTCGATCGATAGCCTTGGCTAGTTTCTTTCTTCGACGTGCTCTGGATAGAGAGAGAAAAAAGAAACAAAACAAAATAATGGAAACGAATTAAAAATGGGGGCAAATACTGAAGAAGAGAAGAGAGGAGAGTTTTATTGAGAATTTCCTTGCTTTGATGGGCTATGAAATTTCAAAAGTTTTGATCTTAAGCAGTATTTTTGGTAAAAAGTTTTTCTGAGATTACATTACTGTAGGAAAACATAAAAAATATAGTTGTGAGTGCGCTTTATCCGAAACCACATCTTTATCTTGTTTAAGTCCATAAAAACCGATCCGAAAATATTTATAGGTATGAATTAACAAATAGTTGACCCAAAAGTATCTTTGGTACCTCCATATAACTTTGGATATTAAGTGTTACAACAATATAACATTGGTTGTGACATTTAATAACACAGTACAACATTTTTCAGCTTATTGATTTGGGACTCAATTCTGAGAACTGCACGTGAAAGTAACCCAAAAAAAAAGAAGTTCTGCATCATTTGTTTTGTCAAGTTACATGCCATAAATATTTTATATCGATTTGAAGTTAGTAAGTATCGTTTAGGGGAATTTGACACGTTTAAGGTTCTATTGTTTGACATAACTCGAGAATCACTAGACCGATTTAGATGAAACAAATTTTAAAAAAAATTAAGAATTACAATTTCTTTAATCTGTTCATATAACTTTTCCCTACATAAGCAACAGTTTCACTTTTCAATTCATCAAATGATTTTCAATTGGGTTATTTTGTGGCGTATGATTAACGTGGAATATTACTATCATACGCCACCCTATAGTATTTATGTTATGTCAAACAAAAGAGTCTAAAACGTAACAAATTCCCCTATACGATACTTACTAACTTCAAATCGATATTAAATTATTATGGCATGTAACTTGACAAAACAAATGATGCAGAACTTCTTCTTTTTGGGGCTACATTCACGTGCAGTTCTCAGAATTGAGTCCCAAAATCATGTGTTGTACTGTGTATGTTATAAGATATTATATAATAATTTCTACTATTATGGTTTACCCATATCAATAATAACGTATGTATATATAATCCGTGCTGTTTAGATCATATACCTTAAAGCTGAGAAAACTCTCCTTGCATCATGTTTTATATGCATATAATTATATCACTATTGCATTCGTTTGTCTTACCTTTCTTTAGCTTTCAATTCGTTGGGCGGGATGGGTTCACCGGAGCAGGTTTGTGGTTGGGCATTGTGGGCAGGTCTTCCAGGTCCTTTTTTGGTATGCTCACGTTTTCTAACTTTGGCACGCCGATTCTGGAACCATACCTATCTGAAACAAAGCGTATAATATTAGAAAATATGTTTTTTTCTCTTCGAGGAGATAAAATATATTAAAGAGGTTGTTTTGTAAAAACTATGCTAAGTTTTCGTATGAACTGTAAAAGACACTTAAGTTTTAAGGAAGATTGAAAATATGAAGGGATATCATAATTAAGTGACATCATTGCAAATTTTATTGATAAAGGCTGGTGGTATTGACCTAAGACGGAATTTCGTTTTATCACCATTCTTTGGAAAAATAATGGCAGTGGCAATAAAGCAAAAAAAAACAAGTTATTATGTTAATTATTATTTATTATTACGAGGAGTGTTCATTTCTTTAATTAGAACTATCCTAAGCTCATTGTAAAGCAATTTTTGTTTGTTAGTTTTTTTTATTTAAAAAAAGTAACTATTAATTCAAACAAAAGTTTTAAAAGAGGTCACAACTGTAAAATTTCCAGTTTCTCCTATGCCATAAACCCTTATCCCTTTAGGTTAGGGTATGTTTTTATTTTTCATCAGTAAAATCTTTAGTTTTGCATTCGCCAATTTCAGCAGCTTTTGTTAAAACTACCGAGTTTATACATAAAAACCCTCTTAGCCTCCTTTAAGTTAGTCCCTTATCTTCAACATTTGGCAGTCATATCCACTGCACCTCCATTTAAAACTAAACTTACCGCAACACGACTCTCTTTCAAGTCCAACCTCATTGCTAAGGCTTCGCGCATAAAGATGTCCGGATAGTGGCTGGCCGAAAATGCTCGCTCCAACTCTTCCAATTGCCAGGAATTGAAATTCGTTCGCGAACGTCTCCGTTTGGCCGCACTGCTCTCATCCTCGCCGTCGGCCGAAAATCCTAAAATGAAATATAAACAAAAATTGTTCTCATAACTTATAGCACAACTAAAATAAATTCTAATTAAATATGTGTTCATATGTGAAAAACTATTAAAGTTTTAGCCGCAAAATTATGCCCTTCCCCTGACTGCCAACTACTAGAAAAGTCAATTAATAACTTTTACCGAAAACGTGTTTTCAAACAACCAACATTTACATATCAAACGCAAACTAACACACGGTGGCCCTTTTTATGTCGAGGGTGGGATTTGTGGCCCATTTACATATATTTTGATTTTAATTACACAGCAAACACACACACACACACTCGACAATAATAAATATTCATAATCATATATTTCAATTATCTACATTGGGTGGCTGGGGGAGGGAGGAAGGTGGACGAACGGAACTGTTATTATTTCTAATGGGAGCCAAGTTAGTTGTGCTGTTGCTAACAACAAATATGGCAACAACATTTTAATTATAAATCGTTTTGAATACGCACTACACACTCTGCAATCCCCTGATAATGCCCCCATAAGTCCCTCGGAGCCCCTCCAGCTCACTAGATACGTAATTGTAGTGGAACACAATGCAAACGATTGTGAGAACAAAAAAATCATAAATGTTCATTCCGGCCCAACATTTGCAGTGGCGGCGGCAGTAGCGTCAGCAGCAGAAGTAAAAGGCAATAAATTTACAAAACAGCCAACAAAAGAGCATTTAAATAACAACGGGCGAAGGGAATAGGGCTAGAGACACAACGGAATCGAAATGGAAATAGAAATGGCCGGGGAAATTTTGTATGAATGGATGAATGAAAATGACCATTTGTGCTGTAATTTTACAAATTAGTTGTTATCAAATCTATGGCAAAACAGGTAGTGGCCTGGCCATTGTGTCTTGTTTACAGGTTGCTGTAACAGAGACTCAACACACATTTTGTGAGTATTCCGGGGTGATTTTACCCTTACTAAAGCTAACGAACTACAATCCACAACAATCTTAGTATAATAGAGTCATTAACGGTGTAAGAGGTGTTAGAGCCATAATTCCTATTCCAACAAATGTACAACTAGTGGGTGTTTGTCGGGGAAACGCCCCTAGAGACCACAAATGCTGGTCATTTGAAAATTAAGAGGGTTGGTGGTGCACTGTAATACTAGAGACTGCAACGGCCCTTTTTGTCGCCCCTTGCCCAAAAACTGCAATTGGTTTAATAATGCATTTTCCTCCTTGTGTGCTTTTCAGCTGCTGTTGCAGCAGTGTTGCACAAATCACTGGTATTGCATGCAGACATGCATCATCATCATCATAAAATATAATTTCTAACATTATATGTGAGACCTCAATGGGTTCAGGACAACAAGAGTTGGCATGTAGGAGAGGTAATTGAAATTTATTATGATTATGTTATAAATGATGAAATGTACAAGGAGTCAAAGGCAAAAAGGCTTAGCATGCAGGGCACAATGACAAGTGGGGGCAGTATGGAAAGTGGGGGTAAGAGTGGAAACTCAAAAAAAGTTATATAACTGTCCAAAGGCTTTAAAAATTAAATAGTGGAAAATTGTTAAAGTTTAAAATTAATCCAGAATTAAAAGTTCAAAAGTTGGGAAACTTTGGCAAATAAATATGAAAATAAAATAAATATAATAAAAAATATAAAAAAATTAAAATCCGGTATTTGCCCTTAAACCATGGCATTAAAAACCATTAAACATAAAAAACATCGATAAAAATGCCAATATACATCTCTTAAGAATTTGTAATTAGCTGAAGCGACTTGCAGTGCAAAGACCATTTTCCTTGGATACAATAAATTAATATCTTAAATCTCGAGCTTGTCGCAGCTTCAGTTTTATCTGCAGGAAATTTTTAAAGTACTTATAAATAAAAAAAAAAACTTTTAAATATTGAACTATTTTAAGATAAATTGAATGCGAGGATTTTAATTTTTTTTCTATTTGTTTTCAATCTGGAATTGTTTTTGCACAAAAATTGTCGTAAAAAATTCATACCAAAAACAGTTTACAAAAAGGCTATATTCTCTCGTTCTTTAAGTTTTAATAAATTCTAGTGGACCCTCATAGAACGCCGCTACTTTATTTTGCACCAACTCATTAACTGTGTCGATGAGTACGCGAAATGTTGCTGCTTACGCTTATAATTTAAAAATAAAACGTTTAATTCCAAAAATTACAAAAAAAACAAGTACCCTACTCTATTCACTAGGAAAAATGTGATATTTTAAACCAAGAATTATTAAATTATATTCAACAGATTCTGAGTTTACCCATTACATACATAGCAAATCTATGTAACCAATTCTACACATAGTATGAATAGAATTACCAAAACTTTTTTCGTTCTACATTTTCATAATCAAAATGTATAAATGTTACATTCCTGGCAAAAATGGATCTATAATTTTCATAAATTAATATAAATAACACCATAGGTTGGGTTAGGATTAGGACTTGTGGCAGCTTATGTATGTACTGCAAGCACTTTACCCAGTAACTTATTGAAGTCTTTGTGACATTCTCTTTAAGAAAAAATTATCGAGAAGACGACAAATCCGGACTCCACCGTTCTACCCTAATTCGGGCACGAGGAATCGAACTGCATCATTAGTTTTAGAGTTACAATGACGGTTTCGTACAAAAAACTTCTATTCGGTTGGTGGTTCTGACGAACTTTCTTCAACAAATTTGTTCCAAACGTTTTGGGCTTGAACTTTTGGGAACAATCCTAAACTATAAAACCAGGTTTGATTCAGAAAAGCAGTAAAATGCAATTTCTGTCATTTGAATCTTATACAAAATACCAAGTATATGACACCGCGCGACACCATTTATGACCCATGAACGAAACTGTATACAAGCGATAGTAGTGATCACGTATAGTAAAACTACATACTCACTTTTTCATCCGCTGTTTTCGTTTCCTTTGTAAAGGATATTCGTTTTTTACAGGATATTCAATTTATTTCTCTTATTTGTACAATGGTGATATGGATATCATAAAAAGAGGACAATCGCACAAAGGGATCTGATGTTGAACTCGTGACGAAGTTAACCGTTAACTCAAAACAATAAAAAAATCTGATCTCGATAGCCAATTTTGGTGTATTGCTTCCGTACACTAAACAAATTGATAACTAATCAATGCGATCTTCGTGACTCTCACGAACAACTGTATCAATTTACTTTTAATATTTTGTATTTATAGGTGAAACTTGAGAAACCGGGAGGTTACGCCGCCCATTTAAAGTAACGATTTCTTTTAAAAAAATTAATACGATATTTTTTTCTTAGTTATTTTTTAAGATGGTACCGTTTAAGACCCTTTCGGGTACCCCATATAAAGTGATCAAATCAAATGAATGAATTGAACTTTTCACATTTGTTGACGAATTAATTAACACTTTTTACACTGTTGCCATTTTTACAGTTTTACTACATGTCCATAACCCATCTGGTCTGGTCCACAAGCAGACAAATAACACAGTACAACACATGATTTTGGGACTCAATTCTGAGAATTGCATGTGAAAGTATCCCCAAAAAGAAGAAGTTCTGCATCATTCGTTTTGTCAAATTACATGCCATAATAAATTAATATCGATTTGAAGTTAATAACAATCGTATAGGGGAATTTGTCATGTTTAAGTCTATTTTGTTATATTGTTATATGGTGGCGTATGATTATCATAAGTAATATTCCACGTAAATCATACGCCATGGAGTGCAACAGTTTTATTGTTACCGCTACAAAATAAACCCAGTTCAAAATCATTTGATGAATGGAAAAGTGAAACTGTTGCTTATGTAGGAAAATGTTATATGAACAGATAAAAGGACTTGTAATTCTTAATTTTTTTTTCAAACAAAAGAGTCTTAAACGTGGCAAGTCCCCCTATACGATACTTACTAACTTCAACTCGATATAAAATATTTATGGCATGTAACTTGACAAAACGAATGATGCAGAACTTTTTCTTTTTGGGGTAACTTTCACGTGCAATCCTCAGAATTGAGTCCCAAATCAATGAACAGAAAAATGTTGTACTGTCTAATAATACATAAGTAATTTTAAATAATTTCAAGCCTTTAACAATATCATACATAGGGTGAGGGTATAAACCAATCAGTGTACCTGATTGCAATTGTATAATATATTTGATAACTTTTTAATTTCAATAGATGCATTGAAATGTTCTATGATACTTTTGCATATATTATGTATTTCAAATTAAATCTTGTTCTGTCTAGCATTTCAAGAATTTAAATTCCATTTTCTCCAAATTTCTATAGGAAATGGTGCTATCCCAATATTCCCCAAAAAAAAAAACACTCCCAACACCAATAAGATTTGCACGGATGAAAATTTAAATATTTATCGTCCATAACTTTTAAGATGTCTTAATTGTTAACTCACCTCACACATACTACAGTCGTAGCAGATACAAAATGTTCTTTATATCAAATAAACATGAATGAGGCTTCAGCTGTTGGCCGCTATTGCTGTTTACGTTTGCATATCGTGCCACATTTATGCTGTTGCATATAGTTACTCTATTGGCAGTGTTAAGAGAGCTCGCACGTGTGTGTGTGTGTGTGTGTGAAACATGCAACATTTAACATACACGCTGCAAAAGGCCCTTTAACATATTTCCAGTGCCAAAGTGGCAGTTTTGCCATATTCAAACTGAATATTGCAAATTGCACCGTTGCTGTATTGTTATTTTCTGTTTTCATTTTGAATAGAAAATTCATTGCATGACACAGTGTCAAATGACTTAATGGCAAAGAAAATGACTCTATCACATGCCAACCAGCCAGCACTCCTCCCCTTTCCAGCTCGTTGCTACGCGGTACTACATAACTTTGTTGGATTTTTGGTATAGCAAAGCTATTAAAGGAGTGAAGTTTTTAATCATTTCCAATTATGCCACTATTTTATCTTGATTTTTTAATTATAATCACCAACAACAACAATCGCGTGGATATCTACAACATTAACTTGGTAAATATAATTACCCATTTTGGAGTTGGGTGGGGGAAAAAGAAATGTTCGGGACAACGTAGGGTCAAAATGTGTTAATTTTCAATATTCGCTTAACTCGTGATACAATGTCTATTTCCCAAATTCGTTGTGAAAAATCGCCTAATAAACCGTGAAATATTAACGAAATCTTCAAATACAATCAGAGTCAATGTACTCGTAGTTGCGGAGCCATGGAGGATTTCCCCTTGCAATTAATTAGAATGGCAACCTAATTGGAATCAATGGAAATAATGATGGGAAAGAGATAACAACCGCAGAGATTAAAATTGAGGAAACTCGTAAAGCGAAGAACACAAAACGCGCGCACAAAGTGTGGCGCACTGCCAGTGGCATGTGTTGCAAATTAGAATGGCGTCGTAGACAAAATACATGGTGAAGAAGAGTTTTATAGAAAGTAACATAACCTAAAGAACGTTTGTTAACAAGATAAACATTTTTTTGCTATAATATGTTGGTAAAATTCGACGGTTGTCTATATGCAGATGCTATAATACATATAAAAGGCTCTGTGTTGATTTGAAATTAACTAGGATGAATGTTAAAAAAATTAAACAGAAGCTGTCAAACTGGACTTCTGCTTTATGATGTTCGGTCAATAGAAGACATTCTTTAACTTTAAACGACTTTAGGTCCCAGAATTGCACAAAAGTTTGTAAAAATTAAAGTTGTAAGTATTCGATAACTGTACATGTACTAGTTTAAGTCTATATTTTTCATATATGCGATATTTCATACTCGTACGTCCGATTTAGTTTGTTTGAAATTTCTTAATAAAAACTAGAATTCTTCATAAAAATGTTAACCAATGTATTTCTAATAATGACTTAATATAAAATTACCCATAACATTATGCTACACCCTAACATCTGCCCGCTTAACAGCATTCTGTTTGATTTACAGGACTCTGTTGTGTTTAGAATCATTTCCAACGGTGTGCAAAAAACAAAACTCCGCCAGAAAATCATAATGGCAAAATTCAAATTGCTGATCTGATAAACGGATAATAGCAATTTTAAATAACTTTCCGACCACATACATCCTCGGGCAATCAATTGACAATAGATGTGGAAATCTCATATTCAATAATGTTTGTGATGTGTAAAATAGATTAATAAAATTTAGGAGTGTATAAAATCCATCGACAAACACGCACACTCAAACCATAGATATTTGCACATTTAGCAAAGCGTATGTCTGTGTGTGTGTTAGCGCAGCGTACATAAACATAAAACATAACAACATATGAGCATAAATTTACAACGTGTTGTTAATCATTTTCAACTTGCATTTCTTTTGGGGCCCCTTGTTCGCGCCGAAAGCCATTAATCATTTTGTAAAATAAAGTTTTCAAAAACACAAAAACAAAGTTCGGAAAAATTGAAAAGTAACATGAAATCTGCAAATAATATAAATTACAATAACATACACGATACATAGCTTCAAATGTACATATACTGATATACATACAAATATTTATACATGTGTGGGTCTGTAGAAAAAAACCAACCATACCATAGATCTATCTATCTAGCCGAAAACAAGACTCTTATAGGTTTATCTTCGCATCAGCTTTGCCTACGCAGCGTCAACGTCAACGATGCGTTCAAAAACTAAGCCCGCCTGCTGTCAACTAAAAAAATTCACGTCAAACAGATCTGTAATGAACATTTCGTCGGTGCGAATTATAAAAGAAAAAGCGTTGACATCGCTTGTTGTCTGTGATAAAAAAAAAACAAACAGTTAAAAAAAACACAAAAACGTCTGAATATTGACTGTGAATGTGGGGTTATTGATGATGACAAGGAAGATATTCACATAGAGTTTGATAGCTTTTTCTGGTCTTTTCTATCGTATGTGTGAGTATGTTTGTGCTGTTGTTGTGCCGCCTCAGCGAGATATAAATGAAAAGACAAATAGTACTGATTTCAAGCATTTTTCTTAGATTCATCACTTATTTGTCGTATATTCCTAAGCCAAAGAGCTTTAGTCCATTTATGTCGTTTCTTCTTCTCTTAACCGGAAATGAGAAATGTCATAAATTGAACGAGTTCATTCATCATTCGTCCAAGTGCAAAATCATGCGGACGCATAGCTATAGCGATGTAGTAAAAATACGTAACAAACATGCTGCGTTAAGTATTAGCTACGTGCGCGTACGTTATGAATTTAAATTAGTGGGGGAGAGGACATCAATCATTTGTGTGATATGATCACCTCAGTTTAGTTGAAACACAGTTAAAAATATATTATTTTCAAACATTTGGCCAATCGGAAATTAAATCTTTCCTTTCCGACCGTGGCAGTAGAGAGTCAAACGAGTACGTGTGTAATAAGACAAGTTCAAACTTAAACGATGCTAGTAGCTTCAAACATTGTTATATTTTCTACAAGGCAAAGGTCTTTTTAGTGGTTTTTAACGTAGAATAGAAGAACTCTTCCTGGTCTCAAACAAAACAGTTTTCTTTCAAAGCGTCATCAGCCATACAAATTATAGGCAAGATTATTTGATACAAAGTTAATCGGTTTACAATAAGTTAGTCTAGAATCGAAGTGCCTTCGTTTAAAAACGTTTAAAAACGATTTTTAATGCTTATAAATGCTTCTTAAAGAAATTTTTTTACAACCATAGACCAATATTAGGTCTTGGGGCTAAGGGATCGTAATAAATATCATGGTTTGGGAGGTGGGGGTAGAGCGATTTGTGACAGGGACATCATCTTTTTATGGCAAAAAAAAGAAAGGTGTCAAAAAATTCGGAAACAGCATGACAATATTTAAGGGCGGGCCCACACCTGGCCGTGTTCGCGAAAAATTTTTGGTGCGTATGCAATAAGAAGAGTCTAAAAAATTTGGCACCAATGTTTTTTTGGTCGAAAATTGCAACCCTAGCATGTTTTTTCTAGTAAGCTTTAAAGTTTTATGTCACCATTGTTCCGCATGCCAAATAAAACTATAACATTCTTTTGAAAACGGTTATATTTGCGGAATTATTAAAAAAATGCAAAAACAAAGTTATTCAAATATTTTATTTTGTTTCTCTTTTGATTTTTAATTTATTTTTTTATTTTTTAAGGTTGATTATATCCTTCTTTGGAAGTTGAAAAAGTGCTGTATTTGATGGGCCGACGCAATATCTCCAATATGTTTTGTGTTCAAAAAAAATTCGGCAACATTTAATTTATTGTTTATTTCACAAAAGTTTTCATCAGTGACTTCTTCGACAGAAATGGCTGAAGATGTAAGGTTGAATGCATTTACGTAGTCTTTGCGACGTCTTTCTACAAGAGTCTCACGATCCTTTCTTGGCATTTCACTTTCCTCCAGTTTACGGTTTTCTCTCAATTTACGCATAGCTTCTGCCCTCTTTCTTTTGTGTTCTTCGTATTTACCATTCTTTTTTAGCTTTTCGATAAAATATTTATTTTTTTCTGCACTCGTGAGTGGATCCTACCAAAAAAAAAAATTTTATTTTTTTTCAATTGGTCTTTCACATTACACACATTTGATGGCAATTTAATCTGACAAACCAGCATTAATCTTCAAAAACACCACCCATTCCAGATATTAGGAACTCCTGCTCAGAAAAAGTTTTGTTTTCATAACAAAACACCAGCGTGCAACCACCGTTATACAACTTTTTCAATATTAGTCTTTCACATTACACTGAAATTGCGCAGTTTTCATTGCCATCAAATGTACATTTACAAATTTTTTTCAAATTTTTTTTTGTTTTCAGAACTGAAACAATTCTTTATCTATATATTGCAAAAGAAAACAATGCAATTTTCTGAGCAAAATAGGTCGTTTTTACCTTTTTCTGTGAGCTATCCATTTTGTTTGATATCTCAGTTTAAAGCTTACTAGAAAAAACATTTTGTAAAAGTCACAAAAATGTTTTTCCCCTCTGGTTGACATTTTCGTGAACACGGCCTTATGGAAATAACAAAAAATACACGAAAAATACTTATTCTTCACGCACATTTTTGCTAGTTTTCCCCTTAAAACAGAAAGATCTAAGCTCTACATCCACAAAAATGCTCTGTTTGGTGTGGTTTATAGGCTGATGGAATCTATTATTATTTTGTTAAAACTGAGGTCATAGAAAACAATAGCGAGCGCTACCTCTCTTATATGTTAATTAAACGCCGTTATGTTGACAATATTTTTCTGGATACTAAGTCGTAGGTGGTGGAATCACTACTTTCTTGTGGACCACCTGCACTTATGTTACTTTACAAACCCTAAGCAATGCATTTCATCATTTCGTTTTTTGTATAAATGTCCGCAAATATATTACACCCTACGAATGAGGTGTAAAGGAAAATTTTATATTTTTAGATTTACTCCAAACGGCACCTACTTGTTTGTAAGCCGATGCGAACGTCACTGTTTGGGAAGCTTCGAAGCTAATATCATGTCACGGCCGGACTTATCCAGAAGTAACATATAAAAATGGCTTTAAACGTAACGGTAACGCTTTTTAAAGCATTCGTGCGCATACATTTTTTTACTCGGTGGTTCGACGTACGCTTACCATGGGGTCATTCAAGTAAATACCCATGTAGGGAATAGTAAGGTAGGCAGTTCAAGCATGGCCAATCGACATCTGCAGAATTGCAGGGTTGTCTTAGCAAGTCGTTGCTACGGCACTCACACTGCGTGATACAGTGGCATTATTGAGAAATAATTTCGTTGAGCACCTAATTTCACGTTTCACACATTGCTGGATTTGTTCTCTTAGTCAAGTTATATAAAGTCAATATTTTAAAATGTATTGTTGGTTAGTCTTAGTCGATCGTATTGATTATATATAACAATTTACATTAGTGTATCAAATGATACATCAAATTCGGCTTACGATCAGAACAGTGTTTTTATTGTTTGATATTTTTGGTCAAATTCAGTATGTCACGCACTAGGATGACGCGTTTCGAAATCCATGGCGAGTTTATCTTCAGACCCCGTTGTGACGAAGTGATGCACAATGGTACATCATCAGTGTATCATTGTTTATATTTACAATTATGTCAATGTATATATCTACAAATATGTCAAATAAATATGTCAAACGAGATACACTCACACTTATCCCAAAGCGAAGCATCAAACCCCTCTGCAGTAAATACAGAGCGGTATATTGCCAGCTCTATCCTGAATACATCTAAACCACCCAGCAACGGAATTTGGTAGGCCTTACCAAAAATCGACCTTATGTAGGTCTTCTTTTGGATTTTCTACACCTACCAGAAGACCTACTTTAATGAGTAATGCAAAAATCCCTACTTCTTCCTTTCAAAAAACGTTCTTACTAATCCTTTCTCATTGCCTATGGGAACAATCGAGAAGGTCTTCTAATCACAGCGAAAGAGCATGTGTTACAATTTCTCATTCGCAACTTTTAGGAGAGATCTAGCAGTTCTGCTAAGAGGAAATCAAGTAGGTCCTTTATTATTTGCAACAGAGCACCTGCTACACGGTCTGACTCCTTGCTTTTAAGAGAGATCTAGTAGTTATTATTTAGGATAGTAAATAAGTATGCAATATTCGATAGTTTAAACTTTGAAGTCCTATTGTTTGAATCCAAAAAGATACAAAGAAGCATTTGTAACACATTTCGTTGATTGCTGGTGGAAGATCTAAAGAAGGAATTCTAATAAGAGGCAAAGTAACACTGGGTAGACAGTCACAACAACAACAAATTTTTGTCAGTTATAATCCCGTTAAACGAAATTCCATCAAGTTTTTTGTTTACATTGTTTTGTCTGCTCCCTTGATCTCTAGTTTACATTCAGTTGTTTTGTGTTCATCCAGCCCCTACCGTCAAGAGCTCTGGCTATCAAGAAAAATTCATTAAAAAAGTCATAAAATTATGCTATTTATCCCAGAAAGTTGTGGTATCTTACTGTTTTTGTGGTCGAGGAATCCATTTTTGACATTTATTTTTATTTTTAAGCGCCGCTAGTGGGCGCTTTCGTACATTTTTTTGGTTTAAATCGAATTTTTTGTCTTTCCACACGATTACAGCCGAAGATAAAGAGCTATCGAGCTGAAATTTGGTATGCGAGCTTCTATCCACCAAGCGGAGATTGGGTTCTTAGATGGGCATGATCGGACAAAACCTATTCCCACCTTCCATACACATTGTACCTTTTTTGAGGTCTGTCCCTGCGATCACAGTCGTAGACTAAGAACTATCGAGCTGAAATTTGGTATGCAAGCTTCTATCCCCTAAGCGGAGATTAAGTTCTAAAATGGGCATGATCGGACAAAAACTACTCCCACCTCCCATACAAAATAACCCTTTTTGGGGATGTCCGTCTATTTTTCCTCGCTATTACAACCGTAGATTAAGAGCTATCGAGCTGAAATTTGGTATGCAAGCTTCTAACCTCTTAGAGAAAGTTAAGTTCTAAGATGAGCATGATCGGACAAAATATTCTCCTACCTCCAATGTAAACTTCCCATATTTTGGGGTTTGAGGAGTTTTTGTCTGATGTTGCTATTCTTAGAACTTAACTTTCCCTAAGAAGTTAGAAGTTTGCGTACCAAGTTTCAGCTCGATAGCTCTTAATTTAAGGCTGTAATTGAGAAGACAAACAGACGAACACCCCCAAATAGGGCAAGTTTGTATGGGAGGTGGTGGTAGTTTTTGTTCGATCATGCCCATTTTAGAACTTAGTCTCCGCTTAGGGGATAGAAGCTTGCATACCAAATTTCAGCTCGATAGTTCTTAATCTACGACTGTGATCGCAGGGACAGACCTCAAAAAAGGTACAATTTGTATTGAAGGTGGGAATAGGTTTTGTCCAATCATGCCCATCTAAGAACCCAATCTACGCATGGTGGATAGAAGCTGGCATACCAAATTTCAGCTCGATAGCTCTTAATCTTTGGCTGTAATCGTGTGGAAAGACAAAAAATTCGATCAAAACCAAAAAAATGTACGAAAGCGCCCTCTAGCGGCGCTTAAAAATAAAAATAAATGTCAAAAATGGATTCCTCGACCCCAAAAACAATAAGATACCACAACTTTCCGGGACAAATAGCATTATTTGATGACTTTTTTAATGAATTTTTCTTGATAGCCAGCGTTCAAAAATCATCAACTTCAAATGCGTGTAAAAAAAAATCTCGCACTAAACTTAAGAAATCCCTTGAGGGTTTTGTTATACATAATGTCAACTTTCATTACCTTTTGGTTTCATCTTATTCCGATTCAAAAAGTTCAATTTTGTGTCACAGTGCTAACAGAGGTTGTATGCATGAATGTATGCGTATATGTATGCATACATGTATGTATCGAGGTTCGCATGCAACAAAACTAAAAAGTGTAAAACATGAATGAAAATCTCAACAAATTCGTAAAATTTTGATTGTTATGAATGGATAAGGTACCAAATTTTGTTTATATAAGGTACAAAGTGATTATATTGCGGAACAATAACATTAAAATTTAAAATAAAACATTTCAGGTTGCGTGGTACGTTCTGTGATCACCTACTGAACATACTCACTATTTGTACATTTTGTTGCATACAACCCAACATATGATTCATTGTTTACAAAAATTCGCTCGAACCTATTACACAAAATTTAACAGAGTGGCTTCTTGGATACTCTTTATGTATTGCTCTGTGGTTCGTCAAAGAAGCCACAAGGGTCCCAGCGACAGCAGTTTAAAATTATTTTGTTATTGTTTTAAGTAATAAAATTTACCTAATAAAAGTGATGAGGAGAGCCACAATAAAAAGAAAAATTAAAAATAAAAAATAAATATTATATGAATATTAACAAAATAAAGAAGATGTGAAATTTTTTATTTTATTTTTAAATAATTTTTATAAAAAAAAACTGAAAATTTACCACGACTTTTTTTGAAGAATATAATAGATCTTCTGAAGGCCTTCTGCTGAAAACCTTCTGAAGTAAGTATATTAAGGCCTTTTTTTTGCTTTCTGGCGAAAACATTCTGAAGGATGTTTTTTAGGGCCTTTTGAAGGCCTTTCACTGGAGAACTTCTTAAGGTAGTCTATTTATTACATTACAGAGGTCTTTCTAATAAGACCTTCGGAATAACTGATATATGAGACCTAATGAAGCTATTAATCTGAAAACCCTTCAGAAGGTCTCTTTTGAGCAGCGAGAGGGAAGACCTAGCTCACCAATCTCACATTATGTAATTTAGAAACGAAGATGGTATGGGGCAGGAAGTCATAACGTCTCCAAAAAAAGGCCTGCTAGGAGGCCTCCAAACTGAATATTTTCGTTGCTGGGAAGTGATACGCATCCCATAGTTTCGTAAGGCGGGCAATAATAGTTTTTTTTTCACACAGACACAATCGGCAATTCACACCAACTCGAATGTTTTGTTCGTTTTAAAACAGTCAGTCTCCACTTGAGACACAAGTACAGATATAGTAACAATGTTCAACGATTGCTGGGAGGGCATGGAAGCATGATTATATGGGGAGATCAAAACATTTTCAGAGTGTACAATTCGACAGCACTAACGCTTTTTGAGCGACCGCACACCATATTGTAGTGTACGAGCGTTCGGCAATGCCTATAACTGATGTAAAACAAATTAGGTTCACCTTGTTATATAATAAGTTAGACACACTCTTATACAGATGATATAGTACTTATATTTACTATTTACATCATTTTATGTCTTATCGATATCAATCATTAAGCGAAGCTAGTGAACACTTCAGAATAGTGCTATTAATTTGACACTGCTGTCAGATAATTTTTAAAACTAATCGATAATCACGGAAACAACTGTAAACGAATTATTTTTTTAAATCCTGTTTATCAAGATTATTATTAATATTATCGGTGTCATATTACAAATGACAACTAAAATTGTAAAATTAGGATTACAGTCGATAATTGCGATTGATCAGCTTAGGGTAATATACAATATATGTTTAATCCGTTTATCAAATCAACAGAGGATTACTGGTGCAAGTATTAGATTGTAAGACTTTTAATCATTCTAGCAACATTCTGTTCTAATCCTATACATAAATTTCTGCGTAACAGATACGAGAAGATTTTTAAAGTCAATAATAACATAATGGTGACAACTTATAGGGATTTATTGACCTCCAAGTAATATGTACGCATTATTTGCACAAAAAATTACTCCAAATAATGCATCGCACTTTATTATGCCTAAAACTAAGGTTCATCTTGTGTACACAATACTTTTAAGTAGGAAATGCTCCTCCTAATGGTCACTGTTTTAAGTAATAACATTGCATAACATAGCCTGGTTTCTTTGGCATGATATAATAAATATTAAAAAATTATTTCTTTGTTTACTTTGGCATTAACATGTTAAAAAAAAACATTACTCTTTGAATACAAAGCATTAATTAAGTCGTGACTGTATTGAATTAAAACAAAATGTTTAAGTGTGTGCGGCGGTATAACCAAAATTGTTACAATCACACATGTACTCTTAGCGATATTACGCTTTTGATATGATTTCATTAATTAATTGCATCTTATCAGCTTGCAATTGAATTATAAAATGTAATTTAATTGTAAGCAAAATGTTGTACTTTATCGCGGATAGTTAATTAATTAAATGCTTCGATTAAAACAAAACTAAATTTGACATTGAACTTTTTGACGTATTATGAATTTATTAAGGGGATCAATTCTAATCTTTAGGAAATTATAATGCAGGCAAACAAAGTGCAAATGTTTTAAACGAATGCTTACAATCGGTACCATTACGAATTTTCTTAAAAATTAAATAAGTTTTTGCAATAGTCAGCAATCTTGACCTAGGACAGGCAAAATTACATGATAGTACCTGAGTCTAAGTTATTTTATTTTATTTATAAACGGCTTCAACTCTAATCTTTAGGGCGATAAGAAATTGTAATAAAGGGAAAATATATGAGTTTTTTTTATGAAATTATTTAAAATTTGATAAACGTTTGCTATAGACAGCAATCTTGACCTAGGGTATCAACACTAAAGCAATAGCATGATAGTACCTGAGTCCAAGTTATTTTATTTTATTTATTAACGGCTTCAACTCTAATCTTTATGGCGATAGGAAATTTTAATGTAAGGAAAATATGGAAATGTTTGAAGAAATTGACGCTATCAGTATCGTTATGAAATTAATAAAAAAAAGGAAATTTAAAACTTTTTGCAATAGTCAGCAATCTTGACCTAGGGTAGCAACACTATAAAAATTGGAAGACAGTACAATTTAGAACTGCTGATTTGACAGCAATTTTAGCTATATACTAGACCGAACGTGGCATGATGTTTAAAACACGTGACTTTTATGGGAATGATTTGCAAAACCCAGAAGTTTTTCTAAACTTTTTCGAAACTTAGTGAATTATATAATTGCAGTTTATTGATGTTAAAATAGAGGATTAAATATAGAATGAGATTGAGCTTTTATTTTGTAAAACTTAAAATTTAATATCTTGAGTACTGCAATATATAGAAATTAGGCTCAAACTATAATTTTATTTCTGTAAAATAAGAATTACAGTAAAGAAATGATTTAAAATCGGAATTCATCACACCTTTTAAAAACGATCGTTTTAAAATCGATCGATTTTCATCACATACCTGTATATTTAAAAAAAAAATCATATAATTTGATGCTATCACAGGTATTTACGATAATGTTTGTGGTTTGTTGGCAACATATACCCGCTGAGAAGATTATCGTGAGCCGCAAATTTTTTTTTTAAAGAAGAAGTGTTACGGATAGTTAACGGAGGCAGACAATTGCTAAGTATCTGGGTCACATATTCCGAAACTCAAAATAAATACTACACATTAAGGTCCTAGACACCCACACCCATACCCAGATCAACTGCTGCTTATGTAGGGAAACGTTATATGAACAGATTAAAGGAATTGTAATTTTTAATGTTTTTAAATTTGCTTCAGCTTAATCGGACTAGTGGTTCTCGAGTTATGTCAAACAAAAGATAAATTGACAAATTGTCCTATACGATACTTACTAACTTCAAATTGATATTAAATTATCATGGCATGTAACTTGACAAATCGAATGATGCAGAACTTCTTCTTTTAGGGGCTACTTTCACGTGCAGTTCTCAGAATTGAGTCCCAAATCAATGAGCTGAATATTGTTGTACTGTATAAAGAAGAAGATATCCTACAAGGGATATAAAAATTTACATAGTATATAGAATCTTCCTTGGTCAAATAAAAGAATTGTTAAAAACTTACGAATAGTATGAAAATAAAGCAAATAAATACGGAGTTGTTCGTGAGTGTCGCGTAATGATCGCAATGATTAATATCAATTTGTTTAAGTGTATTGAAATAATACACCAAATTGACCAAATTACTGTACTGTCAAGATAATATTGGTTAACAGCGAAGTATTTTCTTGGCATCCTATACCGATAAGGTATGAAGAGATATGTGTGTTCATGTTGGAAAAACTTTTATCAAAATCAAGGTATCGCCTATTCGGTTTAAATTTTCTCGTTAGAAATACACAATAAAAATAACAGGAACTTGTGGGCCAAGGACATAAAAAGGTTCTTTATCCTTGTCTATTTTGGTAAAGTATCTTTTTAATTTTCTTGATTTTATTTTTAAATTATTACTCTCCTCTATAGTAAGTGAAAATTTCGAGATGTGTTCAGAAAATATTGGCGTTAAGTAATGCAATTACCACACTATAATGACGAATTTTTGTGGGGTTTTCAGATAATTTAGCCAACAACGCATATTTATTACATTAAGTGTTTTCGGACGCCAAATGTGTTTTTGATTCGTGCACCCTACATTTGGCCTATCAAAATTCTATTCCCTGTTTGTTATTTTGTGTCCTATCGAAGCAATATATCATCGTTCATGTTACTCGTATGTCAATAAATCAATTGTTTACTGTGTCCACTTTTGACTTCGACTATGACTACTTTAAACTTAGGCCCAATATTCGGTGTACATGACAAAAAAGGCGCCGACATTATTTACTATGTAACTTAGTCTGCTCAAAATTATGTGTATTTGACAAACTAGACCAGCAAACTGTTGCCGGGATTACACACAATAGACTTAAAAAGGTAAAGTGTAAATTTTAATTGTAGATATTAATCTGGAGGACCAAACTGAAATATGACACAGGACACTACAGGAAAATTTGGGAATTTTTCTGTGGCGCTTAGAAAATATCGCAACTATCTATAGACGCTAATCAACAGTTGCATAGGTTAATAGTTGCTATGGTTAATTTAAAATTTAGATCACAAATCCTATAAATTAAATTAATACGATGAAAACTGTCCTACAAGTGGGAAAGCTAACGAAGTCACAGATTGTTATTACACAGATCCCAATACATTTTAAAAACTAATCCAAAAGCGATGTGGCATAAGATAACCCATAACCCTATTCTTTTAACTGAAATAGAATAACTACAATTATATGCTTTACTGTTAAATAATAAAGCCATATAAATGATGTAAAAAATTTGACAACGAAATAAAAGTTCAATTTTTATTATTGGAGACATTTTTTTTGTTACTAGCAAAAATATGGGGTTTATAAATGACTTCAGAAAATCAAAAAGTTCAGTTGAACAAATAACGCGGGCATAAAAAAATTAAATAATGGCCTGCTTACACTATCGCGTATGTCGCTTGGAACTCACGCCGCTTCTCCTATTGCTAAAACAACAATAATACTCAAAGAAGTTTTGGAGTAATGAAAACCGCCACAAATCTTATCTCAAAACTTCCGTTTTTTCAGGAGACCAAAAAACCAAATGAATTGTAAAACTTGAACAACTTAACATTTTTTAAACCGATTTTTAAAAACAAATATGCGTTTTACAAACAAAAGCGTGCACTTTCTAAAATCAAAAAAAATATTGATAAAGTCCAAAAAGTTTGCGGTTTCGAGACAAAAACAAACAGGTATGTCAAGTTACCTAAAAAAATATATATATCGTTGAAAAGGGTAAGATTCTTATTTCCAAAATCAAAACTTAGTTAAGATTTGACTGAGTAATAAGCCTTAAAGCGATGTAACAACAAACAAAAAACCTGTTATTTAACCGTAAATCAAGATTTTTAGGGTGTAAGGGAACTTTTGTATACAGAGTCATTTTGTACTCGACCAGACCTACAACATGCTTTAGGTCACTCCCCAAGTTCCTTAAAATTTATCCATTCTGTAACAGGATGTTGTAAAAACATTTTTATAAAACGTTTAAGTTATGTTGTTTTTAGCATAAAAATTTCGTAACGGTACATTATTTTGAGAAAATTATTAGACTGTCAAAAATAATGCAATTTGCCATCATTAAATCAAAATAAGTGAGATAAGCGGTTATCTGTGAAAACCACAGAATTGTAATAAAGTCCTGACATGTTATTTTAAATGCGTTAAAAGTTGTCTCAAATCTTCCGAGTTTTCAAAATAAAATTAAAAACTGGATACATTTTATTAAAATTGAATATGTTTGCCCCACGAAACAGTTACTGCTTAAAATTTAGCTGGCATGACACTGCACTTTCGTAGCCCTGTATTGCTGTGTATATAAATGAAATTTTTTAATTTTGAATTTTTTTTTTCTGAAAATCTACATAATTGGTACAACATTTGGACGCATTTAAAGTTTCATAAAAAGAAATAAAAATTATCTTCAGTAAAATTATTCTTGGAAACACAACATTCATATGTCTCGATATTTTTCGGTGTGCGAATAGTAATAGCCAACACAAGGAATCACTCCCTCCCCCCATAGCGTTTGGACACCATTTACTTTGTATTAAATTACTGTGACGTGTGAAAGAAATCACCTGCCAAGTCAATTAAGTCAACGGTTGGTATGAGAAATATACAGCCAAATAAACTTTTTTTTAACTATTTCAAGTAAATAATGAGTCGTGAATATCGATTTCCTTATTTGTTGAAAGTAAAACTTTAAATTGTCAAAGTTTGCAGTTTATAAAGTAATTAAAGCTCAGCTAAGTAGAAAATTTAATCCTTAGATATGGTCAACTTAAAGGTCTAAGAGCATTTCCGCCGGATTTGCAAATGTTGACATTAGAAATTTTAACAATGAGGACAATTTACCAAATATTTCATTGTAAATCCCTAAAGCTAAGCAAGTGTAGTTATATATCATACTGGACTTGATTACCTTTAGCGTAAACTGAACGCAGTCGAAAGCACATGTTGTTAATTGCCTTGAGTTAACTGCTGGCAATCAGTCAAAAAAATCACCATAAACGTTTTGGCCATAGTTACCAAAAAAGTTGACAAATAGGTAATGCAACAAATTGGTTCTTCATAGGAAAGAAAATATTCCAAAATATTACAAGTTGGTTTCTGATTAAAAAGAAAATAGAATAAACTACTCCTCATTAGCAGAAATGTTTAGGATCAGACAAATATTTCTACGTAAAGCAGTTTGTATATCTTCCCCGGCTTGCTCTATTTTTAAAAGTTACCTAAGCCCATAAGAAAGCAAATATTGTATGTTGCCTTAAGTTACATGATAATATCACTGTTAACGGATTGTGCTACCAAGAGTAAAATGTTCCACTAATGCATGACAGATGATAAATTGTACTAATTGTATGTATAACAAACAGATTTTAAATGAAAATTCTAGATCTTTTAATGATCCTGTCAATATGTCAGTGTTACATATACATTGGGCGGGTCAAATTGTATGGAACGATTTTTTTTAATGAAGCGTATAGCAAAAACGTAATCTATAGGTGATTCTGAGAAATTGTATACAATTGTTGCTCGTTTCCATTTTTATCCTCTAAAATAAAATCGTTGTTAATCTTCTTACTTTTAGCATATTGTCTTCTCGTCTATTTTATCGACGATTTCTATATATTTATTCCAAATTTTAATTGCTCATGTTCTTCGCCCTCCATTTTCCTATAAATTTCAACTCACCTGCATCATCGTTGGATCCTTCACTGGGTGGACCCGTCGGCGCCATATTTTGCCGGTTACCAATCATCAGACGATGCTGTATGGCCGCCGTTGCCACAGCCGCGGCTGCCGTCGTCTGCACGGCCGATACGTTGCGCATAGCCGCGCTTAATCCTTGTAAATTCGCAAATGCATTGCTTGCATTGACAGCCATTTGTGCGGCGGCCGCCGCATTTTGTGGTGCTACCGCTTCGAAGCGCGGACGTCCCAAAAACGGCGCTCCACCAAAAACACCGGGAACTCCTAGGTGCAAGAACGGACTCCAAGGCGGTACACGAACACCGCCGGGAGCCAGTTGTGCCGCCGCAGCATACAGCTGCAGGGCGGCGGTGGGATGTAAAGCCTCCGACGGCATATTGGGCCGGCTATTGCCGACGGTATTGAGACTGGCTACAGCCACTGCAGCGGGCGATAGACGCTGAGGTGGGGGTGGTGGCGATGAATGTTGGTGCAATGCCGCTATTGATTGATGGTGTGGCGGTGAGTTCGCTGTTGGTGGTGCAGGTGGTTGATGATGTTGCTGTTGTTGTTGCTGCTGAAGATGTTGTTCCAAAACCATTATTGTGGTAGCAATATGGAGTAGGAACACAACGTAAACTTAATTAAACACATAAACTTTGCAGGTTTTTCTTTACACCAATATCACTAAAATTTTAACTTTATTCGTTTGCAATTTTCTTTTTCTGTTTCGCAATGATTTTATGTTGCCTTGTAATGTTTCAAACGATTGATATGCAAACGAGAAATTCCATTAATTTATTTGTAAATTCAATTAATTATGTTTGGTTTGTTGTTTCTATTAATGCTAATTAATTAATTCACATTCGTCGTTGTTTTTGTTGCTGCTGGCGGAGGTCCGCTTAAACGAAACAGGTTAAATCAATTCCACCGATAACCGACGACTATGGAATGTTGAACGTTTTCTAAGTGGCGAATCCGGTTTTTATTAAGTTGGCCCCAGCGCTTCCACAGCCAAATTTTGCTCTGAGATAACTTAACGGTCGTACACTTTGTCTGCGACTGAATCGGTATTCTCGAAAAACTTTTCAATTATTTATTTTTCTTTTCTTTTTCTTGCCTCCTTTAGCGTTCCAATAAGAATTCGAGATGTGAAATACTGATTGGGGTGGTGGCTATTTAGTTGCGGGTTTCGGAGGTGGTGTGTGTGGTTATTTTAATTTGCTCTTGTTGTGTGAGTTTTAAACCGCCGACGGTAAAAAGAAATTTACAGTTTCGAACCGTTAAATGAATAACAAACATTCACAATGAAAATTCAATTTGAACTGAGAGCTGCATCGCCAGCGATTCAGCCAAGTAAGCGACACTCAAATGTTGGCGAACCAACCACCGCCACCACTATCATCCTCAGCAGCCAGCCAGCCACCACCAGCAGCTAGTGCCATACGTCCATCCAACCATCCATTATCTTTCTCTCAACAGAGGAGGCGGCAGCGTTGACGCACGCTGCAGCGAAACGAACATCCAACCAGCAAAGAACCAGAAGAAAATCCTCTGCCAGTGCTAAGAGTTATTGAAACGAATGGCCTGGTGGGTTATTTAAAACCCAACGCACAAGCAGAGCCAAGGCAGTGGTGGTTGTTTACCTCGCTGCATCGAGGTGTGGTGGGTCTGTCGAGGCAGCAAGATTGTTGCCATTGTTGCTTACAAATTTTCAATCAACATCCATCCAATGGTTGCCCTCACACCACTGATGCCCAACGCACACTATTGCACACCGAGGTTACACCATGTCGTAGATGTCCCTCTCTCGCTCACTCTCTGTGCTGAGTAGACCGACGCGCCTGAGGGCCTTCGGCGGCCCACCAGTAAGAAAGAGATAAAAAATCATAAAGCACAAACATTTAATTTTATTCCTCAGGCGTTATACATTCAATTTGCCAAACGCTCTTTACCGCACACACACACATACCAACACACTCTTGCACGCAAAAGAAAAAGTTCAAGATGGGTGGGTGGGTGTGTGTGAATGTGTGTAGCAACTTTGCGTACTAAACTTAACAAGTTGCCAACGTCGCATAACGGCCAGAGCGGAACTGGTCTCTTCTACCTTCCATAATTCATAAATAAATGTCTGCAGACGTAGCAACAAAACAACAACAAAATCAATTGCAATATGGCTACTCTATTTGCACTTGATATCTATCAGAGAGAAAGAGAGAACGAGATAACTCTATAGTTGGGCACATTGGCCCGACTCTTCTCTTTCTTTTATTTCTGTACACTAAAATACCCGGTTTGTTATTGTTGTTCTCTTGTTTTCACTTCCCCATTTCTTTGAGTTGATGTTGTATTGTTTCGTTTAGTGCTGTTGTTGGTTTTTCAATTTATCATTTTCTTATTTAATTTGTTGTTGTGTTATTGCGTCTCCCAACAAACGGCCAGCGATACACACTCACACGACAATATGCTCTCGTGCACTTAAGTTGTTTGTTGGCTGTTTACAGAAGAGCTCTTCGTATGCGTCGTCGTGTCTTGAATGTTGCTCGTTTCGATGTAGTGGTGTTTGTTGCTGTGCTGCTTGTATTTACTGCAGGGCGGAGTTTTTGGTGATTATTTCAATTTGTGCTCATAAAATTATTATTTGTGCATTTGTTGCTATAAGTGTTTTAACACCACCGCACAAAACAGGGTTCACCTCTTCGCACCTCTTCACACCCACTCGACAGCACTCGAATGTGTTGTTAGCGCGATTACCTATTAAAAAACGCTAAAACTCAGCATAAAAAAGTGCAAATTATTTTGTATTTTATGGGTAAAATATGTAAATTGTTAACTGAAATCAATAAGAGAGCAACGTATCAAGGAAAGGGTATACGACAAGATAATTTCCTTGAAGGTTAGGAGAAAGAAAGTTATCCAAAGTGAGGGGTGTATGAATGTGACATAAGCAAAATGTATTATGTACCTATCAGGGACTCGAACCATAAGTATACATTACACTGTACGACACGATTTTTCACCCATGATCAAAGTGACCAGATTCTGAAAATATAGCTAAAATAAAAATATACGTATCTCCCAGTTTTACTAGATCAGCTCATTTAAGTTTTTTACGAGCAATTCAATTTTTGGAGCGAAGCTCCCATACAACGACTTGAAAGTGACTTCTTCCTGTTCGCAGAACTCTGCGAGTTGTTAACAGATTTTGATGAATTTTTTTTATTGTTTTTCAAAAGGCCAGGAGCGGGTTCTGACGAAGCTAAAATTTCAAATTTGTCACAAATTAAATTTGTCCCAAATTTTGTCACAAATTTAATTTGTCAACACATTTTCCTAGCCCGAACCAGCTCCTAGCCACTTGAAAAAATTTTAAAAAAAAATTGTGACAATTTTAATTTTTGACAATTTGGGACACTTTTAATTTTTGACAAATTATAAATTTGGACTTTGTTAGAACCAGACCCTGGCCATTTGAAACATATTTAAAAAAAATTCATCAAAATCTATGGACAATTTGTTTGTGACAAATTTAATTTGTGACAAATTTTAAATTTGGGCTCGGTCAGAACTACATACAGGTCATTTGAAATACATAAAAAAAAAATTCGTCAAAATCTATTAACAACTCTCTGAGTTCTGCGAACAGGAAGAAGTCACTTTCAAGTCGTTGTATGGGAGCTATGCTCCAAAAATTTAATTGCTCGTAAAAAACTTAAATGAGCTGATCTAGAAAAACTGGGAGATACGTATATTTTTATTTTAGCTATATTTTCAGAATCTGATCAGTTCGATCATGGGTGAGGTCAAAAGTTTAAATTTGTCCTACAGTGTTATATAAGGTAGTCTGCAGTTTAACTTTAATGTTTGATTTAAATTAGTGTCATTACATCTGTTAATATTCTCATTAGGTCCAGATGTACCATTTCAGTAAAAGGGTTTTTTTTTATAAAATACATGGTTTCCAAACAATTATTTAATTAATTTGACTAATTAATATAAATATTTTGTTAAACGGAACCGATTTGCCTGTAGTATTCGGCATTCGACATACACACTACGATTCCTGTAGTCGGCATGATATTTTTTGATTAAGAAAATAAAAAGTGTACAAACAGAAATTAAATTTTGTTTTAATTTAATTGAAACTTGTTAAAATTATTATGTATTTTAAATTGAGATCTTTAAATTCAATTGAATTTCCTGGCCACCCATCACATAAAGTTAACATAAAAACTAATAACAAATTATATTTATATCAACTCGTTAATTTGTGTCAATCATTTCATAGTAAGAAGCTAGTTTCTTAAAATCGGTGCATTTAAGATGGAGCTACCCAGGACGGGAATCACATTGTACGTTTTTTAATCCATCATTCTCAACGTCTCTATCCAAATCTTAATAACAAATACCGCATACATGCTTTTGCTATTTTTACTTTATTTTGCCGTTTTTTTTCTTTAGCGGCCGATTCTGTAAGACTTCACAGACAGGAGTCGGTAACGTCGGAACTACGTAGTTTTCTGAACGAAGCGAATTTTTAAAAATCAGTTTTAACATTTTTAAAAAAATTTATTATTCCGTTCCTTATAGATTTCATCTACTAACATTTTGGAGGCTTAAAAATCAAAAAAAAAATCGCATATCATTCATCAATCCCGAGAAACCAATTCTACAGTAGGCTGATCACCACTTTTAATGGTGGTCGCACATATGGAAAACCAATAATGGGGACTAACTGGCTAAAATTAATAAATGGCATTGGGTTCACATCTCACTTATGAATTATATGGAAGGTGAGCTTAAATATTTAAATGATTGTCAAGAAAAAATATACTTTAAAGATAAAAAATGGTTTCTAAAATACATCCTCTGAGATTATTTGTAGATATTAGAGTTTCTCTCCCGGGATTCCCGGTCATTTTTAATTCCCGGTTGCCCGGGAAATTCGTCCGGGATTCCCGGGAAATTAAAACACCTTTAGCAGATCAAATTTTAGAAGCTTTAAAGTAGCGAATTGAAGAAAGAAGGGGCAAGTTACTTTATACTTTAGTGGAGTATCTTAAAGATACAACAGTATTTGATAAGAATGCTAATAACTTATTTCAAACTGCTTCAAAACAAAATGTGATCGCGTACGCTGTACAAATTTATACTCGTCTTTTTAAAGAAGACGTTATCGTCCTATTGTCCTTATTGTCCTATTTTTGTCATAAGTACAGAAAGACCATTTGAGGATATTTTAACCGATGCCATAACAAATGCAATGTTGCATCAAGTAATAGACTACTTAACTGCTCGATAAAAAAGGATTTTCAATTTTACGAAGCAAGTGGAAAAGCAACGGGTCACCATTTTATCGAATGCTCTTCTGACAATAAGGCCAACATCAGTTGAAAGCGAGAGAATGTTTTCAACAACAGGACAATTTGTAAATAGAATTAGAAACAGACTGTCTGATGGAACTATTAACGATCTTTCTGTTTTCAAAATGACAAATTAACATTTATTGTTTAACTCATATTTACATAAACCTTAAAATGAATGTTTTTTGTTTGTTATGCATACCGCAAAATTAAAAAAAAAAATAACATAGTTTGTCTTGTTTTTCTACTGCGCGAAAATTCCCGGGATCCGGGAAAGGCTAAAATTTTTCCCGGTTTCCCGGGAAATGAAAAGTCCGGGAAAAAGAGAAACTCTAGTAGTTATATAAAAAAAAGTGAATTTTGCTAGCCGGAAGGTGGAAACCCTTCATCATAAGACTTGAATTTAAAAAAAGAAAACAAAATCTAAAGTCATTTAAAAGACATTTTGATGTATTTTCCTTAAAACACCAATGAATCGCTTGAGATAATACAAACAATACTAGTATTTTAAAACGGAGTACACCACGGTGTTTTACGATCAAAAATTTAGTTTTGGGCCATTGTGCAATGTTTTTACTTGTTATCTTTACCAAATTCGTACTTATTGTATAACTGAACAACTTCTGTAAACAACCAATATGATCGGAATACTCCACCCCCTTAATTATTCACAAAGAGCATTAGGGTGTTCCTTATATGGCATTTTTTCGAATTTCGTTAACAATATGTATTAGTCGCGATGACGGTCATCTAGTTTCACCTTACGTTTGTTTTTGCCAAAATTACGAATATATTGTGAAAAATTTCGTATCGATAGTTAGGCATTAGGGTGTGCCGCAATGAGGTGAAAGTTCGAATTTGCTCTCAAATCAATTTATTGCCGCTGAGTATTTTTCTTTTGTATACCGACTATGTGGTAATAAACCGTTCAATAGCTGAAATGAATATCTAAAATAGTATGTGTTTGCTTTTACCATACTCTTACAGACGCCGAGATATTTGATGTAGAAGTTTGGGTATTTTTGAAAAAAAATTATTAAAAATTTTGAAATTGTATTCCGAAGTAGATTATTATGGGCAATTATATATTTCCACTTTTTAAAGTTAATCAAGTTAAAATATATATGTTTAAAAGGTATATGTGTATATTATCAATATCTCTATCAATTCTCGAGATATCAGGAGTTTATAAAGCATAGCAATGACTACTGAACTTTTATTTCACCTGAATATCCATTGTGTCTGCTACAAATGTCACCAAAACCATTAATATCCAATAAAGTGATTTGAGGTGATTTTTTATTTTTATCATATATATGTACCGTTATTGGTAAGTAGACACAATGGGTATTCAGATGCAATGCATAAAGTCAAACATTCGTTTTTTTATAACGCCTGATAACTCTAGAATTGATAGAGATATTGATAATATACACATATACTTTTTAAACATATATATTTTAAATTGATTAACCTTAAAAAGTTGAAATATATAACTGCCCATAATAATCTACTTCGGAATCCAATTTAATAAATTTTAATAATTTTTTCTCAAAAATACCCTAACTTCTACATCAAATATCTCGGCGTCTATAAGAGATATGGTAAATACTATATATATACTATTTTAGGTATTCACTTCAGCTATTGAACGGTTTATTACTACTTAGTCTGTATACAAAAGAAAAATACTCAGCGGCAATAAACTGATTTGAGAGCAAACTCGAACTTAACCCTCATTGCGGCACAGCCTAATGCCTAATTATCGATACCAAATTTTTCACAATATTTTCGTAATTTTGGCAAAAAAAAAACAAAAGTAAAGTGAAGCTGGATGACCAACCTCGCGATTAATACATATTTTTAACGAAAATCGAAAAAATGCCATATAAGGAACACCCTAATGCTCTTTGTGAAATTAAGGGGGAGATCGGAGTATTTCTATCATATTGGTTGTTTACAAAAGTTGTTCAGTTATACAAAAAGTACGTTTTTGGTAAAGATAGTAAGTAAAAACATTGCACAATGGCCCAAAACTCCTAAAAACTGATTTGTTTAAAGTAGATAGTGTGTTTTGTGTGTTACCTTAACAACAATTTCACTGAATAGAGTATACAAAAAATCTGGATTCCCTACGACATATTAAAAATAGTGAAAAAATTAGAATTGTTATCGAAGTTTTTGAAAATAAACGAGGCAAGTCTAATTTTTTTGGGAGAATTTATTATATCAATTTCTTCAGCGGACTATTTACTACAACTTTGCTTAAGAAGAGAAAGCGCTAGATTAAAAACTGTACAAACTGTTGGCCAAAAACTGATGTCACCTTTTTTCAAGGGATCCAAGGGATTTCAAAAAGTTTAGAGGACCAAAAAAAAAATTTGGTAGCCTATCTAGCAAAACTAAGTTAGGGTTTTACTCAGCTTTGGTTGTACTATCGAACATATATATCAAACCTGGAACTCGAACGGAAGTGTGACGCAAATTTGCGATAAAAGGATCTGAAGTAGTAAAGAGTCGATTGAAAAGGTCTGTGCTTTTTTCGAAAACAACTCTCTAAAGTTCCTCGTATCCTTATTTTGTGCTTCTTGAACTTCTTCAGACAGCTTTCCTATAGGAAGAATGCAAAACATTATAATTTTTTTTAAATTATTAATTTTTTTTTCAAATTTTTTCCATTAAAAAAAGAATTTAAGGACGTATTACCTCCTTGTTGTGTCGGTATGTCTACAAACAACCCCATCTCATTTTGAAATCTCTGTTGATTTGTTTTTCTGCAGCCACTTTTGCTTTATTTTCCGGTCCTCGAGCTTGCCGGGTCATTATAGGAAGCTTATATGTTATGTGTAATACATACTATATACAACGGATCCATAAATGTAGCGGAGACATTGCAAATGTTAAAGATCGTTCATCATTCATTTTTTTTTAAATCTCAGAAAGTTTATTTAGTTCACTCGGTTTCGCTCCACATATGAAACACGTTGGAGAAGAAGAGGTTACAGATGATAGTGCAGTACAAATTGTACCGTCTATCATGGTAAGCAGTAGAACCAACAAGTAGACCTATAAGTAGACACAACAAGAAAACTTAGTTTGCCATTTGTAATAAGACTTGGAGACAATTTCTTGCTGTACTAAACAAACTTCTTGAGAAATTAACCCAGTGAACTCTTTGGCAAAAACAGATCTTGTAGACGAAGAAGCAGACATTTGCCATACAATTATTTATTTTTGTGCAGAAGTAAAATTCATTTGGATAGGCTTTCATTTCATTAATACCGAGTAAAACTTCTTTTTCAGCCATATTTTCTTAGCTTTTTGAAAACGAGTGTAGGAAGGAAGAAGATTTTTGCATTTTGCGTACACTGTTAGCCGAATAGAATCATATTGATGTTTCGACAAATAAGCATCGACCATTAAATTTAAGGCTTCATCGTGAGAAAGGCTCCCTAATAGCACAGGCTCAGAGCTAAATCTCTTAAAATTTTTTTCACTTCCGTACCTTTACTGGATGAAGCTTCCGATAGATCTTTCACAAATCTGACTGAATCTCGCTTTCACATTTTGCGAAACAGTTGAATCTAAAAGATTTGAATCTTTCTTTTTCGATTTTTCACTGCAGTCATCAGAGTTTATCGGGTTTCTTCCAGCTTTTTCACAACTTTTCGCTTGTACACTTTCTGGCATTACACACGGTCCATTAAGCCAAACTGAATTTGATCTTAAAAAACGTTCACGATGTCTAGAACTTTTTCTTCATTTTTCGTCTAGCTTGAAACAAATAATATTTATATTAAGGTCTTCTGGTATATCCTTAAGACCATATCTTTGGCATGTATTTTTGAAGTTTTTATCCATTCTTCAAAATTTCCTTTGGCAAAAAAGTGCAGATCATACTGGAAAAGGGAAAATATATGCGGTCGCAAAAATTCGCAATATGTTTTTCATTGTTCGGTTTGAGATCTATTTTATATTACAGTAGACTACGGATAAGTGCACATCGGTTTTCGCGCTACTTTTTGTGCACTTATGAGGTTTTTGCATTTATACAATACTCGTATAAGTGCACAACTATTGCATATATATAAACATTGCATAAGTGCACGATTATTGCATTTATACAAACATTCGATTATTTTTATTAATCTGTAACACCAGTTCAGTTTGGACGGAACTTTAAGAAAATAATTAAAATATAAAGCTGTTTAATGTTTTAATTTATACTTGGTTTACATTACATAACAGGTTTTTTATAAAAACTTATAAAAATCAGTTCAGTTTAAGGTATATACATATAAAAAACAGATCACAAATTTATATATCATTGTTTTAGTGTTTTTCATATTTCATACCAAAAAATTAAAAATATTCAGTTCTGTGCCATAATAAGAGCTATTAATGAATCATTGCAATCATATTTTGCACCATTGTTTTTTGCAAGATACATATTACATTGCACTCAATTCGATTCACCTAAACCACGTGTGTTGAAAAAGTCTGAAATCTTTTTTTGAACCGTGTTTTCTGTTCCAACCTTATATATTTTTTTTCCAGTTCCTCTAAATCATAATCTACATTTTTGTAGTATGAGAGATGTGCATTTATGCATGCAAAGTTGTACTAAAAAAGTACTTTCAGGTTGGAAAAAGTTGTGCATTTATCCGGTTTTTGCATTTATGCGTATTGCACTTATCCGTGTATTTTTGTATGTAAACGTATAAAAAAGGCTAATGGCTTCAAGATCCAGTGCACTTATGCGGTTTTTGCATTTATGCGATGTGCACTTATCCGTAGTTTACTGTATCGCTAATAGAATTTGTTTTACAAGAGTTGTGTAAAATGTATTATGTTGACAGTAGAGATGGGCACTCATTACGTGATTGGCGTGAATCACGCGTGAATGTGAGTAAGTTAGAAATTTGCTCATGTGAGCGTGCATGAACGTGAGCGCCAAAAAAATCTTCGTGCATGAGCGTGCGTGAGTGCATACTTTGCGTGAATCACGCTACTCAGGCCACTCACGCAAAGAAAAAAAATAATTATGGTTCATTGAATTTACAGCATATAATTAGTTAATGAATTAATTTTTATATAATATGAACTGTTGGAAACCTCTTTCAATGAATTTTCCAACAAAATAAAGTATATGTAAATATATATATTAGGGTAAAAATCGATGTTGGGTTTTTGTCAGTGCCACCCCCCAAAAATGATGTCTTTGCAGATTTTAGGATAGCCAGCACGATTGGCGTCTGTTAACTCGTGCCGCTTTGAGCTTAAGTTTTTAGGCTCCTACAGACAAGTATGGTGGTCACAACTCAAGAACGACTAGTCCAATTTTGATGAAACAAATATCCGAAATTAAGGAAATCATATTCCTGTTTATGTGTAATTTCTCTGCATAATGAACAGTTTCGTAGTTATAAAAAGTTTCATAAAAAAAATAAAAAAATTGTCTAAAAAATTCTATTTTTTTATATTTAAAAAATAATAAATTTTCATGTCGTACTACATTACCGTAATGCACATAACCTATGAACAAAATGAGACACACATCATGAAAACCGATGAATGCGACTCGCTTTTATTCACAACTAAGTGAAGGTATCTTATTTGACAAAAATTTTGATTTTTTGATACAATGTACATATATGGATAATCGTATGAATGAATGAATGAATTTAAAAAAATTGTTTGAGGATATGTACAAAACTCTTTAGAAAAAACGTTGATGACTTTGTATGATTCTTAGAATTAATAAAAGTAAGTAATAACGAAAAGGTTATTTCATTTTAATGATTGTGGTAGCTACTCCGCACAGTGTCGTGTTTTCATACAAACGGATGCCAAAAAAAGGAGATATTAAAAAAGGGAAAAAAGTACACATTGCTTTTATAAATAGGAAAGATAAAAAAACGAAATTTTGTGAAAATCAGCCCAAGTACACGCACCTCCCTCCCATATCCTAAAATGAATACAACTTGAGTTTTCAAAATTGAACCAAATTTAGCTAGATTTGTCTGTTATATATTACTGACAACTGTGATGAATTATTACCTGAAAGGACACTCCAACCTCCCATATATCCCCAAATGGAAATAACTTGTATTTTGATTCTACAGAGAAATCGAGAAATTATGAACAGAGTAAATTAATTTTAATTCTTAAATTTCGGATTTTTGTTTGATCAAAATTGGATTAGTCGTTCTTGAGTTAGTCCCCTAACTAGGCTACAGGAGCTTAAAACTTACAAAGCAAACGGCCTTTCGACATATATAGTATATCCCAAACTTCGACTTTCCCACAAGGTCTAAATTTTAAAATAATTACATTTATAAAATTTATTAAAACTTGCCCGACAAATTTGCGATCTAATCCCCAAAACGAATTGGGATTTATGTCAATTGGGACATACTCACGAATTCGTGAATAATTTCTTAAATTACCTTAGAAGACGAGGTGAATATCAAAGGCGTAGCCAGGTAGGAGCAGGGGTGAAAAATTGGTCAAAATCCTAGAAAATATGAAAATTAAAATAAAATAGTACAGAAATTTTACAAAAGGTGAACTGACTTATAAAAAATTTCACCATATGTTCACTCTCAAAAATTGTAGTGGATATTTTTTAACTCGGATTCAATGAAATTAACTGATTTTTAAGTAAAAGTACTTATGTATTGTTATTGTTCTGCTTGTTGGGCAACGTTTACAGCCATGTATCAAAGCTGTAGAAATGGTTATAGTTTAGAAAGTGTTAATGAATTCACAAAATATTAAGAGTTCCTCCCTGAAATTATAGTGAAAATTTAGACTACATTGTATTGGAAGTACTAGTACGCAGAGCGATGCTCTTTTTTATTCGTAAGTTAATGTTCAATAACTGATTAGATTGTGCAAAATTGTAACTGTATTTAGTGCAATTGCAAGAAAGATACTTAGTATGTATGTAAATGTACCAAATTCAAATATCTTCCAGTTTTTCATTAGGAAGTTATGTTTTTATTTAGGAAGTTAAAACCAAATTTTGAAAATTAATAAAACTGTTAAACATTTAAAAGGGTCAGTAAAGTTTACTCGAGTTCTCCTCCACACCAGCCAGCCGCTCAAACAGACTGACACTTTTCCAGAATTGAATTCGCTTTTCAGATACTTAAGGCCCAACGTTTTTCCTTTAACGGTACACTTTTTCTCGTGTCAAATGATATATAAGGTGGACCAAATACAAGTTAATTTTAAAATCATAGTTTATTTTAATCCAGAAGCGATTCAAACACTTAAGGCCAATATCATCAAAGCAATCCGCACGTGAGCGTGCGTGAACGTGAGCAGCGAAAAAATCTTTAAACGTGAGCGTGCGTGAGCGACCATTTCAATCACGTGAGCGTGCATGAACGTGAGTCAAAATCACTCACGTGCCCATCTCTAGTTGACAGCTGGCAGGGCAGATAGCTATTTCGATGGTCGCCAAACCATCATCATCAGTACTCATTTGCTGTGACTTCTCCTCACATTATAACAACCTTAAGTGTTAAAAGCTTCAAGAAATCAATGTAAAGCTCACACACACCGGTGCGAAAATTGTATCAACGAAGACCACACGTCAACATTATCCACACAAGCTTTTGTCTATGCTTTGTCTATTGGACAAAATTGCAAAGAATTGTTTTCGGCAACAAATGCCAACCCAGTGTACCTCCCGTGTATGTATGCTCTTGTTTGTTATTGTCGATCTGTTAGAAATATGAATATACAGTTTTCATACAACTCTTGTAAAACAAATTCTATTAGCGATAATAGAAAATAGATCTCAAACCGAACAATGAAAAACATATTCATATTTCTAACAGATCGACAATAACAAACAAGAGCATACGTTTTTGATTTACCTTAAAGTGAACACTTGAAAGATTATTCCAAATAAAGTTCTACACCGGAACTACGCGGAATAAACATGTTTAACTCTATTTGAATGCCTTACAAACAATTTTTTTTAATTCTTTCAATGGAAATAACTAAATAAAAATTATAATACCTATATTATGAAAAAATTTATAGAATAATAATTCCTTGAAATAGAGCTTTATAATAATAAAAAAAATTATGACAATAAAATCACCGTAGCCATTTTAAACCAATGTCACACAAAAAATACTTTAAATTCTGAATGCAGTTTAAACAATAACTGACTTTAAAGCTTACTTTTTCATAATCAGAGCTAAAACCAACAAAAAAAATTATGTATTACAGTTACCTAGTGTATTGAGAAGCTCATCAAACAATCCGAAGGAATGTTGCCAGACCATTTGTGAATTACCACAGTATGCATTAGCGGGAAAAACATGTAGAACGGTCACCGTATCGTTTTCACAACACCGCTGAATAGAGAATACATTCCGATATCCTTTAGGAAACCGAACAGGGCCGGCGCTTCTATGGAACAGTATGAACAGTTTGACGGGGCGCTTAAATTGGAGGGCGCCAAAATCTAATTAATAAAAATAAATTTACAAACACTGAACACTGTCCATAGTTAATATAGAAACGAAAAATATCGATAACACCCTTTCCGTTTCTTATATGAAAAAAAAACCCTCAAGCACAGCAAATTTGTACTGTTCATAACAAAAATTTCAACTTTATGTGTGTTTGTTGTTCTTTTTGCAGTGCAGTTCTTTCTGCTTTTACTTGTGTGTGGGCATAGAAACAACAACGAAACAGCCAAACACACAACATCACACATACTTTGTACGAAGTAGCTGACGTATACGTGTGTCACCATAACGTCGACTGCGCTCTTTCATACGGAAAGTTTGTTAGTATAATCCATTGAAATTGCTCTTTGTATATGCGCCTATGCTCTAGCTATAACAAGAGCATTTACAAAAACAAAAGAGTACCAAGAGTATAGGCTGTCGGCAGTGTTTCCTAAAACTTAAAAAAAACTTAATTTCCCTTTGCACCCCATGAATGAGGTATGGGATAGCTTCTCGCGTTGTTGTGAATTAACACGCTTTCTATTTTTAGATTCACAACTAACGGCACCTACTTATTTATCGACGAATGCGAACGTCACTGTTTTGAGAAGCTCTTACTAGACACGACGATTGAATCGACGCTTAATACTGCGAAGTTGCTGTCAAACAACATTCGAGGGGAGCCGACAATGAAAGAAAATTTTATTTATTTTTTCTTTTAAGATGACTGGAGCCAGGTTTGAACCTGCGATCTCCCGCATGGTAGTCGCGTGTTCTAACCACTATGCCACGGTCGGTCCCAAGTGTTACCATGTTGGCATAAATTGTGCCGTTTTGGCACAATTTTTTTGGTTTTGGCCCTGATTTTTTGAAACATTGTGCCAAGTGCCGTTTAGCACAATTTTTCCAACATTAACTAAATTTTTTTAAATTTTCGTGTAATTTTTTGGCATAATTTGGTAGTAAACAGCACAATTTTTTATATTGAGACATCTCCATGTTTTCAAAACGACAATTTACAGTGTGTTTGGACTTTTTTGATAAAATATTAAAAAATTTTTATTATTAGAGCTGGCAAACTCTTTTTTTGATTTTGGAATGAAAAAGAAGTAAAAAGTAATTGCAAAATGTAATACCGTTGTGGTCATTTTAACACCCCTAGTTAGGATAAAGACGGCATAACAAGAAATAACGCGAATAGTTAATCTCTCAAAATTATTCAATTTGAATTCATTTGTTCATTAATTATTTGGTATAATATTCTAGATAGAATTAATATATTTAGCAAATATTTACAAAGTCCTGCTATTTGGCAGTAAATATGTTAGAGGGCACAAAACAGTTTTTGACGGACTTAAGAAATGACGAAAAATTTCAGGGGTTTATCTTTCAAGCTAAAGAAATAGCTTTGAAATTAGATGTTTCACCAAATTTTCCTGATGCTCCAAGACGCCCTAGTCGAAAACCTAAACTTTTTTCGTACGAAGGTAGAGACGAAATCATATCAAATCCTGAACAAAAGTTTAAAGTTGAATTTTACTTTCAAATCCTTGATCAGGCAATTCAATCTGTTAGCGAAAGATTTGACCAAACTTCGGAACACAATAATATTTTCAAATTTTTGCATAATATTTCTGTGGTTTCATTAAATGCTTCTGATCTTTTAAATAATTGTCTTTCCCTTGAAAAGCATTTAACTTTCAATTCAAATTCTGATATAGTAGGATTAGATTTATTGGATGAAATAAAAATATTCCAAAGTATAATTTCAGAAACTTTAAGCCCTATAGAATCATTAAACTTTATATTTGAAAAGAAATTAGACCCGATATTACCAAATCTAGTTGTAGCTATTAGAATTTTATTGACAATACCAGTAACAGTAGCTTCCGGGGAACGTAGCTTTTCGAAATTAAAAATTATTAAGAATTATTTACGTAGTACAATAGGACAAGAAAGACTAGTAGATTTGGCTAGAATATCTATAGAAAGTGAATTTCTGAGCAACTTGGATTATAGTGACTTGATAGACGACTTTGCTAAAATCAAAGCTCGGAAAATTAAATTTAATTAATTATTGAATATATTTTTTAAAATTTAAAATTGCACGCTTGAATTTTAGTGCTTTTTATCTATTCAAATATTTTATTAAGTTTTTTTTATTAAAATCCGTAGTGACTTGATAGACGACTTTGCTAAAATCAAAGCTCGGAAAATTAAATTTAATTAATTATTGAATATATTTTTTAAAATTTAAAATTGCACGCTTGAATTTTAGTGCTTTTTATTTATTCAAATATTTTATTAATTTTTTGTTATTGAAATTCGTACGCTGGATTAGTACTATAGCAATATTTATTTATTTTTTATATTTTTGAGGACTATACCTACGTGGGATACCTCGTTAAAAAAAACGCATTGCATATCCTACCTCTTGGGTGATGCGGAAACGGATTATTTACGGCAAATTAATGTTTTTTTAAAGGGCGGCATTTTTGAAAACTGTGCCAGGTGCAAAAATCGGTAGCGCCGGCGCTGAAACCGAACCTTTCCTGTCATTAAAAATTTTCGATGAATTATCCAAAATATCTAGAGCATTTTCTTCGTTGAGAAAATTATCCAATTATACAAACCATTTTATGATGCTTTCTTCTGTAATTACTGCTCTCCCTTTGTTGATCCCTTCTGCTTCTCATAGAGCTAAGTGTGGAAGAAGTTTCAAAAAATCTGAGTACCAGTTTCTTCCAGGCTGGCAGTTTAGGAATGGTGTAGATAATACCTTTTCATCAATCGGGTTTCTTCGGCATTTGATACCACAGTTTGTGGACCCATTCTTCTTGGACCTTCGCCAAGGTGGCAATAAATTCATTCCTGAATTGTTGCACATGGGATACCATATTTTTTTCTAGCTCCTAAAAATTGACGTTAAACATTTTCATTTGATTATCATTCATTGCCATTTGTAATGATTATTCCTAATGTTGGTGTATTGGTCTTTTTACACCAAAATGGCTAAAATGCCAAGATGTTTAAATTAAGATATAGGATTTAAATAATTACATCCCAATCTATGAGTAGAGGTACAATATATAAGTAGAAAATCAGCTGCCAACTTAAGGAAACTTAGTAGCCTATACTCCGCAGGACTTAAATTGCCCCATATATAATATGCCGGCAGCTAGGTTTATTGAATTTATTCTAATTTTTTTATAACCAGAGTAAAGAGAGGTGGTTAATCTTTTTCTTTACGTTACATAATATTGGTCATCAAATCAAGATTTTGTGCCAAAAATTTATTTTTGTTTCATATCTAAATAAAATCTCAATGAACGCGCCTTTAGGTATACATATGGCCATTTCCAGGATCACGAATGCGACATACGTACGCCTTTAAAGTAAAAAAAATATTAATAATGGAATCTTTAAATTTTTGTAAGCTTTTTAAATTTTTCCATGGGATTTTAGGGGCACAATTGGTTTAGCTTTATTAATTAAAAAAAAAATATTTATAAACATAACAAAATATTAAAAAACAGAGGTAAAAAAGATGTGAAAAGAATCATTATCCTGCAAAATATCCCCCATGTGTACCAGATAATGGGACCTTCATTAATACATCACATTGGCGATAAATAATTAACATTTGACCAAGCGAAATTTTTCCGACTGTTATAGATGTCAGATAAAATTTGTTATCGTGAACAATTACTCTATCGTCAAATCGGGAAATTACTTCGCAAACATACAATCCAACAGGGGTAACCTTTATTACGCCATATAAATCTATGATAGAATACACTAGTTTACAACCATTCTGGTCTTTGGATGCCACTATTTTTTAAAATAGAGAACGGGTTTCTGGTTAAGAAAAAATTAAAAAAAAATTTTTGAAAGTAAATTTTATATTGTACATTTTTTTTTGTTTTGTTTTTGATAAAGTTACCTTTGCATTTTGACTTATATCTAAAGTTCTACACGGGCAATCAGGCCGGATCAAATCATAATATTTCCCAATCACATTCATAATATTTCCCAATATATTGACGCAATATTTTCTTTTCCGAAAATTTTTTAAATATTGGCCTTATGCAATATTTGTAAAACAAAAGTTTTGTTCCCGTTGGGAGATATTTAATAGCAAGCACTTTCGACATTGAGCCCAGTATTCGGTATGACCTCGATAATATCAGCTTTGTATGTTTGTTAAACTTCATAACCTTATTAAATTGATCCCTAAATATATACTTCATATTATCTCCAAGTAGAACCTCTGACCCATCAATATTTAGATTTAACTGTTTACTCTGCGGAACCACAAATGTTAAACACTTCTTAGAAGAGTTTCTAATACAGATAGCTTGGCAGTTCGATGCATTCATTTTAATGCCCCATTCATCATAAATACTTTTCACTTTATTAAAAGTGCGAGGCCAATATCGATTCCTGTGGCACATCACTCTTAACATCTCTGAAATCCGATAAAACATCATTTAACTGGAAGCAAAAACGTCTATTATAGAAGAAACTGTGAAACCGCTTAACTATCGAAGGATCGAATCCCAAAAGGTAATTTTAGTATACTTACGTGAGACGCGTATTCAAATCAATTTTCTATGTCAAGTAACACTGCTCACACCTCGCCAGAATGATGAATAAAAATTGCAACAAAAAGAATAAATGGGGTTTTGTTGGGAGTCACTTGTACATTAAAAGTCCACTTGTATCCAAATCCTAGCTGATCCTGTTTTAAGATAAAAGGATTTTTTGTCTTTTATCTCCGTTTTGTGATTTTTTTAGAAGTGACGTTCTTTGCTTCGTTTTATATCTCATTAGAAGCGCATGGACTTCGCAGCTTCGCAGATAAAAACTAAACTCGCAAATTTAAAACCATGTCATTCTGAAATGTTCATTCCTAAAACTAAACTGCAGATCCGGAATATAAAGATCATTCATCGCAATGTCCATTTTTATGCGAATCACGCGTTCAAATAGCTAGCAATTCTTCAACGATTCCGGAAAATATGAGTTATTTACACAGTTATTGAATATAATTGTCAGGTATAAAAACGCCTTTGCCGGGATCCTAATTACATACATAGTTGGACATACCATCCAAGCCGCTTGACCGTTTATTATTAATATCCTTAGATATACTAACAACCTTATCGAATTTAACAAACTTTGAGCATTCCGGTTGCTTAATGGAGGAACCTTGAACATTAAAAGTATGCTTCACTTTCTCAGACACAATGATCCTCTTATTATATATATCAATGTTCTCAGAGTACCTACCGTTTACATTATCCAATAACTTGAACTTACGGCTCAAACTAATAAGAGAGCCTACATTGAATGGCAAACAATTTAGAGAATTACGATCCATATTGACATTTAACCTTCTCCAAAATTTCCAAGCATTGGTTCCGGCCTGATCATTCAAAAATAGGAATTTCGAAATCCATTGTGCTACCTCACGCGTTCTTCTAACAAAACATGCCGCAACAGTTTAGCTTACTTAAGCAAATCTTCTTACGTCAAAAGCTTTACATTAATCTTTTGGTCTTGTTTCGGTGTTCCTTATCTTTGTCTTGCCTGTAGGACCACAATCATTGGCAATGTCATTCTCAAATAAAGTTCAAATAATGACTTACCAAGAGAGGATTTCATTAACAAATCAACGACGCATTAATCACGTGGTATGTTTTTGGAAGGTTTGGTACCCTTCGCCAATTTGGAAATATCTATTCCATAATAATTTTTGAGGATTTGTTGTTTGCAAAATAGTTATTCTTAACTGCATCTAGAAAAATACTCATCTTAACTGCACCCCAGTCTTCACAAACCAAAAGTCATAAAAGGTTCAAGAAACACACCGGTGCGAAAATGGCATCATCGAAGACCACGCTATAGCATAATCCACTAGTTCACAGATATTTACAAACAAATATCCGTTTTACACATAATAGCATGATCTTTCAGAATTAAATAAAAAAATTAGGGTATCTTTATTAAATAGTAGCCAAAAATTCCTTCAAACTTAAAAATAGTGAAAAAAAAACACAAAGGTTTGCGATTTCGAGGAAGAAACCGACAGATGTGACGATTTAACTATATAAACCTATATAAATTGCCAGCGTGAAGCAATTTAGATGATGCGAATATTTTTTTACAATTCGGGATCACTTAATGAGGAATTACCCAACATATTTTAAAACTGATTACAGATTTTTTATCGCCCTTTAGCGCTTTCTGTGTTCAGACTGTGGCAACCCAGTCGCCCCGTTATTAGCCATTTCATTTAACGACTGATGTTTAAGATTTTTCGTTTTCTTCTTTTGCTGCAGACCGACTTTGTTGCTGCGAACACCCCCTTAAAAGGGAATGGTGGAAAACGCTGGAGTTCGGTGGGTGGGAGTTGGTTTTTACCACTCCGATGCATATACATGTAGACAGACATTGTCGTCCTGTACGTGTATGTATCAATGTAATCACATATATATCCTAGTGTATGCATGTGTGTACGTACACATCCTGCACAAATTTATGTAAAAGTTTCATTGCCTTTTTTTCCCCCCCTTCCGTGTGTTGGCTTTTTGCCCGACGCCAACCCACCAACAACAACATCGACGTTGACGTCGACACTGATGCCGCCATCGAAGAGTTGGGGATTTTCATTAATTTCGTTTTCGCTTTATTGTTGTTGCTGGCGTTTTTGTTCATCGTCGCAAATTGGTTTGAATTGAATTTTGTTTAAATGTTCATTATTACAATTAATTGATTGATATTCTATTTATTTCTTTGGAGCGCGTAAAAATGGACGTAGGGTAGGAGAACCTAAAAAGGATAATTTCCATAAATAATGATTTTGTTGTCAAAATTAACTAGATTTATGACAAAAGGGGGGATTAACTGAATGTTGGTAATAAATCGGATATAATATCCATATGACTTGAGAAGATCATAAAATATTAGGATGGCATAAACAAATCTGCGTGTAAACAGATTGTAGGCAGTTTATGAAAAATGCATAAAATGAGATATAATGAAGGAACAATCAAATTCGAGTGTATTTTATGATAATATATTAAATTTAATCAGGTAATAAAAGTATCTGTATATACGTAGGACAATGTTTAAAATAACATTGCAGAACACAGCAGTATACCTATACAAAATATATAATGTAAAATCTGTGAATCTTTTAAAACAAGATTACAAATTAATAAATGTTATGATGATCAAACAGCAGTTTTAAGTTTGATTTTCATGTGTTGTGGAAAAATTTTAATAAAATGTTTTAACATTAGAATAAAAATTATATCAATTTGATATAAATATTATACAAGACACATATTTGAGTGTCAATACAATAAAAAATAAGCCCTCCAAAAATACGTAAATTTAAAAAATTGCAATAAATTCAATACAACATTTCCAATTGAAATTCAAATATTGCATTTGAAATTCAAACATTCCATTTAAAATTCAAATATTCCACTTGAAATTCAAAACCCGTCATTTCAAATTCAAAAATTTCTTTTGAAATTCAAAAAATATCAATTGAAATTCAAATTTTCCATTTAAAATTCAAAAAATATCAATATTGAATTTCAATTGACGACTTTTGCATTTCAACTGATAAGTTTTGAATTTCAATAGACGAATTTGAATTTCTATTGATATTTTTTGAATTTCAAATGGAAAGCTTGAGTTTCAATTGTTGTTTTTTGAATTTCAAATGAAAATAGAAAAATATTGGTAATTTATTAACATCTATTAAAATCATCAAATGAATGTATCAACGATGTAAATATTTTTTCCAATTACAATTAAATGCTTTTTAAGATATTTTATTAGGTTATGTTAGTTTGGCAGCATGCCCATTATGATACTATTTTAAATACTCGCACCAATTTATCTAAGGGCCAAGATCGCTCTCAAGCCCTCGAGCACAGGAACAAAGATTTTAATTTGAATATTTGAATTTTCGGATGAACTACGCGAGGCAGATGTCTAGAAATCAAAATTTGGAAGATATGAGGAAGCGATTCCTCATCACTTCCGATCCATACATTTGTAGTTTGAGAGCGACAGACAGGAAATCTACGAACCAAGATGATGAGCTACACAATTTAGTCAAACATGCTACTCATAAGGTTGGAGATGGGAATAAGGAAAAGATGGATATTGTTGAGGATGAATTCTGAGAATTTTTCAGAGAGAGTTTTCTCTTACCTCCACCTTGGATGACCATATAGAAATTCCTCAAATGATTTAGAATTTCGCAACGTAGTGTACATATGAATATTCTTAATTTCGGAAGTAAAATAATGTTTCACAAAGAAAACAAGTAGTTTCTTTCGATTGAGGCGCTTTTCAAAAGGATTTCGTTTCCATTTCAGTAACATAGGGTTTACCTTCTATGCAAATATGATGATATTCATTCAAAAAAATACCCTTAAAAAAGTATTCAGGATCATGCCAATAATATAAATCAGTGTTTATGGAATTTCCCGTAACATTTTCGGATTGTTCAAATTGACCTTATTTAATTTGATGGCTTTTCAAAGATCCGAAATTTCTTCAAAAAATTTAAAAAACTGGAAGTTGCTTCCCTAGATTATTTCGAACCATGTTTATACTATGAAATTTTGGCTGAAAGTTCGCCAAATACACGAAAAAGTGCATGAAAAAATTCTCCGAACCTTTAACATTTTTGCCGTGGAATTGGCCATATATATTATTAGATAATGTCTCCGTATTGACGTCCAACCTTGGTTAAGGATCCTTCAGAGTTTTTTTTCCATGGGTTTTGATAAGTCAAGACGCCGCCAAAGCTTTTTGGGGGCCTACAATACCTTATGCGCGCCTTTTCGACCCAAATCGACCACTGTGCGGCATTCTCGAACATTTCTCTTAGTAGTATACACATTCTCCAGGGATCTAATAGCCGCTTTGCTATCAGTAAGTATATGAATATTGCCTCCCAAAAACCCACTATACTGAATTTTCTCCATAGCTACTCTAATGTCCGCTATTTTGGTCTCAACTTTACTACAGTGGTCCAGTAGCCAAATCGACAGTAGCAAATTCAATTCCTCTGAAAAGATTCACACAGACACAGCCCTCTCTTTCTTTTAATTTCTATCCGTCCGTGAAAATTAGGATGACATCCTTCCCAAAGTGTAGAGCATTATCATCATTGAAGGATCTATATCGAATGTACGTCATAAAAATATAAAAATTGGTTATAAAAACCGGGCGCGACTAACACTGCAAAGGTGACGTGATATCACCACCTAAATATGCTAAATCCGAATCCATCTAACTTTTCAGTCTTCGCTTTTGCCATGAGAGTCATCTGCCTATTTTTGTGCAGCTCTGTGAGAGTGGAAGAGAGTGAAAGATATCATAAGATGTTTAGTACAATTAGTACAAAGGGGTGTGAAGATGAACTTGTCATGGAGTTCGAAACGCGTCATCCTAGTGCGTGACACACTGAATTTGACCAATAAAATAAAAAACACTTTTCTGATCGTAAGCCGAATTTGATGTATCATTTGATACACTTAACGTAAATTTAATTAATTAATACTTCTAAGAGTGTAACTTGTTTTAAAAGTATAATTGTTGAGTTAAAATTTACCTACAACCTGGTATTTTACCAAAGGATTTAGCGACAGGACATTTTTTGGTCTTGTGATTTACCTATTATATGGAGAACTGTTTGTGTCGAAATCCTGGAATAAAACGACTCTGGTAATTGATTTCTTTTGGGGAAACGCCCAATGAAGGTTTACTGTTTATATAATTTTATCAAGCTCATACTACTTATGTTCCCCAGCTCAGCTCACTACCTCTAAATAAGCACGATCTGTTACTTACGGTTAATTAATCCAACAAACATTTCTGGTTAACACCATTTTTTTAAAGATCTAACATATTATTCTTAGATCTTCATTTAAGTACGTTTAATTAATCCAATGAACATTTTAATTGGTCATTTCTGTTTAACGCCATAGCACGTGTTCGTTCTTTCCTTAGCTATTTTGTTCCTTTGTACTATTCACCGCGTACAAGTCCTTACTTTCATATCGAATATTGCTGGCTATTTTCCACTTATTTCCATGTCAAGATCTCAGCCCAACAAACACGTACACACACTTTTATTTAAATAAACTGACAAATATCGTACAATTACAGTTACATTTAAGAGGAAAATGGAAAAATAATTGCATTTCTAGCCAAGACAACCAACACATTTGCAACATAATGTGGACGATATTGCTGGCTATGAAGTTTTGTTGTACGATACAAGTGCCACTTCAGCTGAAGGGAGGAGGAGGAACAGGTCCTGTCTAAAGTTTCACACAACATCCATTGTTGCTGTGAGTTAGTGTGTGTGTGTGTGTGGGTGTTTATGAGGCGGGTAGCCGTTGCGAGGGCGGTGGAATATAAAGGAGTCCATACAACTTTGTCCGTATTTTTCATTTACTCGACTTTGTGCTTTCCCCAAAAAAAATACAACAAATGCCACATTTTATGTACCGAAATTGTAAAACTTTATGTATATGTATACGACGATACATATACGGGCAGTCATACATCTGCTGCCACAACAAGTCGCGTTTACCCACATACCTTTTGTGGTGGTGTCGATGTTCATGTTCCTGGTGACGGTGGTGGTGGTGGTGGTTCTGGGCTGCCCGTGCCATTCCTGGTGGCTGCTGCTACCGCTGCTTGCTGGTGGTGGTGTCAAATACGTTGAATACGTTGGCAGGTTGCTTAATTGGTGTGTACCGTCGTAGTGATAATTTTATTAATGACATCAAGAGTTTTCATTTTGTTTTTGTCTGTTTTCTGCTTCCTTGTTGTTGTTGTTGTTGTTGCTGTTGTGTTTTATTTCTCTTTCACGACAACCGAAGCAGCACAAGGACTGTTGGACGAGTATAAATTTACTCCTCCAGCTGGCTGGCTGGTTGGTGGTGTCTCTGTCAGAGTGTCGTACTCTGTAATGGCTCTGTTGTGGCATTTGTATTGATGTGGTTCTCGTGTGGTATGTATATGTACATCTATCTATCTATCTGCTCCAACTTGTACTGGCTTTTTACAACAGCCCCGCTCCTTTAGCTCGAAGGGGGAGCTATTGCAGGGCAAGAAATGCCAAAGAAGGTAAAAGAGACGAGACGGAGGCTATGGTATTTTAATTTTATTTTATTTTGTGTGCTGTTTTGTTGCCACAAAATCTTATTTTCCTTGTTGGTATGTCATTCGGCAAATGCTGGGCTTTGAGCCAAGTTTCTCTGGCTGCCACTGGGGCTGTCAGACAACGGAGGGCGTTTGGCTGCCTGCGCTTTTCCAGTAATGGCGTAGTACAAGCGACGTCTGAACTGCCTCCCACAGCCGCCTTCTGTTCTATTGAAACTTAATTAATTCCATTTTAAGGTTTTCTGCCCCATTTTGGGGTGGAGAAAATTACGTTTAATTTATTTTGTCTTCACAGCGTAATCCTACACACACTGTGAAATGCTAATCATTTTGTCCTCCTGCAAGTGGCATTGAAAAGTTTTAATTAAGACTCCTTTAGGGAGGGTGCTGGACTAGCGTGTTATACAACTACAACCGAACTAAAGGCTAAGGGTGCAAACGTGTTTAGTTGGTAAGTTGTAAGACAAGAGGTATCAATAAAATGTCATATGAAAGGTAAATCATCGATGTCCGATATCTTAATTTTTAAGATATTAATTTTTCAAGATTATCATATATAAATGAAGGATTGAATTAAAGATGCCGATTTACCATAATTCAAAAAATGTGTTATGAAAAAATATCAGATATTCGGTTTAAGTTGATTGTACTCTTACTGATACAGAAAAGTATAATGATTTTTAGTCAAAAAGTACAAAAAATGTATTTATTAGATGTCAGTGCACAGCCAAAAACAGATAATAATTGTGGATCTCTCAGAATACTTCACCACTTTACAAAAGAAATACCTTTAAATTGTAGAGCAAACCCAGCCAACCAACGGAGTCCGCTAGGTGCTCCGCGGGAGAAAAGAGCACGCTCAAAACATATGAAAAAAGCGGTCCCTTGGGACTCCCTAAATGTGTGTTTTTATAAATAATATATTAATTTAAAATTAAATATAGTACAAAAGATGTAAATTAATTTACATAATGAAGATAAAGTTTGAAGAGTGCACAGTGGGTTAAAACATAGGTAAAGTGGGGATTAATTCAGGGAAGCCCTTTATTATTGATATTTATTTAGTAAAAACAAATGGTTTTTGAAAAAAATTTATAAAAAAAATTTTTTCATATAAAAAATAAGAGAAAAAAAAGGCTCCACGAAAAGCCCCCCAATGAAATAACGCCCAAACGAGAAATGAAATATTCCCCAAATTTTGTTCATACATTTTTGGGTGTTATTTCATATGAAATAACTCCCAATTTTTTTGGGCCGTTTTTCATTTTCCTTTGGGAATTATTTCATTCCTCATTTGGGGTTTTCAAATTATGAAATAATCTCCAATGAAATAACACCCAACCAATCTGTTAAATTCGGGGTTTGTTTCATATCGTGTATAATTTTGGTGTTATTTCATTTTTTATTCGGGGTTTATTTCATTTTTAAAGCTGTTGGTTTTAAGGGGTTAAAATTATATAATTATATAAAAATAGGCCTTTTACAAGAAAACTTTAGCCGGTGAATATATTACAATATCTTTTGAATGTTTACAGATATTTCCATTTGTGTTCATTTTGACGGATAGAAAATCAAGAAAATGCACCGAACATTTTTTCATTTTGAGAATGATATCTGAGAATGGAAATTTTTTAGAGCAGAGAGTTTGCTTTGCTTCTGAACATTAGAGGTGGTTGTGTAAAGGCCAAACGTAAAAGGCAAATTGTCTTCCGAATAGAGCAGGGCTACAACAATCTACGATCCACACGATTCATTTCATTAATTTTGCGACTTTGTTGTTGGTCCATATTGACTTCATGAAATCCTTGGTGAAACTGGCTCTTTTATGAAATTTGGGCATAATTTCATTTTTGTTGCTGATGGTATTGTATTTCATTGGGGGTTGTTTCATTTTCATCATTGGGTGTTATTTCATATGAAATTACTCCCAAATATTGGGGGTTGTTTCGTTTTCGCTTTGGGCTTTATTTCATTTATTTTTGGATGTTATTTCATTCACTGTTTTTGGGTGTTATTTCCAATTTTTTGGGGTTTATTTCATTGGGGGTTATTTCCTGGGCGTTATTTCATTGGGGGGCTTTTCGTGGAGCCAAAAAAAATATGTTCATATAGATGGATTTAAACCTATTTTACGTATTATTGTGATAAAAGTAATCATCACTGTCATTATCATTATCATCATCATCAACATCATCATGACCATCATAATCATCATCATCATTATTATCATCATCTTCTTCTTCATCATCATTATCATATGTTTTTAGCAACTGTGGTTCTTTCACAATAACTTAAATTATAATAGTAAAAAAACGCAGTAAATCCGTAAGACTTTTCTTTTGGATATATAAACTGATATCTCATATTACACCCTGCTACAATTTTCAATTTTTTTCTTCTCACTTGATATGGTCATCAATAAACGTGAAACTAGAGACCTTATGTAGTAAAACTGCGTTTTCAGTTTATCGCCAGAACGTCAGGATTTTTTTTAAAAGGACTTCAATATTTCAAAGGATACACCACTTTTCAAAAATTAAATCAATTATTTCTACGAACCATATGGGCAAATCCTGTGTTGCGGACGTTACATTCGTACGCATTTATGTTTTGTTATATTAATCCTGTTTGCATTATAAGTGAGATATTTATAAATAAACATCAGCAAACAACAGTTATTTGAGAGTACTTTGAACTGACATTTAATTGTTTGCTTAACTACTTTTGACAAAAAAGATATTCGAGCCAAAAGTGAATATAAGAATTATATATATTACTAGTGGGCCCGGCAATGCTTCGCTATTGCATATTAACTTGTAATATATTTCACATGTAGGTCTACAAAGTACTTTGAAAAAGGTACTTAAGCTAAATATTAATATGTTGAGTTTATTAACTTATGTAACTTATTTCAAGTAACTCATTAACATGAAAGTTAACAAATTAAGTTTTATTGTTTTAAATTCTAAATATCATAGGCTCTATGACGATAGTAAAAAATTCATCCTCAAAGTCATATAATCCACAAATCGGAAACAGACATTCCGTTAAAGATCAAAATTAAATTTTTATTTTTATCTGTAGTAGCGGGAACCGTCTGTATACTAACTATCTCTTTGGGCGTAAAAAACACCTTTGTCATGCCTTCTCCGCCTATTGAACGCAAATATAAATTTCGTTTGAAGCTTCATGCTTTTAGCCATAAAAACCTCTTTTACCATGTCTTCTTTTCACACGGATCAAGAATATTCCCGAATACTATCTTTGTATAGAACCCTGTATTACCATTTTTGGGATAATTCGGTCACCAATGTTTGGCTTAACAAAGTGATGGTCTCACGCGCTGTATGACATTTAACGCCGTCGTGACATAATAAATAAAAAAAAATCAATTGATCTTCCACTGGCTCTAGTTCTTCTCTATCTGAAATCTTCCTGCTTCCCAGCGCGAGCTAGGAATTGATTTTAGACACAAATTTTATCGCTGACATTTTCTAACAATTCATCGTAGATTCCGATTTTGGTTACGATTTTTGCGAATAAAAAAATTGGCCAACATTACTGTTCATATATCTGGGCGAACTGCAATACACTGTGGAATTTTGACAGTTATAACTACTTATTTTAAAAGAGGTGTGGCCCAGCCCACTTCCACTATTATTGTAATTCATACTGCAACTACAACATATGTAACAAATCACATCTTCATACATCTGATAGTTCATGAGCTATAGCCCTTTTAATTTTCAAGTTGTATGGGCGGTGCCACGCCCCTTTATCCAATCACAACTAAAAATAGCCAGGGACTATCAACAGGTCAACAGTACCACTTGGTAAAATTTTCGTATCAATCGGTCTATTAGAAAAGCCTTTAGAGCGATTTTTTAAAAGGGGGCGTGTCACCGCCCACTTCCACCTTGGCTGAAATTAATACTGCTTCAACAACATATATACCATATCTCAAATTCATACCTCTGATAGTTCATGAGATACAGCCCTTTTGATTTTCAAGTTGTATGGGCGGTGCCACGCCCCTTTGTCCAATTGGACCGAATTGTAAATCTAAACCATCCGGGGCACCATCCAAACACATACAAAAAAATTTATGCAAATCGGTGCAGCCGTTTAGGAAGAGTTCAGTCACAACACACGTACAGTAGAATTTTATATATAAAGAAGATATGAATATACCCGGTAGGTATCGCTGGAGTGGACTTATTTCGAAAATATGAGTGTTGACCAATTTAACTGAAATTCAGAATGAATATTGGTTTGATAAAGAGAAAAAATTGTATGTACAAATGGGCTCGACAGGTGGCGCTGGGGTGGACTTATGTAGAAAATTTGAATGGGTTGACCAATTTAACTGAAATTCAGAATGTATGTTGTATGTTTGATCATGAGAAAAGATTGTATGTACATTTGCATTAATACAATGCAGATCAATATGGTACTGGCACCGTAACAGATCACTAATACATGGCAGTAGCGTGAAATTATGTTGAAGTTAATGAAACGCTCCTAATATCAGACCCGCCAACAGGTTGTATCTTTGGCTAAAACAGTAGAACTAACACCCCGATTCCACAAACATTTCATATGAGTTTACAATTGCTGTGTTCAATAATATAAAATTTTAAAAATATTCATTCCGTTGCGGACGTTACGCACTTTGTCATTCATATTTTCTGTAGAATGGTGTAAAAATATATATCTATATATATAAAAATGGTGGCAAAAGTGTTTAGTAATTCATCAATTGAGAACGGCTCGGCCGATTTTGCTGAAATTTTTTTTCAGTTATTCGTAATTGCCAGGAGAAGGTTTATGTGAAAGAAAATTTTGGGAAAATACTCCGGAAAAGTCGGGAAATTGAAAAAATCGAAAATTGCTTTTTTGTATGGAATTTTGTTAGCAATTGTTACAAATGGCTTTTCGAATGAAAAAAAAAAATTTTTGTTGGAAAATTCCGGAAAATTTTGAAAAAATTTAAATTTTTTTACGAAATTTTGCATATTATCATATGATTTGATCTTTGGATGATGTAACAGTGTAAAATTTCGGATAATTATTCCGAAATGACTTTCCGAATGGAGAAATAGAAAAATTCTCGGTGGAAAACTCAGGAAAAAACTCGAAAATTTTGGATTTTTTCGACGAAATTTTTCATTGTATCACTAGATTTGATGATTTTAGACGACGTAAAGATTGATGCTTGAAAAATTTCGCAATATTGTGAAATTTATTATGTTAAAAGATTAAACGCGAAATGGTCGAACAATTTCAAAATCTTCTAATGCATAATACATTGGTCCGATTGTTCAAAACTGCATTTATTACAATGCATTATCACGTCCACAAAATCATTATCAGAGCAGACAAAAGCTTCGGGATGGTGGACAAGTTAGGCACGTGTACGAGACTCATAAGTCATATGATTCACTTCAATACCCGTTGATGTTCTGTGGTGAAAAAGATGGCTATCACTTCAATTTAAAGATGCTAATGTGCGGCAGTCTACTGTCGAAATTGAGAATACCAGCGCCAAATCGTTCGATGCATGATGCATTCAATCGCGAATTGCAAGACTTTGATCGAGTTGAGCTGACTGAAAGAGTCCGAAAAAATGTGCCGCCCTTAAATTCCAAGCAAACGAACGTGTACGATTGATGAAGGTTGTTGAGTATGGAACGGGAGGCATTTATTTTCTCCTTACCGTTCGGACAGGCAAGACATTCGTAATTTCTTTGATTCTGGCAACAATCATTTTGCGGAATCTGAATCATCCTAAATTGTAATTAAAGCGACGATCATCAAGGGCAAATTCAAAGGAGAGAAAGTTCTTATCCCTCGTATCGAAAAACATTGTATATCAGATCGCTCTTCACAGATTTAGATTAAATTCAAGTAAATCAGATTAAAACTCGAACTATCTGTGTTTTACTATTATATGAAGGCGTTACCTAAGGAGCGAGACGAAGTTTGCCGGGTCCAAAGTTGTATGGCAGAACAACGTTTGCCGGGTCAGCTAGTTTATATATATATATTTTAAGCGCACTATTGGCTCTCTTTACGAACGTACTTGGATTGAGGAAAAATTAAATATTAAAGCAGTTAAATTTGAAAACCCTTGTTTTCCGTTGCGGACGTTATATGCCGAATGCCCATCTTTACTTAACATTATTTGTATCTTGTGAATGACCTACCGAGGCATTTTTTACATTTAATTGTAGGCAATTGATTAGATTTTAAATCTATATATATAAAAATGAAATGGTCCACGTATGTCATACCATCACTTGAGAACGGCTGGAGCGATTTGGCTGATTTTTTTTTATTCGATTCGAAATTTTAGATAGATTGTTTGTGTTGAAAAAAATCAAATCCAGGTGGCGCTAGGGTGGATTTATATCGAAAATTTGAATGCATGTACCAATTCAACTGAAATTTAGGATTTATGTTTGTTTGATCATGAGAAAACATTTTATGTACAAATGGACCCGGTAGGTGGCGCTGGGGTCGGTTTACAATCAAAATTTTAACGAAAGTTCCAATTTAACTGAAATTCAGAATCTATGTTTGTTTGATCATCAGAATAAATTGTATGTACAAATGGACCCGGTAGATGGCGCTAGGGTGGATTTATATCGAAAATTTGAATGCATGAACTAATTTAACTGAAATTTAGTATTTTTACGAATTATACAATTTGACTGAAATTTTGAATGTATATTTGTTTTATTATGAGATTTTTTTTGTATATATGAACCTACAGTTGATTTGGCTGGGGTTGAATTATTTCGAAAATTTATATCCATTGTCCGATTTTACTTAAACTTAAAATATATGATTTTTTTGGCATTAGAAAATTTTGAATGTATGTTTGGAACCAGTCGCCGGTGTTTAGCTTATGATACATTTAATTTTTGGAATGTCATTTAGTCACTTTTTTTAACATCATAGTTATTCAGAAGTGTATATATATAAAAATTATGTACATTTTGATGTCACCAATAATTGTGAAAACGGTTGACTCCATTTGTCCCAAAATTTTAGTGAAAGTTAATGATTGGCTGTAGATGGTCACCCAGACCGCAAAAAGGCTTAAAGAATAACTTTTATAATGACGCAGCACTTCCTACTGAATTAGAGAGCTTCAAAAAGTGGCTTTTCCCATTTCAAAATTGTAGGGGACAATAACGAAAATAGGAATAACTGTTGATATCACCTAGACCATACGGTTAATGGGGTTGCTGAGCCTAATGAATGCATTTTGGAAATTCGTACTCCTTAGGATAAAAAGGTACAATCACCCAGTACACCAACGCAGAAAGTTATATGTCAGTCAATCGGCTTAAAAATGTGGTTTTAGAATATATTCCTATCAATAAGTAAGTTTTCATCACATCATGGACGACATTGCTGATCCGTTTAGAAATTCTTATAATAATATATAATAATCTTTAAGATATATGAATAACAGAATTTGACCGGGAAAACCTCGCCCTTTAAATTGAAATATTTTAGAGGTCAAAAAAATAAACCAATCGTTTTTAGATTTCAACTATACTCAACATATTTTACAAAAATTTGGAGGCAGGACGAAGTCTGCCGGGCCAGCTAGTTTATTATAAAATTAAAAGGAAATGTGGTGGTTTTTACCATTTTTATGAACATTTAAAAAACATATATTTTAGAAATACAGATAAAAGCACAAGGTCGGTGCAGTTTTTAACCTGCCATTCATAAATGGATCACCGAAAATGGTTATGCTGTATATATTTTGAGGGTTAAATATATAGCCCATTTATGGATTAACAAATATATGTGGTTTTAACAACTCTGAAATTCTTTCCTTGGTACATTATTTCGGATTTACCCATATGATAACGATTAGGTATCAAATGAAAGGTAAGAATTTCAGCAATGCAAACAAATAGCAGAGTTTAATGGATTTGGACCAAAAGTTTAAAAAAAGATTCATTTTCTATACAACCATCTTGACTTTTTTCCCCACAATTTGGGAAATTTCAGTGATGAGCATGGTGAGCGCTTTCATCAAAAAAATCGTGACGATTAAAAATCGATTTAGGGGAAAAGTGAATGCCACATGATGGCAGAGTATTGTTGACAATATGTCGTGACACAGACGATCAGCATAAGCGGCAAAGTCAACGTTTTCATTTTAATAAATTTTTATCCAGTTTTTTATATGTATATATAATATTTTGAAACAGGATTAATATTTTTTTCTTTTTTACTAAACTATTAAAGCTAGATTAATAAAATGTACATATAACTTCTTCAACATATATTTTTTTCAGAAAAAATTATTTAAATGATATTAAGCTTTGAAACTTTAAAGTGAAATTTTTGAAATTTTTGGTCGAGGTCCATTAAAATCTGTTATTTGTTTGTATTGCAGAGATTCTTAATTTTCATTTGATATCCATATCGTTATCATATGGTTCGTGGGAATATTAGATTTAATTTTTTGAAAGTGGTGTAACCTTGAAACTTTGAAGTCCTTTTAAAAAAAAACCTTACATTCTGGCGATAAACTGAGAACGCAGTTTCACTACATATGGTCACTAGTTTTACGTATATAAGGTCTTCATCTAGTGTGAAAACCACTGTTGCACGGTGTTATCAGAGCATTTAATAAAATTTGCTTAATCTCGCCCAGAAACTAGTCGAAACTTAATGTTTATATTGAAAATACAACATTTATTGAACACTTTTAAGAAAAACATTAAAAATATTTGCAAAACATTTATCTAAACAAAATATATTTAATTATATACCCAAATACCTGAAGTTGATGGTTTCATTATAATATTTTTACTTTTAGAAGACCCAACAAATTATAAGTAATCGAAATATCTCAATTTTCTGTTTTTGCCATGACACGCAGAATTTGTAAAAATTGTTTAACTGACCTCTCACTGCCAATAAAGTAATTTACTAAAAGCAGTAATTTAAGTAATTAGTGATGTAGAATTTTATTTACTTTCACCAAATACCAAACATGTCAGTGCAAGATAAACTTCAGCTTTTGAATTAATCCTCACTTTTGGTACATTTCAACCCTCTGTGCTGCGTTGGGACCGTTCGATAAAAAAAAACGAAGAGGACAAATGAAGGATAAAAGTAAAAAGTCGAGGTAAATCACCGTTAAATTTCATTGAAGGCATCTGATATTGAATATGTACTAAAACTATAACAACTATTTTATTTTAGGTCGCTGTCCACACTGTAATTTGAAAAGAGAAAAAAGTAATTCGCCAAAGTTGTAGACATTGCTTTTTGGTCTTAGAGCACCCATTTTAAAATTTTCCGAGCAACATTTTTGTAGAGCATTTGAATGTTGTAAAGTCCCATTTAGGGACGAAAAGGGCACGTAAAGAGTTGAGATAGAGAATTTAAATGTTCCACAAAAAAGTTATCGTTAAATTTCTTTGAAGACATCTGATATCGACAATGAACTAAAGCAAGACGAGTGAAAAACATTGTTCTTTAATGTATATTTTAAACTTAAAACTTTGCCCGTGATATACTCACCTTAGGCTTTCATTACGTAAATGAATTATTCCGCCCTCAAAAACTTGTTGCACTGTATAATTAGCTGATTTATTAAGCTGACTCTATGATTCCCAATAATAGGCTAATAACACTAGTTTACAGTGATTTTGCTGTACAGTTCTAAACATTCTAAATACGAAAATGGGATTTTTAATTTTTACTCTGATTAGTTTATAAGATATTAAATTTGAATGTTTTCTCGAATATATCTTCCATTTGAGTACCCGCACAAAGGCTGATGACCGCCTAGATTACAAGGTGCCCCTTTTGTTGACCCCCCAGGACACGATGTTTGGGGACCAAGACGAAGTGAATGGAGAATTTTTGTTGTTGTTTGGGCTACCGACCCAAATTCTGCGATTCCGCCAAAGCCAAAAATTCAAGTATGTAATAACAAAAATTTCATTCCTGTATGCCAACTTTCATACACTCAAAAAAAAATAAAGTATTTCGTACTTTAATCATTCCGTAGCCAAAAGTACGGTAAGTAAGGATTTTCTCAAATCAAGTACGAAATGCTTGATCCAAGAACGCCAAATATTAGCCTGGAATTCTTATTTGTATAACTCATTAAGCCTAGTATGGCTTGATTTTTATTGTAGAATTCTTAAATGTATATGTCATTAAGCCTGGCGGCGCTTGATAAGTAAGTATAGAGTTATTAATTATAGATGAAATTAAGCCTAGAGGGGCTTGATTTTTATTAAATAATATGCGGATAGTTAAATAGATAGTTGCCAAACTATTTAATCAGTACCCTTTTGCTTTGATTTTTTACTATCATTACAAACCTTAAGTATTATAATCTCCATGATCACACGTCACTTGATTCGCACAAGCTCTTAAGATTTTCATACTTAATTAGAGAATTTATACGCTTAAATTCAAGTAAGATTTTCGCAAAAAATAAGAATTTTAAACTAAAATTTAAAATGCGAATTAATTGTGGGGAGAAAATAATAAGCTAAGAGAGTAAATGTTATTTCTCTCCCAAACATTTTTTTCTCAGAGATTTATGTACGATTTTTAATTCTTACCTTGTCAGATAACATTTGATATTTATTATAAGAATTTTTGTTTGACAATGGACAAGTTCGAACTAAAAATTCTTCATTTATGTTCGTAATTACTTAATTCGAGAATTTCATTCATATTTTTATCATTTTTACGCTTACATTTTTGAACATATCCCGTTTTATACTTCTTTCAAGAATACTTAGTACAATTCGTACTAAATCTTTAAGAACTTTTTCTGCAAAAAATAGGAACTTTAAACTTAAATTTAGAATGCGATTTTTTTCTGTTTAGGCCATTACTTTCTAAGCAGTCCTTAGATTCTCCTCTACAATACAATACAGTGGACTTATTTCGAAAATTTATATTGATGGTCCGATTTTACTCAAAATTTATGCATTTTTGGACATAAGAAAATTTTGTATGTATGTTTGGATCGGTGGTGTTTAGGTTATGATATCATTAATTTTTCATTACATTAGACGGTGGGCTTGAACCAACTTTTAATCAAAGATCATAGCACATTATTTTTTTTGTGTGTAGATTTAAGTTCTTTAGGTCTTCAATAGTGTGTACAATAATAATAACCCATAACTTGTCGAGCATTACATTAGTGAAACAGTGAGACTATATAAAGTGAAGTCAATATACTAGGGACTTGATACTATTTTTCTGGTAGGCGTTGCTGAGTACAACAAGAATCTGTTTTTCAAATTTCGCTAACACCCCCAAAATCTTGAGTTACGGGTTAAAACCCGGGTTTTCGTGGCTTTACACACTTATAAGTCATGGTTAAATATTAAATATATATAAGTTTCTCAGCGGGCTTGGAAAGAAGAGAATGCGGCCTTTGCAACGAGATATATAGCGGGTTCGCCATTTAACGTTTTTTTTTTCAACTAGTACTTATTCGTGAATGTAACACTTAGCTCATGTCTGATTTGACAGAACGCTGAACGAATATGGTTGTATACGCTTGAACAACGCTGAGAAATATTGCGATATTACTTTGAATATCACGGTAATGTTGTAGAATGAAAAATCGTCTTTTCAGATGAAGCTCATTTTGATCTTGGCGGGTATGTAAACAAGCAAAATTGTCGCATTTGGAGCACAGACAACCCGCACGCATACATTGAAAAGCCGGTGAACCCAAAACGATTCACTGTTTAGTGCGGATTTTGGTCCAGAGGCATGATTGGGCCATTTTTCTTCGAAAATGAGCAAGGAGTGGTCGTTACAGTCAATGGCGATCGTTATCGGGCCATGTTGTTCACAAGAATTGAAGAGGAGGATATTGGCAACATTTGGTTTCAACAGGACGGCGCTAAGTGCCACCCAGCCGAAGCTACACTCGATGTTTTGCGCCTTGTTTTTGAAGATCGCATTATCAGCCGCAGGGCTGATGTCGTTTGGCCACCTCGGAGCTGCGATTTGACACCGTTGGACTATAAAGATAAGTGTTACGCCGACAAGCCAGAGGCAATTGACGCTTTAAAGGACAATATTCGTGAAGCCATTGGTGAAATACAGCTGCACACAATCGATAATGTGCTTTAAAATGTAGGGTACTGCATGGCCAGCCGAGCCAGCCATTTGAATGAAATTATTTTCCATTATTAACCGGAAGGATTGTACTTTCAAACAAAAAAAGAAATTTGAGAAAATATTCAGTAGTTTTTTTTATAGCATTTTCAAAAAAAAAACAGTTAGAAAGTTTCAGTCGGGCGACCCGACTTACATATACCATCACCCTCAGTAAAATAAAAAAAATTGATATTATATTGATATTATTAATCGATTTCTAAAGTGGGTGGAGTGGTAAATTTGAATGGGAGGTACTAGAAGGGGCGTGTCTAGACCTCTAGGTTTATCCTCCAAAACTTTATCCTGTTATAGCTTTACTAAATACAGAGTTTGGGCACGATAGCGTTGGATGTATTGATATTATTACTCCATCTCTGAAGTGGGCGGAAAGGTACATTTGTATGGGAGGTCCCATAAGGGGCGCCGCTAGACTTCCAATTTGTTCTCCAAAACTTTATCCTGTTATAACTTAATAAAATACAGAATTGGGGCACAATCGTGTCGAGAATATTGATATTATTACTCCATCTCTAAAGTGAGCGGCGTGGTACATTTGTTTGGGAGGTACCAGAAGGAGCGTGTCTAGACATCCAGATCTTTTCTCAAAAACTTTATCCTGTTATAGCTTTATTAAATACAGAATTTGGGCACGATCGTGTCAAGTGTATTGATATTATTATTCCATCTCTAAAGTGGGCGGAAAGGTACATTTGTATGGGAGGTACCAGAATGGGCGTGTCTAGACTTCCAGACTTCTCCAAAACTTTATCCTGCTTGAACTTTACTAAATACAGAATTTGGTCACGATCGCGGTAGTTCTAATAATAATATTAATCGATTTCTAAAGTGGGCGGTACCAGATGTGTGTGGGAGGTACCAAATGGAGCGTTGGTAGACTTCAGTTTTTTTCTCAAAAACTGTATCCTGCTGTAGCTTAACTAAATTAAGAATTAGGGTACGAGCGCGATGGATTTATTGATATTATTACTCCATATCTAAAGTGGGCGGAAATGTGAATTTGTATGGGAGGTACCAGAAGGGGCGTGGCTAGACTTCCAATTTTTTTTCCAAAACTTTATCCTGTAATAGCTTTACTAAGTACAGAATTTGGGTACGATCCCGTTTGGTGTATTGATATTATAACTCGATTTCTAAAGTGGGCGGAATGATGTATTTGTATGGGAGGTACCAGAAGGAGCGGAGCCATGTAGCCCATTTGTAATACCGTAAGTAGTTTTGGGGAAATATTTACTCGTGCAAAATTTCAAGACATTTGGTTGCGTCTTTCGAAAGTTATCGTTCGAACCAGCCGGACAGCCATCAGACAGACAGACAGACAGTCAGACGGACATGGCTCAAATGACTTCGAATTTGGTTCTAAGAAACCTAGGGTCTGAAGTGACTCCTTCTATGTGTTACACTTTTGGGTCGTATCAAATGATATATACCCTCATCCCTAAGGGTGATGGTATAAAAACGTTATTTGGCGGACCCTTTATAATTGTATAGCTTACTTTTGACATCTGCCTGATATTGCCTCACATTTTTTCTTTTGACTATTTTTTAAGTTTGAAGAAGTTTGTAGAGATTACATGTACAGGTTATCTTACGTAGATCAAGAGATATTTGCGAAAATAAAATTTTTTTGTAATTTTTTGGCGAGGTTAATTATTCTTTTTTGTTGTGTTGAATATTGTCAACACAAGGTTTGTATGGGCGAAAATATTCAATAAAGATCGTACATAGAAGTTTTTTAAATACAATTTTTTACTATGGAAAGTGTATGAGTACGTGAGGCCCAAAAAGACAAACCCGATGCACAGTAATGATGTTGCACTCCAGACATAAATATACTTACCTTTCAAATTTTTCTTTAAGGTTATGTAAAGTCGAAAGTCTTCATCGAAAGCCAACGACGATTCAATACTTGAAAACCAATATTACTTACGTAATTCGCGATATATCAGCGGTAATGCTAAAACAGTGATTGAAAGTTTGATTTAATGGGTCCGTTCACCCATATTAGAGACTGTTCTTATTGAAATTTTTTTTTATTTATTTTTAATCTAATTATAATTTAATTGTTTTATTTGATAAAAATAATTTAGGCTTATTAATAAAACATTATACGGTGCGAACTTACACAAACATTTTTCAACTACACATCAGAAATATTTCAATAAAACTATTCCTACAATTTAAATTGTTACCTAACAATAGTATAATGTAAGATAACAAGAATATTTGGATTTTTTTTACAAATCGCTAGGACTTTATTTTCAAGATGCACCAAATGTTGTGCAATTTGTTGTTGTTGTTAGTTGTAAGCCCTGTAGCCCTTGTAGCAACTTCACCCCCCTAAAAGTACAAACAATCATTTGTTAGTGTTCCCCATTGTTTTCAGAGGCAACATCAAAGTTTAGCGTTGGCAAATAACAGAGTTCAAGGGAATTTCATGTTACGATATTGTTGTTGTGTTGTCCTTTTTCTTATTCTTCTGTGGAGTTTGTTGTCATGAAAAGTTAAAACATTGAAATTCGTGTTACTGGGGTGGTTTCTCTTACACGAAAAGTTGAAACAAATTCATTTTCATTACTGGCGACTCCTTTTTGTGTTGTTGTTTTTATTTTTTGTTGGAAATTTTGATTTTTTTTCTTATTGTGGTCTTGTTTGCTGGTATTGTTGGTAGATTCAATATTTCATTGCAATTGCATTATTTATCAGTTGTTGTTTGCATTTTATTACTTTTGTTGTTGTCATCAAAACAAATCACTTTTTCATGTTAAAACACGCGACAGTTGGCTTTTCAATTAAACCATAACGAGCGTGTTAATTGCCACAATTTGTTGCAACAATGATTTACCCTAGCACACAGAGCCACAGACAGGCAGACAGACACAACATCTAATTTGCTGTGTACACATGTAGTATAACGCGTCATAATTAGTTCATGCCACAACTGTCACATGTTTCGTCTACTTGTGCCTCAAAAGCGAGATCATTTATAAACGCGTCGCACAACGTCCTGAACATGTGTTGGCTCCCGCCTCTAGTAAACGGTGCTTTACACCTAATCAAATGTAAGTGCAAAATCTAGCATACGCTTCTACCTGTCACATTGTTGCAACTCTGTAAAGGCACGCCCACTTGACGTGCCACTGCGGCCGTATCTATAGCAAATCGAAATAAATATAAAAATTAACCACAAATAACCAATTTGTTGTGGTTATTGTTGTCCCCATGCTAACAAATCTCGCATCTCGCAGAGCCACCACAAGTGGCCGTAAAACATAATATTATTTTCGCAAATCATCCCCTAAAACCGCAATTCGACTGACGTTTTAGGCAAGACAAACGGGGCAATAAAAACGGAAATCACGTAAATATGGCAATAATAACAGACAGTAGTGAGTTCCCCCCCTCCCGAATGATGTCACATATTTCCAGGGCAGTCGGAGGGAGGTTAGTGCTATGGCTGTAATATCCTCAATCGTACGTGAGTTATTTTATTGTTGTCAGTGTCAATTCGTTTGGTATTCTCCAGCCGTACCTTTAGTCCTCCTCTGCCAGCAGGAACAGCAGCAATCGCTTTTCGTAGCATCACTTTTGGTTATCAATTCTTTTGTTTCGACAATATTTTTTGATGGTCATCCATTCCCTGCGGTACGAAGACATTCTGTTATGATTTTTTATTGCATCTTCCATAAAAAAAGGAGAAACATCTCATAAAAGGTAAATGTAATTAACTCGCGTTAACTCGGAGTTAGTCAGATATCACAGGTACGGGAATATATGGGGACATTAAAATATTAACATTCATAAAATGTTGCAAAATGTGAAGGTGGGATTTAATCAAATTTATGTTGTCATAACGACATTTGAATTCTTGGTACGGCGACATAGGGTCTGATTGCGAGAATGGGAATTAAAGCTTTTGGCAAAAGGATTGAATTGCTAGCAAAGCTGGGAAAGTGATTATATTATGTAAAATCTTATTCAGGTGATGGTTACCGCTCCGGTCTTTTGCACTCATGTCAATTTGTCAATGACGTACACAAATCTCCTAAAAAGTAGGACCCTTTCCCTCTTACTTTGTCCGCAATGTTTATTGTTGAAAACATTTTATACTAGAGCATTCTCAAGCTACTTTATAATATGAATTCGGTATATTTCTGTGTGCTTGACGTCATTCACGCACCGCACTACAACCATTTTCGGACAATTTCGGAATTTCTTTGTGTAACGATCGACAGCCACAAGGCGAAGTATCGCGTGTTTTAACAAAGTCGTAACAAATTGATCAATGCACTCTTGCACTCTCTATGCGCCATTATTTTGGAAAGATTCTTAGATAATCATGTTATCAAAGCCAGGAAAATCACTGACTGTTGTCAAACCATCTGGGCCAATATCTCTGTTGCCTATGATTACTATCCCGTCGCATTAATTCGGATTTAAAAACGCAAATTTATATTCTTCTTCTTCTTCTTAATTGGCAGCAGCAACAGAAATTTACCAATCAGTAGCCGCATATAGAAAAGAATTCCAAGCTCTTCGGTTTTTTTGCGTTCAGTAGATAGTTAGCCACGCCAAGTGTAGATAACAGCCCCTTCACCTGCTCCATCGAAGTTTTGGTCGCCCCCTCCTGCAGCGCCGAACGGTCGACAGCCACAAGGCGAAGTGCGGTGCTTCATTCCCCAAAGTCGTAACAAATTGATCGATGCTCTCTTGTCTAGAAGAGAAATAAATTATAATACGAAAATAAACTTCTTCAAATTTAACTATGTGCCATTATTTTGGAATGTTTCTTAGATAATCATGTTAACAAAACCGGAAAAACCACTGACTGTTGTTAAATCATGTGGGCCAAAATCTATATGCCCATCATATCCCAATTGTGTGGGAAAAAAGTTTTGTCTAGAATTATTTCAATAATAGAACGTAATATTACTATCCCGTCGCATTAATTTGGATTTAGAAACGCAAATGTATGTATATTCTTCTTCTTCTGAATTGGCAGCAGCAACAGAAATTTACCAATCAGTAGCCGCACATAGAAAAGACTTTCAATAGCTTCGGTCTTTTGCGTTTCGTAGATAGTTAGTCACACCAAGTGAAGATAACAGCTCTTTTACCCGATCAATCCAACAAAGTTTTGGTCGCCCCTTCCTGCCCCGCCCATCGAGTTTATTGACGAAAATCTTTCGAGCTGGAACATTTGCATCCATTCGTACAACGTGTCCAAGCCAGCGCATTCAGTCTATTTAAACGCACTTGACTACGTCGATATCGTTGTACAGCTTATACAGCTCGTGGTTCATTCGACGACGATACTCACCGTTAACGATGATGAATCCAAATATTTTTCGACGTATTTTTCTCTCTAAGACTCCCAGAATAGCTTGATCCGCTTGTGTCATATAGTTGCCAACGTTCACCCAGCGTCCCAGACAAGTGGACTCTATGATCGTTGAAACAAATAACTTCTCATTTTCACCAGACCCACTTCCGCCGCCTGCTTTCAATGCTCGAAAAGGCCGCAGTAACCTCCAGCAATCTACATCCAATGATATCTATATCATCAGAATACGCGAGCAACATGTGACTTTTGTTGAAGATGATCCCATTCCTGTTTACTGCAGCCTTCCGCATGATCATCTCCATTACGATGTTAAAGAGATCGCATGACTGACTATCGCCTTGTCTAAAGCCTGGGTTGGTAAAAAATGGCTCTGTTAAATTTGTGCCTATTTGCACTGAAAACTTCGAGTCAGTCATCAGAGTCAGTATCAGCTCCGCTGGAAAACCAAACTCAATCATAGCATCTAACAGTTTCTGTCATATCGGACTGTCGAATGCAGCTTTGTAGTCGATAAACAGATGTTAGGTGTCGATCTGCATTTCTTAGGTCTTCTCTAGGATTTGTCGTAGTGTGAATATCTGGTCGGTCGTGGATTTACCGTGTCTAAAGCCACACGGATAAGGTCTAATCAGGTTCGCTAAAATGGGTTTTAGTCTTTCACATAACACACTAGACTGGACCTTGTAAGCGACAGATAAAATGCTGATCCCTCGAAATTTGGTATATACAGTTGGATCGCCTTTTTTAAGCACAGAACATACATAGAACACTCAGATTCCAATCATCGAGCATGCATTCTTTGAGCCAAATCGTGTTTATGAGCTGGTGCAAAAAAAAGCTTTTCCGGCAGTTCATCAGCAGCGCACTCAGAATATCAGTGACGAGATTTCCATCTAAGTACTAACATGTGGTGATCCCTGGTCCAAAACCTTTGCTTTTTACCTTTTGGTAGAACTTTCGGACTTCACCTCTATCCTTGTTATTTGCCATATCCGGGCTATCTCTTTCCTTCCATAGAATTCGCAATATGCTGCCACTGTGTGTCGGGAACATCAGAACTAGGGGGGTTTGTTTGGAGTAATTGAGAGAGTTGGATGGAGTGATTTAAGCTTCCTTTGCGTTTGCCTATTCGTGTGCGTACCTTGGCTGCAACTTGGTGCTGATCCTGGTCAATACCGCGCATCACACGCACGTACATAACACTTGAGACATGCCTTTTATTAATTACCACGTAATCAATCTGGTTTCTTGTATTTTGATCAGGGGTTATAACGATTGCATTGCTCCACTCACTAAGATTTTTCTTGCCGAAGCTAAGTAGTCTGAATTCGTTATCGGAGGTGTTGTTGTGCAGACTGAATTTCCCGACTGCTGAACCAAGAGCATCTTCCCTTCCTATTTTAGCATTTAAATCTCCCAGAACAATTTTAATGTCATGTCATTGCCAGATTTAAAATTGTAAAATTCTTGACATTCACCAAAAAATATCTTGATTGTGCAAAAAAAATCTTGACAAATTCATATGCTCATACGTTACAGTTGTTTATAATTCAATTTCATTTATTTTTTAAATGAAATATAATATCTGTATAAAAAGTTATCAAAATATTAACTAAATCAAGTACAGATATTTCAGTGAGATGAACTGATTGATAAATACCCTAAGATAAATACCGAAAGAGTCTTTTACGCATAACAATTTCTAAAGAATTCCTAATTTCTAATGGGTTGGGTAAAACATCCCTTTTTCGAAGTTTCATGATTGCAAAATATTAAAAGTAAACGATGCTCAACGTCTTTGAGGAGTTTCTTTTAGAAATTATTGAAAATATATGAATTTTCCGGTAGTTGGCATATTTGTATAGAAGGTATCAGTAGGGGCAGCAAAAAAGGCCGCAAAATTTCACTAAATTCATTGTATTTACAATAAAGATGTGCATGTGGAACTATTGGGGTGTTTTCGGTCAATTTTATGGGAAATACTAGAGGAGGTGTGGCAAACTATCTCAAGATAAATTAACTGATAAAATTTAAGAATCCTAAAGTTGTTGGTTTGGAAGTAATAGAAAAAATATAAATTTTACAGAAAATATGTTATTTTGTATGGGTATAATCAGATGGGGTCGGCCGAATTAGTCCATATTATTTTCGGAGTCAAATTTTTATTACTTGCTTATATTCAGTGTATTAACGTAAATTATATGTATGCAATATTGAGGGTGAATTCGCCCATTTGTATGAAAGGTACGAGAAAGGGTGTGGCAAACGATGTTGACTTTTTATAATTGGCAAATTTAATACTTCCAAGCACAAAATGAGAAAAATTACGATTTGACTTACAAATATAAAAAATATTAAAAATATTGATAAAAATATTAAGGTATACTTAAAATGAACTTTAAATTTCCAGGTTGCATCAATGTCAAAATAATGAAAGATCATACATGAATGATAATTAAATCCCTGCTTGCGTACTTGTATAATAAATAAATAGTTTTTATCTCACTTGTCCTGTTTGTTACCAGTCTGTAGAAATAAAAATATCGATAATTTCTTAAAAGGATCAGGTAGGCTTTCAATTCAAGCATTTTTTTGATGTATGATCAACCCAGAATACAGTGGCATTTCCACTTTTTAGCGTAATTACCATGCAACCTAAAATTTCTTTACGCCTACAGTGAAATGCTTAAAATCAAAAAATTTACCATTTGTAGTGTCCTCTTAAAAAACGTGTAACTCTCCCACTTGTGTTTTGCTCGAGGAACCTTTATGCTTAATTTATAAAATTGGAGATATTTTTGCTATTAATAATTATGCAAAAATCACGGTTTTAGATTTTTCACACAAAAATAGTTTTTCAAACTTTAATTGCCCCTACCATCAAAACTATCCAACCGATGTTAAAAGCTTGTATAGAAAGGTTTTAGGGCAGCTTAATACCTTTAATTGGAAACCACTGCGTTTACGAATTATTCTCCAATAAGCTGATGCACCTCATAAAAATATCGTAAAAAAAATTTAAAAATTCATATCTTGAAACTAAACAGGGGAAAAAATTTTAAATCTCATATTCGTGTTTAGGATGCCGAAATCTAAAGCCGACAAAAAATAAAGATTTGTAAACTGGTGTTATTAGTGTTGAATAAAGGGGGAAAATATATGATATATTTTCAAACAAATACATTTTGATTTTTACAAAACATTGTGCAAGGAAAATAAAACTTTGAAAAACATATTTGCGTTATTTGTTGGTTGGTCTGTAAAAATCTTGAAAAAACTTATTTTTTCTTGATTTATTACGAGCATTAAAAATTCTTGTAAATCAAGAAAAATCAAGTCCGTCTGGCAACCCTTTTTGTAGGCCAGCGGTCACATATTTCCTCATAGAATTCATCTTTAATGTCCTCATAATTGTCTTCCGTCGGGGTGTGTACACAAATCAGCGTAATGTAAAAATATTTCGCCTTAATGCAAATAGGCAATATTTGGCCACTTTCCGGTGTTAACCGCGAGACCAGATGTCGAAGTCTTTTGCCGACTAAAAATCCACATCCAAATTCGTGTCATTCTGCATAGCAGCTATAAAAGATGTCACAGTTCTTTCGTTGTGTGCATCCCCGTCACGTCAATCTCATTATCTGTATGGCGGTGGTGTCAGCCTTGTATTTGTCGAGGACATCCGCCTGTTGGATAGGAGCACCATTTCTGTGTACAGTCCGGACATTCCAGTTGCATATCCTTAAATCATGGTCCTTAAAACGTTTGCGGGGGTCATCAACATTTGGGGGATCTTGTTTTTTTCCTTTTATTCGTGTTTTTATAATAATTATTTTGTTTTAGGAGAGTGGCTTATTAGGCCACCGCGCCCGATCCTATAGTTTCTTGGTGCTGCCAAAGCCACTAAGATAGCCGTTGTGTTGGGCTTCAATAGCAGCTGTTGCATGGCATTAGGTTACTCAACATTGCGTCTTATCACATTTGCTACCACTGAACGGATGTCCAATGGCATTGCCCGGGGTATACAGGAAATCTCTCGGACGTTGTGAGGTGCTTGGTGACCTCCAAAGAGAGATTCTGGTTACTCCCAGGTGAATAACAATCAAAATACTCAAATTAGAAAACTCCCCATTCCACGGGTTGAATTAAAAGACTTTTCTGAATATCAGTTTGCCATATTCGGACATTTAGATGGTCAAAATGCTTAAAAAGGCACAAAAAAGTAAAATTTCCCCTTATGATACTTACTAACATCAAATCGATATATCTGGATAACTAGACCTGGCCCAACGAACCGCCGGGACGAGTATTACTTGTTTTGACGTATTTCACGTTTCCTGCTAAGCAGAACCCTCGCGGATCACTGACCCGTACCAATTGTCGCACTGTGTTATCAAAGAATATTAAGAATTCACATTGCAGTTTCTTCTATAAGTATATTTATAAAAAAATTATGTTCTTTCGGCTTTAAGATTCCTTAAGTTTCACTTAAGCTGGACTGGCTTTTGCTACGTTTTCGATTCCTTGCTGAAGTTATAAATGGGTCTGCTGTAAGATGCAGCCTATTCAGGACATCCTGATTACTCTGCAGCCTTGAAAATTTTCTAGCATAATCTTGTCGGTATGACTAAGACTAGATAAGATGGCATATTTTATTATTTCGGGATATGCACAAAGGTTTTATGTAAAGTAGTGATCGTTGGACCATAAAGATCTACATACACTCTTGCAGTAATAGATATGTGTGGAAATCCTTGAATTTCTTCGAATGAATAATCTGGCGACAGGATCACTTTAAGCCTCAAAGCAAATTTTTTTTTTATATATATAATTTCAGAGGCTAACTCCGGGTATTTATCCTTAAGATAAGATAATTGTGTAATAGAGTCTTGAAGCACTACTCCAACATACGTCCCGTAACTCAGATTAACTCTGGTTTGGGACATCAGAGTTTCTTTGTATTAAAATAAGAATGTAACGTTATTGTATTCAGCATGAAGCCCTTCGTTTTAAAAAATTTTAACATATAGATTTTCTGTTATTTAATAAATTACACAATGGATTTGTGGATTGTGGATTGGATTTTTGTAAAAATGTTGACGATTTTTCAAGTTGTTTTCGTCTTTCCGTAAAAATTGCTCCGGTTGCAGACAATTAAATGATAGAATAATATCTTACAAAAATTTTATACCCTTGGTCATCGAAATTACCACTCCATGTTGCACCAGTGGAAAAATAAGTAGTAAAACAGTACCCTGCATTCGCATATTTAAAAAAAAGTATTAATATTAACCAACAATGTTACACTTTTTCTTCGATTTAAAGCAAAAAAAGAAAACGAAAATTCAGCATTAGGTAAAAATATGTACTAATTCTTATATTTTTTTTAGGTCCATAAATAGTGATTGTTGTCCACTTTAATTTGATACCAAACTTTGTTAGCAAGACATAAATTTCCTTTTTAGAATAATACTCCAGGATTGCGTTTCAAATAACTCATATTTATTAGATTTTTATATAAAGCTCATAGCAAATTATACGCTAAATGTAATTCTTAGCTCAATAACTGAGAGTCATTTGTCATCCTGACCTTAATAACCCTCAGAAATTCTTTTAAGCTAATTCTTATAATTTTCCGCAAATCGACCAAAGGATCATCGTTAAGTCACATCCGAAAGTAATTTCAAATCGATCAATTCTTGCTCGTGTTTCGTTGATGCAACCATCAGCACTTCCTTAATTACTTGTGTAGGGTATTATTATGCGCTTCCGTACAATGTGAATTTACTCTTTGGCCCCCTCCTTCCAACCAACCCATATAAATTGCAATCATCATACAAGTTAGTAATCAAAAACATGACAAATAAGCGAACCAATGTTATATTAATCTGACATTAAAAGACCTTTAGCAAGCGGAACTGCCTAGCTACAAACACCGGCCGAAATCGCAGTGATTTGGAAATGTACTAAGAAAATCCCAACGAAGAATAAATAACAGTTCGAGGGGTGAGCGAGGGGAGCGAGTGAGTGGTTTGACCAACTACTGGTTGTAGTTAGTTGTCCATATGGCCAAGTTGTACTCGTCCGTGTCCTATTGCATGTATCCAAGTGACATTTTATTGGTTTTTGTGGCATTGGATTTGGTTTTGGGCCTCATTGAGTCACATCCAATGCCGGTACGAAATACACCATACACACACACTCACATGCACCACATGAAGGAAGGACACTAAAAGTATTTAAGTGCGGACTCGTGTGCTTTGTTTAGTGGTTCTTCGAGCATCAATGACCCGAAATACACTTAGCAAGGATACAAGTATCCTGACTACATAGGAAAAGGGGCAAGAGATGAGCTCGAACGGAAAGAATTTACGGCCATGTTTTGTTTAGCAATAGTTGTGGCTATTTCAGATTGATTTTCGATTTCTGCCATTGCTGCTGTGGCGGCAAGGACTAATCCCCACAGCCATTCGGCCGTGTATAAATTGCTTTGTAATTTGTGTTGGTTTGCTGGGGCTGTGCGGTAACCTCAAACTCATTTCTCTTAATTCAACATAAAGTGGTGACTCTTTAAGTTCATAGCCCATGAATACTCGTCAAGATGATGGTAGAAAGGGCGTGGGTGTTGCTGCTGCTGCTGCTGGCTGGATGGTGGTGTCGGCGGTGGTGGGTCCTGGTTGCTTGCGAGTTTTTATTACATTACGTTCATTCCTTGCTTTATTTCATTTAGAGTTGATGGTGTGTGAAAAAATGTGAACAGATTGTTATATAATTGAGTTTTTGGGCAAGTGTTTCCATCCGCTTTCGAAGAGTCGGCATTTCCCCTCTCGCCCCACGTCACGTTTTGTTAACCATAATTTCCATAGTTATTGCCTTGTTCGTTATATTAGCCCATTTCCTGCTGCTGTTGTTGCTGTGGTCTCATTTATGGTCTTGGCTTTTCACTTTTGCCTTTCTTTATGTTCTCAATTTCGCTTGTTGTCGTTGTTGTTGTTGTTGGCGATATCCTGCTGATGCTGGTCTTTTCGTTGTTGTAATATTTATCCTTTATGGCAATAATATTACAATTCAATTATGTACGGTCGAGTGAATGTATAAAAATGGATGATTGGATGTTGGCTGGCTGGCTGGTGAAACATATTCCAGTTAATCAGGGGTTAAATCATTTCAAATTGAAAGGATTAACACAAGGGGCCAGTAATATGTTGGTTGTTTGCCTGATTGGGTTAACGAATTTGTTCAATCCACACTGGGAGTTGAACCACACACTCGAAATGGAATGTAATATATAATGTGGTAATACAACATGAGGGAGTGTAATAGAAAAACAAGATGAATATGTTGGCAATTTGTTAAATATATGCATGTACGAAGAAACGTTTTTATATTTTGTAAAACAGATGGATCAGCCTGGGAGTATCATCTGTTATAAGGTCACTTTTCTCGACTACGATTGGTTTGCAGAATCTCTAGATGTCTTTGGAACAGGTCGAATTCTTATTAATTCCTCAGAAGGACATGGATGAACCCCTCACCCGTTTTCACACTTCAAAATCGGGTTAGGAAAAATTATTTCAACATTTCTAATCAACAATTTGTTATTCTAATCAACAATTTGTTATTAAGGAAAATTTGACCCCTGGCTTTCAGGGCCAGGGTCGGTTCTGGCAGTGAATCCCCGAAGCAACTCAAGGACACCGGTGAACCATTTATTGATTTTTGCAACACCAGAAAACTAGAAATCGGTGGCACTTTCTTTACCCATAAATATTGTCATAAAGTAGAGTGGCTGTCTCCCGACTGGCATAAGACCGCAAACCAAATTGATCATTGCGTTATCAGTCACCATTTAAAAATATTCCTACTTGATATGCGAATATTAGTTAATCTCGAGACCACTACCAAATGTACGTTTTTGTACTACCACCATACTAAACAACAGGCAGAATTATCGACCCAGAAAATACGATGTCGGTAAAGTAAGAAATATGGGAATATAAATATCCGAAATACCTTTAGCTCCCAACTCCGACAGGCTTTGAATACTAGCAATAATTAACTTCCTGCTTCCACTATTTCAAAATGGTATCATGGTAAGAACACCATACGATCCAGTGCAAATAAGTCAATATGACCAATCCACGAAGGAAGAAAATAATGGATGTCTGAGGTTACTTGGGATATAATTGCTGAAGACCTATTAAGGTGATTATCTTCGGTAAACACATCAGATACCTTAATAAAACTGGTTATTTCCAATACAACTATATTTTATTAAATGTCGATAGCTCTTTAAATTAAGGCGAAAATGGGAGGTAAGAGTCTTTTTTGAACGATATTGTTCATCTAAGAACTTAACCTCCAGATGGATGATAGAAGCTTGCATATCAAATTTCAGCTCGATAAGTCCTAACTTACAGTTGTAATCGCGGGGGCATTTGGACGGGATCCCCCAAAAAGGGGGAGTTTGTATGGGTAGTGAAAGTAGTTTTTGTTCGATCTTGCTCATTTTAGGAAGTAACCTCCGCTTATAAGATAGAAGCTTGCATACCAAATTTCAGATCCCCAAAAATAGGGAGTTTGTATGGGAGTTGGGAGTAGTGTTTGACCGATCTTGAACATCTTAGAACTTAACCTCCGAGTAGAGAATATATGCTTATATTCCTAATTTCAGCTCGATACAGTTACAGTTACCTTCTTCTTCTTCATCTATAAGTAGCCGCACGTAGAAAAGCATTCCAAGCGCTCCGTAGATAGTACGTCATACCAAGCTTACTTACAGTTCCGTCACCTGATCCATTCATCGGAGTTTTGGTCGACCCCTCCTGCGCCGCCCATCGACTTTATTGCCGAAACCGCGCAATTGCCGTGCTGATCTCGTTTTGGTTCGGTGGTGGACAGTCTACTCCATCGTCGATGATTGGTGCGATTTCGTCACTTATGCTGCCTTCGGGAACGAGAAGAGATTGAAATTGTTCCCTCCATATTTGCAGCACAATCTGAGTTACAGTTAACTTACTGAACGCAAATTGCACACTGATCATCCTATTTGTGGTCTGTCTAGATATCTTCTTAGCACCATCCACGGACAACTTCAAAGGTGAAAAGAACATTTTCCATAATCTTAAATAACATCAATTACACTCAATTACACAATAAACTACAGGATTGGAACCTCCTAAATGTTTTGTTCTCCATTAAGGATAGTTCTCAGACCCATTCCATGTCCAAAGTGGGGAACGTCTGGTATAAAAATTATCACCTCTCTTATTGCCATTAGTTATGGAAAATGTTCTTAGTTACATAGAGAAAAGAAACCAAGTAATACAATGCGAAATCAACAACAAAAACCACATTTAACTGGCTTATGCAGACGACATATAGTTTCTATCTCACAGGCTGTGTGACCTTAACCTAAGACTATTGCCTCTTTTTCTCATATAAAAAAAAGAGACGAATTGTCTCTTCAGACGGAAAAAGAGTGTACGAAGGAAACTAAAACGAGGACGTGGAAGAATACAGAAATACATGTGAAACCCAAAATTATACTAAAACGTACAAAGTAACAAGGTTCCGGACCGTAAAGTAAAAGTATAGAAATCTAATCACGGACTCTCAGAGCGTGCTGCAAATGTTGGAGAATGGAGAAACATTTCTAGTTTACGAAATAGTGAAATCACGCCAATCACCGACTACGTAGTTTATTGACCACCACCTATCCGAATCGAATTCTGTACTACAATTACACGCCTAAGAAATATTAAATATGAGGGGCTTATGGACTACGCTCTGTTTTCCAGGCATGCGAGCAAAGTGCGTGCCATGGTTCTGTCTAATTCGTTATGTGAAAGACTAAGGCCCATCTTAACAAACCTGATGGCAACTTAAAAGTGTGGGTTTGGTAACTACTGAAGAAAATTCAACAATGCAAATCGACACTTACCACCTTTAAATCGACTATAATCTAGCATCCGACAGTCCAATTCATTTAAAAATATAACATACTAAGGCTGAGTTTGGTATCCCTGGGAAGCTGATACGACTATGAAAATGAATCATTCTCTTCCATGCTAGGCTTTAGACTGAACAATAGTCCATCAAGCGATCTCTATTTCATCCTAATGGGCATGATCTTTCACGACTGGTACCCTCATTAACTAAAGTCACATTATACTTGCGTACGCCAATGATATATGTAGATATCATTGCCCGAGGACTGCAGAATGTTACTGCGGCTCTTTCAATCATTGAGAACTTTAAATACGATAAGTATTAAATTCCTTACAACGACCCTAAAATATCCTTAACATTATTATTATTAGTCCTATATATGTAAATGAATTTGCATCGAATCGATCGTGACATATGGATTACAAAGTGTTATGCTTTCTCCTATATGTCAAGCGAATAATTTCGTTTTAATTTTCATATCGAAAACAAATTCATTTAAATTATCCGCATTACTTTACAACTAACAACAACGAAGAAGAACTTTAATTAAAAACATCATACAATAAAATTCATTATTTATTATTCTAATTTGATATGCACATAGAGGAGATGCACAGAGGGTGTATCTCGAATTCAATCTTTTGGTCGTTGTGGTAAACCTCGAGTACAAAGATTTTTGTCTTTTTTTTTCTTCGTTCAGTCGAACGAACACCCAAACATTTGATATGGGATAACCTAACCGTCCACAGTCAGACATTAACAAAGCAAGACAAGACAACCCGACAAATGATATAAACGTATAATCATAATCATGGCTTACACAGAGACACACACACACGCAGCCATAATGTCGGATACATCTCATCTGTGTATTAAATGTTTTATGTGTTTATAACACTGAATCTGTAATTTTCGTCATATCATGGCAGTGCAATTAATTCCGAGCAACAAGAAAGCCAGAGTGAATAAAGTAACGCCAACAAATGAAATTTATTTATTTCTATTACAATCTTTACTTTCCTTTGCGCTTTTCTGCAGCGCGTCCCAACGCAAAGCCAGATCTGGAACTGATGCTGGTGCTTAACAAAACGAGCGTCGGATCTTTACCGAGGCGGCACAATATGCCAATTAATATTTAAGTAACGCTCCTGAGGCCACAATTAGTTTTATGCGGCTGCTTCACACTCGAAATTTTCATTCTCATCCTCTGCCGCGGCATCCACATCCATGTCCTTGGTTGTGGAACCAAGCGAGGGGTATCAGTTTATTGTTAATAATCGTAATATCATTATTTCATAATGTAGAGTACGAAACGCTGCCAGCAGAGAGGAAGAGAGAGAGAGACAGCGAGAGTGCGGCAAGTCAGAGCTAAGCGTTTATTGAGATCTCAAGATTTTAAGTTGATGCCTGGCTTCGGTCATGGTCGCAGCGGGGTGCAAAAGGTGTGAAATACCTGCTGGGTTTTAATGCAGTTAATAAGAAGCACGCGGTATCCTCTGTATTCTTGGTTAGTCCGTCCACTTATTCTTGCTCGAGTAGATACACATACATCTGTCTGTATGTTTGAATGTAGGTACAACAAAGTGTAATTGTCTTCGGGGCTAAAATGCAAAAATGAATTAAAAAATAACGCTCATAAGTTAAAGTGTCTGTGGCAGCCATCAGTGAAAATCTAACTGAATATTTTAAACGCATAAGCGACCGACAATGTCTAATGTCTATATTTTCTGTTTGGCAGGGCAGTGTAAAATTTCGCATTGGATTTTATTGGCTGGATAAGTTGGATAAGGATTCTGATTAATTTTAGTTGTACTTGGTTGTAATGAAATATCAGCTAAAAGGCATTTGCAGCCCTACGTAATTCCAGGTGTTACGAAAAAAAATAAAAAAATAACTACTAAGTATATTTCCAAAAATCACAGATTTTAGATCAGTATCCCCACTCCAGAAGTGTAAAGAATCAAATGAGATGAAATTTTTAAATCCAAGGTTAGGGTATAACTACGGAAATCGGTAACAGTCGGTAAAAGTGAATAAGGTGTAGGTCACTCATAGAATGTAATAAAATAGCGTAACCAATTCGCGAATAATTCTTTTATGGGGTAGGTGTGCAATATGAAGAGATTTTTCAAAATTCGACCTTTTATTGATAAAAGTAGTTACATCAACCACCCTTTTGTTCCGCAAAACTACAATAGACGTCTTTTCTGTAATTATTTCGTCGATTTTAACACTCAGTACTTACTAATTTATACTTTTCATAGTACACATCATTAACGATTTCGTTTAACTGCGTGTATACTTATTTCATTAATACAAAGTAAGCGAGCGTTGCGTCGATTGACTCCCATGCGCATTACTAGGGGATAGTAAAATAAACAACATATTATTTTCATACTTTTTTTAATCTTCTCTTTTTTAAGTGCCGTTATTCTCTGATGTGTTTGTTGCCAATAAAAAAAACAATTTATTGATCGGTATGTTAAACGTTGGTTGAAAAATTCCATTTAATGTTTGATCTACAAGTATAAAGTCAACAACTGTGTTAGAAGTTAATCGTCTTTGATCGCAAAGTTCTCCCTGCGTTTTTTTAGTATGGGAAAGTAGCGCTCCTCAAAATGAATGAATAACTTAACCGATTTTTACAAACAAATATGCGCTTTAATTGTAAAAGCATACTCTTTCTAAATAACAAAACCAACATTAGGGTATTCTAATAAATAGTGAAAAGAACCGAAAAGTTGAATTATTAACGCTAAACAAGACAGTTATAGGAAGATATTTCGTTGGAAATGTCTAAGATTCTTCTTTCCAAAACCTTTTTTCCATTTTTCCATTAAAGAAATAGTTAACTCCACTTCATTATCTATTTCATCATATAATTGGTATCGGCGAAAGTTATTACGAATTACCATTAATATTTTCGTCAACGGAATTACTGTGTAATTCCTGGTAATCGATGATGATGATTACATACGTAATGCTTACCAGAACAAGCGGGCAGATCAAACGGCTACAGATACATCCACGTAAATTTGTGTGAATATTTGTCTTACCTTTGTGTGATACAAGGTGTGATACAACTTGTGGTGAATTTTTATTTTATAGAGGAATTGTGCGTTTTTCTTAAATTGGCACATTTTAGGCTTATACTAAAAATAGAGAGGACGGAACTGGTCTCACCACTCGAAAATACAACAAAACTTAGTCACTCAAAAATTATTCACGTGGAAGTAGCGGCAATTTCCCTATGATTTCCGTATTCTATGGGTTATTCCATCAAAATTTGCCCAAGGAACCATACCTCTATCGTTAAAATCGAGTCCCCTACTTTTTTTCGGTAGATTTTGACGTTCGTATGAAATATTACCTACACGTTCACATCCATAACTCAAAAGGCGCGTTGGAAAGGTGAGCTCATTTTGATCAATTTACAAAAAAAATCTCCAACATTGGTCCAACGGTTCAAAAGTTACGGGCATTTTTGTCCAAATATTGGACCATTTTTTCATGATTTTGTCCAAGAATGGAAAAATGGTCCAAAATTTGGACAAAAATGACCGTAACTTTTGAACCGTTGGACCAATGTTGGAGATATTTTTTGTAAATTGATTAAAATGAGCTCACCTTTCCAACGCGCCTACTGGTTTTTGAGTTATGGATGTGAACGTGTAGGTAAAACTTCATACGAACGTCAAAATCTACCAACAAAAAGTAGGGGACTCGATTTTAACGATAGAGGTATGGTTCCTTGGGCAAATTTTCATGGAATAACCCATAGAATACGGAAATCATAGGGAAATTGGTGAATTTGTTCACTCCCTACAAATCGACCCGCCCTACTATATATATGTATATAAAATTGCTTAAAATTAACTAACTCGTCATGGTGTGAATACTAGATAGGGTCTAAAAAAATGTTTATGTTTTCTCCCCCCAGTTTTGTAGTTTGACTGGAGACAATTTAAGGACATCAAATTTTTTCGGAAATTGCACCCCAGGATATAATTCCCCAAACTGCATATAAAGCAACTCCCAAAAAATGAATACGGACCCTAAAGAAAAAGAAGTTATTCCCCAAAAAAGTTGGGCCCATTTTTATTGAGGTGAAGTTCATAACGAAAACACGCTCCAATCATAAGTGAATATGGACCCCAAATATATGAAATTATACCCAATATACCCATTTCCATTTTGAAATTGAGGTGTTATTTTCTGGGGCACTTCTTTATTCCGCCGTTTTCATGACGAGCATTTTTCATTTTTTTTTTCTCAAAATTTTTACGAGGTGCCTCAGCTTATTGGAGACTAATCCGTAAACGCGTTTAACGATTTGAGCAGGAGTGGTTTCCAATTAAAGCTTATGAGTTATACTAAAACTTATCTATACAAAGTTTACAAATATGTTGGAAAAATAATTTTTTGTGCAAAAATCACGGTTATAAATTTATATAAAATATTATTAAATTTACGTTAAGTGTATTAAATGATACATCAAATTCGGCTTACGATCAGAAAAGTGTTTTTTTTTTTTGTTTGATATTTTTGGTCAAATTCAGTGTGTCACGCACTAGGATCGTAAGCCGAATTTGATGTATCATTTGATACACTTAACGTAAATTTAATATATAATATAAAACACGATCGACTAAAACTAACAAACAAACAGTTTAAAATATTATTACAAAAACAATTCCAATTTTTAAATTGACCATAAAAAGCATACAGTAAAGCTTAGGTTAGTAAAAAATACCAACTTAAATGCTTAAAATCGAAAAATTTACCATTTGTAGTAAAAAAAATTAATTTCCCTTTACACCCCATGAAAGAGGTATGGAATGCTTCTCGCGTTGTTGGGAATTAACACGATTTCTATTTAAGATTCACAACAAACGGCACCTACTTGTTTATCGACGAATGCGAACGTCACTGTTTGAGAAGCTTTTACTTGAAATGCCGATTGATTCGACAGTTATACTGCGAAGTTGCTGTCGACAACATCAAGGGGGGCCGGCAATGAAAGAATTTTATTTTAGATGACTGTAGCCGGTCTAATCTGGGATCTTCCGCATAGTAGTCGCGTGTTCTACCCATCATGCCACGGCCGGTAATGTTCTCGAAAAAAACGTGTTACTCTCACATTTGTCAACCAGTTTTAATAATCGATGGCTCGTTTTGCACGGGGAAGTCCAATCTTAATTTATGGAATTGGATTTATTTTTGCGATTAAAATAATTTATAATATTTTTTATTAATTTAAAACTATGATTTTTGCATAAAAAATTAATTTTTTAAACTTTGACTGCCCCTACCATCATGCCCCTACCTGCCCCTACCGATGTTAAAACTTTCTATAGAAAAGTTTTAGGGTAGCTCACTACCTTTAATTTGAGATCACTCTTGTTCCAATCGTTGCACGCGTTTGTTGAATTTAATTTAATTATTCTCCATTAGGCTGCTGCATCTGATTAAAAATATGAAAAAACATTCAAAAATCTTCAAAACTATAAAAAAAAATTTTTAAGTCCCATATTCGTCTTAAGAAGGTCGAAATCTATAGGAAAACAATATTTAGAACTCTGCAGCAAAATGACTGTAAACTAGAGTTTTCAGATAGGGGCAGAAGAAATGGGCGTGGAACTAAATCAGAGACAGTGCCGTTGTGACCAAATGCTTGAAATTTTAGCTAGGGGTGGTAAAAACGTACGAAAAAAATAAAAAGCAAACAAAGTAGTTAGTATGTATATTAGGGCGGGTTAATTTGTTCGGGTCAAAAAAAGCGTGGTAATTGTACACCAGAATAGGAATCTAAGATAGATGCTAAAATAAATTGCATCAATAAACTATGTTGTTACATTCAATTCCTAGCTCCAGCTGAGAAAAAATCGAAGACTTGAGATATAATTTTTCTGAAACCTTCTGCGTAAAGCTAACATCTTAACAAACGAAATGAGATATTGCAGAACCTAATCTATGAATTGGTAATAAAGTTATGGCCTGCTGGCATACAGGAATTAAGTTTTCAAAATTTGTTGAATTTTTGCCTTTTTGCGGAAGTGCAGAACGTCAAAAATATTCCATTCTCTTCGTCTTGAAGATTTCATGTTGAAGTATTTTAAGGTATTTAAAAACTAAAAAAATCTGTCTGCATTAACACTTTCAACGCTGTTAACATTTCTCTTGTAAAATACATTGTAGTAGCAATAATAGAGATATATTTTGAACCGAACGATGAAAACACATTCATTATTTACACATATAGATCAACAAAACAAACAAGAGCAAAACATACACGGGAGGTACACTGGGTTGGCATTTGTTGCATTTCTATACAATTTTGTCCGATGGACAAAGCATTAATAAGAGCTTGTGTAAATTATGTTGACGTGTGGTCTTCGTTGATACCATTTTCGGTGTGATTGGGCTTTACGATGACTTCTTGAAGCTTTTAACACTTAAGGTTGCGATAATGTGTGGACAAGGCACAGCAAAGAGTGCTGATGAGACAGTTTGGCAACTGTGAAAATAGCTATTCGCCTTGCCAGCTGCCAATATAATCCATTTTACACAACTCTTGTAAAATACATTCTATTAGCAATAATAGAGATATTTCTTGAACCGAACGATAAAAACACATTCATTATCTAAAATTTTAATAAATTTCTGTAAACCAGTGGTAGGCAAACAATAATATAAATAGTATGCTGTCGCACAAGAAGCGTCAACGCTGTCGACTTGTGCACGGTGAAAATGTTTTGCTCTCGAAACAATTGTGTCCGTTTTTGCGATGAATGCTAAACAAGCGTTTGTGTTGTTGCTTTCATAACACTTACGCAGAGACTGTTTTGAACCCTGTAAAAAACTTGATCATCCAAAGATTATTCTTGGATCGCTGCTTTGCGAGTAATGGATTACTCCACAAAACTCCGAACCTGATGCGTTTTGTACTCCTTTTTTAACATTGCATGTCCTTATGGGCGAGCTCTTAATGAAGTAATCTTAGCGAGGCATCAACTTTCTTTTCTTATTTTGAGTATTTTTTAGTAAAACAAAACGCTTCCGTGCCTGCTTATTATCATTTCATTATCATTACTACTTTATGCCTCGATTTTCAACATAAATGGAATCCGAAAAATACATGTTCTATACAAATCAAGCTTGCTTACGTTATATTGAAAAAATAGCCACCATTAAACCACTTGCCTATCAAAAGAGTATTAAGCAGATCTAGTCTTTCTTTCTTCAAATTAATTACCATGGTGTTATCTTAATTTATAATTCGTTAGCATTAAACTCTTCAATATTAATTCTTACAATTCAAAAGCATGTTAAAAGTTCTAGGAAATTTGTGTATATGGAAGTGGGGCATATCAAATCAAATACAAAAAAATAAAACAACTAATCATGGCTCATCATTAACATTACGTTTAAATGAAATGTTCATCATTTTTATAAGCCATGACCAGTGCACCATCTCTTTTCTATTGATTCCCGCTAATGCACCGATCATCTCGTTCCCTAAACGCATGCTGGTGGTGTCAGTATAGGATACCATCACCTTCATGCGGCCACTTTCAAAACACCCTTCACATCGTACCTCAGGTTGTTGCCACTTTTACAGGTGATTGCGTTCTTCTGCGAGTTCAAGTGAATAATGAAACGATACCATTTCTCAAGGCGCCTGGACTTGGTCGAGGTGATTAATGATTGTTGCATTTTCGAAGGTCTATTTGTAACGTAGACTAACTAACCACTTCGCTCGATTATTATTGTTTCTATTTGAGTTTCAGTTTCGGTTTTACATTTTCCTTCAGTTGGGATTTTTGCACTTGAATTTTGTTGAAATTGAGATGTTCAGCCAAAACTTCTAACACACCGCCTGCCTCGGCCGTTGACGGACGCCTGGAAGGGCGGACAGACGCACGTGTAAGTGTGTTTGCATATAATCCAATCCGCTCGGAAAGGTGTTTTTTTCTTCTCTTTTTGTACCATAGTAATTGTTTCAAAACGGAAATTAAGTTGTCATTTAAGAATTCGGGGTGTTAATACAACAATTTATCAAAATGTAGGTGTAGATATACAAATAATTAGTTCACGATGAAATGAAATTAAGTGTGGTCGTATGTATATCTCTGTGTGCTACAGACTAGACTATCATTAAATTTTAATAACTAATGTTGTATTTCCTTTACTTTTCGGAGGTGGATGAGAACAGATATATATATGTACATTAATTCAACTGAATATAAAATTGTTTTAAAATTCCACTCACATATCCTTGTGATAACCGGTGGTTTAATGGAAACCCCTAAAACTGTATTATATTTTACATAAGTAAGTTTTGCACCATATTACTTGCTTGTATATTTTCAACAGTAAGGCGACTTAAAAAGCGGTTATTAAAATATGAGAGCAGTTTTGCAGGCACTTGATTTATTTATGTATACGGTGACAAAGCGTTCAACAAATTTACGAGTGTATTCAAGGGTACAAAAAATTATAAAATGCAGATATTGTCTACATATATGTGATATCCATACATCCTTGTACAACTAAGAGAAATACAAAAATAAATTGTTCTACTTGTATGTCCTTATAAATATAAAAGCCTTTAAAAAAGAAAGTGAGTAGATTAGAAATGGTGTCGCTTGGTGTCAAATACCTGGTATAAGATTCCAATTTACTGGTTTTCTGAATCAAACCTTGGTTTAGATATAAGGGCTGTTCAATAACAAAAGGTTGTAAACAAATCAACCGAATAGACTGAGGCAAAACCAAAAAATCAAAAAAAAAAATCACATATGAGCAAGATTGAAACAAAAAATTTAAAAAAAAAAATTTGTGACTTGTATTAGTAAAGAGAAATACTTAAATTTTATTAAATCAATGAGAGAGGACAAAGCAACGTTGGCGTACAAATCAAAAGAGACGCTCAAACAGTTGTTTTCAAAACATACAACAACAACAGATAAGCTTGAGACTGACAATGTAGTTTACGAAATTACTTGTGATGGAAACTCAAGAGAACGATGTGACAAAGTATATGTTGGGTTTGCGTCTAGCAGAACATCGAGCGGACGTAAACAAAGGAAAGGAGACGACAGAATGTAAAAGAGCCCGGACATAAGATAATCAGATATTAGATAGGGAAAAACATAAGACCATAAGATACACATTAGAGTGCCTCAGAATGCAACAGAGAATTGGCTACTCAATTAACACCAAAGAAGACAAACACAACACAAATTTACAGTATTCCGTTGCGCTTGTTTAAAAAGTTATTTGATATGAGTTTTAACTGCTTCTGTGACAATAACCGAATTACTGGCAAGGTATACCAAACAAATAATAATGATAATGTTGCCAAAGAGCCCAAAAATATATAAATTCATAACATATGTACCTGGCTTTTCTGATCTATTAAAATATTTGAACATTTATGATAAAAATAAAATGCCCCATAAACCCACAATACGACGCACAGTAGCACCGCCCCATACATTTCTTGGAAAAAAAATAGAAGGAGTGGTCGTACAGCGCTAAATTAAGAAACTTTGAAAAAATCTTGGAAAACCGCCTACTGCCACACCCACCTCCCATATAACTGCACTTGCCAAAATTTTTGGACCTAGGGACTCGAAATTCGAGACACAACTTAATTGAGTTTTCCTTATGAAAAAAAATTAAACATATTGGGGATGCCACGCCTACTTTATATTTTACGCCCATTGAAAGTTGTAGATTTAAGGTGTTTTTCTTCCCTGTCTAGAATCATATCAAAATTTCATATATATATGTTAAAAAATGTTAATTTTTATTCAAAAGTTAAACATGTGTTGTCTCCATACAAAAGAAGAGAATATCCCCAACAACCCTCCGCGAAAGATATTAGCCTTCAAATACACCGAAAATATTGCACAAATGTATGCATTTAAATCGATGTTACTAAGAGGGACGGTGGCGGTAATTTTTTTTTTCTTAATTGAAAGTACAGACTCGGTCCTTTAATTTTTTTATAATTAGAGGGCTAAGCAAGGCAGAGCACATAAAGTTTTTTTCCATCAAAAAGTGAAAAGTTGATATTTTTAGTATAATTTTTGATAAATTATAATAATTAGTTTACTTTTCCAATTTCAATAATTTTTTTTTTATAAAAGAGTAAGTGCTATATTTTCACTAAAAAATAAAAGAATATCCATAGCTATAAACGTACGCACACAAAAAGTTCTTAATTTGGACAATAGTTTTAATCTAATTTTGGATTTATCTTATCCAAATATTTCTTTACAAAACCAAATCATTAAAATTTTGAAATTGGAAAGTTGAAAAACCCTATTTTTTCCTCCGAAATGCCACTGTGCGACGCACAAACTATTTAGCAAAGCTAAAATGGAAAAAGAAGAAAAGTCTAACTTATTGTATGTATAAAATAAATTTTAATGAAGACGGATCCGACATATCATCAAAGGTAAATGTTGGTACAACATAGACAAAATCAAAAGGCGACTGGGAAACCATTTAAACAGAAAACTGCACTTGCAGCCCACAGTACTCTAACATGACTTAGACCAAACTTTGAGAGATATACACTAGAAATGGTGCATATAATCGATACGCCGTTGGAACAGAGTATAAATTACAAGAGCGAAACGTCAAATTGCTCTCAGATGTATAGACATCTAATTGACAAATACAGATGACCAAATAGTCAGTAGTTCACAGAAGCTGACTAAGGACAGTATCATTTGTAGCTTATGTAGGTATTTCATCAAATAAAAAAAATCTCCTGAATATGTCGAAAAATAAACCGACGAAAAGTCGAGAAATGTATGAAGTAAAATAGTTTTATTTACATCAAAACAACCACTTTGAAATAGCCCAACAAAAACACAGCAATTTAAAGTAATAAATGATCAGTTAGCAATTCAATTTTTAAATATAATTTTGACATAAATTATCAAAAATGAAATTTATGTCGCATCACGTCACATTACGTTTCGTTGCACAAATTAGGTTGTAAAAAGAAATTATAACCAGTACAGAAATTACAGTCAGCTGAACTAACTGAAAAATACCATCACCAGACAAGACGTGTAGTAAAACTGAAGAAAAGGTAAGAACTAGAGTGTTCAAAACCGGAACCGAAAACCGTCTAACCGGTTTTTTTCTCCGAAACCGTATACCGGTTTCTTCAAAAATGCCTATTTTGAATACCCGGTTTAACCGGTTTTTTTATGTCGGTTAACCGGTTTTTCAAAAATGACCTTTAATACAGAGCATTGTCAGGTTTTTTCTAGTCATATTAGCATGGATGGTTGTTTATGCTTATATAATATTCTTTGGAAAAATCTCAAAGGATGCTTTTTTTGAAATTTCCTTAGGCAATACAAAAATTTGTTGCTATATGACTTATTTTGAAATGGGAGTCAGTGTATTCATAAAGAAAGCTTTCACTTGTCGTTATTTCCTAAACTAAGCATCCAATCGCAAAAAAGATTTGGAGATCACCGTAAAATAGAGGGAAGTCACTATAGATCTCACCTAGCAATGACTGGGAAAGCGTGGATATTCATATGAACAACTTTAAGTGCAGTTTTCTCCTAAACTCCGATCTCAAGAAGGTGATATTTCATGATAACTATATAGTAGGTGGGAAATCACCAAGTTACAGTTGGAATATCATTTATATTGATGGGGATTTCACCTTGTGAGACACCATTGATATTCATATGAATAACTTGAAGTACCTTTACCTCCTACACTAAGCGTCCAATTGTAAAATGGAATTTAATTTGGGATGAAATCGATACCTTAATTATAAACCATACTAAGTGTAAAACGTAAGTTTTACAGGAATCTTACCTATTGCACTTTCAAGTTCAAATGTTTAAATGACTTCAGTTTGGATGGACTGATATTTAAAAGGATATAAATTGAAGCAAACTGACTTAGAATGCTTTAAGTTAACTTAAAATACTTTAAGCGGCTATTACACAGGCGAACATGTCTGTAGACAAGTAAACAAGTCGTAGCGGATTTTTTAATTTTTAGTTGTTTGTTGTGGCACAAATCAGATTTTATCTGCCACAACTGTATTCTTCTATAAACCCTTCCCAAAAACTCATGTTATTATAAGACAATTTTTTTCACAAATACTTTCCGTAATTACACGATACGCGCACATCAACGTCACAAAGCGCACACAATTTTTATATGAAGTATGACAGACACGCTGTTAGACGAGTATCTACATATATGTTGGTATGCCACAGACATCTGAAAATCTTAAATTTTTGAAAACCAACATACATGTCTGACATACTCGACATACATGTTTTAGACAGTTTTTTTGGTATGCTACAAACATGTATACAGCCACTTTAAAATTATGGTATCGCTATTCATGTGTTTTCATATTTAATTAATGTTAAATTTCATATTTAGTTTTATTTTACAATTTCCGAAAAACCGAACGAAACCGGTTAATCCGGTTTTTTACTAAATCAGAAATTCGAAAACCGGATTGTTGGAAAAATGTATTTTTCGAATAAACCAGAAACCGGTTTTCTGAAAAATTCAAGTATTTGAACACTGTAGTTAGAACCATCTATTAGAAAATGTTAAATTCAACATCACTGGGCTTATCGTAATTTCCCAGTAGGAAGTGTCTGCAAGACATCCTCATTGATAGGTGCATGACCATAGTAAATCGTTGATGACACTTAGTGGACCGTCCATACAAATCGTCGACGAAATTTTCATGCACGACCTAATGAGCGACAATGTCGGTCAGACTTTCAGATTTTTAAATTGTCGTTGATGACTATATAAGCGACACGTCGCCTACACAATCATACACGACCTGATGGGTGAAATTGTCGGTCAAATTGAAGTTGATGCCTATGTATGTCTTGAATTGTCATTCAAGCCACATTAGTATGACTTTGTATATACATTGGTGCAATTTGAAAAGTTGGATTTTTAGCAGTTTTTTTTAGCTTTTTATTATACTTTTGTAAAAATACTGACCAGGAGACAAGTGAAGGATATAAACTTTTATACGGCATTCACATTCATTCGAGATTTCAAACTACAAAATTGCTCGTCCGTTTAGTAAACTACGACCGAATGTTTTGACGACAAGTACATCAATATTTCACATTTTCTTCCTTAGATTTTGTTGATTGTGTTTGATGCACGACAACATTAGTATTTTGTCGGTCAGCTTGTCATCAACCGAGTGTTTTGACGACAAGTAAAGTCGTGTATGACGAAACTTCCTACTGGGTTTTTATGTGGGTACCGAAAGGGTCCAACTGAGAATCAAAGAATAATTCTCTAAATTATTGCCCAATAATTAAATAGCCTTCATTTCTTGAATTTCGTGATATTTTTCTGGTATTCTGATCCATACAAAATATGTAATCGGGTTGTTCCAAATTGTTTGGACCCAGTCTGGATTTTTTTCTACCCATCGTTTTGGGCCAAAACTCCTCTCGGCTCAGGTTTAATGCTTGCCTAATGTTGGTAATTTGAAGCATTTTTGTGAGAGATAACAATGTTCAAGTTAGAAAAATTTTTGAACGCGGCATCAGATTGTAACGACGAAGGTGTAACTTGATAGGTTTTAACCTTCTCTTTAAGAATACACAATACCAATGTCAGGTCCTTGTGGGCCGAAGACATCAAATACTTTCTGAAACCATAGCAATCATGGTAGAGACCGAGGGGGTACTATAAAAGGGTACTTGCACAGAGCAATACATAAAGAGTATCCAAGAAGCCACTCTGTTAAATTTTGTGTAAAATGTTGCCCGTAATCGTAGGTTCGAGCGAATTTTTGTAAACAATGAATCATATGTTGGGTTGTATGCAACAAAATGTACAAATAGTGAGTATGTTCAGTAGGTGATCACAGAACGTACCACGCAACCTGAAATGTTTTATTTTCAATTTTAATGCAATTGTTTCGCAATATATTCACTTTGTACCTTATATAAATATAATTATTATAAATATAATATGTATTGCTCTGTGAAGTGGTACAAGTAGAAGTATGATGTCTCGGTGGTTCACTTAGTCAAACAAACACCCATAGCGTCTGTTCTATATTGGGCGGTTTTCTGGTCAGCGTCTGCTTCAGAGAGAGAGATAGAGAGAGAGAGAGAGGCAGAAATGAATCCTGGGAATAAAATGCGAAAGTGTAATAGCAATGAATGGAAAATAAGAGAATAAGAATTAAAATGTCGACGACCACCGAAAACGTTATTATGACCATGATTTGATAATATATACCTGAAATGTTAAAACTCTGTATAGACTAGGTGCCTCTGTTCAACTAACGGATGTCGTCGAAGTGTATAAGGCTGACATTACTAACATACAGAAGATTCAGCGGACTGGATATGTTTATCTCGTTTGAGAATGTGCTATGTCCCAGCTAGCAATTGGACGTTTGTTTTACGATCACGATTGTTTCGCGACTGGATTTCCAATCGTCCCCACGATTGTCGGAGCAGAATTATATTTTTCTCTGCCTTAAAGACTTTGTGCTCACGATTTGTTTTTGTGTTTACTTTGTGTTACAGTCTTACATGTAGTTTTGTTATTGTTGTCTTACTTCTTCCCGCAAACTCCACCGATATTGTGTTTTGCAAGGAGAATTTAATTTTGTTCTCCCTACTCTTGGGTCGTTATGTCTCTCCGAACTTCTAATCTAATCGTCGACGATTGGATTTTGCGCATCGTCGACGATTGGAAAGTAAGAGCCGCCGTCTTGACACAGTTACTTCAGTTGCTCTGAACGTGCGCGATTGGAATACGACATCGCGCACGATTACTTTAATCATCGACTCCAATCGTGAAAGAGCCGTGCACGATTGAAAATGCTAGCTGGGGTGTACTGCAGCTGCCATGTGTATAAGCATGAGTTTGGATGTGGATTAGTGGTCGACGAGAGACTTCGTCACATAATCTCAAGGTGACTCTTGTCTGTGAACGAATCACCACCGTAAGAGTGAAGTGTGCGCTCATGCTCCGACGGAGGAGAAAAGTGACAATGGCAAAGCTGAATTCTTCGCCCGACTTGAAGAAACATATGACCGTAGCCCGAGCCATGTCTGAAGGATTTTAATGCAAAAATTGGGTGGGACATTGTTCTTGGCCCAACAGTCGGAAAATTTAGTCTGTATATCGCCAAAAGGGAATCACACAAATTGATTTATCTTACTTACTTACTTACTTAGCTGGTACTTCTATGCAATCCCAGTGGATTATATACCGCACGTAGAAAAATATTATAAGCGCCTCGATCTTCTGCGCTTCTTCTCCAGTTAGTCACACCGAGTTCTGTAAGGTTCTCAGTAACCTGGTCTTTCCAACGGAGTTTAGGTCGCCCTCTTCTGCGCCGTCCATCGAGTTCATTGTCGAAGACTTTTCGAGCTGGAGCATTTTCGTCCATGCGTACAACATGACCTAGCCAACGCAACCGTTGCACCTTAATGCGTTTGACCACGTCAATGTCAGTGTACAGCTCGTACGGCTCATGATTCATACGACGCCGATACTCTCCGTTAACGATGATGGGCCCATATATTTTACGGAGTATTTTTCTCTCGAATACCGCCAGAACCGATTCATCCGCTTGTGTCATAACCCAGGATTCTGAGCCATAAATTAAGACAGGTAGAACCAGTATCTGGTATAGCTGGAGTTTTGTTCGTCGAGAGAGGGCTCTGTCATTGAATCGCTTGCTTAGTCCGTAGTAGCATTTATTTGCAAGCAGGATTCTTCTCCGGATTTCTAGGCTGACATTATTTGCTTTGTTGATGGCGGAGCCTAGGTAGACAAAATTATCTACCACCTCGAAATTATAGTTGTCAACGTTCACGCAGTTTCCCAAACGAGTAGATTCTTTGTTCGTTGAAACTAATAACTTCGTTTTGTCCTCGTTCACCGTTAGGCCCATTTTCGCTGATTCCTTCTGAATACTTGAGAAGGCTGCAGTCACATCTCGCAGTTTTCGACCGATGATTTCTACGTCATCAGCGTACGCGAGTAGCATGTGGCTTTTGTTGAATATAGTGCCACTCGTGTTTACTGCAGCTTTTCTGATTATCATCCCCATCACAATGTTGAAGAGATCGCACGATAGGCCGTCGCCTTGTTTTAGGCCTCGTCTGGTATAGAATGGCTCCTTAAGGTCCTTGCCAATCTTCACTGAAGACTTCGTGTCAGTCAGCGTCATTCCGCATCAGCTTCGCTGGAATACCAAACTCAGCCATGGCTTCAAGTAATTTCTGCCGTATCGGGCTGTCGAAGGCAGCTTTATAGTCGACAAAAAGATGGTACGTGTCGATCTGTTTCTCTTGGGTCTTTTCCAGGATTTGCCGAAGTGTGAAAATCTGGTCAGTTGTTGATTTTCCAGGTCTAAAGCCACACTGATAAGGCCCGATCAGGTTGGATAACACTGGCTTTAGTCTTTCACATAGCACACTCGACAGGACCTTATATGCGATGGGTAAAAGGCTGATCCCGCGGTAGTTGAAGCACACACTTGGATCACCTTTTTTCAGCACAGGAAATAATACGAATACATTCCAATCGTCGGGCATGCACTCTTTAAGCCAAACCGTGCGCAGGAGCTGGTGCATGCTCGTTATCAACTCCTCGCCACCGGACTTGAAGAGCTCTGCGGGCAGACCGTCGGCACCGGCTGCTTTGTTGTTTTTCAGCCGCGATATTGCTCTTCTTACCTCGGCTTGACTTGGTGGTGGGCAATCTAAGCCGTCGTTGACAATTGGCGTGATAACTTAACGTGCGCTGCCTTCTGGAACCAGCAGTTGCTGGAAGTGTTCTCTCCATATGTGCAGCACACTCTGCGTATCCGTGACCAGATTTCCATCACTGTCCTTACAGGTGGGGAGGCCATTACCGTATCCATTTGCTCTTACTTTCTGGTAAAATTTTCGGGCCTCACCTCTATCCCTGTATCGCTCTATATCCTCGCATTCCCGTTCCTTCATCTGACGTTTTTTTCGCCTAAATAGCTGTTTTGCCCGTTTTACTTTCTCCTTATGCCGTTCCCTAACAGCACGGGTTACAATTGGCTGTAGCGTTGCCATATAAGCAGCATCCTGTTCCTCAGACGCTATGCGACATTCTTCATCGTACCAGGATTCGTCTGAGCGCCGCTTTTCATATCCTAGCACGGTTGTTGCGGCCACTGTGTATCGGGAACGTCAGAAGTAGAGGCGTTGTGTCGTAAAAGTTGGGAGAGTTGCTCGGAGTAGGCAGTAGCTATCTCTGGGGGTTTGCAGCTTCGCGATGTCCAGCTTTCTTTGTGTTTGGTTACGTGCGTTTTTCGCTCTGCTCAATCTTGTGCGAACCTTGGCGATTTTTGGTGTTTTGATCGGGGGATAGCCAAGTTGCCTTGTGGATATCTTTGTGCTGGAATGTGGTTCCACTAACTACCATGTTCCTTCCCGCTGCGAAGCTAACCAGCCTAAAACCGTTGTCTGACGTGTCGGTATGCAGGCTGAATTTTCCGATCGATGGACCAAGAACATCTTCCCTTCCTATTTTTGCATTAAAGTCTCCCAGAACAATTTTAATGTCGTGGCGAGGGCAGCGGTCGTATGTTTCCTCTAGGCGCTCGTAAAATGCATCTTAAATCTCATCGTCTTTATCTTCCGTCGGGGCGTGTACACAAATCAGCGTGATGTAAAAATATTTCGCCCGGATGCGAATGGTGGCTATTCGGTCACTTACAGGGTTAAACCGCGAGACCAGGTGTCGAAGTCTCTTGCCGACTATGAAACCACATCCAAATTCGTGTCTTTCTGCATGGCAGCTGTAAAAGATGTCACAGTTCTTTCGTCGTGTGCATCCCTGTCCCGTCCATCTCATTTCCTGTATGGCGGTGATGTCAGCCTTGTATTTGTCGAGGACATCCGCCAGTTGGATAGAGGCACCATCTCTGTAAAGAGTTCAGACATTCCAGGTGCATATCCTTAAATCATGGTCCTTATATCGTTTGCGGGGGTCGTCAACATTTGGGGGGGCTCTTGTTATATTTATTCTTCGTGTTTTCATAATAAATTTTGTTTAAGGAGAGTGGCTTATTAGGCCACCGCTCCCGATCCTAGTTTCTTGGGGCTGCCAAAGCCACTAGGAGAGCCTGTGTTGAGCTTCAGTAACTTCTGTTACCTACTTCCTAAGACGCATCGGTGGTAGCATGCTGATTAGGTTACTCAACGTCAATTGATTTATCTGCAGAAAGGAATATGGTAGTTAGCTGGAAATGATTCAAACATTCACAAGCCAACATGGACATGTCTCAATAAAGTTACAAGAAATCAAATAGATCAATGTTTTCCATCGATTACCATGTACGAGTGATTAGTGTTGCAAACATCACTTCTGATCACCACCACGCTACAGTGAGGGTGTAGGCTTATTTAGCATGAGGAAAACCCTGCGTAACCGAGCACAGAGAAAGCTGGACATCACTGCTTTCCGATTACGTTGGAAGAACCAGGTGGAGCAATCACTGGGAAATCACTTATCATTTCTGCCTCTGGCTTAGACACTAAGATTTGAATACGCTGCCGAGTTATTTTCGAGGCCAATAATAATATGTAATAATAATTCTCTAGTCTGATTTATGTGCGGGATGGGATGGATGTCGCCAGAGTAAAAAATTTACAAATATCAATGACAAACCAAAGACGAAAATAATTCGCAAATTTTTTTAAAAAAATCCGCTTCTGATAACACATTAGTCCACACAGCCCTGTTCATAACATTTACCAACATCCAAAAACGATTGATTACATTCAGATGTACTTGGGTAGGTGCCTTATAAATCGTAACGATATGATGTTAAACTCTATCATACAGCTCGACATTGCCTTCAACCGCATTCTATAATATTCCTACATATGCCGTAGTCCCATTTCATTGACTTTACCGTTCCGACTGTCTGTCATACAAAAGATTCATCTCTCAATATGCCCCCAATAGCATCCCAAACAGAACAGCATCCAACCCATACTTCCCAAGGCTGAAGACATCAAAAAAAAAGACATCATCGAAAATACTCTGGAATAAGCCAACTTATGACTTTGACTCCTAAATATCTCATTTTGCCATCGACTTTGAGCTTCGTTCAGCTGAGTTTATTATTGTTTATAAGTGCACTTAAGAGATCAGATAACTCAATTATCCGTGCGAGCATAAACAACACAATTGTCTGTTGCAGGCCATGCCAGCCAGCCGGGCAGCAGCGATTGCGAATTGAGTGCAGGCGTGTTAGGTGCAAGTGGTGGGGTTTGTTATTAGCCGCGTGTAAATGAATTGTAAACGTGAGTTTTATGGGCATTTAGCATAATAACACATTTTATGGATGAAATGGGTTGGCATGCCAACCAACCAGCCAGCCAGTCAGCCATCCAAGCATCCACTGTGATCTCGTCCACACGATGCGCACAAAAGTACCATAGGACATCTTGTTCGGCCTGCGATGCTGCACACACCTTGAGGAGGATTACGGCAGCAGCAACAGCCAATTGTGTTGCCGAGCAAATGAACGTTGCTGCAAGACTATTGTTGGTCCATCGCACTGCGACTTGGTTCTAAACGCATTTCAATTGATTTGGCATACAAGAGTTGCATGTTGTTGGGCCGGTGCTAACTCGTCTCCTTCAGTCTCTCTTCGGCAATCTTTGAACCGTTGGCCGATCTTGACGTAGCACAAGTGTTGGCAAAATCGTGCTGCACAATCACCATGGAGGTGTTATAATTTAGCATCATTCTGTGCACTCTCCTCCGAGTAAGTCGTGTTCATTTGATTGTCTTCTTTATTGCCAAGCAGCCATGTCCATTGCAACCCTAGGAGTCGGAGTCAGTCATCAAACGCGGAAAAGAAGTAAACGAATGTTTTGCAAATACTACATGTTCCTTCCGCCGTCCGGCCTGCCGCACGACCGGCCATTCGCTGGGGATTATGTATTTAGTGATCATTGGCTCCACGGCCGCAACAAATTGGCCTGGTTGTCAGGCAGACGGACACAAGTGCACCACAAACCAGTCATTGATTGCAATGAACGCCGGGAGCACAATTGTATGTTTTACACTCGTATTTTAGTTTGGAATTAGCTTTTATTAAAATCAATCTTCATTTCGGAAATTGAAATGTTTTAGGTTTGTTTGGATTGTTGGATTGCAGGAATAATATAGTAATTTGCACAATCACTTTGTATTGATACCTGATGTCGGCCTCTTGTAGGGGTAATTTTCATCTCTGTCCATTGTTTATCTTTGTAATTGGACACTTTAATGAGGGCTTATTAAAAACGATATTTACTACAAAAGCCTGCTATAAATAATAGTAAGTTATGATCTCTGTTTAAGTTTATTTATGTCGTAAAATTTAAAATGAATTAGTTTGTTAGAGATTTGAAGTCAATATGATAATTATGTTCGCAATAAATAGATTCATGAGGAATGTGAAATTGTTATGGAGTATGAAGTATAATATGGTTGGCATTCAAGCGGTTTCGACTATCCTATTTAGGTAGTTGATTGTTAGTAGAGGGGCAAATCAGTTTGTGGCCCATTTAAAAACTTGAGAGCAATAACACTGTGACACAAAATTGAACTTTTCATCGGAATGGGATGAAACCAAAAGCAAATGAAAGTTCACATTTTGGATAACAAACCCCTCAAGGGTTTTTTTAAATTTAGTGTGAAATTTTTTTACACGCATTTTAAGTTCATGATTTTGGAACGCTGGCTTACAACGCTTAAGAGCTATTGAGCAGAAATTTAGTGTGCTAGCAACTGTCCTCTAAGCGGAGTTTTTGTTATAAAATGGACATAATCGGACAAAAACTACTTCCACCTTCCATACAAACTTCCCTTATTTGGGGATGTAAGTCTGTTTGTCTTCTTAGAGGGGGTTAAGTTCTAAGATGAGCAAAATCAGACAAAAACTATTCACACTCCAAAACAAGGGGAGTTTGTCTATCGCTTAGGGGATAGAAGCTTGCACACCGAATTTCTGCTCGATAGCTCGTAATCTACGACTGTTATCGCAGGTACAGACCCCAAAAAGATACAATTCATATGCAATAAGTGCATTCCTTGAGCCAAATCTTGTTTACGAGCTGGTCTTACAAAGCTCTACCGGCAGGTTGTTCGAAGTAATTGAGAGAGGGAGTTGGAATGACATTGGCTATCTCGGTGGTATGCAGGTTTGTGATGTCTAGCTTCCTTTGCATTTGGTTACCCGCGGTTTTAGCACTAATTAATCGTGTGCGTACAGCAACTGGGTGGTGTTCCGCCCACATCCATAACGCTTGAGACATGCCTTCCATACATTACCACGTGATGAATCCTATTTCTTGTCTTTTGATCAGAGGATATACAGGTTGCCTTGTAAATATCAGGAGACCAAATGTCAAAGCCTCTTGAATCCACATCTAAACTAGTGTATTCATCCATGGCAGCTGTAAAAGATGTCACAGTTCTTCTGTCGTGTGCATCCCTGTCCGTTCATCGCGTTTCCTGTATGGCAGTGGTTATAGCCTTGAATTTGGACAGAGGCAGCACCTCTGGTGAGTTTAAACATTTCAGGGGCATATCTTTAAATTTCAATACTGATAACTTTTGCGGGGGTCGTTAACATTCGGAGGGGTGCTTTGTTTTCCTCAAAACACAAATTAAAACAAACTCCATCCCCTCTTACTAGATCGGTTCAATTGATTAGAATATAGGTTCAAAAGTTCGAATAGACAGGGGTTTCCGAAAACGTAGAGCGTGTAATAGCGTCTGTTCGTCAACAACTCCAAAATTTGGGGTAGGTGGGGTGTGGTTACATGTCAGCGCCTCGCAGTCAAAGTTGTGGGGAAAGAGGAAAAAATCTACCCCGCAACCGCCTTGGAGTCGCCCCTAGAGGGGTAAAATGTATGACCGACCCCGAGTCATTTTTCCCTCCTAACGTAATAACACCTCCAACGACTCATAGGAAAAATTTATCATATCCAAAGAGATATGCTATATTCCGGCCATTTCGTAGCCGTGACTAATCCCCAATGGTTTGTTTTTTCGAATTCGCAGAAGTCAAGTTTCAAGAGCAACCCAGAGTCTCTTAAAGAATCAAAGGGAAGTATTCGCGAGGAAATTCTGAACATTACGAAACAGTTTCAGGTTACCGCAGTGTGATTACATTTATAAAAAAATTGAATCCAAATTTCTATACTTTCAAAATTAAAAAAAAAAGTTCTAGTTTTTTATCTAATTATTATTATTTTATCTAATTATGTACGAAATGTAATCAAATGTTGTTAAGGTTGTTGCAAAGGATGTAAGTTGAAATTTAAAATATAAAATTTTCAAACACATCTGAAATTACATTATAACAATTTTATATTCCAATTGATATTTAATATTTTTTAATAAGGTAAAAACTTGATAAAATTATTACTATTAATAAAGAATATAATAACAAGTAAGCACATAAATGTCTTACCCCACATTTACTATCATACATCATACTAGAGGAAATATAACATTTTTAATTTTTTTCCCCCATACACACAGAAACATCTCCACTTCCCCTGGGAATCTAACGTTCAGTTCATTTTCAAATTACAAATAATACTACGGCTGTCTATTAATAGAAGAGTAAATTAAATCTTTGTCAAAGATATGAACAAATTATGCCTTAATATGAGTTGGAAATACGAATATGTACTTATCGAGAATTTTATTATTTATTTTTGGCTTATCACCAATCTGATTGATCTGGCACGCGACCGACCCACATCAAATTGCGATGTGAAGAGAGATGAAATCAAGCAATTTTTAAATTATATCCTATGTAACACAACAGCCAGGCACAAAGGCAGACAGTCTGAGGCAGTGGAACAACAGAGATGAACATAAATCCATTTGTAATGACTCAAATACCACATGGATGGATGGACGGACGCACAGCCATCAAATCCTTAAATATACAACAACATCCCCAACAACAATGGAATAAACTTGTTTATGTTATCACAACAAATCGATCTAAACAATGACAAGGACTCGTTTTCGTCCTCATCCTCTGCCGGCAGCTAACAGCATCGGGGGGAGTGTGTGACAGACAACAAAAACAAACATACAGAGAAATCTGAGTCTACCGTTCGTCAGTGGTGGCGGTGTCGAGCAGAGATTTTTAAAAAACACCTCAATGGGATTAAGGAGACAACAAATTGTTGTGCAACAAAGCCGCAACGTGCGACGATGAGGATAATGACAACCACGATGGTGTTGGTAAACCAGGACCAGATCATATTCATGCACCCGTAGATGACGGCAGTCGAGTGTTTACGCACCGTGTGAAAGGGGGTGTCAGACCGTCGCACCACTTTGAGGCCGGCAAATGAACAACACAAAGAGTGCGCACAAGTACCAGAGCAATACAAAAACAAACAGCCTTTTTCAGGATTACAACAACAAGGCATTTATTATTGCATTAGTGCAGGATCAAGAGTCACTCGTTCAGTCATCCGTGCCGGCGCTGGTGCTCCTGCTTCGCACGACTCCATTGGAAACATGTTAAGCCGACAAATCGGTTTCGATTGATTAAATTGCAACGCAAATTGTGCTCGGCATGCGTCGCGTGCCTCTTGTTCCATTCACATTCACACAGGCATTTGAGGCTTATTTAGGGATTTTTCAAGGAACTTTTCATCTAACGCCCTGGATGGCAAAATCTTATGCCGCCCGGAAGATTGTTGGTCGTATCATGGCATTTGAAATCCGTAAATCCCTTCACTGTGTTAAATTTATGTAAAAATAGTAGTTTCACTTTCACTTGCCGGAGGTCCTTCGTTATTGTGGTGGTGGTGGTTTTTACATGTTTTGTGGGTGTTTGCTGTGGGTTTGTGTTGTGTTTTTTTTTTGTTACTTCTTCAACGTAAATTTGCGCAAAAAAGGCGTAAAATTTGTTTTCAAATCCTTGACGCACTCCCAGTCGGGTATTTCGCCGCCGTATGCTGATGGTATCATCATCGTCGTCATCATTATTCAAACATGAGAATCATATTTGCTTTACCGTCCCAGAGGGCAATTTTAAGCGTGAAATTTCTTCATTGTTACGTGATATGTATTTCCTTTTGTGGCTATTTTGTCTTTTCTTTTTTACACTTTAGAATAGAATCCTATTCGTTAGCAGTTCACTTTAAGTAATTGGTTAAAAATTAAATGCTTTGGATGCGGGGGAGCGATGACTTGCACTGCTGCAAATTTGAAACAAGAGGCCTGCGACGAATTGGATTAGTTTGGTCCTGGGATGAGTTCGTAATCTTTGACCTGGCGGCGTGGAATTATCACAACAATGTCATTAGAGTGAAAAGAACATTTAACATATGTGAGTGTAGCATAGGCTGAGCGTGGAAAAAAGAAGCTAACTGCCACACAACTTTGGGTGAAGAATTTAGCAAATCTCGTCAGTGTAACGTGTTACGCAAATAGAGCAGCAATAGTAATTTTTTATTTGACATTCTGAAGCGACCCAATGTTAATAAGGGCCGTAAACTTAATAAGGGCCATGAGTTTAGGATATCGTCATCTCAAAAGCAAAAAGATGCAAAAAGCCTTATATAGTAAAAAAATTGTTTTTGTGATTGAATATTAAAGACTAAAAGACGTAACCTATATAACTTCCGAAATTCTGAAAAATAATTTTTTTTCTCTATAGAAATAAATGTATCGTCGATCTTATTATTGCTACGATATTTTGCATTTTAGGTATCGAAATGCACCTGCCTATATACAATTAACTGGCAAATAACAATATCCTCGACAAATACTAGGCTGCCATCAGCTCCATACAGGAAATGCAATAGACGGGACAGGCATGCACACGACAAAAGATCTGTGACATCTTTTACAGCAAAAAGACACGTTTTTGGATGTGGATTCATTGTCGGCAAAAGACTGGTCTCGCGGTTTTACCCTGTATGTGAACGAATAGCCACTAACCACATCAAAGCGAAAAATTTTTACATCACGCTATCTTGTGTACACTCAACCTCGGCAAACAAATATGCATTCTATGACAGCTGCTCTGCTCGTGACATGAAAATTGTTCTGGGAGAAACATTGAGTGAAACCAGATTCCTGCATACAGATATCCATAAGGCAACCTGGATATTTCCAGATCAAACGTCATGAAAACAAATTGATCTCGTCGTAATCGATGGAAGGCATGTATGTGCCTTTGAAGCGCGGTGCAAATACAGTCTCGGATCATCACTTACATTTAGCTAAGGTACGCAAGCTATTAAGTAATGCTTAAAACTCTCATAACCAAACGCAAAGAAAGCTAGACATCGCAAAGCTGCATACCACCGAGATAGCCAATGGCTTCAAACAACCCCGCCTGTTTCTGATGTTCCCGACACACAGTGTCAGCATATTATTTATCCTATGATTACTGCCACAACAATTGTACTAGATTATGTAAAACCACAACCACAGACAAACCCCGGGTACGATATAGAAGTGGAAGATTACATTAATATCAGCCTCGAAATCAAGAGACAAGTATTGATCGCAAACCACCGTTATCATGCGCTAAGCAAACTATTTAATGGCAAAGCTCTCTCTCGACGAACAAAGATCCAACATGACCAGACACTGATCCTACCTGTCCCGCTCTACAGCTTAGAATTCTTGGTAATGACACAAGCAGATCAATCTATTGTGGGAGTCTGCGAAAGAAAAAATATTTTGACCCATCATCGTGGACCCCTACAGTCGTTTTTTGGACCATAAGCTGTATAACGGCATCGACATAGTCAAGCGCGTTTAAATGTACCGATTGCCCTGATGTTGTACGAATAAAATGCTCCAGCTCAAAAAGTCGTCGGCAATTAAAACGATGGGAGGCGCAGGTGGGGCGACTAAATTTTTGTTGAACCAGGTGAAAGAGAAATGTTATCTTAATTTGGTGTGAGGAACTATCTACGGAGCTCGAAAACCGAAGCGTTTACAATTTTTTTTCGATTTTTTTTTCCAAATAAGAAATGGAAATGTAAATGGCTTTGGCAGGGCATGCACACATGATAGTCGCATAATCTTATCACAATACCACGGTCGGTTTTTAACATAAGCTTTGCTAAACTTAAAAATTTAAAAAAAAAACACTATGCTTACTGCTTAAACAAACATATGTTCCTGGTTGTACTCTATACAAAGTAGTCGTGACATGGCCAAGGGTAAATTTACACGCTTTATATTTTTAGACTTTCATCAAACAGCACCTACTTGTTTATAGCCGAATACAAACGTCAGCTGTTTGAGAAGAATCCCAGTAGGAAGTGTCTGCAAGACATCCTCAAGGATAGGTGCATGACCATAGTAAATCGACACTTAGGGGACCGTCCATACGAAATTTTCATACAAGTGTCCGCTTTGTCATGTACGACCTGATGAGCGACAATGTCGGTCAAATTTTCGTTGACGTCTATACAAAAGACCTGTCGCCCACACAATCATGCACGACCTGATGGGTGACAATGTCAGTTGAATTGTCGTTGATTCCTTTGTATGTCTTGAACTGTCATTCAAGCCATATAAGTAAAAGTTGGATTTTTAGCAGTCTTTTTTAGCTTTTTATTAGTATGACTAATTGTTAATACTTTTAGAAAACTACTGACCAAGAGTGAAGTGAAGGATATAAACTTTTATACGGCATTCATCTTCATTCGAGATTTCAAACTATAAAATTTCTGAAGTTTTCTTGACCGTTTAATAAACTGAAAATTTTTTACGTCAGATTCCTTTGATTTTGTTGAATGTGTTTGATGCACGACAACATCAGTATTTTGTCGGTGAGCTTGTCGTCAACAGAGTGTTTTGACGACAAGTACATACATTTTTAAAATTTTGTCTTGAGGACAGCGTTGACGACACAGTCGTGTATGATGAAACTTCCTACTGGGATATTACGAAACATGCCAATTGATGCGATCAGGGTGTTCAAAAACGAAACCGAAAACCGTCTAACCGGTTTTTTTCTCCGAAACCGTACGCCGGTTTCTTCAGCAATGCCAATTTCGAATACCCGATTTAACCGTTTTTTTGATGTCGGTCAACCGGTTTTCAAAAGGAGTATTTTCACAGAACATTGCTAGGATAATTCAGGCAAATCGACATAAAACGTTGTTTATGCTTATCCGATATTCTTTAGGCAAATGCTGCAATGAAATTTCATTATGCAATACGAAAAAAATTTAGCTAGATGAATGTTTCCTCTCATCTTAAAATGGGAGGGATGCCGTCCATATTCATATTATAAAACTTCCAGTTGTCGTTATATCCTAAACAACTTAATTTGTGATCGCTTTATAATAGTTGTGAAATCACTAAGAAATAGTTGGGCTGGAAAGCCGTCGATATTGATATGATAAATCTTAAGTGAAGTTATCTCCTAAACTAAGAGTCCGACCGCAAAAATTTAGTTGGGAAAACCACCAAGATATAGTTGGGATATCATCTTGAAATAGATTGAGATCTCACCATAAAATGGGTGGGATGCCGTCGGTATTCATATGAAAAACTTTACACTAAGAGGCCAATAGTAAAAAGGAGGTTACTTTCACAGAAAAAAATTACGACAAACTAGATGTCATATTAAATACCATTTCGTCAATACAATTAAATATTTAATTAAAAAGGCGCCAACAACCAAAATTGTAAATACAATAAACAGTTTTGTTATAGTTACAATTTGTGTATTTTAGTTAAATTTGAAATGTGGTTGAAAATTTGTCAATATAACAATTTACAAACATGTTCAAATGGAAAAGTTGTTATAAATCGAAATTGAATGCTAACAATAATATTTTATTACTTAACAACAGTTGTGTTTTTTTTCTGTGTTGTTATCAAACCGTTACTTTAATTTTAAACCAAGCTAAGTGTAAAATGTACGATTTACGTTTTTTTCTGAGTAATATAGATTCCAATTATATGATAAGTTCTAATTTACTAAAAACATCTGTTTGGATGAACCGATCATCCTATGATTTATATGTAATATAAATTGAAGCAAACTGAATTTAAAACTTCTAATTAATTGAAAACATGCTAAATTGTCCTAGCATACTTAAGAATTAATTTAAGTATTTGAACACTATAGACCCGATACTATACTGCAAAGTTGCTATCGGCAACATCGAGGGGCCGCCGATGAGAGAATATGTAGATAATTGCGGCAGGTATTCAACCATAGATCGCCCGCATGATAGTCACGTGTTCTAACCAATTATTTATCCGGATATAGTAGAAAATTCGAATTACAATAAAAAAGCATTTTTTTGTTTGTTAATTTGATAGAAATTTAATAAAATGGCAAAATCTAATATTAGAGAAACCTAGGAATGTTTTATTACCAGTAAGTAAACGATGACGGTGCCAACCTAGCGTTATGTAGTGGCGTAATACAGTGTAGAATTCAACAGATCGTTATGTTTTATAATAAACTTACAGGTTAACGAAAGCAGCTTTACCACTTTTTAACAGCATTCTATTAATTTCACTATATTACATTTAAACAATAACACAAAAATTTTGCATTTGTCTTTGATTTTTTTTAATGAAAAACGTACGCACTTACTTTCCATTTATGCTGCGTAAATCTTTGCCGAAACTAATTATAAGCAGCATAATGATTTAAATTTAGTCCTACAAAAACTTTCTCATATCCCTAAAGTCTATGGGTGTTCCATCTCGCATTTGTCATTTGATGCGATCCCTCCATTCACCATCGACTCCTTGATGTCTCTGATGCGATTCATCTCGCTCCCACCTGTTTTGAGTGGCCGTCTCTTGTAACATTTTAAATGAAATCATCAGTATGAACGAAAGCCCCTAATTACTTTTGTAATTACATCGGCCAATACAACAAGTATTCGCCCTGGTAAAAATTGAACTTGTGGAGCATCTTAATGCACATTAACGCTCCGGCACATAGAGTCGCCTATTTGTACGTGTATGATTCAAGGCAGAAGCGATTTTCCCATCATTAAGGTTGGACGCAATTGCAGATTAATCAAATTAAAGTTATGTTTTTTTTTGCTACGTTTGTTTCATTTTTTATTTCTGTTGTCCGTTGACACCTTTATTTGTTTGCTCTCGTTTTTCGTATGTAAATGGAAATTACATTTATCTGCACTCGTACACATGGGTAGAGTGCATGGTACACTGAGAAAACAATAGTGAATATATTGGGAGGTATACACAAATAATGAACAAAAACATATAAAGTTTAAGGATAATATCCAATTTCATATGTAATAACAACAATAGTATTAGAGTAAATATTTACCATTAGATTAAGTCCAGATTCAAGCGGATGTTCGTTAGCAACAGTAGGATAACATTCTATATATGTATTTCTTTTTTAGGGCCACCATAGCTCGATAGTCATTAAATCAGAGTCATTCAAACCAATTCACATGCACAACGTTATAATGATATGTCATGTAAATATTACGGTCAAACATTTCGGATCCTTAGTGGGTGTGGGAGTTCTCTGGTGGCGATCAAAAGTTGATCTCTTCGAGAGAGTCAATTTTTAAATTGTTCCCCGAAATAATTATATAATGCATCGATGAATACCTTGCTTACATGTTAAGAAGGGGTTTATTTTTTGACATTTGATTTGTACTAACATTTTTAAATAATGTAGGACTGCTACTAAAACTAAGATACCGAAAACCTTATATATAAGTTGCTCTTATCAAAAGCTTAGGATATTGAACCGGAAAATAAATATTCGAGAGAATATTCCAAACTCTATCGATGCTTATGACCTTTGCAGGTGAACCAGATAAGGCAAGGATCAGATGGGCCATTCATGTTAAGGGCCCTTCAATTCACCGGGTCCTGACGGAATCATGCCGATCATGTTGCAGGAATATGCTGGCACCCTTGTTTAGAAGACACGCTTAAAGTTTTTTTTTATTCCGCAAGTATGAAGGATCGTAAGCGCCATCTCTATCCCAAATGCGGGTAAAACAATCCAAAATCCACGGCCAATAAGTCTATTAACCTTTATTATGGTGATTTGAACTTTGACTGATAAATAAATCTCAACATGTTTACCTTACGGGGTGAATCTGTTCATGCAGTGGCAGGAATCATATCGCGTGATTTATGTATGGGAAAATTTACTTTGGCTAACATTACAGACCAACAAGTCTAGACGCCATTGAAATTAGTCTTTCTTCTGACACCTCGCCTGAATGACAAATGTTTTGGGGCACAGTACGTTAGGTTAGTGCGGCAGTCTAAAAATCATCAGACTGTAAAGATTATTGTGATAACGCGGAGATTGGAGAATATCCCTTAGTTTCCTCCGTTGAACCGGGACCGGCCGTGGCATAGTGGTTAGAACACGGGACTACCATGCGGGAGATCGCAGGTTCAAAACGGGCTAAAGTCATCTTAAAAAAAATAATAATTGTTCTTTCATTGTCGGCTCCCTTCGAATGTTGTTGACAGCAACTTCGCAGTATTAAGTGTCGAGTCAATCGGCGTGTCTAGTTAGAGCTTCTCAAAAAACAGTGACGTTCGCATTCGTCGATAAACAAGTAGGTGCGTTAGTTGTGAATCTAAAAATAGAAAGCGTGTTAATTCACAACAACGCGAGAAGCTATCCCATACCTCATTCATGGGGTGCAAAGGGAAATTAAGTTTAAGTAAGTTTTCCTCCGTTGAACCATCATGAACCCACCCACCAAAAGGTTCCTGAGTCGGCCAATAGCAATATCGGCCAGATCATCAAGGTCCATAAAATGTTAAGAACCTAATATAGATCCCTGTGTGTTCGCCAGGGAAGGGCAAGTTTAGAGAAGGTCTTCTATGGACAACTTACCCTCTTCAGACCCACAGCTTTTTGTGCGAATGCTTGAAGTCACATATCTGTGTGGATAAAATATAACCTCGGACAGACGCCCTTCTACCTTTTGCTGCTAAACATGTTCCATACCGCTGGAGAAGCTTTCAAGTGGGTAGAGGAGTGTCAAAGGATTCCAGTTCGGCTGAAACTAAAGTATTCCCGAGTCCTGAAACTTTGACTCTGCGGCCCGGCATCCACATAAGGTATATGCTGACATGCTCTCGTTATGAAGTCTGCTGCAATCCAGGGCTAATGTTGAGTTTAGGAGGACAGAATTTAGTAATTTGATGTCAGCTTGGCTGTCGGAGAATATGCAAATCCCTATTGTGGCGAAGACATTCAACCCGATTCTCAATGACAATTCCCCCGGAATTTTTGCCCTACTTCCTCTTCCCCTATTCTAAATAAAATCTCTCCCGGAGTTTTTTTCACTTTTCCCTTATTCTAAACGAAGTTCGAAAATGGGAGATTTTTCCCCGGGAAAAAAGTAGGTATTATGAATGTCAATAAAAGGGAAAATGTGATAACAAATTTTGGGAATAATCCCGCCAAAATATTGCAAGGGAGTTGTGCCAAAAAATGTAAGTATTTAAATTTTTTTAAAGAAAAATTAAATAAATATCATTTGTTTTTACTATCAGGTCGAAAACAACAAACAAAAAGCAGCTTGACGTTCTGCTAAACTCGATGCAATTGCATCCAGATATTGCGCGAGCTTGGTATAAGGGGAGCAACGAGGAGTTAAACAGAATATGGCGCAATTTGGAGGCGGAGTTGAATGCAGCCGGGCCACCATCAAAAAGTGTTTCTGAGTGGAAGAAGGTATATACAACAAAATTTGGTTTTTGCAAGCGACTTAAATAAGAAACCTTTTTCAGGTATGGGCCGATCAGAAAAAATATGTACGGCAAAAGGCGGCACAAAATCTGAAATACTCCAGAGGAACTGGTGGAGGCCCCAATATGGAGCAGAAGTTTTCTGCAAACGAAGAGGCCATATTTAATTTAATTGGAATGAAAGAGTCAGTGGAAGGTGTGGCCAACACATTTAGGTTAGGCTCTTCAACATCCAAAAGGCAGAACCCAGATAGCCTTACACCTGTATTTGTGGAGTTGGTAGAGCTGAAAGTACTGCGGTAGAGAGTAAAAGTGACACGCCCCAAAAGCCACCGGCGAAAAAAATCAAAATAAGTAACCAACATTTGATGGCACAGGTCTCCGCTCGCGATGTTCTATCGGAAGAATTAACCATTCAAAAGAAGATGCTGAAGCAATGGTGGAGCAGCAGCAAATGACAAAAAATGCATATATTATGCAACGCACAGCAAATATTTATTATTTTTGCAGCCTTTCTTGGAGCATAGTGCAGCTCCCTAGCTCCAAGAATACACCTCCATCTATTTTTCAAAACGCCATTGGTGCGTTCAACCACATTACGACATTTGGAATGGATTTCATTAAACTTCATTTCAACTGAATCATCCTGTAGACATCTGTGAGGGGTCAAAAGCCACGGTTCTAGGGCATTTCCTGCGTCTCCTAATAAAAAATCAATTATTAATTTGTGAATACTTTCTGTTGTAATTCAAAACCTTACCAAGGAGCCAATAATTGCTGCCGCCTCTTCGATAATCTTCCTCAAGGTGAGCTCGCAACTCGCTGGTACTCCAAACGAATGAGTCATGACATGCATGATGCGTCCGCGTACTGAATCCTCAGCTCATGATCACAGACCTGTAAATGTATTTTTGGTTAAAAATCAATTGTTCATTCCGTTAAATATCTTGGAAGTAAAATATCGGCGAAACTACTTACCAGCATAACATTCAAACTATAGTACCCCTTCCTGTTGTAATATGCGTGCTTATTGGAAGAGGGAGCAATAATGCCGACATGTGTTCCGTCAACGCATCCTATAAAGCTCGGAATGCCATGCTTTAGATACAGAGCTAAAGCAATTTTGCGTTTTTCCTCTTCCGTTTTGCAGAATGTTATCCACCTCGGGCATAGATGTTCCTCCAATATATTAATTACTTCCGTGAGAACTTTGCTTAAACTACACTGGGCCACAGACACGTCGCAATCTTTACCAATGCCGGTTTGGTATCCGCCTTCTGCAAAGAAGCGTAAAGCCGCACTTAAGGAGACACTGCAAACGACTTCCGCATTGGTTGAGTGTTGGAAGTTAACACGTCCAACAGATATTTGAATGCCGGTTTGTTAACCCTGTAATATTTTTCAAACCTATGAAAAGAAATATTCTCATTAATAAAAAAATAATACTTTATTGATATATGTACTTACAAGGATTGTGACAACTCAAGTGGGTTGATAGCATCACGCAACTTTCTCCTTTCTATCCTCTGCACATTCTTCTCCAGCTGCTGCACTTCAGCATTTTCTGCTTCAGCTACCATCACAAACGCGACACTAAACATTTTTATATTGTTTTTTATGTGTTTTTGTTATTTATAATCACTTTTTACGTTTGAAACCTCATAAAATTAATTTGCAAATTGTTAGCCAAATAAAACAGCTGGCGCAAAACAGCTGACTTCGAAAAACCGAAATTCTCTCTCCCTTTTATTGTTCTCCCCGTTTGTTTAGAATAGGAGGATTTTATTCCCGGGAAAAATATATTCTCCCAGGGAGTATTCAGAATCGGGCTGATTTTATATTTCAACAATTCTGCTAATGGCCAAAACTTCAGCTTAGTAGACACTACAGTATTCAAGTATTCTCCATACTACATTCGGCCCCAAACCTACTTTGTTATTTAATTGTTGAGCTTTCAGTATAGAATTCGTCATGTACCACGCCTTTCTATCTGGTATAAGTCACTGGTGACACCAGTGATGCACAGAAAATCCATTTGTTAGACTTTGTCTAGTGTCCTACAGTATGTGGACTTAGGAGTTGCCTTCCACTAAACGATAACTCTATCTAGCATTATCGGTCTAACTACCTATTCTTTAAGCCCATTACTCAATATTGCTATATTCTCTTCAAAGGAATTGTCACAATAGATCCATGCTAGCACAAGTTCATTATCTGACCTCCACCTCAAATGTACAGACATGTCCAAATGCCCTCATGTTCCTGCAACGAATTTCGTGGTACGATATCTTTGTCTAAATTGTTTCTTTAAATGGGTTACAATTTTTATTGTATTTCCTGACCAACAAGTTAAGCGTATAAAAATCGAACATTTTTTTATAAATTGTGTTAAATTTGTATCGCCTGTTTCCAGTCAATATACAAAAAGACAAACATCAGGTATGGAAAACGGATAAATGGAAATACAAAACCAACAGAACGTCGCACTTTTCTTCCAGTGCACAACATGAATGTATTTGCTGCGTTCATATGGATGTTTCATTCACCCAGAGATGTAAATCTGATCAAATGAATTCATTTGCTGCAATTTGCTACACTTTCAATGTCCGAACGTTTCTTATTTGCCATTTTTCTTGTATGAACCGCTTGCGGCTCTTGCTCGCTCTCTCTCCCGTTACCTTCTTCTGCGTTTCATTAAGCCAGTCCGCAAAGAATTTCAAGTAAACGGACCAGCCCCATTGCAGCCCGCGAAAACACCAAATACTTACCTATGTGAATGCATTGGCGGATGGACGGATGCATCAAATGAATGTTTCGGTCATTTGGACAGGCCATCACTAAGAATTAAGATGTCAACGGTGTATGTAAATAAAAACAGGTAATTACTTATAGTCTCTTCTTCTACCTCAATTCTTTTGGCTTCTGTATTGCGGTGGACGGACGGAATGTTGCAAATGATAATCTAGAGCGGAAATAGCTTAAGGGCTTGAGAACAATGCCGTAATTACTTGGAGGTTACCCTAAACTGTAACGCCTCTCTTTAAACATCATTGCTAATGACAAATTTTACTTGACTACTAAATGTACGAGAAGGGGCTCCTTTGCCTCAGATGTTGGCCATAAACAACCCTTGTAGCCCTGGCGGAAAGAGGAGGAGATCATGACCAAGTACCGAGTACAAAATTACCCTCATATTGGTAAATAATGGCGAACGGCAGTGCAATTTATATGATACCAAATATTTTAGTATGCTCCTGTCATCTTCATCCTTAAACAAACTTTTAGATGAAGTGCCACAATAAATGAGGATGATGTAGAGGCGATAAGTGAGGAGAGTGTGAGGCGGACTGCTGTACATGCTATGGAGCAATTTTGTTTGCTAAGTGTTTGACGGAATTTGTGGCAAAGTGTTATGAAAATAAATGTCTTCTATTACGGATATTTTCTGAGGGGGAGACTCATTGAGCTTGACGTGTTTTCCTAAATGCTTTTCCATGATTACGTTTACGTGTCAACCTTAAATTGTGCAATTTTGACGATGTAATAGTTTCCACAACAACAAATCACCAACACCATCACGGGGTTTGTATGAAAGATGAATTATTTGATATTAAAGAAACAAGACTATTATATTCATATATCGCTCATCATTATGTAGTAGGCGAGGGAAGTGAGACCATTCAAGGTAATTCAAGGCTAAAGGAAATCGTTTGGAAATTGAGAAAAAGTTTAACTATGGAACAGCGGCCAAATATACTTCTACTGCCAATATCAAAGTGAAGTTTTGTTCTTATCTTTTTGAAATAAGTAATAAAATGGACATAAATTAGCCGCTCTAATCCCCTCTCCCAGTACCCCAAGCCAGTTTCCGTCCATCGAAAAATAGTACTTCTTCGATGAAGCTAAAATATGTTTCATCTCAACACTATTCTTGCTGAAATTTATGTAAAATTTGATGTAAGTTACGCTAAAAAAGGTGGGGGACCGTTCCGAGAAAACGACGAGTGATGAGGAAAAAAAGTAAAAAAAAAAGTTTCAGTCGAGTAAACCGACTTACACATACCCTTAGTAAAAACCCAAAGGGGTGTTGGCTAGAGTTTAAACAATTCTCTAATTTCACTATGCGACAGTCAAAATCGGAATGGGGTGAAACCAACGGGAAATGTTATATCGGCCAAAAACGAGAAAAAAAGTAAAAAAAAGTTTCAGTCGAGTAAACCGACTTACACATACCCTCAGTAAAAACCCAAAGGGGTGTTGGCTAGAGTTTAAACAGTTCTCTAATTTCACTTTGCGACAGTCAAAATCGGATTGGGATGAAACCAACGGGAAATGTTATATCGGTCAAAAACAAGTTATACGTGGCCCGGCGTTTCGCTGCGTCACGTCTAGGAATCGAGATATATCGATTTGAAGTTAGTAACTATCATATAGGGGAATATTTCACGTTTTAGGCTCATTTGTTATATTGTTATATGGTGGCGTATGAATATAATAAGTAATATTCCACTTAAATCATATGTCACGGAGTACAACAGTTTTATTGTAACTGTTACAAAATAAACCCAGTTCCAAATCATTTGATGAATGGAAAAAGGAAACTGTTGCTTATATAGAAAAACGTTATATGAACAGATTAAAGGAATTGTAATTTTTAATTTTTTTAAATTTGTTTGAAAAAAAATCGGACTAGTGGTTCTCGAGTTATGTCAAAAAAAAGACCACCAAAGGTGACAATAAGATAAGATTGCGCAAAATTTTTACTGTTTTTAGTGCACTTGCAATTTGTATTGAAGGTACCAAAAGGGTTGTAGAAAATATTTCGTAAGATAATTAAACTGACCAAATTCAAATACCGTCTAGTTTTTCATTAGGAAGTTATGTTTTTCAGGGAAGTTCAAACTATATTTTTAAAAATAATAAAACTGTTAAATCTTTAAAAGGATCAGTAAAGTTTACTCGAGTTACGCTGCACACCAGCCAGCCGCCCAGACAGACGGACATGGCTCCAGAATTGAATTCGCTCTTCAGATACTTAAGGTCCAACATGTAATACGTTACACTTTTTCTCGTGTCAAATGATATAGAGGGTGGACCAAATACAAGTTAATTTTAAAATCATAGATTATTTTAATCCAGAAGCGTTTTTTTACTAAAATGGTAGATTATTTTTATTTTTCGATTTTGATTTAATTTTAACAGCCTATAACTTATATTCTGTTGGGTGTCTCGATAAATTTTTTTTAAGAAAGTTGTTCCAAATTAAACTCTAAAACCAGGTTTGATTCAGAAAACCAGTAAAAACTAATGTTCGTAATTGAAATCCTTTACCCAATACCAAGTATATGACACCATGCGACACCAATTATGACCAATGATCGAAACTATATACAATTGATCGTAGTGACTATGTATAGGAAACTGCATACTTACTTTTTCATCCACGGTTTCGTTAATTTGTAAAGGACTTTAATATTTTAAAGGATATAGAAGTTTGAACAATTTATTTCTGTATTTCTCCTAGTTGGAGGCAATGGCATGCTAAATTTCTTCTTTTTATCTATCAAACTAGGTTTTTTTACCTTAAATGTAAAATTGTAATACATGCTAAGCCTCCAGGTTGTAGCAATGTCAAAATATCGAAGACAATATGAGAATAAAAGTTATTTAATTCGTGTTTGCGTACTTTTATAATAACTAAACAGATTTACCAGATTCACATTTACTGATGTAGCAGATTGCATCAATTCGTCACCAAGGGGTCTGAAGATGAACTCGTCATGGAGTTCGAAACGCGTCATCCTAGAGCTTGACAATGAATTGAGCATTGATATCAACAATAAAAAATCTTTTCTGATCGTTTAGCCAAAGTATCGAATGATACACTAACACAAAAAGATTTTATCTCCTTTGTCCAGTTTTTGTACCGTCGTTGATTAAAAATTACAAAGATTTTTGGTCCAGTCTGAAGAAATGAAAAATATCGATATTTTCAAAAAAGGATCAGCTAGGATTTTAATTCAAGCATTTTTTGATGTATGATCAACCCAGAATACAGTGGCATTTACACTTTTCATATTCATGCAACCTAAAACTGTTTTGAGCCTACCGTCCACAGTGGAAAAAAGGGTGTTTAGGACATATGAAATTTAAGGCCCCAATTAGTTTGAATTGAATTTTTGGTACATAAGCAAAAAAATTACTTAGTTCAATTTGTAACATATGCTCACAATTATTGCGGAAGTTCAAAATTTTTTGGTCGTAATCCAAAAAATATTAGAAATTTAATTTAAAAATTATTTTTCATGGACTTTAACACATTTTAAAAAAAATAACAATGAGGAATTCAGAATAAAAAACAAAAGTTCATTCTGTGTAAAATTTTGTTTCAAATATCACAAGATAAAAAAATTTTAAAATCGCTCAAGAAATGTACTAAAAGCAAACCAACTAAGATGTTTAAAAACAATTTTTTGGTACTACACGATGACTTAAAATTTAAAAAAAAATTATAGGCTTCTTTTGAATAAAATATTGTCAAAACCATGAGTATTGATTTTTCGTTAGGTTCTTAGTTTTATTTTTTTTGTAAACATACTATTAACATGAAATGTAAAACCGACTGACCCCCCCCCCCCCCCCCCCCCCCTACATAAGATCCTGGCTACGCCCTTGTGCGTATGACCTCTCTTATTATGCCATTGGTCATACTATTTATCAGTGTTTTTGGGGATGGACTTTCTAACGACTCCCAAGCCGCTATTACTGCCGACTTTAGCTCTGCTACGCTATTGTATTGCCTGTTGTTGAAGTATGAACAAGTATGCCCCATTAGACTGGCTCTAGAATGTATGGGATTTTTAGATGTACAGTGAGGACTCAATTTTAAATAGTTTTTTTTAAATATATATTTTTAAATAATTAAGCTCGAGGTCATGTTTTACGTTTTTTATATTATTATTTTTATTCAATATTTCGATCCTCTTCGAGGATCATCTTATATATATTTTTTAATTTACAAATGAATTATAACAGAGGTAATCACAGTAAAACGATATAAAATAAAATTGAAATCGAAGCAAATAAACATAAAAACTTGTCTTTTTTACCGATTGAGTTTAGAAGAATAGAATTACGAATAGTCGAGGCTCAACTGTACTTTTTTGTCTCCATAAGACCGCCCGGTTCGGACAATATTTAGAGATCGCTAGAAATTTCAACTTTTTGGTTATGTGTATCAATTTAAATACAGTTCATAGGGTACTATCGTAAATTTATAGCGTAGTATTAATGTTTTCCGATTTGTCTAAAATTTGAAATATATATTAATTTTGTCGATTGGAAAATTTTAATGTTTTCGCATTTTGAGCCAGTCTAATGCCTCATACATCTTCAATAGGGTTCATGCCATGGAAACACGCTTGCCCCTCTAAGACTTCAACGACTTCTGAACGAAACAAATCTTTTGTTTCCTTACTGGAGTGAGTAAACGCAATCTCTTACTGAAAAATGTAATTTATCTCCTTGTTTATCTTTATTAAGGGCAATAAATTAATTTTCAGTATGTCTCTTCGGAGTTCATACTCTTCGGTGTTCATACGACAGGGCAGCTCCAAAGTTCATTTTACAGAGAATCCACCAACGCCTATTGAAGCCACTCGATACAAGTACAGACGCTGCATTTATTTTATTTTTGCGGTACTCGTCATATCTGACGAGGATTGCCACCATCAACGGAGGCGCCCAATGGTACCTAGCGCAGTCGCTGACAAACCTATAAATTACATTAATTACATTGTGAATTTTTCTAAATGTTTTTTTATAGCATTTTTTAAAGCTCTTGTAGTCATCCATCGACCCTTAATCCCTTTCGCAATATCTTGATTGGTTTGGAAGTTATTAATATCAGTTATGTGTAGAATATATAAGATATGTTTCAAAATAAACAGGTTTTTTGGCTCTTCTGTAAAGTAATTGAATAACACATGACTGTTTTGACGCAGCGACGATATGTAATTTTATATGTTTTGTGTGACAGAAGAATACCAAAGTCTAGATCTTAAAAAGTGCTTTCGTTTATCTATAACATTTTAGTCCAGTATATTTAGTTATAACCACATTATTCATACCACCCGCACCTAAGGGCTAGTACATACATATTAAAATCAAGATGGAATGTTTATTTAATGACACAAGATAGTACATAAACATAAATTTATCACATTACCACCTATTTCTTTGTGTACTTTGTAATTTATCTTCTTTAAAGCAATTCATTTAAATGTTCTTATTAGCTACGCCGTATTTTATGAAACATTCAGTTTTATTTCATTTTCATTGATGTCCTTGTCGTGTCGACATTCGTTCGCATGTACAAATGTATCTGCCAACTGCCAAAGCTCGCATTCAAGCACTATAATCAAATTTTGGGCAAGCGTAAAATTTGCGATATGTCCTCGTTTGCAGATATTAAACATTGGAGCGTTTCGCAATCCTCATAAATCCATAAATTTCAAATAAAACTTTTTTAAATGAAGGATATTACAAATTCAATTTTTCGGTCAAATGCATTTGCAATATAAATTTGGAACGTTTTCAAATTGCTCACAACACTTCTAACTCCACCATAAACTGCAAACGATGGGCGTAGAATACATACATATGTACGTAGCTTAAAGGCACACATTGATAAGTATATACAGCGTTCACAAAAGGCAGAAGGATAGTTCATGTCCGCTTGATTCTTGACTTAAACTTTCGCAGCAGCGGATTTGAGTTGTAATGTATTAAATCGATGTATAAGAGAGTATTATCATAAACCTCATATATATTTTTTTTTGATTTGTACTACAAAATCTCTTTTACTACTATTTAGTATTCCTATACTTTTAGTAACTTAAAATAAGAGCCTCAATTACATTTAATGACTAAATCGAATAATGTTAAATAACGCGATAGGAGTTGTTTGCTGCGAAGTTGTTTGGGTACGGGAGCAAAATATGTATACATATAAAAAATAGTTTTTACAGAAAATGTTTTTACAGGCAATGATTTCAAACAAATTTGGTCGGATGTAAGATATACCGCATATATAAATATAAGCAAAATTATGCATGACAATGATGTATCAATTACACATATGAATTTTCGTGGTTAGTGTTAACTACCAGAAGCTAAACTGTGATGGGACTTAATCTGAAGAGGACTTACCTGAAAATTTTAAATGAATACACACTTCCCGGAATGCAAAAATATTGCTGTGCATGAGATAGAGTGTACGCCGCCTGAGATGGTGGATTTAGTTCACGGAACCCAAGTGAACGACGTCATAAGCGAGGAAAAGGCAAAATGGACTCTGGTCTTTGGATACGTTTAAACTTTAAAAGTCTCCAGAAATGGACGAAATTAACCCGGCTATGTTGCAGCAGATATCTCCCGTCATTGCACCGATCCTAAAGGAACTGCAGTGATTTCAGGCGGAGATCCTCGCCATTATTAAATCAGCGGAATCACTATTTGGCCAAGACTGGATGAAAGACGAACCAGATCACTCTTGGAACTGGATATAAAGTATTGTTCCCGCAAAATCAAGACACAGTATAATTGATATCGATACCAAATATGTATGGCCATAAAATTGAATAAAATTGCAACTGAAGTGACAGAAAATTATGTGAGGCAGCTAATGGAAATGGGATTTTGCTCAGAGGTGGAAAGTTACTGATTGTTACTCACTTGGGAGTGACCAGAAGCGATTCCTTTGTAGCACTGTCCAAGCAGCTAACTACTTCCGGTCTTAGACCAAGTATTCCCCTGGCAATGACTTTAAAGCAACCGCTTAGAAGTTAGCTAGAGTTAGAAGGCGAAATGTTGAGTAACCTAATCGGCATGCTACTACCGATGCGTCTTAGGAAGTAGGTAACAGAAGTAACTGAAGCTCAACATAGGCTCTCTTAGTGGCTTTGACAGCCCCAAGAAACTAGGATCGGGCGCGGTGGCCTAATAAGCCCCTCTCCTTAAACAAAATTATTATGAAAACACGAAGAAAAAAAAGCTAATAAAAAAATTAAGATTAATGTTGAAAAATTCTTTAGAAATAATTAATATTAAAAAATTATTGTTTATCGCTTTTAATGACAAATATGTAGGCTTTTATTTGATATATATATTAATTTTATTTAACTTTTATTTTTGTTAACACTGTTCGACACTGTTTCTAAGAGACATGGGAAATTCAAATACGTAATCAGAATTTTGCTATCAGGCATAGTTTTTTAGTTATTGCAAAATAAGTTTTGTTTTCCAATAAAAATTTGTATGGAGGCGCTTTTTTAAAAAAAATTTTAGAAACAGGTGGCAACATCAGCAACATGCCTTTTTGGTTGCAATTATCGCTCTATACAATTTTATAATCACGCTTTTCTCTTTTAATATTCTACGTAAAATAAGGAAGCAACATGTCCTTGAAAGTGCATTTTACCCTCTTATTTGAATTTCTTTTATAAATGCTGCAGAAAAGTGTCCGATGAATATGGTGAAACGTTCCACAAAGACATTCTATCTTTAGAAAAGCGTTACGAAGGAAAATATATGCCTACTATATTCGCTGACTGCTGCTGGAACATTTTAGGAGACTGCAAGGATATTCAGCATAAAATAAAAAAAACTTTGTTAACTGATAGAAAATACATATTTGTTCTTCTTTTCAAGCTCTACTAGTATCGGATATTGTATTTAGAAAAGATTTTGTTGGATCAAAAAAAAATTTTCATTACATTTATGCTAAATGTCTTTAATGAAGAAAACTGAAAAAATTTACATCCAAATAACTAAAAAACTGTGCCTGATAAAAAAAATTTGAAAACATATTTGAAATGATGATATTAATAACCATAGGAATCACAATTCAGATACCTAGAAAAATATTCGCTGACTGCTCTGGCACATTTTAGGACACTGTAAGGATATTCAGCATTAAATAAATAAAAAACTTTCATACATGTTTGTTCTTCTCATTTTTCATGTTTTAAGCTCTACTAGTATCGATTATTGTATTTAGAAAAGATTCTATTGGGTCAAATAAAGTTTTCTTTACATTTATGCAAAATGTATTTTAATGCAACATGAAGAATGCTGAAAAAAATTAAATCCAAATAACTAAAAAACTGTGCCTGATGAAACAAATCTGAAAACATATTTGAAATCATTATATTAATAACCATAGGAATCACAACCCAGACACCCAGAAAAATTAAAAATAGTTTTTTTTGTATAACAGTGTAATGTATATTAGAGCGACTCATTTTGTATGAGACCAAAAAAAGTATCTTCGGTCCAAACGGAATACGGATTTTTAAGTTTTTTGTAGCGACAGTTGGGAAAGGAAAAAAGCTGAAACACGAGTTTACTTTAATCGACTAAGGATAAATATATGTTAATCTGACATTTAATTCAGAAAAATGTCGCTACTATAAACTTAAAAATCGATAGTTTTACAGAATATTCCTGAAAAAAGGACTTGTCAGGGGCATGTTTTTTCATACCGTTGAATGCGTCTTTAAAAACTCTTTCCTATGATACTAATATTGAGCATATAGTCTTAAGTTTGATATCAAAATTCTTTGAAAAACACAAAAACAGACAATTATTAAAAACGGTCCAGCTCACTGGATCTTAATCCTAGGCTCGAAATTTTTTGAGATTCATCATAAAACAAGCCAAGGTACATTTTAGGGGGTGAACCGGGAGAACATATTGAACTAGTCATAGTTTCCAAATATCTGCTGCAGCAAGTTCTTTAACTGACATATTACTGATGATATCAGTAAGAAAGTGGACGTGCTTACTAGAACTCTCGACTTGTTTTGCTGAATCCTGCTCTCTTACTTAATCAGGCAAAAGATCACAGCCAGTGCGATGGTGTAAGCAGGTATGTGCAACGCATAAAGCTATCAGATGTCGTATAGCATACGACATTAGTAAATATACTGAATTCAGTAAATATACTGAAGCCGTGATTTAAGACTTAATATAAAACTCTTTTGGCTTAATATAAAACTGGATGTATCAAGGGCGTAGCCAGGTAGGGGCAATATTTTGGTTTTCTGAGATTTTACCTACTGTTGTAAAAATAAAAATAAAAAAACTTGTAAATCTTTAAAAGGATCAGTAAAATTTACTCGAGCTATCCTGCATACCAGCCATCCAGCCAGCCGCCCAGACAGATGGACATGGCTCCAGAATTGAATTCGCTCTTCAGATACATAAGGTCCAACGTGTCTCCTTAAGTACGTAACACTTTTTCTTGTGTCAAATAATAAAGGGGGGACCAAATACAAGATAATTTTAAAATCATTGATTATTTTAATGCAGAAGCGATTCAAACACTTAAGGCCAATATAATTAAAGCAATCGGTGAGCTACAGCTCGAAAGCATTATCAAGGTCTTGGAAAATTGGAGTGACAGATTATATGGAAATGGGCTTCCCATATTAAATTTTTCTTGTTTTCATGGGAAGTTGTGATCCATTATTAATGCGATTTATTGTTCTTACTAATGTAGCCAAAATACATGGAAACAAATTGGTTTTGTTAATATTATTGCGTTGAAATATTGATCCACTCTTGTTGATTTCTTTTTAAATTTGTGAAAACACCTGTCAGAATGGGTCAATGTTGCTCAGAAGAGATTACATCTCAAGCCCCACTGTAAATGAATCAAACATATTTCAGTTGTTATGATATAACACACTTTGTGTGACTACTCTCAATCAATTATGTTTTTTTTTTTTGTATTTTTTCTATGTAATAACATTCATCACTAATGCGTTAAAGAATTGAAAACACAAACGAATTTCAACCTACAATAAAAAAATATATTTCTTTTTTGATCGCCCTAGCACGCACAACATAGACCGTAAAGCTTTACTTTAGTGCACTTTGTTCAGTTAAGACACGGCCGATTACACTGTGGTAGTCGTACAAATAACAAGACCGGACTCGACGGTTTTACTCTAATTCGGACACGAGGAATCGAACTGCATCATTAGTCTGTGAGTAACAATGACTTTTTCACAGAAAATTTTTGTTTTAACTAATATGTTGGATTTTTTTTTTTCGATTTTGACTCAATTTTAACAGCCATTAACTTTTATTTGGTTGGTTGTTCCAATAAAAATTTTTAAAGAAAGTTGTTCCAAATTTGTTTTGCTGCTACTTTTGGATACAAACCAGGTTTGATTCAGAAAACCATAAAAAACTAATATTCCTAATTAAAATCCTATACCCAATACCAAGTATATGACACCATGCTATACCAATTATGACCCATGAAAGAAACTGTATACAAGTGATAGTAGGGACCATGTATAGGAAAACTACATACTCACTTTTTCATCCGTAGTTTCGTTTACTTTATAAAGGACTTCTAATATTTTAAAATGCAAATTTTCAATGCACTTTAAGCCTCTAGGTTGTAAAAATGTCAATAATCAAAGACAATACATGAATGATAATTAAATCCCTGTTTGTGTACTTTTATAATAAGTAAACAGATTTTATCTCATTTGTCCAGTTTTATTACTTTCGTCGATTAAAAAGTAAAAAGATTTTTGGTACAGTCTGCAGAAATGAAAAATATCGATATTTTCAAAACGGATCAGCTAGGATTTCAATTCAAGCATTTTTTTATGTTTGATCAACTCCAAATACAGTGGCATTCACACTTTTTATCGTCATTTTCATGCAACCTAAAACTGCTTTAAGCCTTCCGTCCAAAGTGGGAAATACAGGTTTTTTGGATATATCAAATTTTGGGCAGCAATTTTTAAACGATATTCAAAATAATTTTTGTATTGTTGGAAATAAAATAGCACACAGAATGTAAATTTTTTCTTAAATTTCTTACCGTTATTTTTTCAAAATTTGTCAGAGTCGATGAACAAACAAAATTTCTTTATTTTGACAGATGATGTAAATAATAAGCACACTACTTAGCCAACTTGTAAACATAAAATTTAATATTATTTGAAAATAAATTTTTTTGGTATGTATGCAAAAAAAATGCATGGTGACTTTCACCGGTTTGACTTATTTTTTGCAGAAGACTTCCTTTAAACTTTTCCAGGTTATATATTAAGATTTGTTCTAATCGGTTAATAATTGTGAGCTGGACAATAAAGTTTTTGCTTATATTTTCACTTAGTTCAATTCGTAACATATGTTCACAATAATTGAGGTAAGTTTACAATTTTTTGGACACGTAATCCAAAAAATATTTGAAATTAAAGTCAAAAATTATTTTTTCATCGACTTTGACATATTTTAAAATATAAACGGTAAGGAATTCAGAACAAAAAAACATACTTCCATACATACATTTCTAATAATACAAAAAAAAAATTATTAAAAAAGGCTCAAGAATTGCGGCCAAAAATTTCATATGTTCAAAAAAAAACAACTAAAATGAATGAAAATCAATTTTTTGGTATTGAATTAAATGAAATTTTTAAGAAACAATTTTAGTCTACCTTTGTTTAATAAAATATTTTCAAAACAATAAGTATTTATTACACTATGCAATAAATGTAGACTTTTTGTAAAATACAAGAACTGGATAGTATAGGTTCGATTCTACTATCGAAGGGAAATAAAACTCTATACTCAGTTTGGCGAGATTGGTGACCAAATTTTTTTTATGGACAACAAAAGGTTCTCAAAATCAGTGAACCTCTCGAAAAAATTTGTCATTTGTCCAACAGCTAACTCACACTTAGTGGTAGCGCTAATTATATTCGGCAATAATGTAGCTCGGACTTTTGTGCACCAACAATTTACTAACAATTTATGTTAAAAAGGTTGGTCATTCCTGCACTTTTTTAAAAAAAGTGAAGAAGAAATTATTATTTTTTCACTTTTTTGAGCATTACTTTGAGGGAGCCCAAATTTTTCACTATCAATGTTCGCCAAATTGTAGCCACGGTAATGTTGAACAACTTTCGTGAACATATCAATACGTACTTATAAGCCAGTAACGTGCTACATTATTGCCAAATATAGTTTAGCGCTACCATAAAGTATGAGTTAGCTGTTGGACAAAAACTGATGACACCTTTTTAAGACTGGTTCACTGATCTCAAGAATCTTTTGGATTCCATAAAAAAAAAAATTGGTCACCAATCTCGCCAAACTGAGTACAGGGTTTTATTACCCTTCGATAGTAGCATCGAACCTATACTATACAATTCTTGAATTTTTTTTCCTGTTGCACTGTGTTATTCATTAGGTACTATAAGTTTTAATTTTTTTTATACAAATTAAATGTACTCCTACTGCCCCCCCCCCCCCCTACGTTCGATCCTGGCTACGCCCTTGGGATGTATAAAGAATCTATCATACGCTGGAAGTTCTGAACTGACTGTGTAACTGCTAGGGGTCTCTTGTACTTACATATAATAGTTTCTTGTCTGAGGATCTGAGTTGTCCCTGAAAGAAATACTTGATATTGGAATGTGTGCAGTTGGGATTCACTCGGTGGCAACCATGGCTGGCAGAGCCAAGGTAGTAGGAAAACTGGTATGAAATGAAAACAATTTGAAATGTTATAAATTACAACACTACAATTTTATTGTTAAATTATATACGAAATATAAAAATACACACAATAAATATAAAAGATATTTCTCCCTTAATTACCCTCCACGGCAATATCCATTATACTTTGCACAAAGTATGGCCCTTCATTGACATATGTACGCAACTGTGTCAAAGTCTCTATATCAAACAAGTCACTATCGGACAATAGTTTAATAACGCAATATTTAGCATATTTGGCCTCCTTGTCAAATTCTATTGAACGATCCAGCAAATATTCCAAAAAACCAGCAGTGTTCTTTAGAGCTTCAATTCCCCATGGATACAAACACATCGAACCAATCAAATTCAATGTGGAAATCTTAATGTCGGGGAATGGATTGCGACAAAAGTCCATTAGGAATTGCATATTGTTGAGGCCGCCGCTTAAAAAACCAAACCAACGTTGTAAAATGGCACTAAAAATCAAAATATTAAAACAAATTTCTAAAAGTATTTCCTTAATAAAACTTACCTTACGTCTGGCTCGACTGCAGAATCAAATGTGAATATAAACTCCAAACTACTAAATGCCCGATTTTTAAGATCTGTTGATAAATTGCGCATGTACCCTGCATAATCCTCAAGGCAATACTTCATATCACGGCTATAATTCTGTTCTAATAGGACAACGCCTTGTTGAGTTTGACATAGGTTAGCTGCAATTGATATTATTTAAATTAATATAATATTCTTTGACGACAATTTATATTAAAACAAAAACATTTCATTGACATCAAATACCAAAAAAAAACTAAAACTAATTTCTACAACCACTATAACATTTGAATTTGCGAGAAAATTTGATGTTGTAATTTAAATTGTTTGGCTTGACAAAGCTTGAAATAAATTTCCACTATGAATATGGAACTAATATACAAGCAGTTATTCAACGTCGCTAGACATTGTGGCTTAATGAAATAAAATGTAAAGAAGAAATCTTTAAACAAAATCTCAAATAAAATAATTTCAAAGAGTCCTGACAAAACAATTCTAAAAACCTTCGATATCTGTAATAAATCATCTATCAGCCTTTCGTCGCTTTCGTTTCGAATCCATATTATGATAACAAGAGAGCTACAAATTATATATTTGCATTTAGACTTTAAAAATTCTTGCACAATAGAAGCGAATTCATAAATGAAGGAGCTTCGTATACGTTAAATGAAGGTCCGAGCGTAAATGTGGCTGTAAGCCTTTATTTATATTTTAGATATGGATTAGAAACGATTGCACTAAGTTCCAGATATTGTATCAAATAAATCGAACGTTTGACATTCCGATAAATTTGAATTTTTCTAACTTTGAACAGTAAGGTGGACCCTCAAGGTATGGGAAAACTGAAAACTCATCTGTTCCAAAAAACCGGTTAGTTTTGTGTGAGGTTAGACTAAAAAATTTAACTCGATCGGTTGAAGTTTGTGTAAACAAGGGAATTAACACCGTTTTTTGGAAAAATCGAAAAATAAAAATTAAGGTCCACCTTAGTGAACTGCAATATTAGCAAGTTGGGTTTTTCTAACATTAAAGTGTTAAATATCACTCATTGCAGTTTCAGAAACCTTTTTGCACTGTAGATAAAATCATTTGTAAGCCAAATTGTGTTTTAACTTTTTACCTAATATATCAAATGCTGTTGGCAAAATAGATGGATCTGGCGTGTGCAGACATTCGAACAATAATCGGATCGTTTGCGGATACCCTGCGATTATCTTCTGCGGTTGTACACTGGAGATTTTGCCGAAGAATTTCATGATGCCCGGTATCAGAAGACGATCAAGAGGATTTTGCTCCATATCTTCAAGTTTCTTACTCATGACATCAAACACTTGGCGTTTTTCCAAGTACATTAGACCATGGTTTTGTTCCGCCAATAAAACAAGTATTTCCAATATATTCACCTGCAGCAAAACGTCGTCATTGTCCAGTTCGGACAATGCGTGATCTAATGCAAATTCCACTTTCTCTAATGTTGCCGCCGATCGCTTTGCCAATGTGACGGCTAATTCGTATACACGGCATTTAACTACTTCCATCTGCTTTAAGGCTTCCAGCAATGCCTCTCGCACGTAAGATTCACTCAAACGGTCTTCTAATACCAAGCACAGTATAGCCAAAGCCGGACTTCCAAGCTGTGTTTTAGGTTCTTGCAGTGCCCTCATGATGTGTTTCAATAAGTCATCGGATATGGCATCGCCTAAATTTTCATCGCTACATTGATGTTGCAGCTCCTTAAGGATTGTATTCAAAGCCAAAGCCCGTATACGAGAATTTTTGTGCTGCAACGCTCTTTGCAACAGTCGTGGCAAATCATTTTGTCTCAGCGTTAGGTTGGCCATGCAAATGGACAATATGTCACTAACCAAATCCAATGGCTCTGCGTTAACATTAGTGGCTTCTTCAATATTATCATCTTCGAGACAATCGTATATTTCAGGAGAGCTCAACAGCCGATTTGTCACTTTAGCCTCCAAATTAGGGGTTTCGTTGAGACGGCCCCTTATCTCAGTCAACGTGTTTAAGCGGTTTTCTTTGATCTTTAAACTTTCCAATTTTTCGCAGCACCATTCTTCGGTCATCTTGAAAAACTTTTCTGATTGCCAAAAACCTGAACAATTCCAATCGGATAAACAAGTTTAATGCAAAATGTCAAATCCGCAAATCACTTTGGTTGACAACCAAACATAAACATTACCAGGGAGAGTTGCCAGATTTGTTATAAAGTAGAAACTGTTATACGTGGGGAACAGGGCGACACGGCCAGCATCGGATAATCCGCATTACAGCCTTTTTAAAGCAGAAAAGCATTTCGTATATTGAGCTGAATATGCGAAATTCTAAAAAATGGTTTTACACTGCAGTTTGGCATATTGTTCACAAGTTTTTCCATTTGTCTTGTAAACCGCTAATATTTTCGTGCCACAAATCTTTTAACATTGCTTCGGAGGCAGTAGTCCACGAAACGCAAATCCTTTTAACTATTTGGAATAATCAATTATTATATATATTATTTTTTGTCCATTTATGTTGTTTGGAATTTTTTCTGATAAATGTAAACAAACAACGAAACCGGGTCAACATTATTGTGAAAAATCGCTAAAAATCAGCTGTCAAATCAGTTAATTTTTCCGCATCTTTCATGGATGCGGAAATATGCTAACATCATTTCATATAAAAATATTCTAAACGCGTTCCGGCTATTATTATTGCGTTCATGTAGTTTTAAGGACAAACAAAAATGATTTGTAGAATTATTCGAAATCATAGCATAAATATGCTAATTTATTAATGAAAAAATATAACTTCGGTAGTATTGTGTGAAATCTTGATCTAGTTTTAGCCAATTATTGGACAACATAGATTCAGTAAGTAAATGGAAAATATTAACAGGCAAATTTGCGCATTATTTACTTTAAAGCTATTAATTGAGTTTTTGCCAAATATTTTGCAGTAAAATCGCAACATTTTTCATCATTGTTTAAGCAAAAAATTTGTATTAATCTCCATTTATTTGCTTTATTATATGTCTTTATGCATCATTCAGTATGAATTAGAAAATACTATATATAGTCGTGGAAGTTGCCGCCCTCTTTGCATTGGTGTTCATTGTTTGTTTTACAATTTTGGAGAAAAGGTCAAAAAAAGTCAAATTTGCCAATATTACTTAAGAAGTTTACGACATCTCCACTTATAGCCTTTTTACACCAAAAAAGCATTCCGCATTTTGAGCTGAAGATGCGGAATGCTAAAAAGTGGTTTTACACTGCAGTTTCGCATATTCATTCTGTTGTCTAGCTGACACATATTTCCATTTTCCTTGTAAACCTAGTATATTTTCCTGCCACAAACTATTTAACCTTGTTTCGGAGGCTGTATTGCACGAAGCGCGAATGCTTTTATCTAATTGCAATAATCATTTATTAATATTTTGGCAAAAATTTTAATTGTTTGTCCGTCCATGTTGTTTGGCAATTTTTCGATAAATGTAAACAAATATCGAAAATGGTGGTTGCCGGATCAACATTATTGGGAAAAATCGCTTAAATTCCCATTTTCAGAGTACAACTCAGTGTATTTTTCCGCATCTTTCATGGATGCGAAAATATGCTAACGTCTTTCCAACAACAAAATACATGTAACAATTTTAGCATTTGGGCCGCATCTTTCAAAGATGCGGATTAACGCGGAAATATGTTAAATGCGTTCCGGTGTAAAAAGGCTATTAAATCTCCTACGAAAACTAAATAAGAGGCCCAATGGTATTTTTTATGATTCCCTATGTGCGGGTTATTAGATAAAAGATGGCATCTCTACGGTTCAACTACGTTATTTTTAGGTTTTTACAACAAATTTGGACAGGGTAAGCTCAATAGTTGATTTTTATGTGATAGAGAACCGGTTGTAGTGCCAAATTACAAATTTGTTGGCGGAAATGTTATTACTGAAATAAAACGAGCGAAAACATCAAAAGATTTATTTTTATCAAAAAAATGTTCGAATTTTTTATCTCAAATTTAAATTTGAAAATACGTTTTTTATAACTGAAGTTAACACAAACGGTTAACTAATTAAAAAAATGTTTCTAAAAATGTTTCCCCAAATTTCAACCTGGCAATTGTATTTGGAAATAGATATGGCGCAGAAACCCTAATAATTTAAAAAAAATAAAGTTTTTTTCAAAAAAATAATTATTATTTTTTATTAATTTAGAAAACAAATTTGTAATTTCAAATAAATTTATTGAGGATAGTAATTTTTATGTTATTATTTAATATGATTTATTTTAATTTTTATAAACATATTTTTAGTATGAAACTGGCACTACTGAGATTTCCTCCATAGGAGGAAACAATGAATGTAATGAAAGCAATGTCTAGGTTTAAGAGACTATATGAAAATAATGTTTAATAACATTCAGCTTACCTTCTTTATTTCGAAAATGTAAACGTTCCATTACTGTTTCTATTCATAGTTGCACAAAACGCATTTACCTCACACACCGCCACCTAGCGCATATATTAGATGACATGTATTTATTAACGCTGGCAATGCTTCAAACTGTTATACTGTAGTGGTGAAAACATTTTGTGGCGTCGTTCTCGTTTACCACAAATTTTTCCGTCGCCGAATAACTCAATTTTTTATATTTTTCTGTGAAAATATTACAGAAATTATGGCCCAAAGGTTTGCTCCTGGCCAACCAGGACAATCGCCAGTGCCTGGTCAACCACGTTATCAACCTCCACCGCCACAGGCTCCCGGAATGAGGCCGTATGCAGCTGGCACAGGTTTTCCGGTATGTATATTTTGCACAGTGAATAGCTGCACCAAGAATTCGTCACAGCACAATTTAATTAATGTCATTTCTCTTCTTAAAAACAGCGAGGATTCCCCCTACACCCAAGCAATACCCAACCTGTGGCTGGAAACACAAATGCCCCCGTGGCCCCACCACTGCATCAACGTGCCACCCAACCTGGCTTCCAAAGTGGTCTACGTGGAAGTGGTAGTGGGGGAGGCAACAAACGCTCTGCCGAAGCCCGCAATATTAATAATGCACAGAACAAAAATGAATTCTCTGCAGCCAAGAAGAAAAAAAAGTTGGCCGACAAAATTCTGCCGCAAAAAGTAAGAGATTTAGTGCCCGAGTCGCAAGCCTACATGGATTTGCTGACATTTGAACGCAAACTCGACGCCACCATCATGAGAAAGCGCCTCGATATACAGGAGGCTTTAAAACGGCCCATGAAGCAAAAGCGCAAGCTGCGCATCTTCATCTCAAACACTTTTTACCCCAGCAAAGATCCCATAAACGATGCCGAGGAGGGCTCTGTTGCCTCGTGGGAGCTAAGAGTAGAAGGCCGTCTGCTAGAGGATGGGAAAGGTGATCCCAATACGAAGATTAAACGTAAATTTTCCTCGTTCTTTAAGTCTTTAGTCATCGAGTTGGATAAGGAGTTATACGGACCAGACAATCATCTGGTTGAATGGCATCGCACCCACCAGACACAGGAGACAGACGGATTCCAGGTCAAGCGTCCGGGCGATAGAAATGTCCGTTGTACCATATTGCTATTGCTAGACTATCAGCCACATCAATTCAAGTTGGATCCACGTTTGGCCCGTCTTCTTGGTGTGCACACGCAGACTCGTCCCGTCATCATCTCTGCATTGTGGCAATATATTAAGACGCACAAGCTGCAGGACGCCCACGAGAGGGAATACATTAATTGCGACAAGTATTTGGAACAAATTTTCGGTTGTCAGCGCATGAAGTTCGCCGAAATACCGCAGCGCCTCAATCCTCTGCTACATCCCCCAGATCCAATTGTGATCAATCATTTCATAGAGAGTGGTGCGGAAAACAAGCAAACTGCGTGTTATGACATTGACGTGGAGGTAGACGACACGCTCAAAAACCAAATGAACAGTTTCCTGATGAGCACTGCCAGTCAACAAGAGATTCAGGGCCTTGATGCGAAGATCCATGAAACTGTTGACACCATAAATCAGATGAAGACAAATCGGGAATTCTTTCTCAGTTTCGCAAAGGATCCTCAGACATTTATACAAAGGTGGATTGTTAGCCAAACCAGAGACTTGAAGGTGAGTTGGCAACGTTGGTTTAATTCGGATTTTGTAAGATTAATAATAAATTTTATTTATAGGCCATGACAGATGTCGCAGGCAACCCAGAGGAAGAGCGACGTGCCGAATTCTACTATCAACCCTGGACGCACGAGGCTGTTTCTCGATATTTCTTCACAAAAGTTAACCAGAAACGAGCCGAATTGGAACAGGCTTTGGGTATACGTAATGGATAAAAAGGGAAATCGATGGTCATTGGTGAGGCACCAATGATCGATAGCCCTGATAGTCTACAAAGTAGTCGTAATTGTATTTTACCCCTTTGTACGAATGGTTTTGTGGTAATCTTATTTAAATTTTATCCAATAATTTTTCTTCGAATGTAATAATTGCAAATGACAGACATTTAGATGATATACCTATAAAGAAATGATGATTTACTTAAATATTAATTTCACAAAATAACAATTTGTATATGTTGAAGTATACATGCATTTTTATTGTAAGACGTTGTGAGTGCATATGACATAAGTTGTTATCGTAGGAGGCATTTTGTGAAATTGCAAAAAACGTAATCAGTTTCGAAAAGGGGTTTCACATAGGGGAATGCTGTCGAATTTGAGAGAAATTCTTGAATAAGAGTAAATTTTTTGGAACAAGCATATTTACTTATACAATACTTATTAACTCTACGCTTATAGCAAAGCTTAAATGGTTAAATTTTTTGATAGTCTTAAACACGAATTTCACTGTTTTGTGGAATCATTCATGGAAAGCACGATTTTAACCATTTGTTAATGGCAACTCTTGTCCTTATTTTTGGATGCATAATAACAGCTTAAGGCTTCGAAACTTTACCAACACTATGCAGCAAAGTAAATTGAACTTTTTTTGTAACTGTTGGGTGGTTTGAAAATAACCCCTTACAGCTCGAAGATGAAATTATTATTTTTCATATATTCCGCTAATATTACACAAAATAAAGATTAATATAATTTTATTTACACTAACAAAAATATCCTACTTTGAATTGAATACTAATAAATGAATTGAAACACAAAAGAGGTTTAACATTTTAAAATGTTACAACCGTTACTTATAAAAATAAATTTTGTTGGTACCTAATTTTTTTGTGTTGAGTACAAATCCAATTCTTAAACAAAACAGTTCAAAAAATGTAATCAGATTTTTTACTTGACGTATCCTGTCAAAAATTTTACAATACATGATGTTTGTTCCCGACATTTGAAAACAGTACATTTATAAAGTAACAGCCGTTATTTTTTAATGGTCACAAAATTATTGAAATTACATTTATTATAAATTCTTTCGTTAAGCAATCCTCGTGGCAAGGTAAGAATTTTATTTAAAAATTTTTTGAAAATCGGTAACGACCGCTACTTTGGAAACACCCTGTTGTATTTTTTTCGATGTTCCTACTTTATTTGATGCATTATCATCAGGATTTCAAAATTTTTTATCAAATGGTTTTTACAATTTTTCTAATATCAAAACCAAGGTTAAAATTGGCGAACCGGGCCCTACGGAGTCTAAAATATATTAGAATACTTTGTATATGATAAAGTATCGTGATGTAGTGCCAAATTAAAAATTTGTTGGCAGCAAATTTATAGTTGAAACAAAATGATCAAAAACAACAAATTATTGATATCTTAAGAACAATTTGTTGAAAAAATTATGATATCAACACAATTATAACCACGTTATTTTAAGGTATGAAAGCATATTCTGGACAAAGTCAGAACAAAGTTCTGTATTTTTTTGGATAAAAATTGGGAACATTAATTCAGGTGCGAATAACTACATTTTTAAAATAAAGTATGTATAAATATTTTTGGAAAAAAATTATTTTTTTAGAGAATTCTATAAAAAAAAATTGATAAATAAAAAGTTAGTAAATGTAAGAGAAATTAGAAGAATTAAGCTCTGCAAGAAAAACTATAAAACAAGAAAGATTTTTTAAAAATTTTCAGTTTTATGTTACATCGCGATATTTTTAACGATAACTACAATATACACATATTTCGACCTGTTTATTATATTCAAGTTTTTTTTATATTTTTTAGAAAAAATACTTCTTGCGGAAATTGACATGCTCTTTCCTGATACATATAAAATTTTTATTGATAACAATCAAAATTTCCAGAAATTCTTAAAATTTTGACGCTTATTATGTTAATTTGAGCATATGTTTTCTGCACAACATGATTTACCACATACTTCTACAACCACAATTATTCTAAAAACATAACAAATATTGTTAAATGTATTGAACAAAATAGAGTGAAAGATTATTATTCTATTCATATATTTTTTTAATTTATAACAATATAACAGCCTTACTATATAGAAATACTTACTAAATTTTACAATGTCTGTATACGCCAGGAGGTAGATCTGTTCATCATTTAATTTACTCCGATTATGCATTGGATGGTAGATAGACCTATTTTGGGACTTGATTATTATTAAAACATTCCCTTTTGATACTTATGTACGTTGTTAAGTAAACAGACTCTAACGAGATACAGATGTTGCTGTATTAAGGCCGCCCTTTCCATCATTCCCGATCATCTTTAAATATATGTATATTCGTAATTCAGAGCTATGCGGAAAAGGTAATATTCGCCTAATAAAGAAGCTTCGGCAAATTAATTTGATTCACAAACCAAATCATTTGCATGCTTAAAGAATGTCAATACATTAAATGGCAACCCTAATTATTTGAAAATGAAAAACAAAGAAAACGGAATCAGAAAAGAGTCATTACAAGGAAATAGAAATGTGACAGCACACTTCTATAAGTAATTCTTGCAAAAATAAAAAAAAAAATACGACTTATAAATAACACATTCTGTTTTTGTTTTTGGTGTCCAGAACACATTTTGTCGATTTTGCTTTGTTTTCAGACCCAATTGTTTTGTAGAAGAGGGGTGATATTTTTTTGTAAGTATACTTCATGTCTTATTAACAATTCTATCAACTTGTTGTCCTTAACCCTACATTACTACCGTTTAGATAGAATCCAACAAGAAGGATGAATTTCTTAAAAAAAATATGTAATTTTCACGAGAGTCATAATGTAATCCTTATTTAAATGATTATTGATGTTAAAAAGCATTATCAACTATTTTAATCCAAGGAAATATTTACATCAAATTGCTTATGTAGTTTTTACCCTCAATAGTAATAGCGTTTCAATATTTTGTTGCAGGCAAGCACATATTACAATAGATATATTGTGCTAAAAAGACTTCTTTATCGACATTACTGTATATATTTTGTCTTAAAATGTCTTATATAAAATTTAAGCTTAGCTATTTTCTCAACAAAGTATTCAATGACAATAAATACTTTCCATTTATTGTAATATTTTCCATTGATTAGTCCTCTACTCACCTTTAGCCATCCCAAAAACACTTGGTGTTTTCAGCGCAATTTACATCAGGCACTCACAACATCTGTGTGTTATCACACAACCTTTGAATATTGGAAGAAGCAGAGAACCACAGCCGGCTGTCATTCAGCGACAGCTGATTGTAAAATTTCTTTTTGTTACCATTTGTTACAATCAAGGCGTTTTCACCGATTTTCCTGACATTAATGGCCTCAAAATAATTGTAAATTTTGACGAAAATGCAGTTTCCCTCCATTACCACCGTACTGGGCATCGCCTTCTTGGGCTACATTGGTCACTCCATGTGGATGATGGCACAATTGTTCACAACACTCAATTGCACTGATGTTCCCTGCTACACGTCCTTCCTAGCAAGTAAACCACGTATGCAAATGGCTTTGTTTACCTCGACGGCGGCGAATCCCATTTCCACGGAGGTCACAAAGTTGGAGAGCATCAAGAATTTCGATTACTGGAAGCCTTACGAAAAGGATTACGAAATTAAAGTGCCGGCCAAGACAAGACGCAATGGCACCTTGCACTTGCAGGTGGTTTTGGCGATGCAAGGAGAGCCTTTGGAGTGGAAAACGTTGAGAAGAGATGGCCCAACGGTCATTCATAGCCTAAGCCTCACCGAATATATGGTGCCTCGAGCGGCGGCCTTTAATTTGCTAGGAGAGAATGTAAGTAGATTTAAAGATTTAAGACACAAACTTTATGTAAATTACTTGCAGAAGGGGGAGGAGAAGGAAGCTGCGCCAAAGAACTCACAACTTGCGCCAAAATCGAAAACACACATAATGTCCCAAGTCCATGTGTCGCTGCTTACTGATCTCATTTCTTTGTCGGCCAAAGATGTCCCACCCGAAATGGCCCAATTAATTCACGTTAATCGACACCAGCAAATACTGCCCATCCTTAAGACAGACTTCTTTAACACCCGCATGAAAGATTTGGTAGAGGTCAATCGCAATATGAGTAGTTTTACCATACACTTAAATTTCCGTCCAATGGGTATTGGCAGGCTAAGGCTCATGCTTATGATTGAGCACACCATGCATATGATGTACCAAATGGGCTTTACTAAAAACGATGTAGAGGAAATCAAGTCCATGTTCTCTGATACCAATTTGTATTTGCTTCTTGCCACAATATTTGTAGCAAGTATTCATGTAAGTGTAGCTTGACTTCAATTAATGGGCACTATGCTAACCTTGAATGCCTTGGTCGTTTTCAGATGTTATTCGACTTCTTATCGTTTAAAAACGATGTAACATTTTGGCGCAAGAAAAAGTCCTACGAGGGACTGTCCACGCGTACCACATTATGGAGGGCGTTTTCGCAGCTTGTAATTTTCCTATATTTGCTCGATGAAAAGACGTCGATGTTGGTGGTCGTGCCAGCCGCTATCGGAGTCTTAATTGAACTGTGGAAATGCAAAAAAATACTTAAACTAGAAGTCACTCTCAGCGGAGTGCGCAAACGTCCTGAAGTTAATGGAAGCTCTAAGGCTGCGACCAAAAGCGTAGATTCGGCCGAAATGAAGACTGAGGAATTCGACAGGCAAGGCATGCGTTATCTTAGCTATCTTTTGTATCCCCTGTGCATTGGCGGTGCTGTTTATTCTTTGGTCTATTACCCGCATCGAAGTTGGTATTCGTGGACTCTAAACTCGCTGGTCAAGGGAGTCTATGCCTTTGGATTCCTATTTATGCTACCTCAACTCTTTGTCAATTACAAACTCAAGTCAGTGGCTGCACTGCCCTGGCGCGCATTTATGTACAAGGCTTTTAATACGTTTATCGATGATTTCTTTGCATTTATCATTACCATGCCCACGGCCCACCGAGTAGCGTGTCTACGTGATGATGTTGTATTCCTTATTTATTTGTATCAACGTTGGCTCTATCCAGTGGATAAGAATCGTCTTGACACAGGATTAAGCATTGAAGAGACTACAGATAGTATTGACGATAATGGAGTAGAAAATAAAAAACTAAAATAAGAGTAGCTTCATTTATAGATTTGTGCACGTAGTTTATATGTGATTGGAAATAAAAGCAATCATTCCTTTTTTGTATGTGACATTGTGTTTAGAATTAACAGCGGGGTAACTGGGTTGCGTTTAGGGAACGCAGCCGAAACTGGATAATATTTAAAGGAAACATACTTAGATGCGAAAGTGCTGCACACAATATTCCTGTACTTATAACGCGGTAGCTACAGTCTTTATCTTAATAGTATTATTTAAATATTACATACATATTCCGGTTAAACAAATTTAAACATTTCTGGACATATTGTTACTTGTAGACGGAAGGGCGTATCCTGACGACATTTAATATGCTTTAATGCATGAATGAGAGTCTTGAATGACATCCATTGTAGCATAATAGTTAGAACACGCGATTATCGTTCAGATAACAAGAAGAAACAAGGAGATTGTGGTTGGTTGGTTTGCAGGTATCCTTTCCGTAAAGGATAGGATCGCTTAAGTCCATATAGACTCATTGTGTTACCCATTTTGGCGCACCTTCAACCTTTTAAGTGGTTATATTCACAGCCTAACATCATCGGCCGAAATTCCCTAATTGTTTTACATCTAGTTGAAACTTACCTTGATTTTGAAAATTTCTAAAGTAAAATTTTCAGTTAAATATTGTCACTGTATTTTTTATTTATTTTATTATGAGTTTATTTTTAATGTTTACATGAATTATATATTTTATGTAGTTGTTGTTGTAGTTTCAAATTACAACTGTAAACAGTTACTGGTAAAATTATTAACTTAAATTATTATTACATTGTGTGGCATTTAAATACAAATCATTATTTCATAAAATATTTCGAAAATGTGTAAATAGGATAAAGGAGATTTCCAACTCACGTCAAAAATAAAAAAATAAATTAAAATTTTATAACAAAGTTTTCAATAAAATTTAATTCGAAATGTATTGATTTTTATTTCGTTTTCATTTAACATCAACTTAATTTACAAAACAAAATACTAGTAATCAAACGTACAGTTATGTTTTCGTTGTATTGTTATTCGAAATATTTTTGAATAATATTTCTTTATTCGTTGTGTATTCTACAAATGTATGACAAAGGTTTAGAAGGATGCGAAGTATGATGATTTTGTTGATAAATAGAGGAGTTGCGTATGTTCCGTGTGTGAGTGCGTTTTTTTGTTTGTTTGTTTATGATTTGATAAACTTATCGATAATAACAAATATTTAATATTTTATGTACATAATTAAAAATTAAAAACAATTAGAAAGCGTAGTTCAGGCGTTAGGTGCAAAATGTCGTGTCGACACCACCTTACGACAGACGCTTTTTTCGACTAGGAGACAAAATCTTGAGCATCGTCACCACGGGAGCTTCAAATGACATGGAGACAACGAAGGATAACAGGTACGAGGCAACAACAAAGCCAAAGAACATAATAACCTAAAAAGAAAAGAAGTGTTTTTAATAAGATATAAAATGTGTATATATTTTAATTAAGTGAATGCTAAATTTATATATGACAGAAACATAGCTATCAAATAAAATTATTAACATATTTTTTAATAATTTAAGTGAAGTATCCTAATCTCTTTTTTAGATGTTCTGTGATGGTTTGAAACCAAATTGTTAATATGGGTTCAGTAGCTTTATAGTTTGCCCGTTACTCTCATTCTCCGCATAAACGGCTTAAACATATTTAGAAAGTATGTAACGGGTAATCTTAAATACTATTGAACCAGGTTTTATATTTCAGATTTTAAAACATGATATTTTGGATAAAGAACAAAGCAGTATAAACTTAATTTCCCTTTGCACCCCATGAATGAGGTATGGGATAGCTTCTCGCGTTATTGTGAATTAACACGCTTTTTATTTTTAGATTCACAACTAACGGCACCTACTTGTTTATCGACGAATGCGAACGTGACTGTTTGAGAAGCTCTTACTAGACACGCCGATTGACTCGACACTTAATACTGCGAAGTTGCTGTCAACAACATTCGAGGGGAGCCGACAATGAAAGAAACAATTTTTTTTAAGATGACTGGAGCCAGGTTTGAACCTGCGATCTCCCGCATGGTAGTCGCGTGTTCTAACCACTATGCCACGGCCGGTCCCAATATAGCAGTATACTTAAGCTTTTATTGCTTAACGTTATTTATCTTAAATTTTAAATTGTGCCATTTTTACAAAATTTGCGGATTCAAGCGGAAGTAACCAAAAATGCTGGTTGATGTCGTATGCCAACTAAAAACTCAATTATTTGAACTATTTAAACCAGCTAATATGTTTTTCTATATAGATATTTCAATATCCTTAAGTTGGAAAGTTGTAGTGCTTATTGCAGCACAAACATTACACTGGAGGGCAAAATTAATCATTAAATTTCAGTAGTGATTCCTTTAAGCAACTTTATATATCGCTTCTGTTTGTACCCCATTTGTATTATTATTAAGTTAAATCAATTTGACTACCATGACTTCCAAACGTCTAACCAATATCCTTTGACTAAATGGGAATACACCACTAATCACTTACTAAACCGGTCTGTGTTATTAAATTCACTTTTATTCTATGAGATATTGAAGTAACTTACCATTGTGTCACCACCTAAATGCAGAGGTGAATCCGTGTTCAGAGCCATCGAACGTATAACAATAGGATGCACCAGATAGGCACAATAAGTGACCCTAGAGAAAGGATACAGGCAGGGGGCGGACAGCAAACTATTGACAAAGCCTCCATAACCTGTAGAGCATGCTATTGTTATCCAGGCCAATGATAAGGCCCACGCCGAGTGACTAAGGGAGCTGTATAAGGCAGCAGCGAGTTGCGACAACTCAGCATGGTACAGACCAAATATTAGGACAAACAGGTTAAGCAAAGCCAAAAACCAGGCTAAGGCTACCTTGGTCCTAGACAAACGTATTTTACAATTTGTGCGGAACAAAATCCAACCCACTGCCATGCCAATCAAATAGGGTCCCAGGCGGGTCCACGGTTTGTCATAGATTTTATCGAACAATGCCAAAGGATCATCGGTATCGGGCCGATGGTTGTTGGTGAACGCAATAATAGCCGTAGTAATCCATGACAACACCAAGAACACACATGTGGTTACTGCTGACAGTTTGAAATGCCGAACGCCGACGATGAGTATAAGGGCACCGATGATATAGAACTGGGTGTCATTGGCCAGATACCAACTCCATAACATGCACTGCAACGAAAATGGAAATTATTTAGATGATTTGCTTTTAATGGTCTCCTCTAAATGTCGTGTACTTACCATTTGATCTACAGGAAAGAGGGTGTTTATATAGAGGGCATTACGCCACCAGTAATCGGGACATGTGACATGGTCCATGGTTGGAGGATCGAAAATCGAATACGCGGCTAAGTATTTCATGGACACCTGTACCACGCCCAAAACAAACATGTACGGTGCTGTTAATCTAGAACGGAAGACATTAAAAAATTATTTTTAAATTAATTTTTGCACTGAAGCTTTGATAGTGGAAAGTAGTGGGTGCAATTTTAGTCGAAATATTATCTTTATCGACTAGGCTTACTTTTGAATAACTGACTATGCAATCAAACTTAATCAAAGAAGAATTGGATATTTATGGTTTTGGTGCCATTCGCAAGTTAATAGATACAAATTGTATTCAGATGAAAGCAGAGATTAAAATCAAAGTCTTTGCTATATTTAAAGTCAAGAAATCGTATGCATATTATATTTTTGTAAACTTTGACTTGATTTAGCCTAAATGGTTCATAGTTAGCTCTACTTTTACATCTATAACCGAAATAGTAAGTTCAAACACATACTTTTTAAGATATTCACTTCACGAAATTGATTTGAAGACAAAATCGAACTTTGTACTATTTGCGGCAAACTCTCACTTAAGTTACAGAGGCTCAACACAATGGCTCTCTTAGTGGCTTTGGAAGCCCCACAGGATCGGGATTTGTGTCCTATAAGCCTCTCTCCTTAAATAAAAACGATTATGAAAACCAGAGTACGTATGCCACGCACGGCTCTCGGCTCGCGGGCCAGGAGCCTCAAAACTACAAAAGAGCCCATTTGAAATTTTGTGGCTCATGGCTGGCGAGCCAGCTTTTTGTTTCGGCTTTTGCGTGAGCATGAGCTAAGTATTAAAGCTATGTACAATAGTACTTTTTTATGCCAAAAAGTACTTTTATTGGCCCAAAAGTACTTTTCTGTTGCACAAAGTACTTTTTTTGAACCAGAGTACTTTTTGTACCAAAATGTACTTTTAATGTACTTTTCGGCACTAAGTACTTTTTTTTATCAAAGTACTTTTTTTGTACCAAAGTACTTTTTTATGCCAAAAATTACTTTTATTGGCCCAATACACTTTTTGTTGCACAAAGTATTTTATTTGTACCAGAGTACTTTATGTACCAGTAAAGTATTTTTATTGCCCCAAAAGTACAATAAAAGTACTTTTTGGCTCGCGAGCCGAGAGCTCATTTGAAAGTTTGTGGCTCTTGGCTCGCGAACTATTTCAGAAAATGAGCGGATCGCGAGCGAACCAATAGGAACGCTGATGAAAACACAATGAAAAGGAAAAACAGGAACCCCCTTCCCCCAAATGTTTGGACCCTCGCAAACATTATAAGGTCCATGATTTAGGCATGTGCACCTACCTAGATGATGCCTCTACGCAATTGGCGGTTGTCCTCGACAAATACACGGCCGCCATCACCATACCGAAAATGCGAAGGACGAGAAAGGGATGCACACGACGAAAGATTTGTGACATCATTTACAACTTCTATGCAGAAAGACACGAATTTGGATGTGAATTCATAGTCTGCAAGTGATTTTGACTTCTGTTCTAACGGTTTAACCCTGTAAGTGATCGGATAACCACTATTTTCATCAAGGCCAAATAATATCAGACCGCTGCCTTACCCATGATATTAAAATTTTTCTGGGAAATTTTAATGCTAAAATAGGAACGGAAAATTCAGTCCAATTGAGATTTAGACTGACAAGCTTCGAGTCAGTAAGAAACATGGTAGTGAGTGGAACCATTTCCGCATAAAGATATCCACAAGGCAACCTGTATATCCCCTGATCAAAATACAAGAAACCAGATTGATGGAATCACCACCTAGTTGCAACCAAGGCACGCAAGCGATTAGGTACCTAGCTATTGTAACTAAAGGCAAAGGATGCTAGACATCACAAAGCTGCATACCACAGAGATAGCCAGTGACTACTTCAACCAACTCTCTCAATTACTGCGACCAAACGCCCCTAATTCTGATGTCCCCGACACACAGCGGTAGCATATGGCTAATGACCACTGCCGCAACGATAATTTGAATAAGGGAGGACCGATATCGGAAAGACGCATTTCCCAAGCGTTATCAGCGACAATGTAGCCGCTTCGAAGTGGCTAAACTTTATTTGTTGTATATTAGCAGTAAAATTGAATACGAGAGCACCGATTCCGGAGCCATATTCGCGTCTGTGTAAATAGACCTTAAAATCGTGTGAAAATCTTCTCTTGTCTAAATTTCATATAACACCACCTTAAAACTAATTACATTAATCACCAACCTCATAAAACGGTACACCACCAAACCGAAAAAATGCGCAGTACATCTGGTAAATTCGTTAGAACCTTTGGCAAGTTTGCTTAGTTTTCCTTTAGCGTTTGTACGGAAATACAAATACGACACCAGACAGCCACTGATGAAGAAGAATGTGTCCACACTAAAGGGTCCATTGGTGATGGCCTGGAAAAAGAAATTCTTTTCGACATCTTTACGTAACTCCATATTGTCGGAGTACTTGAAGACCACAATGCATGTATGGCCCAGTATCACCCAAGCCATAGAAAATGCTCGCATGCCATGTATCGAGGGAATGGTGTCCGAACCAACATTACGATCGCAGATGGCATTAAAGTTAGTTATGGCCGAGAACGAGAGCAGCAGTTCCGAGTAGATGCTAAGCTTTTCCGGTTCATGCAGATGACCTTCTAGATGTTCGTCTGAGGAGCTATTCGAGCTAGTCTGGCCAATTGTCGTAACCGGGTGTGGCAGGTCCAAAACAATGTTCAAGTCTTTGAGGGACTCTTTTTTCAACGATTCGTTGGTCATGGAATCACTGTAATCTGAGGAGGCGCAGCCAATACCCGATGAGGTCTCACTGTTGTTCATCATTTCCTTATCCTGGAGACGTAAAGCTTCACGAAAACGTCTTCTAAGGTAAATCTCATAAATAGTGCCGGTCGATATCAATAAGGCCACGATGGTAGATACCGCGCTGAAAGCAGAAAATTTAATTCATGTTGTTAATAAAATGTGATATCGAAGTAAAGTAAATATATAACGTACACCAGGACACGGAAGGTGCGATCATCGTATATATTGAATTGTTTATCGGTAGGTACTCGAACATCCAGAACATTGATTTCTCGTGATTCAATGGGTCGTTGAGCGTGTTTAGCAATTTCTATAACATCTTCACTGGAGCAGCTGGATGGCAGACAGACGCCTGCATAAATTGTACGAGCCTGAAAAAGGAAATTCGTATTAAGGTGATTGGAATAGGCAAAGTAATTTCTGGTAGAGCCTAAAATTATAAAAAATTGACAAAACATGGGACATTTAAAAAAGGAAATTTATTGTAAATAAAGTGGAGATTCCAACCGCTTATCACAAAAAATGCTAAACAAAAATTGAGTAAAATTTAAATTTTTTTTAAATTGAGAAAAGTTAATGGTTGTTTTCAACCTCAAAATTTTCTTTACTGCAGTAAAAGTTGCATTCTAAGCAACTTAATAGCGCATCATAATGCAATACCTCATTCAGCTAAAAGAATATATCTATGCGAGTTCAGTGCGTGCATGGGGCATGTGAAGATCCTTTCGGTAAGAACCATCCTGCGGGGACCTTCATGTACAATAATTTAACTTCATATGGGGTGTTTATTGAACCATTAACTGAATATCATATAGCTTTTAAATTGTATGGTGCAGATTCAAGATCATATGAATAAACTAAAGTATGAAAAACCTTTGCTGATGAATAACATTATAAATGTACGTTCTCTTAATAACCTATGGACCGAATTTTAGCACCATACACCCAAAAATCTCTGATTGTGTATTTGTACTATATTTAAATTTATTTTAATTGACTTTAATACGAGGGATGTTCACTATATATCAGTGGAAAGCTACTAATGTTATCTTAAGTTTAATGTATATAATATGTAATGCTAGAGTGTTTCAATATTAAACAAATATTTTCATGACTAATTTTTTTCAGTTTAAAGGCCATTTTTGGCCTCTTTCAACAATTCTACGAATAAATGACCATATAGCGTCAATATACTTGAGGTTGCCTATAATATTCTATTATTAAAACTGAAGTTTAATAAATTTTTTTTTACACATTTGTACTGGGTTCGTCTGCAATTAAGGTCTGCACCCTTCCCATGATTGTAGGGTGCTAAAATTCTGTACATATATAAATTTCTAGGGGAACTCGCTTACATAATCTGATTCATCACCTAAAGATTTCGCACATTTGGTATTTTGAGCCACCCTACTTTAAAGGTTTGCCAGGTCGATGGTACTATTTGAATAATAATTAATTTAAAATTGGTAGTTTAGTAAAGAACAAGATGTTTTTGACAAAATTGTCAATTACTGCTTGAAATAATTTGTTTTATTGAGTTATTCATTAGTAGAGTAAAGATCGTTTTCTTACAGTTAATTTATGGGGTTGACGAAAAAATTTATCGAAATAAGATTATGAAACTGTTTTGTGTTAAATAAGTTAAAATATGCATTAATTTATGTTCAAAATTAATTGAATATGACGATATTATAATATTTTAAACTAAATATTTTGGGCTTGGTAAGTGCAACAGGCTTCATTTCCTATCGTCTTCGCAATTTTAACTTAATTTTAACTATCTTAGTACGATTTAAATATTGTATTTATCATATTTTTTGCTATTTCAAATAAACTATTCGTATATAATTTTTAATGATTTTGAGATCTTATTTTTTATTATCAAAAATTAGCAAGTGCCTAAATGAATTATTATGCACATATGGGCAATTCCACAGAAAGGTCTACCGTAATCGAAAATAAAGTTGATAATTTTTTTTTCTGAGTTGTATTAGTAAAGACTTAAATTTTATTAAATTCTACGATTAAATGAACTGCAAAATTGCATTAATGATCTGGTCACATCTTTGAATTGTTAATAACATATTTACTTTTATCATTAAATATTTTTTACAATAGTAAATAACTACAATACCTGTAAAAATTGATAATTTCTCTGAAAAATTTTGATTTTATTTTATTCACATTCTAATGTAACATTAGTGATCAACAATTTGTGGCATATAAACTTTACAGCATTCCCTAATTCCGGAAATAAAAAAACCCATGGAATTGTCCATATATGTATTTAGAGATAGTCATATAAAAAATGTCACGTTCAACACATGTCACGTTCGAACCACTTAAAAATTAAATTTAAAAAAACTACCCATGATATTTCTAACAAATAAACAGTATCCGAAAACTATGTTATTTTTTAACATTTTTGATATTTCATCTTTAAAATATTGTGTTGGATTTCGCTGAATCTCATGTTTTTAAAGATGTCCTCGAAAACTACTTCCTTCATTATTTTGTAATCAATATTTCGACTGAAACGACATTATCTTTACGATAATTTATGTAAAAATTTAATCTAAAATATGTTTTATTCTGACCTTATTTCGCTTTAAATGTGTATGGAATTGCCCAACACGATATGCATGGAAGAACTAAAAATATGCGCATTAGATAAGCACGAAAAACATTAAAAACTTCTTTTTTATTCACTGAATAATAAGGAATTCACAAATAGCTAAAAATTAAATGGATATTTTTACGGCGCCGTGCAATAAAGCCAATCGAATGGGAAATAAGGCCAAATGGCTTTAATACCAGCATGGTTGCGCAATAACACCAGTGGGCTGACGCCCACCCCCCATATGAAAAAATGACTTTCTAAGTAACTAACATATTACGGCGTATTCGGCGGGGGACGTATCTCGCCCCACTTTATCAAGCTTTTTCATTACTTTTAGTCGCATTTTTTATTGGTATGGCATTATTTCTACTATGATCGGAAATTTTATATGCTGTTATTGCACAACCATGCTTGTAATAAAGCAATATGGCCTTATTCCCCAATCGAGTGGTATTCAACAACGTCATATTTGTTCGGACTCTTTCGACCAGCTCATCCCGATTATAGTTTTGCTCTAATTGCAATTTGCGATCGGATGCATCGTGCAGCGAACGATTTGGAGCAGTGTTGCCATTTTGGTGCTTAAAGCACTGTTTTTGGTGCTTTTTTGACTCTCCCAAACCCTTTTTGTTTCTTCATACCAGTTACCCGAAAAAATATAATTATGGTGCTTTTGGAATTTATTTCCAGAGCTTTTGGTGCGTTTCATCTCTTGGGCATAATTACATTCATTCTTTGATTAGATGAAGGAACGGACATATCTGTCGAAAAATTTCTAGGAGTCGTAGTGCGGCAAGGGCGTAGCCAGGATCTAACGTAGGGGGGGGGGCAGTCGGTTTTACATTTCATGTTAAAAGTGTAATTACAAAAAAAAAACTAAAACTAAAGTGCCTAACGAAAAATCAATACTAATTGTTTTGACAATATTTTATTCAACAAAGATAGACTAAAATTTTTTTTAAAAAATTTAAAATTAAAAATTCTTTTTTAATCAACTTAGTTGTTATGTGTTTTTGGGACATATGAAGTTTAAGACCACAATTCTTGAGCGCAATTCTTGTGTTATTTTAAACAAAATTGTGCACAGAATGAAAGTTTAGTTTATCCTGAATTCCTTATCTTTTTTTTATTGTGTCAAAGTCGATGAAAAAATAATTTTTACCTTTAATATAAAATATTTTTTGGGTTTACGTGTAAAAAAAATTTTGAACTTCCGCAATTATTGTGAGCATATGTTTCAAATTGAACTAAGTGAAAATATAAGCAAAAACTATATTGTCCTTCTCACAATTATTATCAGATTAGAACAAGTCTTAATATATAACATTGAAAAGAAATGTTAAGTTTTAAGAAAGTCTTGGTGAAAGTCACTAAAATTTTTTTGAATCTATACCAAAAATTCTGTTTCAAACTGCAATCAAATATGTTACATTATCTGTCAAAATAAAGAAATTTGCCACTGTATTCTGGGTCGATCATACATCAAAAAAATGCTTGAATTGAAATCCTAAATGGTCCTTCATTAATCGATTTTTTCATTTCTGCAGACTGGACCAAAAATCTTCTTACTTTTTAATCGATGACAGTAAAAAAATTTGATAAATGAGATAAAATCTGTTTATTTATTATAATAGTACACAAACAGGGATTTAATTATTATTGGTTTATTGTCTTTGATTTGTTGACATTGCTACAACATGTACGTGTAGTACAATTTTACAGCATGCATAGAAGCATGGCATAGCCTCCAACTAGGAGAAATACAGAAATAAATTGTTCAGACTTCTATATCTTTTAAAATATTAAAAGTCCTTTACCGTCAAGTCCGGTCTTGTTATTTTTACAACTACCACAGTGTAATCGATCATGTCTTAACTCAACAAAGTGCACTTAAGTAAAGCTTCACTGTATATGTTTCGTATGCTAGGACGATCAAAAAAGAAATATCGTCCGCTTAATATAAAAATAGTGTATTTGCTCATACACCATTATTTTTTAATTGTATATTTCGAATCTCCACCATTGATTGTATGCCTGGTCAAAATTTCTTTCTTCAAAAATTTCATAGACATCCAAAACTGTATCCATATAGCTTTACTAAATAAAGAATTTGATTACGATCGCATTGGATTTATTGGTATTATTACTCAATCTCTAAAGTGGGTGGAAAGGTACATTTGCATGGGAGGTACCAGAAGGGGCGTGGCTAGACGTCCAATTTTTTTCCAAAACTTTATCCTGTTATAGCTTTACTAAATACAGAATTTGGATACAATCCCGTTGGGTGTATTGATATAATTACTCCATTTCTAAAGTGAGCGGAATGATGTATTTGTATGGGAGGGCCCAGAAGGGTCGGGGCCATGTAGCCCATTTGCAATACCGTAAGTAGTTTTGGAGAAATACTAACTCGTGCTAAATTTCTAAACATTTGGTTCCGTCTTTCGAAAGTTATCGTGCGTACCAGCCGGACAGACGGACATGGCTCAAACGACTTAAAAAGTCATGAATCGAATTTGGTTAAAAGAAAAATAGGGTCTAAAGTGACTTCTTGTATGTGTTACACTTTTCGGTCGTATCAAATGATATATACCCTCCTAACCGTAGGGTGAGGGTATAAAAATTAAGGCCTGCAATCCAGTTAGATAACATCAAATTTTACGCGTAAACTTATTTTTGGAAAAAATGATCGATTTGATAAATATTCCATAATGCGCGATATATCATTATCAGGAATCAGTGTAATAATATTGGAAACTCGAAACAATTGCTGCAAGCAAAATAGCATATTTGCTCAATAGAAAATGACAAAGGACAACTGTCAAATTGCGCACTGCCTAAGTCATCGTATAGCCCCATCTATCAGGTGGTGACATAGATCGCAGCATAGTTATTCGTTAACTATTATTTATCTCGTCAAGGCCGTAGCCAGGGGGTGACCACAGGGGCCAAAAAAATGTTTTTTCTTTCAAACATTGAATTAGAGATGGGCACGTGAGTAAATTTGACTCACGTTCACGCACGCTCACGTGATTTAAATTGTCAATCACGCACACTCACGCTCAAAAATTTTTTCGCTACTCACGTTCACGCACGCTCACGTGAGTAAACTTTGTACTCACCCACGTTCACGTGAGCATGAATCACGACAATCACGCCAAATAAAAAGTAAAAAAATGTTATTGTTATGCTTCTATAATTACACTATGCAACAAATGAAGACTTTTTGCAAAATAAATACAAGAACTTGACAGTATAGGTTCGATTAGACTATAGAAGGGAAATAAAATCATATACTCAGTTTGGCGAGATTGTTGACCAATTTTTTTTATGGACCCCAAAAGATTCTCGATGAATAACTTAACTATTTGGTAACCGATTTTGACAAACAGGTATGCGTTTTACTCACGAAAGCATGTATTTTGTGATTAAAATAGTAAACATTAGGATGTCCTTAGAAAATAGTTGCTACAAACTTCTTCAAACTAAAAAAATAGTGAAAAAAAAATTTGCAATATAGTTTAGCGCTATCATGAAGTATCTGTTAGCTGTTGAACAAAAACTGATGACACCTTTATCCAAGGGGCTCACTGATTTTGAGAATCTTTTGGGCTCCATTAAAAAAAAATTGGATACCAATCTCGCTAAACTGAGTGTAGGGGTTTATTACCCTTCAATCGTATAATCGAACCTATACTGTCAAGGTCTTGTTTTTTTTTCACTTTTGCACTGTGTTATGTGCCTTCTGTTATATAATACATTTTAAGTTTTAAAAATATAATAGATTAATATGGAAATAAATAAAATAAAGAACTCATGAATACATGACATTAAAATAAAATATATTAATTTTATTTTACAATAAAAATTATTCTATGAGTTTTTGTGTAAAAATAAAATTTTTAGCAACATTTTCTTCACTTAAACGACTTTTTTTCTTTTAATATTCTTTCTGACGTATAAAACACCCTATTCACTTGCAGCCGAACTGCATGGGATAGATGTTTTAATTTTAGTTATGACTTTTGGTTCACACATTTCTTCTGAGCAAATTTTACAAAGTTTTTCGTACCATAAAACGTATTCGCTCATTGTTGGACTTTGAGCAATCTTGGAAAGGATTTTAAAAGTTAAAATCTATTAAAGATATCTTAATAGATTAAGAAAACCAGTACAGAAATTTCAGTCAGTTAAACTGGCTGATAAATACCATCACCCAATATAAAAAATTGTTTAAGTCTTGAGTTATTGAAACAAAACGATTTCTAATTCCAATAAAATTAAAATTTGCTTGTGAAGCAATACCGTAAAAAATTGGCTTATTTGTATGGAAGAAATATACATTTTTCCAAAATAGGTAATTGTGCATGGGAGCTATAAGAAGGGGTGATCCGATATAATCCATATTCATTCCTGATTCAATTTTTCACTTTCAAAAAAGATATGTATATAAGTCTATGGTATGGGAGGTACCAAAAGGAGTGTGTCAAATTGTTTGGTTTTCTAAGGTTTCGCCTCCTACCACAATGTAAATTAACCGACCAATTTTCATTACTCCCCAAGTGTCTGTTTGGAAGTTATGGGAGATATATTAATTTTCCAAAAATAGGTCATTTTGTATGGAAGGTACCAGAAGGCGTGAACCGATATAGTCCATATTCATAGTCAAATTTTCATACCGATCTGTTAAGGTTTACTCGAGTTATCCTGCTGACCAGCCATTCAGCCACCCAGCCAGACAGACGGACATAGCTCAATCGTCTTAAAAAGTCCTGAAACGTATTTGGTCTTAAGATACTTAGGGTCTAACTCGTCTCCTTTAATGCGTTAAATTTTTTTTCGTATCAAATGATATATACCCTCATCCCTAAGAGTGATGGTATAAATATTTTCCATTTTTTTGGGTATCTGAATTGTGATTCCTATAGTTATAAATATCATGATTTCAAATATTTTATCAGATTTTTTTCATTAGGCACAGTTTTTTAGTAATTTGAATTTTTTCTCCTTTCCTTATGTAGCATTTAAATACATTTTGCACGTATGTTATAAAAACTGTATTAGATCCAACAGAATCTTTTTTAAATACAATAACCAACACTTGAAGAGCTTAAAACATGTAAAATAAGAAGAACAAATATGTATTTTCTATTAGTTAATAATGTTATTTCTTTCTTTCTTTATAGCAGTCAGCGAGCATAGTAGGCATTTATTTTACTTCGTAACGCTTTTCTAAAGTTAGAAAACTTTTGTGGGACCTTTCACTATATTTACCGGCCATGTCGCTGCAGCATTCATGGAAAAAATAAATCAGAGAGTAAGTCAAGATATTGGGGATGTTATTAAACTTTGGTATATAGGGTCATGTTGTACTCGACTAGACCAACAACATGCACTAGGTCACTTCTCATGTTCAAAATGACTGTCACATAGTGTTATTATATATATTATTTGTATTATACAAATATTATTAAACATTATATGTTGTAATATTATTATAATATATTATATATTTTATTATATATTATATATATTATTTTATATTTTAATATTACAAAGAATAAAGTCACGATTTCCTAAAACATTCACACAAAAATTGAAATCTTTATCAATGTAATTACAAAAGCGTGATTCACGCAAAGTATGCACTCACGCACGCTCATGCACGAAGATATTTTTGATGCTCACGTTCATGCACGCTCACGTGAGCAAATTTCCAACTTACTCACATTCACGCGTGATTCACGCCAATCACGTGCCGAGCGCCCATCTCTACATTGAATAGGAAAAAACAAAATCCATTCTCTATCTATGTTAGAGGTTCTAGTAGACAATTGATAGATAAAACTTTATTAATATATGTATTTAAACCAATGGGTCTCCAAGTTCCTCTAGACTGGAAATAACATCAGTTTGATGTATAGACTCGAGCGAATTTTAAAATATTCGATGTTCGGAGTGTGGATATGTCACTTCTTTTCTTGAAAGTTTAGCAAATGTGAAATATATTAAGATTTTGAGATCTTTAGACGTAGATAAAATAATCCCAGTATTTTCTTTTAAATCTCTTTCTTACACGCGTTACATGCGATCCCCATTGTCCCTCCTTTTAAACAGTTCCACTCCAGGTTGCTCGAGCCTGTGGAATTTAATTTTAGCGAGAGATTTTTTGGTATAATTTTGCTCTATGATTTAAACTCGATATAATTGAAAAATTCCATGGAAAGCGATCAAATAAAAAATATTTTTTTTTTCTCAAGAAGTTGAAGAGACACCATTATTACGGGGAAAAATTAAAAAAAATAGGGGTGGATTTTTTCTTCAAGATAGTTTTGTTTTTACTTTAAATTAAAAAAAAATACTTAATCGTACTATTTTATTTCGAATAATAAAATTAAAGTTAGAAGATTTTTTAAAAAAAAATTACCAAAATTTTCGCACGGCCAATCCTGAATTTTTTTAAAAAAAATACTAATTCTTTATACCCTCCCCCTACGGGTAGGAGGGAATCGTACCTAAATTCTGTATTTAGGAAAGTTAAAGCAGGATAATGTTTTGGAAAAAAAATTGGAAGTCTAGCCACGCCCCTTCTGTTACCTCCCACACAAATATACCATTCCGCCCACTTCAGAGATGGAGTAAAAATATCAACACATCCAAAGCGATCATGCCCATATTCTGTTTTTAGTAAAGCTATAACAAAAAGTTTTGGAGAAAAAAATGGAATGCTAAACACGCCCCTTTTGGTACCTCCCATTCAAATAAACCACTCCGCCTACTTTAGAACCGAGTAATAATATCAATATAATAGAAAATTTTATGTTTTATTGAGGGTGAGAGTATATGTAAGTCGGGTTTCCCGACTGAAACTTTATTGCTGGTTTTCTGCACACTAAGGTACATGTTTCCAAATATCATCAAATTTGGAGAAAAGACCCAAAATTTGTGTGATCGCTTCCCATGGAATTACTTAAATATAATTTATATAATTTAATTAATTTCAATCTCATATTTGGACAAAAGGAATATGTCTGAGCATAAATTAAAGCTAACAGAAACCTTACAGGCCTTCTATCCCAGTAGATGCTATACTTCTCCGAAGTGAACTTTTATATCCTAAACATTTTGTTTTATTGCAAATAGTTTTTTAACATAGCGCAGAGCGCATAAATATAGAAGTAATTTTTATTGATATAGTTGAAATTTTTTCAGAAACACAATAATTAATCTTTACATATGGATGATATATTTTGACAATTAGTGACCACAATTCATGTTATAAAACGGTGGTTGTGTTTTATTATTACCTGAAACTTGAATTTGTATGTCATGTATTTAATGCCATATTGTAAGTTTTAAAATATACGTTACTAAAAAACATATAACAACAGTCCTATATGACGTTTAAGTATATATAATTTTCTTTGTTTTTTAAGTTTCATTACTCATGTCAAATTTAATTAACTTTTCGATACATGTTTTGTTGATTATTTTTATTTTTAATTATTTTTTGTTTCAATTGGTTTTGGCCCCCCTCCGAAATAAAATCCTGGCTACGGCCCTGTATCTCGTTAACATCTCCAACCAAATTTGCTCAAAATATCTTTGATCTCGCTGATTTCCACAGTTATCCGAAATTTTCCAAGCTTTACAACGAATTTTTCACATAGCAATCGTTCAAAATTATCAAATATTGCACAAACTGCAAAATATCGTCGATAAAAATTATAACAATTTTCGCGTTTTTCCGTATTTTTCAGAGTTTTTCACTAAGAGTTTTCTTTTTTTTCCATTCGATAAGCCATTCTGTAACACTTGCACACAAAATTCCATACAAAAGATCGATTTATCCAATTTTCCGATTTTTCCGGAGGATTTTCCCAAAATGTTCTTTCGTAAAAACCTTCTCCAGGCAATTACGAACAATAACAAAAAAATTTTGCAAAATCGGCAAAATAGGTAAGTTAAACAATTCCATAGCTCTATGCAGTAAAAGAACGATACTACCCGAATAATATCTATCTGATTTAATCAATGTAGATGTTGTTATATCAAATTTGATTAAAAAAATTTTGTGGATATATTCTACTAGCTGACCGGGCAGACTTCGTCCTGCCTAAAGAAGTATTGACTTAAATGAAACTTTTTTAAGTGGAATAAATCTTCGAGGTGCGTTAGTTTCTTTTGATATTCTCGTCGAAATTTATCAAAAAATATTAAGGTATATTAAAGTATTTTTTTTATGACAGAAATTTATTGCTATGCTTCTGACAATACAACGTGTATGGGAGTCGGTGGGTCTTTCTACACGTGAACATGACATAAAGCTGTTCATGCGAAAAACATGGATTTTCGAAGTTCAAGCCGCAAACTTGAATAAACTGTCCTTCAGCTTTATTGATTTTCATCGTAAATTCTAACCGAATTGGAAACTGCAATCATTTGAAATCAAACGGCAAATCCATGGCTGTTATTGGAATACATAGTAGCAATACATCGGTGCACTTATATTATCTGGTTAAATCAATTTAAAAAGGATAACTCAATTATGTATTGCTTCTTGAATCCTGTAATACATGTTTGCAACTTTTTGTATCTTGGTATTACATGTGGGGTTCTCAGAAAATTAAAATTTATTGCGCTATTCTGCAACGTCCAGAGTTGTGCAATACAGGAGGATGCAGTAGCCAACGCGATACGTTTTTAAATTAAACTTGTGCCAAAATCATCTACACTCATTCATAATTGCAGTGAGTTTTCGAGTATTCGTAGACATCGGTCGTATGCACCACTGGTCTCAAATAATTCAATACCAAATATCAAGAAGAAGTGGTGCTATAGTCCTCCAGCTATTACATTTGGAAGACAGAATTGGGCAGGACCATCCATTTTTGGTTTGATCACGCATTCTTTGGAATAGTTGTACTGATCTTAATTGAATCCACACTAAATTTTATGACCATTCGCAAATATAGTTCTTCAGTTATCGCACTATAACAAATTACGTACAATAGGAAGACCACGTCTACTGATATAGTACTTTAGATTACGCACTTTTACAAATAAAGTTCTATTGGCATGGCCATTAAGCCGGGTCGAAAAAAAAGTCGTCAATGTTACCGCCTTATATGAAAAATTAAGTATAAACAATTTCGGGGGTGCGAAAAAGTTTTTTCTGTGGGCGCGGCAAAAACGCCGGATTCGGGGTTTTTACCATAACATGGTTATTTGTATACCGATTGTCAAGATCTATGCATCGTTGAAAAGGTATTAACAACAGCTTTGTTGGTGTGTTAAAGACTTTGAACTACGACGTCATCTTCCAGCGGTTCCCATCATTGTATTCTTAAAAACCCCCCTAAGCATATCATTTTTTGAAGTAGATTTGAAGGCCTTGAAAAACTATTAAAGATTTGAGAAAAAACCGTTAACTTTTATTCATAAACAAAAAAGTTATATTGATTTAAAAAGTCAGTACATGTGATAATGCGAAATATACATCTGTTTATTTTTATTACATTCGTTTGTTATAAAACGTGTACAATTGAAGAAATATAAATTTCAAACAAATAAAAAGCAATATTCGAAATTACCAAATTATCGGAATACAATCTAACTGAAGATCTTTCAAAGATTTTTTTAGCGACCAATGTAAATTACGTATGATGACACTTACGGCCATTTTCACAATGTACAATTATTTTCTTTTTAACGAAAAATTAACTAATTGCCGGTTTGCTTAATAGGGACCATTTAACAGACAGTTACCGATTTACGTTTCATCATCATTTGATTACTTAACAAAAGCATTCAGTAGAAAGTATGGCAATACTGCATATATTTGTTTACGAAAAATAGTGTAATAAAAGATGACAAAACAAAAATTTGTTAAAAAGGCGGTATTTAACAAAGAAAAGGAGCTCTCAACAGGTACGCTACGCTTTATAAATTAAAAAAAGTGTATCAACTCAAAATAAGTGTATAAATTAAAGCCAGAAACAAACTAAACAACAATTTACACATTCCTTTGCTCTAGTTAGGCATGGAACGGACGTTGTACTTTTGACGCAGTTCCTTGGAAAAGGGAGCAGACATAAGACGACGGCGAAAGTGGGAAGTGGCCTGGAAATGGCCATATTTTGCTGTGGACTTTGAAATTCTGAATCTTTGTCTAAATTCCTCATTACTTAAAGAAAAGTGATCACGCCGTGTAAAAAAAATCTTTTTTGCCTTTACATTTAAAAATTAAAAATATTGGAGAAGTATAAATGATGTTTTTCCATTTTCTCTTTGTTATTTTCTTACAATAATATGCTAACCGGAGTAGTTGGTTCGGTTAGATTTAACAGCAACTCTTTTGTTAAATAGTGACGGTTAAGAGTTTATCGTACTTTGTGAAATTCAGATTTGCCAAACTTTCGATTAAGTTCAAGTTAATACCATATCGGAGCATGAGGAAATTTGGTTGAGCAAACAAAACATTTTATACAAATCTACTTCGAACGATCATATGTACTAAAATGTTAAATCAATATAACTTTTTTGTTTATAAAGAAAATGTCACATTTATTTCGCAATTAATTTATAGTTTCTAAAGGGCTTCAAATCTGCATCGGAAAATTTTATGATTAGGGGGCTTTTTAAAGACACAATGTTGAGAACCACTGGAATATGACGTCATAGTTTTAAGTAACTATATTAATAACAAAGCTCTTGTTAATCCATCTTCAACGATATATAAAACTTAAGAATCGGACAGCGAATAACAAAGTTATGGACAAAACGTCAAAACCGGCGTTTTTGCCACGCCCACAAAAATATAAATTTTGCACCTCCGAATTTGTTTTTATATGACTGTTCATATAAGGCGGTAACATTCGTACTTTTTTTTTCTCCATATAGATCGACCCGGCTTAATGGCCATGCCTAAAAATCTAATCCCGCAAGTTTTTGAACAGATCACGTTTCATCCACACATATTTTAAAGTCACTTATTGTAATTGTACGCTTTTGTTTGGGGTGGAATGAGTGGACCACACCTCAAGAACATCGGTTGAATGCTGTTGCATTGTGTAAGCTTCAAACAAACCCAATTTAAATTGTATATACATTAGACCGACTCACCAAAAAAACTGGATGCGTCTTTAAAATCTCTTTCCTATGATACTAATATTGCACATATTGTCTTTAGATAAATATCAACAATCTTTGAAAAACTCAAAAAATATTTTTTTTAAAAACGGTCCAGCTCACTGGATATTAATCCTAGGCACGAAATTTTTTGGGATTCATCATAAAACAAGCCAAGGTACATTTTGGGGGGGGGGGGGGGGTGGAACGAAGATACTTTTTTTTGGCCCCATACAAAATGAGTCGCTCTAAAGACAATACTTAAATTTTAACAATTTAAACATTCTGGATAATTTTTGTATGTGAAAAAGGGAAAACTGACTCAATAAATGGACCAAATGTGTCTAATGCAATTTGTAAATAGCCTATAACCATCCTCGGAAGATTGTCCTTCTAATAAAACTGGTTTGTTGCACATCGGTTGGATGGTTTTAAAGTCTATAGCGGTCATAGGTAGAAACAAATGTACACTTTTATATATATAGATAGATACAAAGAGAAAGTAAATTGTAAAAACCAATTTATGTACACTTTTATCTAAAACCAGTGCACAAATTTTATGTTGGTCAAGTGACTGGTAAATATTTCGTAACTCTGATTTATTAAAGTAAACCGATTTTTAAGTGATATTACTTATGTATTATCCTTTACCTCCTTGTGGAGCGTAAACTGTTAGATGTAGAACTCTCGGTCGTACGGCCAGACGTTCACAGACATGTATTAAAACTGTAGAAAAGGTTATGGTACATAAAGTGTTAGTGAATTCGGCAACAAAAGTAAAAAGTTCAATATAATATGTCTGGGTGTATTTGCGGTGCCAACTAAGAACTATGGACAAAGACACTTATTTATTTGAAACCTCCCGTTTCCTTAATGTACAAAATTTTAGTTAATTCACACAAAAAAAGAATTGATTATTTTAATATCTTACTGTAATTGTAAGTTTAATTGGGAGTAGCCGAATGGGTGAAGTAACTTCCTGGTTTCTAAGCTTTTTCCTATAAACACAAAATTTTTAAAAAATTCTTAACGCACTGAATAGTACATTTTAATTTTTTTTGGAAATAATATTAATTTTCTTGTAATTGGCTTATTTGTAGGGCAAATGGGGGCAGTACAGTGACTCGTTATACCATCACCCTTAGGGATGAGGGTATATATCATTTGATACGACCCAAAAGTGTAACACATAGAAGGAGTCACTTTAGACCCTAGGTTTCTTTGAACCAAATTCGATTCATGACTTTTAAAGTCGTTTGAGCCATGTCCGTCAGTCAGTCTGTCTGTCTGCTGTCCGGCTGGTTCGCACGATAACTTTCGAAAGACGTAACCAAATGTTTTGAAATTTTGCACGAGTTATTATTTCCTCAAAACTACTTACGGTATTGCAAATGGGCTACATGGCCCCGACCCTTCTGGTACCTCCCATAAAAATACATCATTCCGCCCACTTTAGAAATCGAGTAACAATATCAAATCGTACCCAAATGCTGTATTTGGTAAAGCTATAACAGGATAAAGTTTTGGAAAAAATTTTGAAAGCCTAGCCACGCCACTTCTGGTACCTCCCATACAAATCTACCTTTCCGCCCACTATAGAGATGGGGAAATAATATCAATAAATCAAACGTGATCGTAATCAAATTCTATTATTAGTAAAGCTATAACAGGATAAATTTTTGAAGAAAAAAAATTTTAAGTCTATCCACGCCCCATCTGCTACCTCCCATACACATCTGGTACCGCCCACTTTAGAAATCGATTGATATTATTAATAGACCTGACGCGATCGTGCCCAAATTCTGTATTTGGTAAAGTTCAAGCAGGATAAAGTTTTGGAGAAAAAATCTGGAAGTCTAGACACGCCCCATCTGGTACCTCCCATACAAATGTACCTTTCCGCCCACTTTAGAAATAGGGTAATAATATCAATACACTCGACACGATCGTGTCCAAATTTTGAATTTTGTTATGTTATAATAGGGCAAAGCTTATGGTACCTCCCATACAAATGTACCACTCCGCCCACTTTAGAAATCGAGTAATAATATCAATATAATAGAAAATTATTTGTTTTACTGAGGGTAAGGGTATATATAAGTCGGGTCGCCCGACTGAAACTTTCTAACTGGTTTTAATTACAAATCGGTTAATTTTAATAACTCAAGACTTAAACAATATCTTATAGTAGGTGATGGTATTTATCAGTCAGTTTATCTGATTGAAATTTCTGTACTGGTTTTTATTCATAAGTTAACGTTTAGATTGAACGAAATTTGACTCTAACAAATTCCAAATTAACAAATTGAAAATTAACAAATTCCACTATCAATCGTCACATGAATCGAACCTGTGTTGTGATATAGTTGCCCCCTTGGTACATACTATGTAAGGACATAAATATTTGCTGTTACATTGGTGTGTGTGTGTGATTATCTGATATTCTTACCACATTTGTTGGAAATGTTTCATTCAGGAACAACTTGATGATATAAAATCCTGGCACAAATGGCGGATTCTCATTGTAGATGCTCTCATACGTTTGCGTGTGAGCCTTGGCAAAGGGCAAGCCGGAATTCTTGGCTGTGTCTCTGCGAGCCTCCTCATCGCTGTCTTCATCGTCGTCGTCATGATAGATTGCTTTACAAAGTGACATTGAACCCATCCAATAGTTGTTGCCATAAAAGAAACCAGAAGTGTAATGTCCGGAAGCATCATCCACTAGAAGAAGAAAATAATAAATGAAATGAACAACAATTAATTATGTGCGCCAACATATGAGGGAGTTGCAATTGAAACTGAAAAGAAAGCTTGCGTCTTACGGATTTATCACTCAAGTGCGAATTAATCTATTTTTAGTCGTAATTGAATATACCACTCACACTCACGAGCTGTCTGGTGGTTTCCATAACTGTTACAATAGCCTCAAGTACTTTAATGTAAACCATTTTCCATTTGTTCGATGCAGAAATACCCCACAGTGCTACTTGTATACGAGTGAGCTTAGTGGATGGACTGACTGACTGGATGGCTCACTGATTGCAGTACGTAATCCATGATGATGGTGGCATTTACAAAAAGTTACATAACTTTAAGTTGTGGTTAGCAATAGCCCAAGTTGATGGCTTTACATCGTCATCGAGTCTAGTACAAGTACGGATGTCTTGTAATGAAGTAACTTCAGCCACTTTAGCTTTTTCTAGTTTCTTTCGTTACGCTGTCAATTGTACCCCCCACCTGGTATTTTGTGTTGCCAGTAGACGAGGTACGTAGTAGTGAATAAAGGAATACCCAGAATACCATTATTGTAACAGTTTTAATTAAAAATATAGTTTTTTTTTGGCTGACAGAGGCTTTCGACGATATGTTAGTAGGTGCAGTGGTTTGATTGAATTTTGAAAATGAGTGCACAGGTGTATCAGTTTGTTTTATTTGCAGTAATTGTTCCAAGAAATATAAGGTCCTTGAAAGTTATCAGTGTGACTTTAGAATCGCGCTGAACACATTTTGAAATAAAAGCGCATCGTAAACAGATTGACATGGAGCATCATTTTGTCAACTAGAAAGTTTATGAATAGCCCGTTAGCATACGATGATAATATAGGCATCAGTTTTCGAGATTTTAAATATGTTACTGCAGCCTTTTTAAGATTTGAGAAGAAATAAGAGAATGTTTATTTCTAACTGGCAGTTGTTCTTATTACAACTTATTTATACCAATAGTGATTATATACTTTTGGATAAAAACTTAACTAATCATATCATCATATTGGGACCGGCCGTGGCATAGTGGTTAGAACACGCGACTATCATGCGGGAGATCACAAGATCAACTCCTGGCTCCAGTCATCTTAAAGAAAAAAGAAAAATTTTCTTTCATTGTCGGCTCCTCTCGAATGTTGTTTACAGCAACTTCGCAGTATAAGTGTCGAGTCAATCGGCATGTCTAGTAAGAGCTTCTTAAACAGTGACGTTCGCATTCGTCGATAAACAAGTAGGTGCCGTTAGTTGTGAATCTAAAAATAGAAAGCGTGTTATTCACAACAACGCGATAAGCTATACCATACCTTATTCATGGGGTGAAAAGGGAAATTAAGTAAGTTAATCATATTAAATTTGGATAGCCTGAAATTGTCCCCGGAATTTTAATCAATGGTCAAATCACCCAATTAAATTATCAAACAGTCTGGCAACACCACATCTTAGACCACAAACAGTCGCTTGAGTACTGATCGTCCGACAATACCACAAGTGGTTTGTTTGTTCATATTCTGCAATGCACTTACTGCCTGTTTCCATCTACAGCATTACATGTCATGTGGACGGACGACGAAGCCAATGTTGAACAGAGTTGGTATGTGCAACATAACTCGTTGTCTTGCATTTAGGCAATACTTCGAAGTATAACTACTTTTTGTTTTTGATTTCAGTCTAGGCGTTGATTGCGACTAGATCATTAAAGTGTCCGCGACTCCAATTTCAGTTTCTACGTAAATATACCGATATTTATGTCGGCACGTCCGGCGAACCGGAATATGTTCATAGTTGCTATTGAATGTTTTTAGTTTTTTTTGCCATATTTTCTGTTAGCCAAGACCTTGTTGAAGGTGAAGATCAAGATGATGGTGTTGTTTTAGAACAGTCGAAAAACGTTTTTGGTGTTGTCACATTTTCGTTGGCGTTATTTATGGTTTATGCTGCAGCAAGTGTATAACTGTTAAAGTCATAAGAAAATATTATGCCATCCGTTTATGAGCGCAGTGTTTATGTATGGGAAGTGTTGTTATTACTAACAAATTTCATTTGGATAAAGTATAGCGCAATGATAACCATGCAAAAACTTATACCAGAATAACGTTTACAAAAAGTGAAAATTTATTTCCAAAATTCGCGTTCTACTCAAAAAACACAAAGAGCACTTTGTGAAGTTTGCACTGCTCATAATCGTTCATATGAGCAGCTAATACGCAATACTATGGATCGATTCATAACCACATTTACTCCTTTGGATAATATTCATCCAAATCGAGCTTCCAATATTTGCTCAGTCTATTGAATTTGTCGTATGTTATTTATAAAAATTATTTTATATCCTCAACAATTACTCATAAGGATAAATTTTGTATTAAAGCTTTTAAAGTCCTTTCTGAGCACCATTCAAAAAATGTTTTTGGTCAATCCCAATATGCAGCCGGGTGTGGCTTAGGTTGCGAAGACTCCAGGGATTTACTTAACAACTTAACTACCATTATACAATTTAATCGCAATTACTTATATCATTATAAATTTACCAGGGGTTAATTGTACCCCTCCACTACTGTTTAGACGGCCTTGTGTTAAAACTATTATATCCCCTCTAAACATATCGATTGTTCTCGTGAACTTGCCTTTTCAGACTATGCATTCACTCCAAATTACTTGTTAATTGTTCTTTATCACAAGGCAGAAATAAAACAACTACACAATAACATAAACATTTGTTGAACTAAAAAATTAAAGTCACATTTGTTGCATGAATGCAAAAGTTTTCCTATCAGCATCAAAGACCAAATTCAAGTTCAATGTTAATGGCAACAATGTGTGACATTAGAGGTTTAGTTTAAGCCCAAATGAAAATCAACTTCAAACATTCATACTACGTTTGCTGTGTGTGTGTGTGAGTGTGATAGTGCATAAATCATGGCTGTAATGTTACGCATGCGCATATGAAAATCATCCCAGCTAAGACTATGAGTTGAACTTGAAGATGCTTAACTGAATGACTGAAATGATAAAAAAACAACAACAAACAAAACACAACATAAATGTAGCAATTAATGAGTCTAGATATTGGAGGCAGCCTCAAGCAATGTCACCGCTGGAAGTTATCATCGAAATGTAAAAAAAAAACGTTTAAACAAATAAAGACAATAATGAGAAACGTAAACACATAACATAGTAAATGTGTTCATGTCTTTAGTTATTGTACTTGTGCGTGTAAGCATATATATCAGTCGTACAAGACATATATTATGTATTGCTATTTATTTATTTATTTTATTGTTGGAAACAAAGTGGTGTATGACCAAATACCCAAATTATGAATCGATTGATTGGTTAACTTTTTGTTTAAAGCTAGACAACAGTAAAAACTCAAAACAGCTCTACTAACATCGGGGCGAAACGTTAACACGTTGTTGTGAATGACGATGACGAAATATCAGGTTTACAATCATCAATCTTGCTATTGATGATATGTTAACGCCTCTGGTATAATAGGTTCAAGTAAGAGCTATGTTTGATTGCAAATTTGCAAATGCCTCATGGTGGGATAGTGGCTAACGGGTTAAATGTGTATTTGTAAAAAATACATATGGGGGCTTCAACAAACCCTTAGGTGTATAGGTCAATGCTAATTTGCAAAGGTATTTGTGGGTTCGGTTGGCTGGTATCTTTTATTTTGATATGCGAACTTTAAAGTTGTTTTTCTGAAAAACGAACTTTATTTATAAAAAATAAAAGTTTGATAATGTTAATTAATATAGTGCAATAATTGTTTAAACTTTATTTTTCTGCATGTTATACATTGTAATTTAATTAAGAAAATACATTAAGGACTTTCATTCCTCTCTGCCGCCAGTGCCAACCTAGGCCCCCCAATTAGCTAACACTACATATCATTTATATCGCATATACTTTGTGATATATCTATGATCTGAAACAGAGGATTGATATATCTCGTACATGGGAATGACCTACTCCCATGGGGCTATGACGTGATTCAAAGGACTTATATTCCTCTCCGCCCGTAGTGCCCATCCTAGGCCCCCGAATTTGCTAACACTACAGTTAGCGAATACGTTAATACTACATATCATTTAAATAGCATATACTTTGTGATATATCTCTGATCTGAAACAGAGGATTGATATATCTCGTATATGGGAGTGACCTACTTCCATGAGGCTATGACGTGATGCAAAGGACTTTCATTTCTCTCTGCCCCTAGTGCCCAACCTAGGCCCCCGAATTAGCTAATACTACATATCATTTATATCCCATATACTTTGTGATATATCTCTGATCTAAAACAGGGGATTGATATATCTCGTATATGGGAGTGATCTAATCCCATGGGGCTATGACGTGATGCAAAGGACTTTCATTCCTCTCCGCCCGTAGTGCCAAATATAGGCCCCCGAATACGCTAATACTACATAACATTTATATCGCATATACTTTGTAATACATTTCTGATCTGAAACAGAGAATTGATAGATCTCGTACATGGGAGTGACCTACTCCCGTGGGACTATGTCATGATGCAAAGGACTTTCATTCCTCTCTGCCCGTAGTGCTTATTCTATTCCCTTGAATACGCTAATACTACATATCATTTATATCGCATATACTTTGAAATATATCTCTGATCTGAAACAGAGGATTGATATATCTTGTATATGGAAGTGACCTACTCCCATGGGGCTATGACGTGATGCAAAGGACTTTAATTCCGCTCTGACCGTAGTCTAGGCCCAGAATTAACCAATACTGGGAATGACCTACTACCATGGGGCTATGACGTGGTACAAAGAACTTTCATTCCTCTCTGCCCCTAGTGCCCAATCTAGGCCCCTGAATACGCTAATACTACATATCATTTATATCGCATATACTTTGTGATATATCTCTGATCTGAAACAAAAGATTGATATATCTTGAATATGGGAGTGACCTACTCCCATGGGGCTATGACATGATGCAAAGGACTTTCATTCCGCTCTATATACTTTGTGATATATCTCTGATCTGAAACAGAGGATTGATATATGTCATATATGGGAGTGGCCTACTCCCATAGGCTATGACTCGATGCAAAAAACTTTCATTCCTCTCTGCCCCTAGTGTTCAACCTAGGCCCCCGAATTAGCTAATACTACATATCATTTATATCGCATATACTTTGTTATATATCTCTGATCTGAAACAAAGGATTGATTTGTCTGGTATATGGGCATGACCTACTACCATGGGATTTTCATTCTTCTCTGTCCGTAGTGCCCAATCTAAGCCCACGAATATGCTAATACTAAGAATCTTTTATACCATATGTATTTAGAAAGGAAATTATTAATAACAAATTTAATAAATGTATTTATTAATTGCTTTATATATCATTATTTGAATTCTTATTCACTATTTTTAAGTTGAAATAAATTTTTTTCTCATATATAAAATAGTTTGGATAAATTCCATATTTGAGGTTTGTGTCTTCGCTAAAACGTATTTAACTTCACTCCCTTATTGATTATAAGGGTCCGTAACCTATTATTATAAATATTAAAAGATTCAAACAGAATGCAAATTTATTTTTCGTTTTGTGACAATTAAACAACAACCATATAAATCAATTATGATGTACAAAAATTCGTAAAACACAAAGCATATTGTTGAAGAGTTTATTCTCAATCTCCAACAAGTGTTGTGAATATGTCCTTTCCTATGATTCAAATTTCGTTGAATTTCACTGCAATCAGACTATATTTTAAATTTACAGCCGAATTTATAAACATTTATCAAAGGTTTCTAAATCAAATGTCATAGTAAAATTGTTCTATAAACATTTTATAAATTATTATGAATATATTCTTTAAACTATACAAACTATAGTTAATTCACGTGCTGGATTTGGTTTTTTTTTGTGAGACTCCATGTTTGAAAACAACAACAAATGTTCAAAATTAATATCCATAATTAACCTCAACTTCATCACACGTTAAAAGATGTTATCTTACCGAAAATGATAATTCTTATACAATATCACTACAATGAGAGTTTGTCTGGCAAAAGCAAAACGGAATTGTCTCTTGTTATTCACAATATTTATTTGTTTATTATTTTCCCGCTTTTTTAGCGATTATTTTGACATGTGAAATAAATGGAATTTAATGAATCAGAAATTTAAGATAAATCAAAACATTCGTGACTAGTTTCTGGTGATATTTACCTCCATGCAATTACAATTGACATGAGTTAATACAATTTGGCACTGAGGCACGTTCAATTCTTCGCGTGCTTCTGGTTATTATTATGAGCTTTTAATTTGATTGCGTTAGTGTTACTATTAATGTCATCACCTTAACATCATCATTATTGTCAACAACTGTTGGTCATTCATTTTTAGTGAAATACTATGAAAAACAAAACAGGTGTGAATTGCAGACAACAAAATATGGTCAACTTTCAATTACCTCTGTTTGTTATGGCTATTTACTATCTTAATTCCAAATAAATGTTGTAATAATATTAAACAATAAACTTGATATTATTATTTAATAAAAATGTTATAAAGATTAAGTTTAAAACTCAACTCAAGGTTTAGTTGCAGACCAAATAACTGACAGAAGGTCAGACATATCTAGGTTGTACTGTATTTGTGACCACAGCTGTCAGCGGTTTGGTTACATAATGTACATTATATAAATTTTTGTGTAGATTGATAACAATTAAAAAGTTGTTAATTGTTAAATAATTAGTTTTGGATTACTTTGTTATAAGTATTACAAAATATGGCTGCTGTGTAAAGAGCAAAGTTATTGATAGATAGATACATGATAAGCATTTGACACAGTTTCCAATGGGGTTGTCAACACTTGTTATCACTTTCAATTAAGGTTGATTAATTTGAATGGATTAAGCAAAATTGTGCAAGTGTTTACTATTATTGCCAGTGAGGTTAACTTAAAGTCAATGCGAATTTATAATAATTTTTGTATTGTTTACACAAAACAGCTGATTTTTGTTTGTTTTTATATATTGGAGTCTTTAGGAATTTTATTGGCATTGACATTTTGTGAGTTAATCCTTAAGAAAGACACTTGCTACTCTTGAAATTTTGAACTTTTCTTGTAGTAAATTAAAAATCAACGCTTTATCTGTCAACTAATGTCTGTTAATGCACTACTGTACCAAATACCATAACAGAACCCAGGCGGATAATAATTAAAAAAATGCTGTATTCTTAACATTTTACCACAAGCTTTACAATAATTAATAATAATGACAGCAATATGCAAATTGAGCCCCCGCCATTTAGCTTCTTTATTTCACAATTAGAATACTCGTAAAGATCATTATGGTAATTAAGTAGTTTCCATACGTTTTCAGTAGCAATAGAACTAGATTCCAACAACTAAATCAATGTAAGCCATATTTAGCGTTATAAAATATTTCTTGAAACGACAACGAAGAGTGGCCCTCAGATGTGTGGGGGTTTCCAAACCAAGCCGGTCATTTACAAGTTGAATTTTTTGATTGAAAACCTGTAAATATCAGCGAGATAAAATATCTTCGAAGGTCAGAGGGAGAAAAATTGCATTCAACTTTTGTATACAACAAAATGCAATTTTATTGCAGTGTTTCGCAAGTTAACCTATTACCTATACATCTCCACTAGATTTTCTACAAATGCAAGACAACAAAATAAACCAATAAACAAAAAACAGGTCATTTATTACAATTGGATGCTGGCGCTGAACCCCGTCTGCTGCTAGTACCCAAACATATATAACACACTTTTATAAACGAATGTCGATCAAGCGCTACACTCTTACTTTCGATGAGTACAACAACAACTGCAAGGTAACACCAAACGGACAAGGTCGTTGAGATACACAAACACACACACACGCAGCACAACTGATATCCACAGTCGTTGAAATCGAGGCTTAACACTACGGCTAATGGCAAAGCTCAAAACGGGTAAATGCGTAATCGCTTAACTTTGGAAATTTGTCAGACCAAACCATATCAAGTGGTCCAGCGGAAGATCTTATATACTCACAGATACACAGATACATTTACTAATGAACTCGTGCGACAAATAAATTCATTATACGCCTCCTACATTTCACACAGACACATATAATATTAACTCCTCTGTGTTAAGGTATTTACGCATGCGCAATAGTTGAAAAACCCGCATTCAAAGAGAAAAAAATATGACTGTCACGATGACGCATCTAAAATATTTCGCTAAACCCTAACTATTATTTTAGTTGGCATTATCACAACTATGTCTGTCGGCTTTACCAAACAACGGGTCTGCAAACGATATCGTAATATATCAAATTATTCATTGTAATTTTCTACTCGAGGCGCGCGCAGTGGTCCTATTGTCACTTTTAACGGGGTCTCTGTTAAATCATTTTGTTGTAGATTGCACAATTTGTGTCATGCCGATTTTAGACCAATTTAGTTAATGACTTGTAAACATTTTGAAAATTAAGTACGCTTGGCACAGTGGGGGGAATATGAAAATATTTGTTGGACATTTTTTTAAAATTGTACAGACGGCCGACAATATGATGTAATTAAGGCGAGAACTATACGTGCTAAACTGAACACGTTTTAGGGTTTACGCTATTTTATGAATTTTTCTAATAAAATTTGTCCGAAAAATATAATTTTATGTTACAATTTTTGAGATAAATCCAAAACTATTGATCAGGGTAAAAATAATGATAAACAGGTTTTAAAATAAAAATTAGAAAAATGTGGTGCGTTTATTAATACAGTCGGACAAATGGTTCATCTGTTATGCTATGGATATTTTTACTACAAAAATTAAAAAAAAAACTCAACTATTTCTGTAATCGTGTGACCATAATAAAACCAGTTCATGAATTTCATTCAGGTGAACTGGGTGATAAATACCCCCACCCTATGCCTGATATTGTTTAACTCTCCTGTTATTGAAATCGACCGATTTGTAATTTAAATTACTTATATATTATTATTTGCTTGCTTGTGGAGCGTAGACGGCTGAAGATTGGACTTTCTGTCGAATGTCAAGATGAAACATATAGTAACTAGGGTGTTCAAAACCGAAACCGAAAAACCGTAAACCGGTTTTTTTATTTAAAACCGTATGCCGGTTTTTGCAAAAATGCCATTTTCGAATAACCGGTTTAACCGAGTTTTTTCCTTCGGGTACTCGGTTTTTTTTAAATTAGTTTGAAATTGAATTTTTAAATTTTACAAAGCTTCTAAAAGCATTCTTGTTTATAAAATGTAAACAGATTTTTCTAAATTTATTTGAAATTTTATTTTAAAATTTTCCAAAGCTTCTAAAAAAATTCTCGTTTATAAAACGTTAAAAGTTTTTTCTAAATTAATTTGAAATTGAATTTTACAATTTTACAAAGCTTCTAAAAACATTTTGATTTATAATATGTAAAAGGATTTTTCAAAATTAATTTAAAATTGAATTATAAAATTTTACAAAGCTTCTAAAAACATTGTTGTTTATAAAATGTTTAAAGGTTTTACTAAATTAATTTGAAATTGAATTTAAAACTAAAAACATTCTCGTTTACAAACATTGAATACCCTAATTATATGTATTAGGACCGGAAAATATCCTTCAAGCTAATCCTGTGTAAAGTAGTCTAAAAAGGCGGAAACGATGGAATTAGCTAACGAGCTTTTAAAAGATTTTGTCCTGCAATTTCCCCAACAACGGCAGAATCTAATAATAGTTCAGATTGTGAGATGGGGGAATCTCCTAATGGCAGGACAGGACAATACAGGACAATAAATAACATCCAAAATCCACCAGTGAAAACAAATTGCAATGACACAAGCCTATATGATCATTTCTATTTTTATAGATTTAATAAAAGGACAGAAAAGCTCAACATCCTTCTAATCGATCATTTGTCAATAAATCCTACTTCCACTATAAGTGAGCGCGTGTTTTCTGTATCAAGCTTTATAAAAACGAAACAGAAGAATTGACTCAAAATTTAACACTTAAATTGCATATTATTTCTTAAATACTATTTTAACCATTACGAAAGTTTCAGTCGGGTAAGCCGACTTACATACACCCTTACCCTCAGTAAAACATATAATTTTCTAGTATATTGATATCATTACTTGATTTCTAAAGTGGGCGTGGGAGGTACAAGAAGGGGCGCGGATAGACAAAGTTTTTTCTTCAAACCTTTATCCTAATTTAACTTTAATAAATACAGAATTTGGGCCCGATCACGTTGGGTGTATTGATATTACTACTCCATCTCTAAAGTGGGCGGAATAGTACATTTGTATGGGAGGTCTCAGATGGGGCGTGGCTAGACTTAAAAACTTTATCCTGATTTAGCTTTACTAAATACAGAATTTGGACACGATCACGTTGGATGTATTGATATTACCACTCCATTAAACCAAATTATTTTTTTTATAAATATTTTTAACTTTTTAGGAAAAAACCGAAAAAAACCGGTTAAACCGATTTTCTTTCAAATGCTGTATTCGAAATCCGATTTTTCTAAAAAATCAATTTTTCGAATATGTCGGAAACCGGGTTTCTCAAAAAAGGAGGTATTTGAACACTATATTAGTAACACTGTAGAAAGGTTACCGCCAACAAATGTTTGGAAAGGGTATTTTTTTGGGCGTCGGGAGTGTGATGAAAGGTAAAGCTTCTGATCGGTTTAGCTTGGTAAACCCAAAGTGATCCTTGCCAATTGCACTTCAAGTCTACTCACAGAGCTCCGTATTCGTCGCACTACTGCGGACGGTGTACCTCCACGTGGTGACGCCTGAAAACGTGCCTTTGACACCCCTCAGAGCGCGGCTAACTGTGAGGGTCGAAACCTAAAACCCAAGCACGTCGGCTCAGAGTGAGTAATACCCTGGTCAACGTCTGACCCAGAACGGGCGGCTGTAATAGAATCCTGACAGAAGGAGAAAACAGCGACGTGGTGCGTTGGGCCTGCAACCCGCCAATGAAAAGAAGTAAGAACATAATAAAATGGACACCCCAAAATATTGACGACCACCGCAAACGAATTAAGGACCATGATTTGAGGATATGCACCTGGAATGTTAGAATACTGTATAGGCCAGGTGCCTCCATCCAACTGACCGAAGTCCTCGAAGAATACAAGGCTAACATAACCGATTTACAGGAAATCCGGTGGACGGGACACGGGTTCTCGCTCATGGAGACGTGCGAAGTCTACTATAGTGGCCATGCCGACAAGCACGATTTTGGATGTGGATTTGTGGTTGGCGAGAGATTGCGACACCTAGTCTCACGGTCCAACCCGGTGTGTGGACGATTAGCCACCATATGAGACAAAGTTTTTCCACATAACACTCATATGTGCCCATTAGGTTGATTCTTATTTGGCAAAAAAAAATGTTTTTGGAATTTTTCATGGGCCAAGTTAAAATTTTATTAAGACGTACAAAAAAACTCTATGTGAATTTTTTTAATTTTTTTCTTAAAGGTTTAGGGGTCGCTACCGGGGTTCGAAATTCAAAATTTTACCGTCATCCTGAGGGATAAGCTGAATAACTCGAGTAAACCTTAACTGATCCTTATGAAAATTTTTCAGTATTAATAATTTCTATAACGAAGTTATGGAATTGTAAATGGGCAGAATTGCCCCACCCCTTCTGGTACCTCCCATACAAAATTACCTATTTTTTGATAATTAATATTTCTCCCATAACTTTCAAACGGGCAGATGGATAGCATTTAAACTTGGTCAGTTTAATTACCTTTTAATAACAGATAAACCCCCCGAAAATCAAAACCTTTTTCACACCCCTTCTGGTACCTCCCATACAAATGACCGAATTAACCCCCATATTTTTACCTACATATCTTTTTAGTAAAAATACTGAATTAAATAAAATTTTGTGTGAGATGAACACATGCAAAAGTTTGACTCGTGAGTGAATATGGACTATATCGGCCAACCCCTTCTGGTACCTCCCATACAAAATTACCTATTTTTAACCAAATTATTTTTTACCAATAATTTCCAAACGGACAGCTGGATGGCATTTAAACTTGGCCAGTTCAATAACCTTGTAATAACAGATAAACCCCCAGAAAATCAAAACCTTTGCCACACCCCTTCTGGTACCTCCCACACAAATGACCGAATTAACCCCCATATTTTTACCTACATATCTTTTTAGTAAAAATACTGATTTCAATAAAATTTTGTGTGAGATGAACACATGCAAAAGTTTGACTCGTGAGTGAATATGGACTATATCGACCAACCCCTTCTGGTACCTCCCATACAAAATTACCTATTTTTAGACAAATTATTTTTTACCAATAATTTCCAAACGGACAGCTGGATGGCATTTAAACTTGGTCAGTTTAATAACCTTGTAATAGCAGATAAACCCCCAGAAAATCAAAACCTTTGCCACACTCCTTCTGGTACCTCCCATACAAATGGCCGAAATAACCACCATATTTTTACATACATTTTTTGTAAGTATGCTGAATTCATTTATATTTTGCTATAGATATACGCTTATTGTAATTTTATTAATGCTTATCTTAAATATAAATCTAGTTTAATGAATGTTATTAGATATTCAACATAGATAATGCAACGCTATTGTCTCGCCCCCCTCCACTAATTTGCAGTCCAACTTTAGAATTTTTACAGTAAAGTTAATATGAAATGATTTATTTCAAATTTGTTCATCAGTTTTTGTTGTATTATTACTTAAAAAGGAACATTTCGAAAATAAAAATTAAATTAAACAGTTAAAAAATAATATTAAAATAAAAATTTAATATATTAATATTAAACATGAATTCATTGCATGAAAAACTTAACATTAAAAAATATTGACTTTAGAATTTATCTCAAGCTCAAGACCAGGGGTTTTGAATGATATTCTCATAATGCCAGGCAGTCTGTACAGCTGTTTTGAATTCAGCCACGAATCTATTCACGAAAATATAATTATAAACAACTGTATTACTGCTTACAATTTTCTTTAAATTTGAAAATATTGTAAAATATTATTTACACATGGTAGATTTTTTTTTGATCTTTTTTTTTTCTAAATTCTTTCACCAATAATAATAGGAAATACTTCTGTTCTCCATAATGTGTATGCAATTTATTGTATTCCTGCATCAAGGCCACTCCGTGTTCAGCAATATCATTAACAACCTTCAACCTAGACCGAACTAATTTTTTACTTAATTTGCATCTTGCTCCCAATCTTCAACATTTTAGGAAACCCGATTTAATACCCGTTATGCTGAAAAATCTAAGAGTATTGTTGGATACAAAATGCTCAAGACTTTTGGAATGTAGTAGTTTTCCATCCACTGTAACTCGTTTTTCTGGATTATCTACTCCTTCTATGTTTAAAGCATTTACCATCTTCTTAATTTGATGAGAAACTTTGTCATCAAAAATGCAAATCCAACTAGCTCTTCCTAAAAATACCAGAGATGACCTATAATTTTTTTTAAGGCTATTGCCGCTGTCTCTTTATTAATTGTTGCATAAGACTTCAAGTCTTTTAATAACTGGAGGTCATTTCTTGAAGCAGAAGGCCCAGAAGTGGATTCAAACCAAAATTTAAGGTAAATATTAATTATAAAACTGCAAACATCTTGTATTCCACATAATTCGCTTTTGTTTAACTTGAACTGCTCTCTGAATAAATATATTTTAAAGGAATATATTACCTTAGCCTTCCATCTAGCACGGTGAAGACCTGCTGGTGCTCTGAAGAATATTTGTGTTTTTGGAACATCCCTCAGAATATTATTGTCAGCTTAAGTAGCTCTTTGTAGTCCTCTCGTGGCTGAAACTCTTTAAGCTGATTTTCGGCAAAACAAATAGCATTCGCAAAATTCTTTACTTATCTTAATATGAGATCATCCGATATGGCAGATTTAAAATTGGAATGATCAACTTTTGTCCAGGCATTTTTAAACATCTTAAAAAGTAATATTACAGGACCGGTTGATATTCCCGAAATACAATGCATAAATCATATTATATGACTTCTACGTTTAAAACTTTTTAGTTAACCTATGAAAAAAATCAACATTTTCTGTCAAATAAGTAGCATAAATATGTAAAACTATGAGGGTGAATTCGGTCATTTGTATGGGAGGTACCAGAAGGGGTGTGACAAAGGTTTCGATTTTCTGGGGGTTTATTTGTTATTACTAGGTAATTAAACTGACCAAGTTTAAATGCCATCCAGCTGTCCGTTTGGAAATTATTGGTAAAAAATTATTTGTCTAAAAATAGGTAATTTTGTATGGGAGGTACCAGAAGTGGTAGGCCGATATAGTCCATATTCACTCACGAGTCAAGTTTTTGCATGTGTTCATCTCACACAAAATTTTATTGAATTCAGTATTTTTACTAAAAAGATATGTAGGTAAAAATGTGGGGGTTAATTCGTTCATTTGTATGGGAGGTACCAGAAGGGGTGTGACAAAGGTTTTGATTTTCTGGGGGTTCATCTGTTATTACAAGCTAATTAAAGTGACCAAGTTTAAATGCCATCCAGCTGTCCGTTTGGAAATTATTGGTAAATAATAATTTGTCTAAAAATAGGTAATTTTGTATGGGAGGTACCAGAAGGGGTTGGCCGGTATAGTCCACATTCACTCACGAGTCAACTTTTTGCATGTGTTTATCTCACACAAAATTTTATTGAATTCAGTATTTTTACTAAAAAGATATGTAGGTAAAAATGTGGGGGTTAATTCGGTCATTTGTATGGGAGGTACCAGAAGGGGTGTGACAAAGGTTTTGATTTTCCGAGGGTTTATCTGTTATTACAATGTTATTAAACTGACCAAGTTTAAATGCCATCCAGCTGCCCGTTTGAAAGTTATGGGAGAAATGTTAATTATCAAAAAATAGGTAATTTTGTATGGGAGGTACCAGAAGGGGTGGGGCAATTCTGCCCATTTACAATTCCATAACTTCGTTATAGAAAATATTAATACTGAAAAATTTTCATAAGGATCAGTTAAGGTTTACTCGAGTTATTCTGCTTATCCCTCAGGATGACAGTAAAATTTTGAATTTCGAACCCCGGTAGCGACCCCTAAACCTTTAAGAAAAAAATTAAAAAAATTCACATAGAGTTTTTTTGTACGTCTTAATAAAATTTTAACTTGGCCCATGAAAAATTCCAAAAACATTTTTTAAGACTCACCCTAGTGCCCATGCTCCGACAGAAGAGAAAAGCGATTAAGACAAAGAAGAGTTCTACGAGAGCCTAGAAAATGTAAATGACAGTAGCCCGAGCCATGACATCGAAATTGTACTAGGCGATTTTAATGCTAAAATAGGCAGGGAGACCGCATTTGAGCCTACCATCGGAAAATTCAGTCTGTTCACTAAATCGTCCGTCTTATTAGACGGAAAAAGAAGGAGCTGAAGAAGAGACAGGATGATTGCACAGAGTTGCTCTGAAGTAGAGGGGAAGCCCGAAAATTCTACAAGAGAGTTAAGAGAATGCGTGGAACAGGGTTGCCCTCCTGCAAGGACAGCGATGTCTAGTGACGGACCCGGATAACGTTCTGAACATATGGAGAGAACATTTCAGAAATCTGCTGGATACAGACACCTCTCCAGAAGACCCCGCTCCAATCCATGAGGATGGTAATAACCAGGGCAACCGGAAATATGCTACAGCATGTTTTTTTTACAACGAGATATTAACAAATGGGTAATGTATTTACACGTTTCATGGTCCTACAAGTGTTTTGAGATCTATTTGTTAGAGCATATTTTGACATATTTTACCCATAACGTCATATTTCGGGAAATTTTAGTTTTAGGAGCATAATTTAAAAAAAACCTCCTTTTTTAAAGCATAATTTATATTTTTTAGGTCATAATTTTTCAAAAATATCCATTTTTAAGCATATTTTGTGTTTTTGACATTATTTTTTTGTTCGTATAAACAAGTGTCTTTGCAACTTTGGTTTTGTAAAATGTAACAGCCAAATCATGTTTTACACAACTGTGAAATGTTAAACGTTTATTAATCTTTTAACGCGTTTTCTTATTCAATAAGTAAACACGACATAAAAAAGAGGTGCTTTTCAACCACCACCGATTACGACCCTGGACATAATGCCTAAAGCTAATCCGATAAAAGCAGCAAATCTAAAGGCGGTTGTAGAAAAGTTTCCAAGACTTACGAGCTGATGGTGGATTCCTCTATTCTAAAATCTGCAGCAAAGTTATTGCAGAAAGTCGCAGATTTCAAGTGAAGCAACATGCGGAAAGCGGCAAAGTTATTCAACTAAGTCATAGAAGTGAAAATAAGCAGACCAAACAATTATTTTTGCCAGAATGTTCCGGTAGACTTTAAAAAGAACATGATTTTCAAGAAAAAACTGTGCCGAACTATTGCTAATTTGAATAAGTTATTTTTAAAAGCTCCATGTAGAGAGGAACTTTTTCAAGAAATGTTTCCAGACCTTCCATTACGCCCAGAAGCTATAACAACACGATGGGTAACATGGTTTGAAGCAGTTAACTATTATGCCAACAATTATGAAGACATTTTATAGGTCCTAAGTGCATTAAACGATGAGGATGCACAATTCATTAAAACTTCAAAGGATGTGTTGACAGACCCCCAAACTAGATCTGACTTGATGTATATTGCTTCAAATTACGGTTTTATTGCAAAACATATTAAAAATTTGCAAACATCAGGTCTGACGCTTATTGAACAAGTTCAGGTGAATGAAGACACTTTTAAATTGATAGATAACACAGTGCAAAACATTTTTTCGGGGGTGAACCAAACCAATATCAAACGATAGCATTTGACGTCAGTAAAAAAACCCTAAACTCCATTTTGCTCCAATACGTCGCAAATTTTTTTACAGTGGTTTAAAGTTTAATTTTTTTGGCCAAAATGAAAAATCATCTGTAAAAATACGTTTGGGGTATTTCATGTCTTCGGAGACCTATATTAAAACAATCAGGGGAATATTTTCTCGGAACATTTTAACCCTCCAGCTCCCACCCGTATAGGACATTTTTGGCCCAATTTTGAAAAACTGTTTAAAAGTCAACTTTGGACGGAGGTTAAGGATTAGAATATTCTATAGAAATATTCTCCGGAAAACTTCACTAGGAGTCACTGAAAACAAATAACCTCTATGAGTCAAAGGTTCCAAAATAAAATCAAAATGTAATGTTAAAAAGTCTATTTTCAGGCAGACAGTGCAACGCACTTTTTCGGGAGTGAACCAACAAAACCCTAAACTACATTTTGCTCTAATAAGTCACAATTTTGGTTTATAGTAGTTTAAAGTAAGATTTTTTTGGTCAAATGTCAAATAAAAGAAAATGATAAATCATGTGTAAAAATAGATTTGGGATAGTTCGTGACTTCGAAGACCTACATTAAAATTTTCCGGGGAATATTTCCTCGAAAATATTTATTTCTATTTTATTTTACTCAACATTTGTGTATGTAAATTTTTCAAAACTACTAACAAAGTCTGAATTTAAAATAATATTGTTTTTTTTTTTTTAATTTTTAAGTTTTTTTTTTATTTTTAATAAAAATATTTCTAATTCATATAAAAAAAATGTATGACTTTAATTTTTTAGGGCATGTTTTTGTGGATTTTTAGGTCATATTTTGCCATTTTTCAGGTCATATTTTATGCGCCTAAAACACTATTTTTAGGGCATATTTCCGGTTGCCCTGGTAATAACTGTCCACCTCCAAGCCAGAGCGAGATACACGTGGCAATATGCCGCCTTAAAAATAACAAAGCGGCTAGAACCGATGGTCTCCCGACTGAATTGCTTAAGACAGATGGAGAGGAGCTGTTGAGGATCAAGCATAAGCTCATGGAGAACATCTGGCTGAGTATGCCCGGAGATTAGAGTCTCAGTCTGTTATGTCCCATATCGTAGTGAGTGTAAGAACTACCGTGGAAAAAGCCTATTACCAATTGCGTATAAGGTCCTTTCGAGCATATTGTGTGAATGTCTAAAGCCAATTGTAGAAAAACTAATTGACCTTATTAGTGCGGCTACGACGGATCAAATATTCACTTTACGACAAATCCTGGAAACAAAACTCATGAAAACCAGATCGACACCTACCACCTCTTTGTCGACTACAAAGCTGCCTTCAACTCTCCGATAAGGAATAGGCTTTATGAGGCTATGTCTGAGTTTGGTATTCCTGCAAAGTTAATTCGACTTTGCAAATGTATCTTGGAAAAACACAAAATCCTCGGTTGTGATTGGTAAAGATCACTCTGAACCAGTCAGCACAGAAAGAGTTCTCAGGCAGGGCGACAGCTTGTCCTGTACACTATTTAATTTAGTTAAGGTGACGAGAAAAGCTGGTGTCAACATGTATGGCACTATATTTCACAAGAGCCACATGCCACTAGCCTATGCCGATGATATAGACATCTTTGGCCGAAATCTGCGGGATGTTACTGCAGAATTCTCATCACTAGAAAAGGAGGCAGTCAAAACTAAAATTATGATTTCGACGAACAAAGAGTCCTGTCGATGGGGACGCACCGTCATTGCTAAAAATTATAGTTTTAAGGTAGTAGATGAGTTAACATACCTCGGATCTTCCATCAACAAGAAAAATAACATCAGCCAATAAATTTTGAGGAGAATGGTGCTCGCAAATAGATGTTTTACGGACTTCGGCAGTACTTTAGACACTCCTCCTTATCTCGAGATACTAAGAAACTGCTGTACCAGGTGTTAATTTTACCCGTTCTGTTGTATGCCGCCGAATCGGAGGTGCTTACGACAACGGACATACAAAACCTGGGACTATTCGAGTGAGAAGTACTCCGAAAAATATATGGAACTATCTGTGTCGACGGCGACATCGACGTAGGTTAAAGAGTCAGAATCCAACGACTTCGATGGCTGGGACTTGTTGCCAGGATGGATGTAAATGCTCCAGCGAGAAAGGTGTTTGCAGGGGAACCTGAAGGACGACGCAGAGCAGGGAGACTCCCTATTAAATTTATTTTTCATATCTACTGATTACAGACCCAAGTATGAGATGCCCATGGCCATAAACCACCGTGGTTTAACATATTTTTATTCATTTTTATTCATCAATCGGTATATGTAGTTAAAGCTTACAGCTGACGTTTACATTCGTCTATAATTGTAAACGCCGTTGTGTGAGTCTAAAAATAGAAAGCGAGTTCGTTCACAATATTGCGTCTAGTTCTCCTATATCTAATTCATGGGGTGTAAAGAGAAAAGCAAGTTTTTTTAAAGAGATGTCTTACGCACTATTGATACGATCGGAATATGTCATCATAGTGCTTAATTTTATAGAGTTCTTAGTAAGCTGGATATTATTAAAAATATGATTTGAAATTTCTTCGACAACATTTCGGATACAATTTTCCATTTCTTATCAAAATAAAAATCGTTAAAACTTCTATACATAGTCTCCCACAGTGTGTCGGCCAATGAAATGACCACCAGCAAGTGTTTTAATCAATAATTTATATGGCTGTCTGTACATGTCCCCCAGTTTGGTCAATAACCCCAAACATAGACTTAGCAGCCAACAAAAGCAAAACCGATAGAAAACTGCATTTGCTAAACTCACACACAAGTAGTGGGAGTAACAATGACACTTACCCAGTTGGAAGCAAATGTAAAGTCAGCGTTTTGTTACACCTCCCTAACACTCCCTGTCACGGCACAGCGATTGTATCAAATATCACAACAAAAATGTTGTACTCACGAAACCGTAAACCGTGATATAAATTACGTACAACCCACAAACGACTGACTAGAAAAAGCACGTGCACTACTTCAAGATACGTAGTAGCTCTATCGCTGAAATAAATTACAAATTCAATTCGAGTACTCATACGGAAGTTTAAATTTTTGCAAATCAAAAAAAAAATACCGAACAGCCGCCGAATAACAGTAAACAATTTAAGTAAGTAGGATAGGATACAAAATATGAAATATTTCTAAAGAAAAAAAAATATTAATTGTTTTCATTGACCAATATGTTACAAATGGCACAAGTTACATGTATGGGGGATTTCATGTCAAGTGACCCAACTTTTGAAATCGATGTCTTGAGATCGGGATAAAATTTGCACCAAGGTTAGTCCAATTGGACAGTAGTTTAGACACAATTTTTCAACAAGATCGGTCAAGAACTTTCTGAGATAAAGGGGGTCAAAATTTAAAATTTTGGCCAGCCATGTGTTTTTTCTCATCCTTGTTTGTCCCAAACAGATCAGAAGGCTATTTTTCCAAGCTTCTAAAAAATATGTGTCAAAATAAATGTTTTGTAAATCAAAACAACGCTTTTTCAATTTTTAAAATATGCACTATTTTGAATTTTTCCCTATTTGTGTGTTTCTAGAACCTGAAAAACAAAACATACTGATAAACTAGACAAATCAATCTATCAGACGGTATGTAACATACCTTACTATAATTGCATACTCTCGATATTGTATTACCCAAAATATGTTAACATTAGAAATAATATCAGGAATTTTTGACTTTTTGTGACAAATTCAAAAACTTTTTTGAATTTTTTTCATATTTGTGCCCATTTTTATATCCACACCCTACGGGTAGGAAGGTATATATCATTTGATACGACCCAAAAGTGTAACACACAGAAGGAGTCACTTTAGACGCTAGGTTTATTTGAAACAAATTCGATTCATGTCTGGCTGTCCTTCTGGTAAACACGATAACTTTCGAAAGACGCAACCAAATGTTTTGAAATTATGCACGAGTTAATATTTCCTCAAAACTATTTACGGTATTGCAAATGGGCTACATGGCCCGCCCCCTCTGTTACCTCACATACAAATTCATCATTCCGCCCACTTTAGAAATCGAGTAATAATATAAATACAGCCAACGGGATTGTACCCAAAGTAATTATGCTATTACAGGATAAAGTTTTCCCAAGTCTAACCACGCCCCCTTTGGTACCTCTTTAGAGATGGAGTAATAATATTAATAAATCCAACGCAATCGTACCCAAATTCTTTATTTAGTTAAGCTATATGAGGATAGTGTTTTGGAGAAAAAACTGGAAGTCTAGCCACGCCCCATCCGGATCCTCCAATACCCATCTGGTACCTCCCACTTTAGAAATCGGTGAATATTATTAATCGGTCGTGCCCAAATTTCGTATTTAGTAAAGCTCAAGCAGGATAAAGTTTTTGAGAAAAAAAAACTGGAAGTCTAGACATGCCCCTTCTGGTACCTCCCGTACCACTTCGCACACTTTAGAGATGGAGTAATAATATCGATACACTCTACACGATCGTGTCCAAATTCTGTATTTTGTTAAGCTGTAACAGGATAAAGTTTTGGAGAAAATTGGGCGTAAAGAGGTAAACATCTACCAAAAGACCCCAAACGGCCTTAGAAACGCCCCTGGAGGGCTGTAATGTGTAAAATGTATTTTGCGAAGCTAGCTGATAGACGTAGCCGATATGAATGAATCGTCCCAAACTTTTTCTCTGTGTAAAATTTCAAGACATTCAGACCAAAAGAAATTTGTATTGTAATTCCATATCACAATCAATACTAAACAAAATTAATTTTCTCTCATGTTCAAATTTTTTAACACATTTTTGCTGTGGTTGGCATTGGAAATATGCTTGGTAGACAATTTCCTAGAAGTAAGTTTCCGATGTAAACAAACATATTAAATTTAAACAATCCGATTCGAGAATGATATCATTATCGAATCATATATCATTCGCATTTTATCCAAGAACGATACACGTCAACGAATCGGGCGTGATATCGCGAGCGGGAGAAAATCCACCTTCGTTCTAGAATCGTAAAAGCGATTATTTTACGAATAAAAAAAAATTATTATATTACGAATAATAATAACGAGTTCCTCTCAAGTTGCAAAATCTATAAATCATCATTAGTTATATTCTCTTCTGAGGTTATGAAGATTTTTTTATAGCGAGGTAAAAAAAATCGCTTTTACGATACGTTAACGTATGACTTGAATAATTTTTAAAATTATATCGGAGTTTTATTGGTTTTACGATTAGTAAACGAATCGCTTTTACAATTCGTTTGCGAATGTTCACCAGTGATTCTACAATGTTATGCCAACGAATCGTTAGCGAATCATCCATCGCCATATGGTTTGCCGGTTATCTACAAAAACACCTCCCACATATATAAAAAAATACCTCCGGAATAAACTTTCCTCCATGAAACTTGTCGCATATGACATATGTCACTGGATGTCATTTTCGAAAGTCTCTTTTTTGCATTCGTCCAGGAAATGGAAATTTAATAGTTTTGCTACTTTCAGTTAAGCATATCTTTTGCTGCAATCTCTGCAAAAACTATTTGCATTTACACAATACTACACTGCACATAAATTGCTGCAACAAAAAAGTAAACAAATTACTCAAACTGCAACAAAATCACTGCAAATTTTATTATTTACCCGAATTTGTGAAAACCAAAACAAAAACAATAGAGCGATTTTGTGTTAATTGTCTATTTACTCCACGGAGCTCTGTTATAAAGTCAGCTTTGGGATGGATGGCTTACAGACATCCATCTACTACTTAACAGACGACAACAACAATAAACTGACATTTTTGTGTTGTTTAGCGTCACGCAACATAATTTCTTTCTTGTGATGTTTTCAATTATGAGTCGTACACACACACACACACAAACAGACTTGATTGACATACATACAAACATAATTATGGCCAAATGAACTTTTATTTTCATTAGCATTATTTATCATTCATCATATTCATAGGGGGGAATGTATTTCTTTGTATAATTTTTTTTCCTCCAATTTGGCAATAAAGAAAAGACAATAGACGTCAAAAAGACAATTATATAATGTTTGGGTCATTATATAGTCGGGGGGTATTGTGTTTCTGCATGTAGGTACATTTAAGTGTGAGCGGACAAATATGGGTTCACAGTCATATAATTATTTACATATATGCCTATTAGTTATACAATCATACATACAAACATACTACATACATACTACTTTTTGTGCTAAAAAAAATCAAAACAAAACTGTTTAATCAGCTTGCTGAATACGTCGGTTTTCGGCCTGGATCGGTTTTCTGGCTTTTGTTAATTGGCAATTCTGTGTTGAAAAGAAATAAGTGCTTAAGTCGACTTAAGCAAAAATTTTATTATTTTTTATTTTTGTACATAGCTCCTTGAATTAAATAAATTCTGAATTGGAATGAACAACAATGTGTTCCTTAATTAGCAATGATTCGATGGATAACTTTCACTTATACTAGAATTCACCATAAGTTTTTAAAAATAAGGTGTAAACTTGGAAAGTGCTCTCCTGCAAAATCTGACTCAAGCAGTTCTTCCTTTTCACCACAGAATTCTTGTCGAAAACTGTAGTTTTGCCTTTGGTGTTAAAGTGTCTAGGAAAATAGGCGTCGATTGTAATATGTAATAGTACAATTAATACACTGTAGGTGGCTTGACGACCCCCGTAAACGATATAAGGACCATGATTTAAGGATATGCACCTGGAATGTCCGAACTCTATACAGAGATGGTGCCTCTATCCAACTGGCGGATGTCCTCGACAAATACAAGGCTGACATCACAGCCATACAGGAAATGAGATGGACGGGACAGGGATGCACACGACGGAAGGACTGTGACATCTTTTACAGCTGCCATACAGAAAGACACGAATTTGGATGTGGTTTCATAGCCGGCAAGAGACTTCGACAACTGGTCTCGCGGTTTAACCTGTAAGTGACCGTATAGCCACCATTCGCATCCGGGCGAAATATTTTAACATTACGCTGATTTGTGTACACGCCCCGACGGAAGATAATGACGATGGCATCAAAGATGCATTCTATGAGCGCCTGGAGGATATATATGACCGCTGCCCCGCACGTGACATTAAAATTGTTCTGGGAGATTTTAATGCATAAATAGGAAGGGAAGATGCTCTTGGTTCAGCAGTCGGAAAATTCAGTCTACACAACAACACCTCCGATAACGGATTCAGACTGGTAAGTTTCGCGTCGGCAAGAAACATGGTTGTGGGTGGAACCAGATTCCCGCAAAAAGATATCCACAAGGCAACCTGGATATCTCCCGATCAAAGTACAAGAAATCAGATTGATCACGTGGTAATTGATGGAAGGCATGTCTCAAGCGTTATGGACGTGCGTGTGATGCGCGGTGCAAATATTGACTCGGATCACCACCTAGTTGCAGCCAAGGTACGCACACGATTAAGTAGAGCTAAAAACACTCGTAATCAAACGCAAAGGAAGCTAGACATCACAAAGCTGCATACCACTGAGATAGCCAATGCCTACTCTAACCAACTCTCTCAATTACTCCATACAAATCCCCCTAGTTCTGATGTTCCCGACATGCAGTGGCAGCATATTGCGAATTCTATGACCACTGCCGCAACAACCGTACTGGGTTGTGAAAAACCACGCTCAGACAAGCCCTGGTACTATGATGAATGTCGCGAAATGTCTGAGGAAATGGATGCTGCATACAAGGCAAAACTGCAGCCAATGGCGACGCGTGCGGTGACGGATCGTTATAAAGAGAAAAGGAGGGAGATGAAACGCCTGTTCAGACGGAAAAAGCGTCTGTGGAAGAAAAGAGAGAGCCAGGATATCGAAAACTACAGGGATAGAGGTGAGGCCCGAAAGTTCTACCAAAAGGTAAAAAGCAAAGGTTTTGGAACAGGGATCCCCACCTGTAAGGACAGAGCCGGAAATCTGGTCACGGACACTCAGAGTGTGCTGCAAATATGGAGGGAACACTTTCAATTTCTTCTCGTTCCCGAAGGCAGCATAAGTGACGAAATCACACCAATCATCGACGATGGAGTAGACTGTCCATCACCGAGCCAAAACGAGATCAGCACGGCAATTGCATGGTTTAAAAACAACAAAGCTGCTGGAGCCGATGGACTACCGACAGCAGTTTTTAAAACCGTCGGCGATGACCTGGTAACATGCATGCACCGATGATTGGAATCTGAGTGTCCTATGTCCCGTGCTTAAGAAAGGCGATCCTAGTGTGTGTACCAACTATCGCGGGATTAGCCTTTTACCCATAGCATACAAGGTCCTGTCTAGTGTGTTATGTGAAAGACTAAATCCCCTTCTGGCGAACCTGATTGAACCTTATCAGTGTGGCTTTAGACCTGGTAAATCCACCACCGACCAGATATTCACGCTACGACAAATAATGGAGAAGACCCAAGAAATGCAGATCGATACCTACCATCTGTTCATCGATTACAAAGCTGCATTTGACAGTCCGATACGACAGAAATTGTTGGATGCTATGGCTGAGTTTGGTATCCCCGCAAAGCTAATTCGACTCTGCGGGATGACACTGACTGACACGAAGTCTTCAGTGAAAATTGGCAAAAATCTGTCAGAGCCATTTTCTACCAAGCGAGGCTTTAGACAAGGCGATAGTCTGTCCTGCGATCTCTTTAACATCGTAATGGAGATGATCATGCGGAAAGCAGCAGTAAACAGGAATGGCACGATATTTAACAAAAGCCACATGTTGCTCGCGTATGCTGATGATATCGATATTATTGGACGTGGATTGCGAGATGTTACTGCGGCTTTTTCGAGCATTGAAAAGCAGTCGGCCGAAGTGGGTCTGGTGATAAACGAGGACAAAACCAAGTTATTTGTTTCAACGAACAAAGAGTCCACTCGTCTGGGACGCTGCGTGAACGTTGACAACTATTACTTTGAAGTGGTAGATGATTTTGTCTACCTTGGCTCCGCCATAAACAAAAATAATAATGTCAGCCTCGAAATCAAAAGACGAGTATTGATCGCAAACCGCTGCTACTATGCGCTAAGCAAGCGATTTAACGACAAAGCGCTCTCTCGAAGAACAAAGATCCAGCTCTACCAGACTCTGATCCTACCTGTCTTGCTCTACAGCGCAGAATCGTGGGTAATGACACAAGCGGATCAATCTATTCTGGGAGTCTTCGAGAGAAAAATACTCCGCAAAATATTTGGACCCATCATCGTGAACGGCGAGTACCGTCGTCGAATGAATCATGAGCTGTATGAGCTGTACGACATCGACGTGGTCAAGCGCGTTCAAATAGACCGAATGCGCTGGCTTGGACACGTTGTACGAATGGACGAAAACGCTCCGGCTCGAAAAGTCTTCGGCAATAAACTCGATAGGCGGCGCAGGAGGGGGCGATCAAAACTCCGATGGATGGACCAGGTGACGGAAATGTTAAGTAAGCTTGGTATGACAAACTATCTACGGAGCGCAAAAGACCGAAGCGCTTGGAATGGTTTTCTACGTGTGGCTACTGATAGATGAATTTCTGCTGTTGCTGCCAGTAAAGAAGAAGAAGAAGGTGGCTTGGAACATGTTTGTTTTAATAAAATTAATATGTGTGTTTCTTATAGATATATGACAGTCAAAATTGTTGTATTTTTACTTTGTATAAATTCTACTTGTTTAAATTAATATAAAACCGATTTTTATAAGTGGGTCACTTTGCGGAGGAGGTGCCAGCACAATACTATATGTCGTATTAAGAGAATGGCACAGTCGTTCTGGTATTTGTCAAATTATAATAATACAAATAGGCATGTTTAGTTTTCCACCAAGTAGTTCCCTTAAAACGAAAAAATTGTTAACCCTTACTTATTAACATGTCATTATTTTCTATATAATTGTTATTTTACAAAATGTTAATTTCATATTCCCGCCTATGTTGCGCCTTAATAAAATTTGCCATAGTTCATAAAACTACCACCTAATAAAACACCAATCCCCTTATCTTACACATTTCTTCACTCTGTTTCTTGGTGTTACCTCTTTTTAAAACCGCTTCCATTTGGTTTGAACTTGAACTTAACAATTCACTTTTCAACATTTTATTCCATCCTATTAAGTAATAAGCAACAAGCGCTCAAGCTGGCCTGCCTGCCCATCGTGAAGTGAAAGTGCTGAGCTTAGAGTTATCTAACAGTTGATCGTGGTCGTTGTATCTTAGTAGGTTAAATTTTTATTAATAAATAAATTTATTCTGAGTGTTTGAAGTTAATTAACCGAAATGGGACCTTTTTATAACTCTGTTGGATTATTATGTTAATGTGGTCTAGTGGGTAGTTCTGGCCGTAAATGTAGTATGTAAAAGCTTTAAAAAATTCCATAAATACATTTCCAAAAACTGTAAAAATGCATTTGTTTATAAGCATGACCTTGTGTGTCATTAACATTAAAAATGGAAGTTATTTTTTATGTATATGTACATTTAGTTTCTCGTATTTTGAAATATTTTGGATAAACTGCTTAATAATAAAAAAGTAACAGCAGTTTAAATACGGCCGTTACTACGAACTACAAAAGTTTTCTATTAAAAACAAATTCTCAACTTAACAAAAAGGAAACAAATCTGAATAAAACTAAAATTTGAATTGAAATATTACTGATGTGATTGCTGATATTGGTTTCAACTTAAATGTAATTTTAACTACCAAACTCAGTTATAACTGAGTTTTGTGTTACATGGGTGGTATATGATAAGCTTGACCGATTTTGATTTAACTTTCTGAAAAATTTTACATTTTGTTTACCGTAAACTCTGAGCAAAATTGCAAGACAACGGACGGAAAGAACAACATTTGTTTTCAAACATATAAGTGGTATGTTAATTGTGTTAAGAAAGCGCTCTGAACAAAGGTTCACCACTTTGCGAACACTTCTAATAGTTTTCGCACTGGAATATATGACATCATCCACTGTGCGACAGTTGCCATGGAATGCGCAATATGCTGTCTAGGCACAGTGGTGCGAAATCATTTTTATTTAAAACTTTGTAACTTTTAAACGGAAATTTCATGAAATTTCACATAGCTGAGATGTTTTTCACATGGCTCCACTTTTTGGGTCTCTACTAATTGTAGGGGCACTGGGTGGACCTCAAATGTTGGTCACCTCAGGTGTATCGAATTTTCAAATGAAACTGTAATTTGAATTATACACAGGTGAACAATCGTGCTTTCATAACACAGTACAACATTGTTCAGCTCATTGATTTGGGACTCATTTCTGAGAACTGCACGTGAAAGTAGCCCCAAAAAGAAGTAGTTCTGCATCATTCGTTTTGTCAAGATACATGCCATATCGATTTGAAGTTAGTCAGTATCATATAGGGGAATCTGTCACGTTTTAACTCGGAAAGCACCAGTCCGATTTATCTGAAACAAATGTAAAAAAATTAAAAATTACAATTCCTTTAATCTGTTCATATTACGTTTCCCTACATAAGCAACAGTTTCACTTTTCCTTTCATTAAATGATTTTGAACTGGGATTATTTTTTTAGCAGTTACAATAAAACTGTTGTACTCCGTGGCGAATGATTTACGTGGAATATAACTTATGATAAACATACGCCACCATATACAGTACGAGCTCGATTTTCGCAACCGATAGCAGCCCAAGCCGGTTGCAGTTACCGAGATTGTTGCGCTTACCGAACCTCTATTGAAAATTGTTATTTTACTTTGTGCAAAATGACTTACATCACTAAAAAAAACTGTACTATAACAGTCATTTGCTCACTCACATTGAACAATGGCGGAACATTGCATGCAAATAAAAAGAAAACATATAATTTCTGCGAATACATTGAAAAGTTGCGCTCATCGAGACTGCTTTTTTGAACGTGTTGCACTTATCAAGACTCATTTGTAAAAAAAAGCGGTTGCGCAAATCAGGGTGTTGCTATAATCGGTAGTTGCGAAAATCGAGCTCGTACTGTAGTATTTATGTTATTTCAAACAAACCAGTAAGAAAGTTTCAGTCGGGCAACCCGATTTACATATACCCTCACCCTCAGTAAAAGATAAAATTTTCTATTATATTGATATTATTACCCGATTTCTAAAGTGGGCGGAATGATGTATTTGTATGGAAAGTATCAGAAGGGGTGGGGCCATGTAAGCCATTTGCAATACCGTAAGTAGTTTTGGTTCGAAAGTTATCGGACAGCCAGGCAGACAGACGGGCATGGCTTAAACGACTTAAAAAGTCATGAATCGAATTTGGTTCAAAGAAACCTAGGGTCTAAAGTGGCTTCTTCTATGTGTTATACTTTTGGGTCGTATCAAATGATATATACCCTCCTTCCCGTAGGGTGAGGGTATAAAGAGCCTAAAATGTGACAAATTCCCCTATACGATACTTACCAACTTCAAAACTATATTAAATTATAATGACATGTAACTTGACAAAACGAATGATGCAAAACTACTTCTTTTTTGTGCTACGTTCGCGTGCAGTTCTCAGAATTGAGTCCCAAAATCATGTGTTGTACAGCGTGATCTTCTAACAATCGTTAAACATTATTTCTATGACTGTTTTTGTGTTGAATGCAAAATAAGCGTGTGTTGAATTGCTTTTTTAACACCCAAACAGTGACTGACTGTTTTGAATCATACAAAACTTCCGAGTGTTTAAATTTTCTTTCACGAAAGTATCTAGGATCAAGTATAGAAAATTTGAAAGCTGGTATTTTTAATGGGCCACAGATTAGAAAACTTGTGAAATATTCTTTTGTCAAATCAACGAATCCAAAGTTAGGAATTTATTTGTTTTGGTTATAAGTAATTTCCTAGCCAAAAATAAATCTGACGACCATGTCGAGCTTGTTGAGTACATGCTATCGAACTAGCAAGAGCTAGTGTGCAACAGGAGAATCCAAATCCACTTCCTGCACTAGCATTTAGAACCGATTTCCACAAAATCTGGATGATTTTAGTGAGATGCAGGGTGAAAGACAGTGAAAGAGCGTTATCAGGGAAGGTCGGACTCACATATAATGACAGACAACTGCTGGAGTTTACAACGAGATCTACCTAAACTCATTAACTTAAGGAAATCTTTTAAAATATCATTTGATAGTGTTTCATAGAAACTTTGTAATCATATGTATTAATTTTGGGTATTTTGTTGTGAAAAAAATAAAACCTTTTATTTAAAAAAAAAGTTAGTAGTGTACTTAAAATAAAAAACGAAAACCGTTTAACTGGTTTTTTCTCTGAAACCGTATGCCGGTTTATCCAATTCCATTGTCCAATACCCGGTTTTACCGGGTTTTTTGATGTTTTGGAGGGTTTTCTAAAAAGGGGGTAAATTCACTACTTTGATAGTATTTCTACAGATAATTGCATGGATAGACCTAGGTAAATCCACAAATGGAATTTTGTTAGTGCTTGTAGGATATTCTTTGGGCAAATCTTTCATGGAAATTTTCTTAAGCAGTACGAAAATTCGATTAAAAAATGCCTCTGGATGACTGTTTCCTCTCATATTGAATTGGGTGGGAAGCCGTCGTTATTTGTATATAGAACTTTAATAACCGTTTACTACTGAACAAAGCATCCAATCGAAAAAAGGAGCTTAACATATGATCATCATAAAATAGAAATGGTTACTCGTATAAAAAAAACTCTTTAAGTGCAGTTATCTCCTAAATTAAGTGCCAAATCTCACAAAAAAGCCTTAACTTGTGATCACAATATAGTTGGAAAAGTCTTAAAATACAGTTGGAATCTTGAAATCGGATGGGATTGTTATATGGGTAACAAGCTGTAGATATTCATATAAATACATCATATTTCAAATTCCATTTTCATTTATTTATTTAAAGTTTATAGAAAAACTTTATATACTTAAAAAAAGTGGAGATTAGGAAGTCAACTTGAAAAAATTTAAGTTAATTTGTCTCCTAAACTAAGCGTTCAATAATAAAAAGGAGGCTAACTTGTGATCATATTTATACCTTAGTTAAAAACTTAGCTAAATGTTAAATGTAAGTATTGCAGAATACGCTTTAAAAGTATGTGAGCTATGTATAATCTACTTATATGCCTAGTTCAAATTTTCATATAATTTCTGTTTGGTTTAACTGATCAACATGAGATTTAAAACCGAAACCGTTTTTTTTAGAAAAATTCAAGTATTTGAACACTATAGCTGTCAGCAATCTCCCAGTATTTTTTTTTTCGTAGTCAAGGTCATATAAATACCCTGTAACATAAAAAACACATAAAGGAACAGGATGTGTGTTGACTAGTGTAGTTGTCTTACTAGTTTTCTTAAATATATTAATGTTTATTTTAAAATATGTTGCAATCAATGTTAAACTAATGCCGAAAAACCCACCTCACAAGTCGTTTCCATTCAAAAGAACTCTAACATATTAGTATCCGCTCTATGACAATGCTCTATGTTTTTTTTCTTAGACCGTTCCCAAAATGTTCGCACACTTGAAATTCCGATCAGTAAATATTGATACGATCAATTATAAATATTGTTAAATCCATCAAAATGTTAATGCAAATTTATTACTTAAACAGAAACTATTTGTACTTGTACTTGGAAGCCAACAAAGAACAAACCTATGAATGGCTAAAAATGGAAGAACCCAACTAAAAGCTGAGCACAGAATTTTAAAAATGACCAGGTCCATTGATATGAAGTGTGATATAATGCTATTTATTTAATCAACTATGGCAGAGATTAGCATATAGTTATTTTTTTGCTTTAAAAAAACTAAAATTGCTGTCATTTTAAAGGTAATTAATGAATAATGGATTCATTCGTAAAACCAAAAAACAAAAACCATTAAACATTTAAACTTTCTTTAATATTGTAAATTTCATTAATGACTAAACGCAGATACATTTTCAATTTATTTACGTTATTCGCACTTCGTAAGGGACTCGATGAGCAGTAGGCAGGGATAGCAGTGAGAAGACAATTTGCATTTGTATCGTAACTTTTTTTCATTTAAAGTTTCGATGATTTGGATGTGTTTTCCTGCAAATACAGAGAAATAATCGCTTATGATTTCCTTGTACTCTGTCAATGAATTATTAATGTAATCTGGCAGCAGTTGTGGGCAGATAAATAGCAATTCACGCTTTGCTACACGAAATTTAAAAATACACACAACTATAACGCAGTCAAGTTATTTCTTCCACCCAAGTTAATGAGAGTGTTTGGTATGTTTAAAATTTTGAGTGTTTGGCAGTTAAAATTTTTGGAGGAATCAACAAAGTGTAAAATTTTCTTTTTAAATAAATGAAATATTCGGTAAAATTCCACCTAAGGCAACAACAAATAAGTATGTTGCTTTCGTTTTTATTCCTTCTCTAAAAACCTCTGCTATCCTAATGCCCATCACTGTGCATATTTGTGAGTTAATCTGTTTACTTCAAAATTAGCCCCTTCATGCTGAGGTGTCGTTTTTTTTTGTTTCCTTCATTCAATTCATGACAAATTCTTATATAATTGTACATATTTCATTTTTGTTTTTTGCCTGAGCTTCTTCATTCCCACAAAAACTAAAAATGAGAAACAAAACGAAAATCATAATGTTAACGCGCGTGTTAATCTGATCCATTAATTGTACTTTGTACAACTTAAACTTGTACTGTGTGTCCGCTCTGTGTCTCTGCTAAACTGCGCACAGTGAGTCCACTCCCAAATTATTAAACACAAAATAGAAGAAGAAAAAAAAACGATCAGACACAAACAGAGTTGTTATACAAATTTACATTCAAATGATGTAATTGCATATGAGATCGTTTATTGTGTACCTTGGCCTTTTGCATTATACATTATGTGTACACAATTTTGTTTATCAGTGTAAACATATACGAATGTTGATTAAGATGATGGCGAGTTAATAATAATAACAGAACTTTAAGTAAATGTGCGCATTTTATTGTAATGCATTATGGATATGGGGTAGCACAAAATGGACATTGAACACTCGAAGAGTATAATGCATAAATCTTGTAACAACAAAAAAAAAATAAATAAAATAATAAAAATAAAAAAAATATTAATGAAAATTTTGTAAAAAACAATTTTAAAAGAATAGTAATGCAAATTTTTTTTCTACAAATTAAGTTTTTGGAAAATGTTTATACATTTTTGAGAACACATTGTTTTATAAATAGAAAACAAAAAAATATCATTCATAACTGTTTGTCGTTAAGAAAATTTGGCTGAAGTGCAGCATATGGGGCGGGAGCCCGATTATAAAAAAAATATGCCATTGTCTTCGTCTTCGTCGGATTGGTAGGTCAAAGTTGGCGCTCAGGCCCATGGGGCCCGGGGGTCAAAATAGGGGCCCCTTTCGTTTCTATGATGACCCCCCATGTGTGGGTACTCAAATGAAAGCTATTTTCGATACGAATCCAACGTTGTTATTTTTTCCTACGGGACTCCTGGGCCGAGTTAGAGCCATTTAAATTTCCGGGATATACCAAAAAAAAATTATTTTTAAAAAAATCGCGGCTCTATTAATCCCAACATATCAATTTCCACTCTAATTTACAAAAAAAAAAAATATTTTTCCCGGGATATACCAAAAAAAATAATTTTTGCCTGCGGCGCTTTTACTCCCAACATATCAATTTTCACTATAATTTACAAAAAAAAATATTTTTCCCGGAATATACCAAAAAGAAACTATTTTTTAAAAAAATCACGGGGGTTTTTTTTTTAAAAAATATTGCCTGCGGCGCTACCTCAAACATCTCAACCGTTACAACTCAAATTAAAAAAACAAAGAATCATTTAAAGGGATATATCAAAAAAAAAAAATAAGATTACAAAACACAACTTTTTTTTAAATATTTTTCAAATTTTTCATCATTTTTTCCATTTTTGTCTTTTTTTTAATCAATTTTCTTTTTTCAAATATTTCTTTTTGGACTTTTTCTTGAATTTTTTCAAATATTTCTTGAAATTGTCCATTTGTTTCCATCATTTTTTATTAATTTTTTCTCAATTTTCTTTTTTTAATTAAAAAAAAACTTAAAAATTCAAAAAATTAAAATTTTCCCATATTTTTGATGACATTTAATTTTTCTATGGAATTTTTCAATTCATTTCCTTTTTTCAGAAAAAATTATTTTTTTTAAAAATCGCTCGGTTTTTAGATTTTCTATTAGAATTTTTCCATGATTTTTTCACATTTTTTCAATTTTTTTTTTGTATATCCCGGAAAGACCCGTAGCAACTTAAAAATAACGTCGTTGGATTCGTCTCGAAAGTATCTTTCATTTGAGTACCCACACATGGGGGTTATCATAGAACCCAAGGGGTCCCTTTTTTTGGGCCCCCGGGCCCCTTGGGCCTTGATTTTCGTGTTTTAGGGCGTACTTGGGGGGGAGTGGCATTTTTTTTGCACTCCATATTCTGCACATTTGCCGAAAATTTTACCTAAATATATATACTAACTGACCCGGCAGACTTCGTTCTGCCACCAAATTATTGTTAAAGATGTTGAGCTAGATGTTGCTAATTACGATAGGTTCATTACTTTGGCCTCTGAAATATTTCAACTTGAAAGGCGAGGGGGGTCTTTTAATTTTTCCCAGACAAAAATTCTTTTAATCTAAAAGATTACACAGTACAACACATGATTTTGGGACTCAATTCTAAGAACTGCACGTAAAAGTAGCTCCAAAAAAAGGAAGTTCTGCATCATTCGTTTTGTCAAGTTACATGCCATAATTATTAAATATCGATTTAAAGTTAGAACCTTTTTAGGGAAGCGGGAATTTCGAAGCAAACCCCATAAAATAAGTAAACTTCCTTAATTTTCCTTTACACCCCCTATGAATGAGGTATGGGATAGCTTCTCGCTTTGTTTATCGACGAATGCGAACGTCACTGTTTGAGAAGCTTTTACTAGACATGCCGATTGACTCGACACTTATACTGCGAAGTTCGTGTCCACAACATCGAGGGGGCCGGTAATGAAAGAAAAATGTAGATGACTGGAGCCAGGATTCGAACCTGTGATCTCCCGCATGGTAGTCGCGTGTTCTAAACACTATGCCACGGCCGGTCCCAAACAATAAAATACGTATTAAACATAATTTTGGCGATTCTACTTGAGCCGTTTGGTCTGGGTGATAGTACCACTTTTATACCTTTTTTACCCTTAATGTATGCATTTTAAAAAATTCCTTCACAGCGCACAACTACTCCACCCATGTTCTCTACTCTATATTGAGCCATTTCATCTGGGTTCGGTTGGGTTTTTCTGTAAGGAACAAACAATTAGAAAAATCCCTTCGAGCAACTCTCTAATTCTATAAGAAACATTCTCATACAGATTTTAGTGATTGTACTTTTAGTCGTTTGGAATGGGTAATAATATCCGTTTTACCCTTTTTGGTTCCTTTTTTACCCCTAAAAGTACGAATTTCGAAAACGCTCTCTTATTCTATTGGGATCAAGTCCATATGGATTTTTGCGATTATAGCTTTAGCCGTTTGGTCTGGGTAGTACAAGTTGTAGTACTAGTACAAGTTGTATCCCTTTTGGGGCCTTTTTTATTTCTAAAAGTAAAAATTTCCAAAAATAACTTTGTGCAGATCTCTTATTCTATAACAAGCACGCCCATATTTATTTTTGCCATTGTAGCTTTAGCCGTTTGGTCTAAGTGATGGTAACAGTTTATCAATTTATCACTAGCTTTTAAATTAAAACATTTTTCAGCTCACTGATTTGGGACTTAATTATGAGAACTGCACGTAAAAGTAGCTCCAAAATGAAGAAGTTCAGCATCATTCGTTTTGTCAAGTTACATGCCATAATAATTTAATACCGATTTGAAGTTAGTAAGTATCGTACAGGGGAATTTGTCACGTTTGGTCCCAAAATCATGTGTTGTACTGTGTAAGGGTTACCCAATGTACAGTATTAAAAATAACTTAGTCGATTACGATATAATCCTACTTAGGTCTTATTTCCATGAAACTATAGTTATAAGAAAGACTAGACCAGAATTATCCAAACTGATTAAACCAATGACTTTATGCGCTAGGAATTTTTTATTCGCTGTAAAAACGCACATAATTGCTTTGCTGTGCAGAATTTTTTTTTACAAATATTGAAAAGGCTTAGTCTCATAAGATATTTTGAGCCATTCTAATAACCTACCCCAAATTCATTAAGATAAACAAAACGCCACTTCATAATATTTTTTAAGTTTCCTAAATACCTGCAATTCTTGTTTTAATTCCATTGAATGTTCTTGAAATACCTCGATTGTCCAATGCTCTAACGTATTCTCGTCTGTTGAACTCAAATTTTAGCTAATAACCTGATCATGTAACCATTGATCTTGGCCATTGCCTAGTGGACGCAATAAAATTGTATTTTATTTCAATTCATACACGATCGCATAAAAACAACAATTTTGATCTTTAGGAAAAACTTCAGTTTATTAATAAAAAAAACAAAAACACTAAAACCACATCTTAAAATAAAACATAAACAACAACAAAAAACTGGCCAGTTTGGTTACCTGTATATGATTATTACGACGAGCTTAACACAATTTCATCGAGTGGTCCATACTGGTACCCAAAGTGGTTGACACACTTTTTGTTGCCGTGACGTAGGCAGTGAGCTTACAAGTAGTTGAATGGTCGGTCGTGCGGTTGCTTTAAGCCTTGGCTAATTAAAAGTGCTACACAAAAGACTGAAGGAAAAAAAAACTTGCTTTTAGACAGACCGACAGACAAACTTACTTTGAAGACAGTGAGTGTAAAATCCAAACTACTTTTAATTTTCTTTGGCTCTGGCATAATAACTAGAAGATCAATCATCATTACATTTACTGTCATAATGATCATGTTTGAAGCGTTGCTGATGTATTACAAGCCCGTGCTGGCTGGCTGGCTACTGTTTGTTGGTAGATGGCAATCTTGCGTAATTTTGACATCAAAGAATTGAAATGTGAGCAATTTGTATGCACCTCTATTGCCTAACAATTCTATTTTATTGATATCATAAGAATTTTTATTGATGCACAACAGCAGAAATGGTAAGAGGCCGCTATGAAAATGGTCCGAATTGCAATTACACGCTCATGAGCAGACATTTAAATGACGCATTACCTTAGTCATTACTATACAACATTTCACAATTGCAGTACAAGTCATGTCATGTCACTGGGCTTTGTTGGCTGCTTATTTTCCTAAGGTTTTGGCAAATGTTTAATAATTTCATTGTGGACCTTGAGGTAATTAAAATACAATTAAAAACTTGAACCCATTTTGTAAATATCACACTTGTCTGCATGTTCGCAAACGCAATCAAAGTAGCTGTCCGACTGCAATTTTTTTCTTTGAAATCTCATGTCCAAAATCTGGGTTAATACATTTCAAATAAAATTGAAAGTGTTAATTATTTTAAGGCTTTGTTGTTTTTTGATATTTTCTTTTAACCCATTTGCTTTTGGCAATATTTGGCCGTTTTGTTTATTTCAAGCGTTGACCCAGTTTAAGGAAATTATGTGTTGAAGTACTCGCAGGTATTGGGAGGGAATTGTGGAATGTGGAAATGTGTTATCTTGGGGTGTAGCATTAGCATAATTTTTGGTATATCGGCAGCTGTGAAACAAAAAGTTGAAATTTTGGAGTACAAAAAGAGATGTCAACAGCTCCGGAAATATATATACTTATATCTGTACGATAGAGGTAAATCACAATAAGCTGTGCGTAAAAATAGGCATAGATCTGACGCAGCTGTAAAACAACTTTAGAGTACAAGGAGATGTCAATAGTATTGAAAATATATGTCTGTATAATGAAGCTTTTCAACATAAATAGGAATGAGCGAAAACATTATTGACACTGCCGTCTTCTGAAGTTTTCAGCTGAAGTCAGCAAAAATGCGTTGTGTGTCGATAAACCAGAGAATATATAGGAAACCTAATAACATAGATATAATTCCTGAAAACATAGATATATTTCCTGTTACTGCAGCCTGCTTAAGCTTCCACAAGAAGTCAGCATATATCAACAAACAAGGGGTCTTCTCTTTTGAGGCACTACTTGACTTTTGCAGATTAAAACCAGTAAGAAAGTTTCAGTCGGGAAACCTGAATTACATATACCCTCACCGTCAGGAAAACATAAAATTTTCTATTGAAATTATTACTCTATTTCTAAAGTAGGCGGAGTGGTACATTTGTATGGAAGGAGCGTGGCAAGATTTTTTTTCCAAAACTTTATCCTGATTTAGCTATACTAAATACAGAATTTGATCATTATCGCGTTGGGTGTATTGATGTTGTTTCTCCATTTCTAATGTGGGCGGAATGGTACATTTGTATGGGAGGCACCAAAAGGGGTGTGGCTTGACCTTAATTTTTTCTTCAAAACTTAATCCTGTTAAAGCTTAACAAAATGCAGAATTTAAACACGATCGCATTGGGTGATATTATTACCAGATTTCTAAAGTGGAAGAAATAATATGCAGTGAAACTTCGATATAACAAACTTCGTTATAACGACAAACTCAATATAACGCTTTTTTCCGAATCTCTTGAAAAAAAACCTCATTATTGCGAAGTTTTTCATACTAAAATGCACTATAGCTATAATGAAGAAATTCAGAACTATAAAGCCTCTTTATAGCGAAGTATTCATTCATAGGACGAAATTAGAATAAAGCAAAAAAAAGAAAACACCAAACTAACGCTATCGAAATCCTCTTCAAAAGCCTCTGTACAACGAAATTAGTCATTGTCGTATTTTTTTGTATTTTCCTTAAAAATTTAATTTAAATAAAAAAAAATAAAGTTATAACGAATTTTCTTGTATTTCTTGATATTTCGTTATACCAACGGTTCACAGATAAAAACATACAACGAAATAATGGCTGTGACGAAGCATTGTTTGATTCCCTTCGGATTCGTTATACCGAAGTTTCACTGTATTTGTGTGGGAGGTACAAGAAAGGGCGTGGCCATGTAGCTCATTTGCAATGGCGTAAGTAGTTTTGGGGAAATATTAACTCGTGCAAAGTTACAAAATATTTTCTTGCGTTTTTCGAAAGTTATCGGGCGTACCAGCCGGAAATACAGACGAAAAAAGCTAAAATGACTTAAAACCCAGGAAAATTTTTCAGAACTTGTTGCGAATGGTATTTATACTAGAATTGTTTCTTTTTTAATCGACTTTCTATTCTGTTTCTGGTTCCATATAACCGGTTAGGTACAACATGTTGCACCACAGATTCCGTAGAATAGAAAATGAATAAAACTTGCTGTGACTAGCCCTGACCATTATCATTTGTGTATAGATTACATAATAACAAGATCCAATTTGTGCGTTAATGAAACTATACATCTATCGCATCATTGTTAAAGCTTATTATACTGATGGTATTCGAAATAAGTATGTTTTTAGACGGTATTAATTAACAAAAACTCATAAATCGGAGCTGAAATATATTTTGAGTTAGTACCCAATTGAGAACCAATTACATTTCAAAAAACAGCATATGAAATTCAGTTATGAAGCAATTCATTTCATAACAGATTCCAAAGAACCTGTTGGTTTTGGGACAATTTCAAACAAAAATAATATATTGTGCAACCGAAAGTGGAACTTGTTCCTTATCAGTAAAAGCTATTCGGCAATTGTTTCTTTGCAACAACATATTTTGCTGGGAAGGTCATGAATCGAATTTGGTTCAAAGAAACCTAGGGTCTAAAGTGACTCCTTCTATGTGTTACACTTATGGGTCATATCAAATGATATATACCCTCCTACCCGTAGGGTGAGGGTATGACTATGGATTGGTTGATTGACAAAATATTATGCTTTCTCGATGAGTAGTCAGCACCGCCTACAAGTTCATCAACATGATAAACATAAGTATTTAAAGAAACATCTTTGCAGCTCCACCAAATGTCATGTTACATGCCATAATAATTAAAATCGATTTGAAGTTAGTAAGTGTCGTATAGGGTAATTTGTCACGTTTTGGGCTCTTTTGTTATATTGTTATATGGTGGCGCATGATTATCATACCGGGACCGGCCGTGGCATAGTGGTTAGAACACGCGACTACCATGCGCGAGATCACAGGTTCAACTCCTGTCTCCAGTCATCTTAAAAGAAAAATTTTCTATGACAGCCGGCTCCCCTCGAAAGTTGTTGACAGCAACTTCGCAGTATAAGTGTCTAGTAAGAGTTTCTCAAATAGTGAAGTTCGCATTCGTCGATAAACAAGTAGGTGCCGTTAGTTGTGAATCTAAAAATAGTAAGCGTGTAAATTCACAACAACGCGAGAAGCTATCCCAAACCTCGTTCATGGGGTGTAAAGGGAAATTAAGTTTTTTTTATGATTATCATAAGTACTATTCCACGTAAAACATACGCCACGATCCCGTACGAAGTTCAAAATCATTTGATGAATTTAAAAGAGAAACTGTTGCTTATGTAGGGAAACGTTATATGAACGGATTAAAGGAATTGTAATTCATATTTTTATAAATTTGTTTCAGCTAAATCGTACTAGTAGTTCTCGAGTTATATCAACCAAAAGAGCAAAAAACGTGACAAATTCTCCTATATGATACTTGCCAACTTCAAATCGATATTAAATTATTATGACATGTATCTTGACAAAACGAATGATGCAGAACTTCTTCTTTTGGGGGCTACTTTTACGTGCAGTTCTCAGAATTGAGTCCCAAATCAATAAGCTAAAAATTTTGTACTGTGTTATTATATAACCCGCAAATAAAGTATGATTAACTCATTTTCAACTATTGCAGTTGTAAAGAAGAGTGAGGCTGAAAGCTGTAACCAATCGACTCGATGCCGTGCGCTGCATCTTGGCCTTTCGTATGCAACGACTGCAAATGTTACACAAGGATTTTGATTAAAATAGGATTATAAGGTCCAACTTGATCAGGGATTAAAACCGCGAGACTTATATTAAGGCTTTTATTGTAATCAATGAGTTCTGTAGCAGCTCAATGAGCATCAGCTATTTTCACGCCGAATTTTGTTTAGTAATAAGGCAAATTCTTGCTCAATAAACTTGATGGCAACAATTGGGCTGATGGGCAACTCGAAGAAACTGTAACGTCCTCAAAAATTTACTGTTCAAAACAAAATCACCAATGACGAACGCTACTGTTTACATTTAGAATCAGCAAGTCCGTGCTACGCTGCTAAAAAGAGCAATCGAAATAAGTGAGGATCATAGCATGCATATTTTGACATTGCTGCAATCTGAAGCGAAAATTTTAAACGTTGGTTTAACAGATGTTTCGTGAAGTGTAATGAATTTGCTCACGATCACGTTTATTTTATTCCTAAGGAGACAATTAGTTTCTCTTGAAATCTTTTCTTTAAGGTAACCCCAATGGAAAAAAACCATAGGGGTTAAGTCAGACTATGAGGTGGCCAGTAAATGACTCTTTTGTTGGATATCACTTTTCGCTTAAGATTTTTGCAAAATGCCCTCAATGTGTCTTTGGTAGTGTGACATGTTGCCCCATCTTGGTGAAACCACGATGTTGATTAAAACTTGAAATGCTGTAGCATTGGACAAACAAGTTCTTAAAACTTCCGAATAGTTCTGATACGGCATATTCGTGGCCATTATTTGAATGAAATTCTCTTTAAAAATTAAATGTAAGATGTATTTCTTTCAGATCGTACATTCGGTTCTATTTTAAGTGGTTTATTTAAAATTTTAAAAAAGTCCTCAAAATGAAACACTTAATATAAAATCATCAAGCAATCCTGATATTTTACAGGAAGAAAGTAATTTTTGGTGATAAAAAATGAATTAAAGGAGAATTTGTTTATATTGGTTTAAATATTAAAATAGTGTTGCGATATTCAGCCAATTTGTGACTGTTTAATCATTATCATCTGTATTATTATTATAATTGAAAACATCCCTACAAACCGCAACTGCTTTAAAAAAAATTATTGTAACCTTTTGTCTCTTAAAATGTTTTTACTTAGACAATTCATTATAGATTTTATTTGTTTTCCTCCACGCTGAAATAATAAAACGCATGATTTGATTAAAAACTACACGATCCCCACACTGGCTTTAATGGCATTAAGCTAAATATTTACGCTAACGAACATCAAGTTAAAACAGTGTAAGTATGTAGTTACGTAAATTATGAAAACAACAAGGCTATTTAGTCTATTAAGATGCCATAATTATATTGTGTTATACTGTTTAGTTAACAATATATGAAATTGTCGAACATTACATTAAAGACAAAAGATAATAGCTTAACAAGTCTTCAAATAGTTTTACAAATCTGTATTATCAACATTGGTAAGGAAAGTTGATACAATTCGAAAAATAAAACATTTACCTTAGATGTAGCCAAAAAATTAGATAAAAATTACTATAAGTTTTGACTTAACTATTTCTCGATAAACTAGACATGATATTCACTATTTGTTTCTCATGAAAAAGTGGAATATGTCGTTAATCGTTGTGTGTCCATATTCATTTCTTACACAGTACAACACATGATTTAGGGACTCTATTCTGAGAACTGCACGTGAAAGAAGCCCCAAAAAGAAGAAGTTTTGCATCATTCGTTTTGTCAAGTTACATGCCATAATAATTATTTACGTGGAATATTACCTATGATAATCATACGCCACCATATAACAATATAACAAAAATCGTGACAAATTCCCCTATAAGATACTAACTAACTTTAAATCGATATTAAATTATTATGGCAAGTAACTTGACAAGACGAATGATGCAGAACTTCTTCTCAGAATTGAGTCCCAAATCAATGAGCTGAAAATTGTTGTACTGTGTTAGTCAAAAACTTACAAGCGTACGTTACCGTAAATAAGGCTGAATTCAGATTACTTAAAAAAAAAAAATTCGGACACTTGAATGTTAAGTACCAGAAGGGGTGTGGCAAATATATAATCATTATATGTTATTTCCAAGCTGTCAACCTATTTCAAAATTTTTATTTTTTAGTGAGTTTTTTTTTAAATTTCTCATCCACAAGACTACCAAATTAGTATAACATTATTACACCGCTACAATATATATGTATGTATTAATACAATATATTTTACAAAATAAATTGCTAATTCATTAGGGGTTTTCTATTTCTACACCATTTCCAATTGAAATTAAAAAAAAAAATTTATTGAATTTGAAAAATGTTATTTAATTTTCAAACATTCCATTGGATATTCAAATGTCTTTAGTTGATATTAAAAAACTCCATTTGAAAATTAAAAAATATCAATTCAAGTTTTAATTTTTCATTTGAAATTCGAAAAATATCAATTGAAAATCAAAACTCGTCAACTGAAGTTCAAAACACATCAATTGGCATTTAAAAATCATCAATATAAATTCAAAACTCGTCGGTCTAAATTCAAATTTCGTCAATTGAAATAATATCAACTGATATTCAAAACTCGTAAATTGAAAGCCAGAATACATTAATTGATATTTAAAATTCATCATCTGAAATTAAAAATTCGTTTTTTGAAATTCAAAATTCGTTAATTTAAATTCAAAATTCTTCAATTAATATTCAAAACTCATCAGTTGAGAGTTTTGAAGTTTTTTGAATTTCAATTGACGAATTTTGAATTTCAAATGACGAGTTTTAAATTTCAGATGATGAATTTTGAATATCAATTGATGTGTTCTGAATTTCAATTGACGAGTTTGGAATTTCAATTGATATTTTTCGAATTTCAAATGGAAAATTTGAATTGATATTTTTTGAATTTCAATTTTCAATTGATATTTTTCAAATTTCAAATGGAAAATTTGAATTGATATTTTTTTGAATTTCAAATGGATTTTTGAATATCAATTGAGGAGATTTGACTTTCAAATGGAATATTGAACTGCAATTGATTTTCTTTGCATTTTAATTGGAAATGGTGTAGTTAGATCCAGAATATGTTCAACTCGCAATCAATGAATAGAAAATTGAAATGCACTTATTTCCTAGAAACTGATATTTATAAATATCGATTGTATTCTGAATTTCATCAAGTGATAAAATCTCAATTCTGTCATTTCCATTACAATGCAATAATTTCATCACTTAATAAATCTAAATAAAGTCAAATTTATTTAGTTACCGCGTAAACATATTACAGCATTTCATAACAGTGCCAAAATTATTTTCTGGGTCAACCTAATTTCGATGAATCATATTGCTCTTATTCAAGAACATTACTATGTAGATCCCAAGATTCAATTTACTTTCAAATGCATTTCTAAACATTTTTTAAAAAAATTTTCAAACTTACTTTTCACCGCCCACATGTGAGCCGTTTGTAATCCTTGTAGATATTTATAAATATCCTTGGTACAATTCGTCGATGCATAGCTTCGTGCTTTAATCCACTGTGAAGCAAGATAACCGATATCGAAGACATTCAGCATATCCTTGAGTCGCAATGAATTGGACAAATCGATGTTGTCCATTGTCATTGTGTTGGCTGTATTATTCGCATCGTGTAAACGCAGATTCAGGGTCACTCCACTGCTCATTGGCTGTGTGAGATTGTGTTTTGTCATCTCGCCGGCATTGCCATTGCTGATGGCCGCCTGAACGAAACCCAGTGCAGCTGTCTGCACCAGGAGCAGCAGCAGCAGTAGGTTAGCCCGGGGGCTTGAATGAACTGCACACATTTTATGTAAATTAACTTGTTTATTTTGTTTTCTTCTTTTTTGTTGTTGTTTGTTTTCTTGCAACTTAAACGTTACCAAGATCGAAATAAATAAACAGAAGTGACACAATTGTAGGGATTGATGTTAACTTTCACTTTTGCCGGATGATTTAATATTTTCACAGATCATTTGTTTGAATCCACAAAATTCGACTTTGCTCTTCATATATTTTTTCCTTCTTCTTCTTTTCGTTATACAATCTGCTCACACTTCACTTATGTAATTTTTGTCATGTAATTCACCAAATTCAATTCGATATGAAATTTTTGTATTTTTTCTAAACTTATGTGGCTGTTATGTATTGTGTATGCGATATTTTTGGAATTTTGTTTTAGCAATTTCTTTTTGTGTAAATATTTCCGTTTGCGTACAAGCAGAACACCTTTTTCTGCAATGCAATCAGTGTAAGCGTGTAAGTAAACGTTTCAACGCTTAGGCCATCACGTCCAAACGAAAGCGAACGTTAAGCGGCGACAACAATCGAACGAACACAAAAAAAAAAAAATATCCGTAGTAAAGCGCGTTCAAAGTGACTGACGACCGACTTGTGCGATCGCACGATTATGAATTGCGTCTGCGCGTCTTCAGCGCTTATAAAAATATGCTAAATATTTCAACACGCACTAGCTGAGCAGCTGCGACCGCGGTACTTAACGCGCAGAGATCACACTGATCCGCCGGAGATGAATGCACGGAGAGGATTGGCAGCAAGGCGACCGAATGAATGGAGCGGGACGATGCGAGACATTCAAAAAGTGCGAACGGTTTTTCTAATTTTTATTTTTTAATGTAAAGCTTAGGTTTGTAACGACCAAAAAGCGTAAACACTTTTCATTAGTAGACCTTCATTAGTTGGCGATTTGGTGGCGCTTTTGTTTTGGTTTGATGCGAGTTTGGTCTTCGAATGTTGGATTACTTTATGTTTTATGTATGCTGCTCTTTGAGCTGACTGCTTGGTTAATGGCTCTGAGAGTATTACGTCTAAATGGTTCGACAAACGAAAGTGAACTGAAAAGCCGTTTTCTTTTTTCGTTGGCGAAAAGTTCAAGCTTATGACAGCAGTTGCTGCAGCATTACGTGCTGTCGCTGCTGTTGGTTTTGCTGCAGCTATGTGGCGCTGCCGCTGTGGGTTTGGCGCTTGAGCTGATCCACAGCTCCATCCAACGGGCGCCCATTACTTTACTGTGGCTTGTTGGAACAGTGCAGTCGCAGTTAATGTGACGAAGCCGCCAACTGCCCATGAGACGTACGTGTACCTACGAGTGGCGGTGGCAGATGTAGTATGTGGTAATGTTTATTGGGCTTTATTGCTGGTTTTTCGATCTTAAGTTGTGGCTAGCAGAAATGATGCAAATGTCCAAAAAAAAAACACCGAAACCAATACACGTTCATAACACAACCTTATCAGACAATACAATGATGGTATATACTAACATACCTACCGGTTACATCTGTCATCTTTTCGTCTCTTTTAACTTTTTGCCTTTTCATAACTATGTATATTGAGCTCTTAATTTTAAGTTTTGTTTTTTCAGATTGATTTTTTCGATACATACTCGGGAGTAGATAAGAGGGTCATTATGATAGGGATTGTTGGCTTTTGAGAATTGTTCCATATAAAAGGTTGGAATACATTATGGAGACATTCAACTCCGTTTATAACAGAAGATACAAAGTTTGTATATAAATTAGGAGCGTAAATTGCCATTGAATGATTATATCTTATAAACTTTTTCATCGGGTATACATTTTTGATAGGGCTAAAATATTTACGAAAATTAACCGTTAAGATTTTTTATTTGAAAATATGATTAACACGGTTTCTATTTTTAGATTCACAACTAACGGCACCTACTTGTTTATCGACGAATGCGAACGTCACAATTTGAGGAGCTCTTACTAGACATGCCGATTGACTCGACACTAATACTGCGAAGTTGCTGTCGACAACATTCGAGGGGAGCCGACAATGAAAGAAATTTTTTTTTTAAGATGACTGGAGCCAGGAGTTGAACCTGTGATCTCCCGCATGGTAGTCGCGTGTTCTAACCACTATGCCACGGCCGGTCCCAATTATAGTAGACAAATCACCAAAAAACCAAAACCCTTGACACGCCCCTTCTGGTACCTCCCATACAAATGACCGATTTGACCCTCATAGTTTTACATACATATCTTTTTTTTTGTAACTACCTTTAATCTAGCCATATTTTCCGATAGATGTTCGCTTGTGAAAATTTGACCCAGGAATGAATATGGTCTATATCGGTTGACCCATTCTGGTACCTCCCATACAAAATGATCTATTTTTGGGAAACTAATATTTCTTCCATAACTTTCAAACGGACAAGTGGAGAGTACATTAATTTGGTAAGTTTTATAAACTTGTAATTGTAGACAAATCACCAAAAAACAAAAACATTTGCCACGCCCCTTCTGGTATCTCCCATACAAATGATGATTTTATATTCGTATTTTTATACCCTGCACCACGCGCATGAACAGAGTGAAGGGTATATAAATTTTGTTCTTCTATTTATAACGCCCATAAGGAGGCGTGGTAGGTATGACAATATATATATATAAATGATCAGCATCGAAATCTGAGTCGATTTAAAGGTGACAGTCAGTCTGTCCCCTCGATTACAGCCGCAGTTTAAGAAATATCGAGCTGAAGTTTGGAATGCAAGCTTCTATCCTTAAAGCGGAGGTTAAGTTCTAAGATGAGCCCGATCGGTCAAAAACTACTCCCACCTCCCATACAATTTCCCCCTTTTCGGGGTCTGTCCCTGTGATTACAGCCGTAGTTAGAGGGCAATCAAGCGGTCGGCAAAAAACTACTCCCACCTCCCATACAAAATCCCTCTTTTTGGGCGTGTCCGTATGTCAGTAACCGCGATTACAGCAGTAATTTAAGAGCAATCAAGCTGAAATATTGTATGCAAGCTTCCCTACTCTAAGCGGAGGTGGAGTATTAAGATGGGACCGATCGGTCAAAAACAACTCTCATCTCCCATACAAACTCTCCCTTTTTGGGGTCTGTCCCTGCGATTGCAGCCGTATTTTAAGAGGTATATAGCTGACATTTTGTACGCAAGATTTAATCTTTAAGCGGAGGCTACTTTCTAAGATAAGCAATGTCGGTCAAAAACTACTCCCACCTCCCATTCAAGCTCTACCTTTTTTGGGGTGTCCGCCTAACTGCCCCCGCAATTACAGCCGTATGGACTGTATATGGACTATATCGTACGGTACCTCCTATAAAAAATAACCTCGTCTGGCCATACAACCAAAAGTCGTATGGGTGATGGTACTTATCAGACAGTTCACCTGAATGACATTTCTGTACTGATCTATTTTTATTGCAGAGATAATTGTTTGGAAAATGAACTCCATGCTCATCCACGCCTAAGCGACACCGGGTTAGAAAATTTTTCATTCATTGTCTTAATTATTGTTTTAATGGACTATTTATATTAAGTCACATTCGTTTAGTACACCTCTTCCTTGACATAACCCCGTAAAAGGAGGCCAGCGTAAAGTGTAGTTTCTTTGACATTAATTTGATTGGGAATTTTTGTTGGAGCTGGCTATGTGTACAGTTGCTCGGTCTTGCTAGAACCAAATGCTGTTGAAACAGATACTTCTTCGAAACAGTTATGGGTAAAAATATTTCTTCAACATCGGACATATGTCACGGCATAGTTCAAGTAATACCTGCATTTGCTATAGAATTTGGAACTTTGAAGGCGAATATGCCGAAATGAACTTTTTGTCACTTGCATCCCTTTGCTTTTACCTCCATTAATTATAAATAAATAAAATATTACAACATTAAATACCATAAGATACTCGTATAATAATTTGTCGTTATTAACATTATAGTTCCTTTTACGTCACATTTATGAACATTCTCAAATTTGTTGTAATATATTTGACCACCCATTGGTTGCCGGGTATTTAACAACATTTAAAAATGTAAATGCTTAACGCACGTGTGAAAATACAACATAAAAAGCTTGCACAAGAATATTTTATCCCAAAGCTAGTTTGTTACCAACAACAAGTTGCAACCAACTAGTTTAACATCCAATTTGGCATAGTAAGTCAAGAATTAAATGTTGACCTGTAATTTGCGTTATCAACAAAACTACCAAAAACTTCTATAAATCACTGCATCGAAAATTCATTACAGCCTTTATCAACTGCAAGATCACACAACCAGAGAAAAGCTAGGCAAACTTCATAATAATTGAAATACACACTAAAACTGATGCAATCTTGACAAAATTAAAACTAATTTGGCTATTAAAACATTGGCAGGCAACATCACAGTACAAAAGTGACAAGTTAAATGTTCGAATTCGCACTGACTATGAAATAGTGAGACTGGTGTGATGGATTCATGACATTTTGTTATTTATTAGCTAATATCTATGACCACACGAACACACACATCCATAAATGACTGAAATTGTCAACGCTTGTAGATCATTGCAAATGGTAATTAGTTCTTTAAAGTTTTTTGGCTCAAGCTAAACACAAAGAGCAACGAAAGCAGATACTAGTTCCCAGCAAAATCTAGTTATTTTTCGAATTATGTAAAAAATAATGTTGTTGTCATTACCAGACACGAAATGTGCCTAACGCTCAAAATAAAATAAATAAACGTGATTATTTTTAACGGTAGTTTGCATTTGACATTCGCAAATTTTGTGATATTAAAAAATTGGTATTGCGTGGACTTTTCCTTTGTTGGTCATCATTCATTGTCAGAAAGTATCTTTATGATGTTATAATTTTTTGATGTTGCAATATCTTGGGAATTTGATAAATATTTTTGTTTCCCATACAAATGTAAGTTTTAAAAATTATTACGAGTTGAAATTTGTATAGGTTTGAGAAAAATAATAATAATTTGTGTATTAAATTTGTTCCCTAGTCTTAATTCATTGTAGTTTATAGGGATAATCAAATTTAACACTGCTAGAATCACTAATAATTAAGGAAGACCAGGGAGGTCGGATATTATATCGAAAAAAATGCAAAATTTTGTCGGTGCCACTGCCAAATAAATTGAACCTTTTTTTTGTTTTGGATTATTTTTAAGGCAAATTTTTTATTTATTTTTTCATAAATTTATTTACAACTACGAAACTGTTGATTATGCAGAAGTCATATATAAACATATTAAAGGAATTTAAATTCCTTAATTTCGAAATTTTTGTTTTATCATTAGTCGTTCTGGAGTTATGCCCCCAAACGTGGCTGTAGGAGCTTAAAAACGTTATGCCCAAAGCGGCACGGCTTAACATACTCCAATTTAACATCGATTTTTACGACCACCCTTTCCAGATCGCGCTACAAAAGACTGAAGAGACAAAGAGGATATACACCAAATTAGGCCCAAGTGTTGGTCACACATATATACAGGGTGGAGCGCGGTAATTTTTTTTTTGCACTGCAGGCTGTGGCGGCATTGTTGGTCGAAGAGAGTGGAGTGTGTGCGTGGTTTATAGTGGCTGACGGGAGATTTGTATTCGTCTGCCTTTCAGTTGCCATCATGCATTGGATATGTGAGGGGAGGTCACTTTATGTTGAAGCGTATTTTTCTTATGAGGCACATTTTCATCTCAGTGGGTGTGTAAACAAACAAATTATGCGGTACTGAAGAGAAACAAACCTCAGAGAACATCACCAGAGATCTTTGCATTCGGACAGCGTCACTGTGTGGTGTGCCATATCACGAGTAGGCATTATTGGCCCTTACTTTTTCCAGGATAACCGTCTTGCCGTAACTGTGAACTCCGGCATTTGACTATGATACAGGATTTTTTTCAGCCGGCTCTTGAGGAAATTCAATTAGAGGGTACATAAATCAAATTCCCTTACTGTTCAATATAATTAATTATTTCATTCCAAAATAAGCAAATTACCGCGCTCCACCCCCTATTCGAAAACTAGCTGTCCCGGCAGACTTCGTTATGCCTTCATATTTTTGTTGCATTCTTATAATGGTTGGTTCAAAACATTGTCTGCTGTAATATTTTAATTTAAAGGGCGTGGTTTTCCCAGACAAATTCTATTTTTCTTGTATCTAAAAGATTATTATATATAACTATTGTAAAAATTGTAAAATGGATCAGTGGTATCTCATCCAAGATTTAATCAAAACTCATTTATTGATAGACATAAATTCTAAACCCACATTGAATGCTTTATAATTTTCTCCGTACTAGGCAATTTTAATGCTAAAATAGGCAGGGAGACCGCATTTGAGCCTACCATCGGAAAATTCAGTCTGCATACCGAAATGTCGAACAATGGCATCAGACTGATTGATTTCTCTGCGGCAAGAAATATGGTAGATAGCAGCACTAGATTTGACCATAAAAATATTCATAACGCAACATGGTTATCTCCAGATCAATTGAAGGGGAATCAGATACATCACGTGGTAGTCGATGAAAGGCACGCATCGTGTGTTCTGGACGTACGAGTGATCAGGGGTGCGAACATTGACTCCGATCACATACTTACCGCAGTTAAGGTACGCACAAGGCTAAGCATGGCGAAAAACCTAAGGAACCAGGCACAACGAAAGCTGGACATCGGTAAATTGCGGACCACAGAGGTAACGGACGCCTACTTCAACCACCTAACTCAACTGCTGCGGAATGCTCCAACCCCTGATAATATAACCTCGCATTAGCAAAATATGGCCCACTCCGTGGAACGGGCTGCGAGAAGCGTACTTGGGTACTCAAAACCGTCTCAAGAAGATGCCTGGTACGATGATGAATGTCGCAATGCCACGAGAGAGACGGTTGCTGCATACAGGGCGAAACTGCAGCCAATGGCAACCCGAGCTGTTCGTGAACGGCACAGGAAGAAGAGACGAAAGGCAACTCGTCTCTTTAGACGAAAAAAGAAAGGAGCTGAAGAAGAGACAGGATGAGTAGAGGGGAAGCCCAAAAATTCTACCAAAGAGTTAAGGCGAGAATGCGTGGAACTGGGTTTCCCTCCGGCAAGGACAGCGATGGCCAGCTAGTGACTAACCCGACGAACGTCCTGAAGATATTAAGAGAGATCATTTCAGAAATTTACTGGATACGGACAACACTCCAGAAAACCCCGTTCCAATCCATGACGATGGTATTAACTGTCCACCTCCGAGCCAGAGCGAGATACGTGTGGTAATATCCCGCCTTAAAATCAACAAAGCAGCTGAAGCCGATGGTGTCCCTGCTCAATTGTTTAAGGCTGGCGGGGAGGAGCTCATTAGGAGCATGCATCAGCTCATGCAGAACATCTGGCTAGAGGAGAGCATGCCCGAGGATTGGAGTCTCAGTCTGTTATGTCCAATATACGAGAAAGGGAATCTTAGTGAATGTTAGAACTACGCTGGAATAAGCCTATTACCAATTGCGTACAAGCTCCTTTCAAGCATATTGTGTGAACGTCTAAAGCCAATTGTAGAAAAACTGATTGGACCATATCAGTGCGGTTTTAGACCTAGTAAATCTACCACGACTCGAATATTCACCTTCGGACAGATCTTGGAAAAAAACTCATGTAAAACAGATTGACACCTACCACCACTTTGTCGACTACAAAGCTGCCTTCGACTCTCTGATAAGGAATAGACTATATGAGGCCATGTCTTAGTTTGGTATTCCTGCAAAGCTGATTCGACTTTGCAGATGTACCTTGGAAAATACCAATTTCTCGGTTAAGATTGGTAAGGATCACTCTGAACCATTCAACACAGAAAGAGGTGTCAGGAAGGGTGATAGCTTGTCCTGTACACTATTTAATATAGTTATGAAGAAGGTGATGAGAAAGGCTGTTGTCAACATGTCTGGCACCATATTCCACAAGAGCCACTAGAATATGCCGATGATATAGATCATTGGCCGAAATCTGTGGAATTTTATTGCAGTTTTCTCATCACTGGGAAAGGAGTCAACGAGGACAAAACAAAAATAATGATTTCGACGAACAACGAGTCATCTCGATGGGGACGCACAGTGGACGTTGACAATTATTGTTTTGAGGTAGTTGATAAATTTACCTACCTCGGATCTTCCGTCAATAAGAACCAGTAAGAAAGTTTCAGTCGGGCAACCCGACTTACATATACCATCAATCACCCTCAGTAAAACAAAAAAAATTCTGTCATATTGATATTATTACTCGATTTCTAAAGTGGGCGGAGTGGTATGGGAGGTACCAGAAGGGGCGTGTCTAGACTTCTAGTTTTTCTCTCGAAAACTGTATCGTGCTTGAACTTGTGCACGATCGCGTTAGTTCTATTAATAATATTAATCGATTTCTAAAGTGGGCGGTACCAGATGTGTATGGGACGTACCAGATGGGGCGTGGATAGACTTCCAGTTTTTTTTCTCAAAACTTTATCCTGTTATAACTTAACAAAATGCATAATTTGGTCACGATCGTGTTGAGTGTATTGATATTATAACTCCATCTCTAAAATAGGCGGAGTTGTACATTTGTATGGGAGGTACCAGAAGTGGCGTGGCTAGACTTTAAATTTATCCTGTTAAAGCATTACTAAATATAGAATTTGGGAATGATTGAGTTCGATGTATTGATATTATTACTCGATTTCTAAAGTGGGCGGAATTGTACATTTGTATGGAAGGGGAAATATTTACTCGTGCAAAATTTCAAAACATTTGGTTGCGTCTTTCGAAAGTTATCGTGCGAACCAGCCGGACAGCAGACAGACGGACAGACAGACAGACAGACAGACGGACATGGCTCAAACGACTTAAAAAGTCATGAATCGAATTTGGTTCTAAGAAACCTAGGGTCTAAAGTCACTCCTTCTATGTGTTCCACTTTTGGGTCGTATCAAATGATATATACCCTCATCCCTAAGGGTGATGGTATTAAAATAATGTCAGCGAAGAAATCAAGCGGAGAATAGTGCTCGCAAATAAATGTTTTTACGGACTTCGGCATCTCTTAGTAACACCACCTTATCTCGGGATACCAAGAAACAGCTATACCAGGTGCTGTAATCGTGGGTGCTTTCGTCAACGGATATACAAAACCTTGGAGTATTCGATAGAAAAGTACTCCGAAAAATATATGGACCTATCTGTGTCGACGGCGAGTTTTGTCATCGAATGAACCATGAGCTTTACCACGACATCGACGTAGCTAAAAGAGTCAGAATCCAACGACTGCCGTGGCTGGGACATGTTGCTAGGATGGATGTAAATGTTCCAAGGAGAAAGCTGTTTGAAGGCGAACATGAAGGACGGCGCAGAGCAGGGAGACTCAAACTTCGTTGGACGGACAAAGTGGTTGGCGATGTGCCACCATCTGGTAGGACTAACTGGAGAACTCACGCAGAAGACCGAAGCGTGTGGAATTCTTTAATACTTCAGACCTTCAATTTATGAACCACGTTCGTAAGTTGTAATGGGCCACTTAAGTAAGTAATTAAGTGTAATCTTTTTTTGCAGCAGCATATTTGCCTTAACATCTTTTAATATAAAAGAGATAACCAATACGCGTTTGCTAATTTTAAAGGTTTCAACAAGCGCTATTTAAAAATCGTTTAAATCGATCTATAATTGACACAACCGATGTGGCCAACTTAGGATGGTCACCCAATAACCCCACACCTAGCAGGAACCCGAAAAGTTCCGGAAAGTTACAGAATTATTAAAAAAGCGAGTTAACACCACTGTGAGTAGCAAAAAAAGGTGAAAAACCAGTACAGAAAATTCAGTCAGATAAACTGAATGATAAATACCATCACCCACTATAAGATATTGTTTAAGTCTTGAGTTATTGAAATTAACCGATTTGTAATTAAAACCAGTTAGAAAGTTTCAGTCGGGCAACCCGACTTACATATACCCTTACCCTCAGTAAAACAAATAATTTTTCTATTATATTGATATTATTACTCGATTTATAAAGTGGTAGGTATGAGAAGGGGTGTGTCCAGGCTTCCAGACTTATTCTCCATAACTTTATCCTGTTATAGCTTTACTAAATACAGAATTTGGTCACGATTGCATTGGGGGTATTGATATTATTACTACATCCCTAAAGTGGGCGGAAAGATACATGTGTATGGTAGGTACCATAAGGGGCGTGTCTAAACTTCCAAATTGTTCTCCAAAACTTTGTCCTATTATAACATATCAAAATTCAGAATTTGGACACGTTCGTGTCGAGTGTATTGATATTATTACCCCATTACTAAAGTGGGCGGAGTGGTACATTTTTATGGGAGGTACCAGAAGGGGCGTGTCTAGACTTCCAGATTTTTTCTCCAAAACTTTATCCTGCCTAAGCTTTACCAAATACAGAATGTGGGCACGATCGCGTTAGGTCTTTTAATAATATTAATCGATTTCTAAAGTGGGCCCCAGATGTGTATGGGAGGTACGAGATGGGGCGTGGATAGACTTACAATTTTTTTCTTCAAAACTTTATCTTGTTATATCTTTACTAAAAATTGAATTTGGGTACGATCACGTTTGATTTATTGATATTATTCCCCCATCTCTATAGTGGTCGGAAAGGTAGATTTGTATTGGAGGTACCAGTAGGGGGACATGTAGCCCATTAGGGTCTAAAGTCACTCCTTCTATGTGTTCCACTTTTGGGTCGTATCAAATGATATATACCTTCATCCCTAAGGGTGATGGTATAATTAATATACATTAACAACATAGGATAATACACTAAGTATCCGGAGTATCGCCCTTGTCGTTTGTAAGATAACTGAATTTGTTATTGAATGGGAGATTATACGCCCAGAAAACCAATCTCGCCTATTTTTGGGAAAATAGACTAGTGGGTAAAAGTACTTCGGCTATAGATTGAAAACACATTTTCAATAAATTCTACGACTTTGATGGTATTACTAAATCCCCAAGGCATTGCTGTTATCACATCAACGTCAACATATTTCGCCAAACTTATTTTTTACTCATACCTACATCTCGATGTTTATTAACCCATATTATCATTTTTTAAAACTGTAACTTACTTTATGTCAGATTTTTAACGAAAATTGACAATAAACGGAAAATACAAAATTAAAGAATTGAAGTGATCAGAATTCAATGGAATCCAGCTTATTTTTGGCAACAAAAGAAAAGTATTGTGCCTACTTTACAGAAACTCCACAAACAGGTTACAAGCCCATAGTAGCAAAAAATTACAAACATCACACATATGACGCTCATGTGGGGTACCTGGATATACCAGGTACTTCAGTTGAGTACCTATGCAAACCTTATGCCAAATTCGTGTGTATGCGAGCAAGTCTGTAAAAGTATGAGAATCATCCATATGATGCCCTCTTCTGGGATGGATGTGGTAGCACTTAACTGTACATGAGTCTTTCGTTGGAGTTGCGGTTATGTTAAATGCAAGAGTATCGGTTGGACCTGTTAACAACAGCAAACAACGTATCTGCCTGTTTATTTGACTGTATGCGTTACCTGATTTTGTGTGTTTATGGTTCGGTATGACATAATAAATATGTATAAACAAAATATGCAAAGATAAACGACAGAGAAATAGCAACGAAACCAACAATAACTGCGGCAACATCGACGAATCCCCAACTTACAAATTCCTACAAACCGTTGAAGCTCTGTCGTTTAAGTGTCTGTGGTTAGTATCTTTCAGTAATCCTCGTAGTCGTCGTAGTTCAACAGATAACATTGGACCATAATCATAAAGTTGGGAGAGTAGTATGATAACTAGGTGGACCCTATTGGGGAAGCCTGTGACACTATTAGATTCGATTAACGCGGCGCGTCTCAAAATCAAGTATAGTGTAGTTTGTTTGATAGGTAGAGTAAATATAAAGCATTGAGAGAAATTGGCACCTGTTTCATAATTGAAAAGATATTTAAATAATTATTATTTCTGTATATAGACATATTTGAGTTAAATTTTTCTTAATTTCTCTCGATTAGCTAGTCACCATACCACTCACTACCCATTGTCTGCTGTGAGGCACTATACCATCATATCAATGTGCAGACTCTTATGGTATCTTGACTCTCTTTTACCGTCTTTCATTCGATCTCTGGACAAAGTATGCCAAACTGATTAACGACTTCCAAATAATGGAGCTTTTTAGCAACTTTATTTAATGCTAGATGTTGTTGTTTCCCTGACGAAATACCCGGTTATGCTATTTATGACTTGTTGTTTCCTTTTACACCACATCGTATTCTACGAGCCATATCTTGACCACAGAGTGTCGCTCATCTGATCATTGTTTCTCACTGCCGTAACCGCTTGGCCAGTAGTTAGTTCCCATGCACAAAATGCCTCTCCGCATTGAAAAATTTAAAAATTTCTTCATAATTTGCAAAATTAATTCATGCCACTTGTTTGCTTTTGTTGTTGTATCTACCACCAATTTATGTTAATATTATTATTCGAATAAAAGACGAAAACAAAAGAAGAGTGGTCGTTCGGTCGTAGAAATAGTAAGCGGCTGAGACGACAATAACAGCAACAGCAACAGCAACAACAACAACAAGAAAGGTCATTGGAAATTGCATAATCCTCTCGTTATAGTATTTTGATCGTAGTAAAAAAAGCAAACAATACGCACACATACGCTCATTTATAACAGCCGACTGACTTATGGACAGATGAACGGAGAGTCAGATTATCCAGCAGCAGATTCCATCATTACTATGAGTGCAGATTAACCCGGCGGGCAGACTCTGGTAAAGGTACTAAAATGTGTATAGGGTATTGAGTTACACCAGAGATGGTAAAACTGGTAGTTAATGGTACATTTTTGGTGCAATGAAATTTTGTTGTTTTACAATACACTTTAATATTCCAATTCCAATTTTAGATAATTTTATTTTGACACTGCTGGGATCTGGAGATGATTACATATTTCAATGACGGCTTAAGAGGAGTTTCTTGAAATATTTTCTTAGAAATCACATATTAAAGATTATCGTTTAAGATATTTTCTAAGAATATGTTTTAATGAGTTTTAATGTGTTAAAAACTCTAAAAACTAGTGCAGAAATTTTAATCAGATAAACTGACTGATAAATACCATCACCCACTATAAGATATTGTTTAAGTCTTGAGTTTTTGAAATTTACCGATTTGTAATTAAAACCAGTTAGAAAGTTTCAGTCGAGCAACCCGACTTACATATACCCTTACCCTCAGTAAAACAAATAATTTTCTATTATATTGATATTATTACTCGATTTCTAAAGTGTGTGGAGTGGTACATTTGTATGGGAGGTACGAGAAGGGGTGTGTCTAGGCTTCCAGATTTATTCTCCATAACTTTATCCTGTTATAGCTTTACTAAATACAGAATTTGGGCACGATTGCGTTGGGTGTATTGATATTATTACTACATCCTTAAAGTAGGCGGAAAGGTACATTTTTATGGGAGGTACCATAAGGGGCGTGTCTAGACTAGGGATGTAACGAATGTGCTTTAGCGAATGCGAATATTGGAATATTTTTTTTTTGCGAAAGCGAATGCGAATAGTTATTTTTGATTTTTGCGAATGCAAATGCGAAAGCGAATATTCAAAAATTGTTTAGCGAATGTCAAAAAATGGTTTACGTAAACGAATAATTTAGTTTCATTCCTACTGTCTGCCTTTTCAAATAAAAATATGTATTCCAGTTAAGTAATTAAACATAAAATATTTATTTCAAAGTAAAACAAAAACCAAATATATATAAATCTCAGAAATTCAGCCTTTAAGGTAACTAAACAATAATTTTATTTACTTTCGAAAACTTTGGCGTATTCTGTATTCAAAGTTTAGTATAGCCAAGTTGCATTCAACAAAAAGAAGCTTCGCTGTTTTTCGCTATGCAATCTAGTTCTTAGTGGATCATAGATTAGTCCGGCTCCACTAAACAACTGTTCGCTGGGGACACTTCCCGGAGGCGTAGCTAAGAACTGGCGTGCCAAAAGTACTAACTTTTGGTATTTCGAGCTGTTTCGTTTCCACCACAATAAACGATCTTCTGAAATATGATTTTTTTTTCTCTATATTGTATTCAGGTAGCAATTTTTTTGCATGAGTGACTGAAAACGTGAACTCTTGCATGTTGTCATCAGTCTCACTATTACTTGTATTTAAGAAATTTTTTTGCGAATGCGAATATTGAAATATATATTTATACGAATGCGAAAGCGAATGTATAAAACTATGCGAATAATTCGCATTCGCATATGCAAAAGCGTACGTTCGTTACATCCCTAGTCAAGACTTCCAAATTTTTCTCCAAAACTTTGTCCTATTATAACATAACAAAATTTAGAATTTGGGCACGATCGTGTCGAGTGTATTGATATTATTACCCTATTTCTAAAGTGGGCGGAGTGGTATATTTGTATGGGAGGTACCAGAAGGGGCGTGTCTAGACTTCCAGATTTTTTCTCCAAAACTTTATCCTGCTTGAACTTTACCAAATACAGAATTTGGGCACGATTAATAATATTAATCGATTTCTAAAGTGGGCGGTACCAGATGTGTATGGGAGGTACCAGATGGGCGTGGATACACTTAAAATTTTTTTCTTCAAAACTTTATCCTGCTATAGCTTTACTAAAAATATAATTTGGGTACTATCACGTTTGATTTATTGATATTATTACTCCATCTCTATAGTGGGCGGAAAGGTAGATTTGTATGGGAGGTACCAGAAGGGGTGTGGATAGGCTTTCAAAAATTTTTCCAAAACTTTATCCTGTTATAGCTTTACTAAATACAGAATTTGGGTACGATCCCGTTGGGTGTATTGATATTATTACTCGATTTCTAAAATGGGCGGAATGATGTATTTGTATGTACCAGAAGGGGCGGGGCCATGTAGCCCATTTGCAATACCTTAAGTAGTTTGGGAAAATATTAACTGGTGCAAAATTTTAAAATATTTGGTTGAGTCATTCGAATGTTATCGTGTTTACCAGCCAGACAAACAGACGGACATGACTAAAACGCCTTAAAAAGGCATGAATCGAATTAGGTTCAAAGAAACCTAGGGTCTAAAGTGACTCCTTCTGTGTGTTACACTTTTAGGTCGTATCAAATGATATAAGTTGGACTAAAAATATTGAAAAAAAAGTTCTAAAAATTTTCATTATTATTAAACCAGGGGTGCCCACTGTCTTTGCACATGGTGAACATATGTTTCTGTAAAAGCACTCAGCATAGGCTGTGCCAAGGGCGTAGCCAGGATCTAATATAGGGGGGGGGCAGTCGGTTTTACATTTCATGGTAATAGTATGTTTACAAAAAAAAAGTACCTAACGAAAAATCAATACTCATTGTTTTGACAATATTTTATTAAACACAGGTAGACTAAATTTTTTTTAAAAAAATTGTAGGTAATAAAATATTTTTTTTCATCTTTGTTGTTTTTTTTTTTGGATATATGGAATTTTAAGCCGCTATTCTTGAGGGATTTTTAAATATAATTTTTCTTGTGTTATTTAAAACAAAATTATGCACAGAATGAACGTTTTTATACCCTTCACCATGCGCATGAACAGAGTGAAGGGTATATTAATTTTGTTCTTCCATTTGTAACGCCCAAAGGGATGTGTGGTAGGTATGACAATATATATATACTAGTGGGCCCGGCAATGCTTCGCTATTGCATATTAACTTGTAATATATTTCACATTTAGGTCTACAAAGTACTTTGAAAACGGTACTTAAGCTCGACAATAATATATTGAGTTTATTTAGTTATGTAACTTATTTAAAGTAACTCCTTAACATTAAAGTTAACCAATTAAGTTTTATTGTTGTAAATGCTAATAAAAAGTTCATCAGCAAAGTCATACCTTTAGTGCCGGCATGTAGATAAAGTTTTTTCTGTATGTAGGGCGAAAAACCACTTCTACCAAAAATCGGAAACAGACATTCCTCTAATGATCAAAATTATTTATTTTGATCCGTAGTAGCATGAACCATCTGTATGCTAACTATCTCTTTGGTCATAAAAAAAAACATTTTTGTTATGCCTTCTCCTATTGACCGCAAATGGAAATTCCGTTTGAAGCTTCATGCCTTTAGCCATAAAAACTCCTTTTGTCATGTCTTCTTCTCACACGGATCAAGAATAATCAAGAATACTATTTTTGTATTGAACTCGTATTACCATTTTTTGAGATACATCGGTCACCAACGTTAGGCTTAACAAAGTGATGGTCTCACACGCTGTATGGCATGTTACACCGTCGTGTTGGAACCATTTCTCCTTTAAATAATGTGCAATGACATGATAAATAAAAAAAATCAATTCACCACCCACTGGCTCTAGTTCTTCTACCAGTTGGATTTTATATGAATGTGGGCCAAGATCTTTCCTCAGCATTTGCAGAGACCGAGTTGCTAAGACAGACGTCGGTTCGATAAATTCGAGTCCCCTGTCACACTAACGTCTACAGCGTCGATGGCTTCTATTAGCTGCACCTCAACTTCATTATATGCACCCTCAGGTAGAGATATTTTTTTTAGCAATGAGCAATTATTCAGTTACTTCAGACCAATGGGCCCGGCTCTAATTTTTACCTACCATTCCGATGTTTGGAGACCAAGTCGAAAAGAATAGTATATTTTTGATCTTTTTATTGGGATCCCGCCCAATATTCTGAAAAATGATTTTTATAAACTTAATTTCTGTATGCCAACTGTCAGAGGCCATAACTTTTTAACAAATACATAGATTTGCTTCTGTAATACCTTATTTAGTTTGTAGGGAAGACAGTTTTACGCAGAAGGTCTCAGAAAATATATATCTGAAGTTTTCAGTTTGTGCTCATTTAAAAACAAAAAAATCTTTATTTGAAATCTTCATGCTTTCCAACGCGAGCTAGGAATTGATTTTAGACACAAAGTTTTTTGGTGAAATTTTCTTTAAATTCATCGTAGATTCCGATTTTGGTTACGATTTTTGCGAATAAAAAAATATACTGTGGAATTTTGACAGTTTTAACCGTTTGTTTTAAAAAGGGTGTGGAACAACCCATTTCCACATTTACTGTAATTCATACTGCAACAACAACATATGTAACAAATCTCATATTCATACCTTTGATAGTTCATGAGATTTAGCCCTTTTAATTTTCAAGTTGAATGGGCGGTGCCACGCCCCTTTATCCAACGCCCCACAACCAAATATATCCTGGGACTATCAACAGGTCAACAGTACCACTTGGTAACATTTTCGTATCAATCGATCTATTAGAAAAGCCGTTGGAGCGATTTTTGAAAAGAGGGCATGGCACCGCCCACTTCCTCCCTGGATGTAATTAATAGTGCTCCAACAACATATATACCAAATCTCATCTTCATATTGACGCCCTATGCTCCAATGGGAGTTAGAGGAACACATATATATATATATCATTTTCATACCTCTGATAGTTCATGAGATATAGCCCTTTTAATTTTCAAGTTGTATGGGCGGTGCCACGCCCCTTTATCCAATCACAACCAAATATAGCCAGGGACTATCAACAGGTCAACAGTACCACTTCGTAAAATTTTCGTATCAATCGGTCTATTAGAAAAGCCGTTTATTTCATAGATCCCCGAAGATGTGATTTTCAATAGCTAAGTATATAAATTAAATGAATGGTTTGAGTAAAATGGAATAGCAACGAATTGCCAATTTCTGTTCCCTAAAACAATGTATTGCCTATGTTATCCGCGGGGTTATTCTGAAGATGCTCTGAAAATTTCATCAAAATCGGTTCACGCATTCCAGAGAACATCAATTTCTAACACAATGTAACTTATTTTTATATATATAGATAAATGATCAGCATCGAAATCTGAGTCGATTTAAAGGTGAACGTCTGTCCCCGCGATTACAGCCGCAGCTTAAGAGATATCGGGCTGAAATTTGGAATGCAAGCTTTTATCCTCAAAGCGGAGGTTAAGTTCTGAGCCCGATCGGTCAAAAACTACTCCCACCCCCCATACAAACTCCCCCTTTTTCGGTTCTGTCCCTGCGATTACAGCCGTATTTTAAGGGCAATCAAGCTGAAATTTTGTATGTGAGCTTCCCTACACTAAGCGGAGGTTGAGTAGTAAGATGAGACCGATCGGTAGAAAACTGCTCCCACCTCTCATACTAAATCCCTCTTTTGGGGGTGTCCGTATGTCAGTCTCCGCGATTACAGTAGAAATTATAGAACAATCAAGCTGAAATATTGTATGCAAGCTTCCCTACACTAATCGGAGGTTGAGTAGTAAGATGAGACCGATCGGTAAAAAACTACTCCCACCTCCCATACAAAATTCCTCTTTTTGTCCGTATGTCAGTCCTCGCGATTACAGCAGTAATTTAAGAGCAATCAAGCTGAACTATTGTATGCAAGCTTTTCTGCCCTAAATAGATGTTTAGTTCTAAGATGAGACCGATCGGTCAAAAACTACTCTCACCTCCCATACAAACTCTCCCTTTTTGGGGTCTGTCCCTGCGATTGCAGCCGTATTTTAAGAGGTATATAGCTCACATTTTGTACGCAAGATTCAATCTCTAAGCGGGGGCTACTTTCTAAGATAAGCAATGTCGGTCAAAAACTACTTCCACCTCCCATTCAAACTCTACCTTTTTTGGGGTGTCCGCCTAATTGCCCCCGCGATTTCAGCCGTAGGTAAGGAAATATAAATTTTATTAGAAATTTGATATGCAAGCTTCAATCCTATATGAGCAATATCGGACGAATACATCTCCCACCTTCCATACAAACTCCCCCTTTTTGAAATTTGGTATGTCCAGAAGCAGAGGTTAAGATCTAAGATAAGCAACATCGGATTTAAACTACTCCCACATCCCATTCCCATTTTTGGGGAGTTACAAAATTCATAAAACTATCCTCCAACTCACCAAGTCATAAACTTATCGGTAAATCGAATAAAATCGATAAAAATTATTGACAAAAAATGGATGTGTGAATCTAAAAGTAACGTTCACTTCTCAACAACTTCCCCTTTTTGTGGTACAAAGTTTAATAAAATATAGTTGTAGTGCAAATAACCAGTTTTATCACCATTTTCATTACTAAAATCCTAAAATCATTACTCATAGTAAAAAAAAAAAACTTTAAAAAAACTTTGTACGAAACCGTCATTGTAAATCAAAAATCTAATGATGCAATACGATTCCGAATTATGTTAACACCGTCGAGTTCAGTCTTCTCAATTTTTTCTACTACCACAGATTTCTTTTTCACTGAATTTCTACAAATCCAAAGAACTAATTAATTTAGTCTCATGTCTTGTTAAAAGAATCGATTCAGAAATCGATTACGGAATATTTTTACTGTGTTCGTTAACCTCATTCTGTCACCCCAATTTTCCAAAACCTTGTTAAAGCCTTCGGACTGTAGCTTACGGATTGCTTTGATGATATTGGCCTTAAGTATTTGAATCGCTTCTGGATTAAAATAAACTATGATTTTAAAATCCGGGACCGGTCATGGCATTGTGGTTAGAACACGTGGTTACATTTTTCTTTCATTGCCGGCCCCTCGATGTTGTCGGCAGCAACGTCGAGTCAATCAGCATGTCTAGTAAAAGCTTCTCAAGCAGTGACGTTCGCATTCGTTGATAAATATGTAGGTGCCGTTAGTTATGAATCTAAAAATAGAAAGCGTGTTAATTCACAACAACGCGAGAAACTATCCCATACCTCATTCATGGGGTGTAAAGGAAAATTAAGTTTTTTTTATGATTTTAAAATTAACTTGTATTTGGTCCACCTTCTAATCATTTGACAAGACTGTAACGTGTTAAGGGAGACACTTTGGACCTTAAGAATCTGAAATGCGAATTCAATTCCGTCTGTCTGGGCGGCTGGCTGGTGTGCAGGAGAACTCGAGTAAACTTTACAGATCCTTTTAAAGATTTAACAGTTTTATAATTTTTCAAAATTTAGTTTAACTTCCTAAATAAAATCATAACTTCCTAATGAAAAACTGAAAGATATTTCAATTTGGTACATTTACATACATACTAAGTATCTTTCTTGCAAGTGCACTAAATACACTTCAAATTTTGCACAATCTATTCGCGTATTGAACGTTAACTTACGAATAAAAAGGGCCTCGTTCTGCGTATTAGTACTTCCAATACAAGGAAGTCTGCATTTTTTCAACAATTTCAAGGAGGAACTCTTAATATTTTGTGAATTCATTAGCACTTTCTAAACATTTTTACAACTTTGATACATGCTTGTAAACTTCGGGCCAACACCACTGCACAAGCATGGCAATAACAATACATAAGTACTTTAGCTTAAAAATCAGTTAATTTCATTGACTCAGAGTTTAAAATATCCACTAGAATTTTGCAGAATGAACATAGGCTGAAATTTTATATTAGTCTGTTCACCTTAGTGAAATTTCTGTACAATTTCATTTAAATTTTCTGGAATTTTGACAGATTTTCCAAGCTGTTGGGGGGGGGGGGGAGCTGCCCCCCCTGCTCCTACCTGGCTACGCCCTTGGGCTGTGCATTCTACTATGAAAAACCACCCCTTCGTACGAAAAACACAAACAATTTTGTATATTCAAAGGGCAAAGCAACAACACTTTTATATGCGCAGCAAATAAGGTAAGTAGAAGAAGATTTATTTCGTATGCTTTGTTGGTAACGAGTGTGGCCCACAGTGGCCCAAAAGTGAAATCTAGCGGGATTAAAGTCTAATTTACATTTTTGAAATTATCGATTCTTTTGTTTTCTTTTAGTTGGCGAGCCTTCAAAGTAAATAAATTTTTATCACGTGGCCTGCAAAATTTATGCAGCATTTTATATCTTTTGTTGGTTGAGCCAAATTACAAACATATTATACTTTATTGAGTCAATCAGCCCTATTCTGCGTTTCGATTACGCACGGATTTTCTCTGTTTTGGCAACTTTGGTATTCTGCGTTCCGTTCCGTTCCGCTTTTCTTTCGATTGTAAGTTGTAATTTTTTTTTGTAAGTTGTAATTTAGCTGGCGGAGTTTGCGTAAAAAAATACAAAATATAAAAAAGTATTTAGAAAAATGTAAGTATCAAATAGATAAATGTTTTTTATTTCTTTTTACTTATTTCTGATGTTTTTTCATTTATTACAGGTCAAAAACAACAAGCTTGCTAGCTTTCATGGCCAAAAATTAGGTTTGGACGGACTGGAAATGCTATATCAAGCGGAAGCTCTCCCACAACAGGCAGGAGAGAATGAGCACCGGAGGAGGCGAATGTCGTTTGCAGCGCATTACTCCCCTTGAAGAGAGGGTTATCCAGTTGACGGGACTGTGCATACTGATCCGCGTTGTCATCCTCTTCCAACAAAAACGTCGCTGCTATCCATTCCATTTCTCTAAAAAAAATAAACGAAATTTAATTGTTCAGCTGCAATCTTGCAAACTTTATGCTTTAGGTTTTTGCTTTGTTTGCAGTTTACCTAACAATTTTTACACAATTGCTTATATGTTTTGTTTCGTTCCACTGACAAAACAGCTTATTGTGAATACACACTTGCTTCCTCATTTTCTTCCGATTCAGTTTTTTGCTGGAATACCAATTTACGATCCGTGCGTAGCGGAATGCGGAGGCGTAATCGAAACGCAGAATAGCCGAGAAGCTGTGTACTAAATAATAATTATATGTTTGTGACCCGTCTTTCTATGTGTTGGAAACAAAATGTGGTAGAATGAAGCAGTTGTAGCATATAAGGTTTAGAGCGTATACTGACGTTTTTGGACCATAACTAACGTTATTTAACCGTATTCGAGCTTTATGTAGAATTTAAGTCCATGTGGTGTAAAAATATTCCAAATAATAACCAATATATATGGAGATATATGGAGAATAGCCCCACCACTTCTGGTACCTCCCATACAAAATGACCAGTTTTTGAAAAAATAACATTTGTTCAATAACTTGCAATCGGACAAATAGAAGATATTGAAATTTGGTCCGTTTAATTATATTCCAATAGTAAACAAATACAAATACTGAGAAAACCAAAGCATTTTCCACACCCCTTCTGTTACCTCCCATACAAATTGAAATTTGACTCATGAATGAATATGGACTACATCAGCCGACCCCTTTTGTTACCTCCCATTCGAATTAACCAGACTTTTTTTTACCAACCGGATTTGGTATCCCAGAAAAGACATAAAGTTAGGTAGAAACGTAGATGGGTTGCTCACTAATTTAAAAAATATTTTGATTGATTCGGAATCATCAGGTTCTGAATAATAAATTAGTTATTAGCAGATATATAAAGATAAAATGTTCTTCAAATAATCTTTAAATGCTTATACTTCTTAGAAATGTAATATGTTAAGAACTCAAAAATATGTATTAATCACTTGTATGGGAGCTATGATATATAGTTGACCTAGAAATTTAGAGAATATGTGATGAGTGCGTTAAAAACCTTAAGTTTAAATTTTCATTAAAATATCTCTTCATTTACTTGTTATTAATTAAATCCGCTAGCCGAGCTGTTCGGCCCATTGTGCGATCGTGGATTTTGTTGGATTATTTGGTGTATGTTTTTGTAAAATAAAGTGTATATGTGTAGGTATCTGCACTGCCATAAGAAGGTTTTGTGCACCCCTGTATTAAACAATAAATCTACAATATTGGAACGAAGTGCGTATGATTAATATAAAATCCACATAACATCCCAGCAGCGGAAAAGACGAGGCATTGTAAAAGTATGCCTCTTACTAGGGTGATAAAAGATTCGGCATACATGCCTTTTTCCCTTCTTATAACTGACCTGTGAGCAGTCCTACTGTGTACCCCCCCAAAAATTCTATAGATGTGCACAAAGGACATGCAAACTTTCTTGCCTGTTACCGGCTTGTTAACAGGCCTATTAGTAGAAGGCAGAATTGACGCTCATTCTCCGATTAGACCTGTTGACAGGCTTGTTAAGAGAAAGTAAGACTGATGCTGTTGTTTGGGCTTCTGATTGCCTTTGCAGGCCTGCAAGAAGGCATGCAAAGCCCCATTTTTTGCTGCTTGGATTAATATTAACGCATACGTACATACATTCATACATACATACATACATTAGGGTGGAGCGCGGTAATTCGCTTATTTGAGAATGAAATAAAAAAGTATTGAGGCCTTAGAATTGGGATGGGTAAAAAGGAGTTACATCGTCTATGCCATTATAGTCCGCGAGCCAGGAACAGATTTTCATGACCAATGTACTCCCGGACGAAAACTCGTTAAATGCTTATTGAAGTTGTATAATGAAGATTAGTGACAGTCAGCTGGCACTTCCTTGGTGGGTTGAACAGTGGGACCTCGTCTAACATGTAAAAAAATATAAAAAATTCAGTCATTTTCTCCCGGCTGAAACCTTGTCAGATGATAGTTTATACGTTATTAAATACAAATAAAAGTCAGCTGGTCTACGTTGGTGGAATGATCGTCAGCTGGTCACCTAAAGGGTCTACTGTAGCACAATGAAAATGTTGGCAAAATCACGGTAATAATGTCACAACTGTTAAGATGTTGTTTTGATGAAATGTTCTTGACATTTGTAGAGGTGGAGTCAGGCTTTCAGAATTTTTCATTCGTAGGCACCCTGTGTCGCCACAGTTTACAATACAGGGTGTCAAAGTTGACCACATTGGTGCTGATGAAACTTTTAAAGCTTGATACTTTTACAATTATAGGCCGATTACAAAGATGTTTAACTTTTAGGAATCTTCTATGTAAGGCAAACAAAAAACACGTTTTGTGTTGCTGAATATCTGTTACCGTTATTAAGATATTAATTACACTGTGCAACAACCAAAATCGGAATGGGATGAAACCAAATACAAAAGAAAGTTGACATTATGTATAACAAAACCCTCAAGGGATTTCTTAAGTTTAGTGCGAGATTTATTTTTACACGCATTTGAAGTTGGTGATTTTTGAACGCTGGCTAACAAGAAAAATTCATTAAAAAAATCATAAAATAATGCTCCCATACCAAATTTCAGCCCGATAGCTCTTAAACTACGGATGTAATCTTGTGGGAGGACAAAAAATGCGATCTAAACCAAAAAAATGTACGAACGCGCCCTCTAGCGGCGCTTAAAAATAAAAATAAATGTCAAAAATGGATTCCTCGACCCCAAAAACAGTATGATACCACAACTTTCCGGGATAAATTGCATTATTTTATGACTTTTTTAATGAATTTTTCTTGTTAGCCAGCGTTCAAAAATCACCAACTTCAAATGCGTGTAAAAAAAGATCTCGCACTAAACTTAAGAAATCCCTTGAGGGTTTTGTTATACATAAATTCAACTTTCATTTCCTTTTGGTTTCATCCCATTCCGATTCCAAAAGTTCAATTTTGTGTCACAGTGTTATCAAAGTTTAAAATTGTAAATTCTCGCATTCGTCGCTAAACAAGTAGGTGCCGTTAGTTGTGAATCTAAGCGTGTAAATTCACAACAACGCTAGAGCTATCTCATACCTTATTTATGGGATGTAAAGGGAAATGATGTTTTTTATGTCTACTATTATTTAAACAATAGATTCTCATTATTTTAAAGGAAACCGATTCAAAGTTTTGAAATCTCAAAAAGACATAAGGGCATTGTATAGATCAATCTGTTTGTTTTTGCCTCCAAATGTCAACTTGTTCTCCAAGCCCTAAAACAAATATCAAGTGAAAGATTCATTCTTCAAAAAAACTGACATATCAACTTTTTCCATAATGATACATATTTAAAACTGTCAATATGTGAAAAATATATTAATGTGAAAAGCAAAATCCCACAAAATTTTTCAAATTAATTTTTTTAAGGGCCAACTCAAATTAGTTTGTAGCCTAGCCATATTTCTATCATCTTCCATCACAGCTAAAAAATATCACCAACTTCTTTAAAATTAATCTTACAGCCCTTCACCACAAATTGAACTTCCGGCATAGCGGTATTTTCGTTGACATGGAATAATGTTATGCATATTATCTCAACGATAATGTGGTAGTTTTGCAACACTTGGTACAAAAGCTTTAAGCACCGTTGAATAATTTCCATTACCTAACACTCATGCAGATTTGATGTATTTTGTACAACACATTCATAACTGCTTGTCATCTATTCGATACGCTTGCTCTGCAAATCCCCCATCACTTAACTCAGCTCTCAATAGTGGTGTTAAGATTCCGAAATTAATTTTATTGGATCAAGTATCGCAAAAGCTTAGTATATTAGTATGTCTATAATAGTCGAATGCTTTGCACCAGAGTGTATACATAGGTTTTTTTTACATTTCATATTTAATTTTTTATTTAGCATTTTTGCCTTTTACATTGATTTGTTGTTGCTATTTATTTTATTTACATAATCTGTGCCAATTTTAGGGAGCCAAAATAAAAATTTAAAAGCAAAGTTCAAATTGAGATTTTGTTTGCAAAATGACGAGTCATGCCCTCTATAAAGATTTTGTTCCCTCCATTTCAGTTTATTATTATTACTTTATTTCGTTTTATTGCAACATTTTCGCAGTTTTGCTATGTTTTATGTTTAATGTGTCCATTGGTGTAGGTACAAGTGTTAAAAACTCACACACACTGTATAGGTATTTTTGTGTACCAAATACAAATCCGCCGGAAAACGTTGAATCATTATGTTTGTTAGTCTTTAATGAAATTTGGGTAATTGAAGTTGGAAAGCGAAATAAACACCCATCGAAATTTCGGATATTTACAAATGTGCCATAAGTAATTATTGGGATCCAAGGACATGTGATTCCAGTAACATTAGCCCAACTACTAACTATGATGTTAACGAGCAATTGCAGCATCATGGGCTACCATATAACTTTAGTTAAGGGAAAGAATGAACTATTACAAGTGATTGCTTGGAAAATTTCGAAACAAAATTAAATTATTTTAAATGTATAAAAATAAAAAATAAGTGTTTTGAATTTAATATCTATGGCATTTTATTAGGACAACATAAAAAGAGGGAAACTGTGAGAGTTGTCATAAATTGTGACACTTCATTATTAGTGCATACAAATTGCTATCACTGGTCACTATTGAAGTTTATTATGTAATCTTTAGCAATTTAAAATTTGAGATTTACATTACTTTTCCTACGAGTAAAAGTTTGTAGTGTGCTGTGTAAACCTTGCCTCGAGTAAGGGCACACCTTCTTCAAATCGCTATTAAACACTGTAAACAATACTAATTTTGTGATTAACATAATCAATGCCTTGATAATGTTGTTTTACAGAGAACCTTTAGAAGAATCATTTAATCAAGAATTAGTCAATTGCACAAATTTGTTTTAAATTATGCTGATGTTAAGTGTTTTTCCGTTTGTTTAAGATTTTATCTAGATATTTAAACGCCCTTGTAAATTAAAATACATACTTAACATGTAGTTGTGCGTACTTTAATCAATACGGAAAGAATTTGTTTTTAAATTAGACAAATACAAATTTTTTTATATATTCAACGACAATGTTGACAAAACATGTTCGGGTTTAGAAATTAAATTAATTTTGAATCGGAAGCAAATAATACAACAAGGGTTTCAGTAGAGGGGCTGCTGGTATGATGAAAACAATGTTACAGCTACAAGAAAAAGTTAACTTTAAATGTTATTATATGATTAATTTTACTTACTTACAAGTGGCCCATTACAACTTACGAACGTGGTTCATAAATTTAAGGCCTGAAGTATTAAAGAATTCCACACGCTTCGGTCTTCGGCGTGCGTTCTCCAGTTAGTCCTACCAGATGGTGGCACGTCGCCAACCACTTGGTCCTTCCAACGAAGTAGGTAAATTCATCTACTAACGTTGACGCTGCGTCCCCATCGAGAGGACTCTTTGTTTGTCGAAATCACTATTTTTGTTTTGTCCTCGTCGACCGCTAAAAGCATTTTTGCTGACTCCTTTTCTAGCGATGAGAAAACTGTAGTAACATTCCGCAGATTTCGGCCAATGATGTCTATATCATCGGCATAGGCTAGTGGCATGTGGCTCTTGTGGAATATGGTGCCAGACATGTTGACACCAGCCTTTCTCATCACCTTCTCCATGACTATATTAAATAGTGTACAGGACAGGCTATCACCCTGCCTTAGACCTTTTTCTTTGTTGAATGGTTCAGAGTGATCCTTACCAATCTTAACCGAGGATTTGGTGTTTTGCAAGGTACATCTGCAAAGTCGAATCAGCTTTGCAAGAATACTAAACTCAGACATGGCCTCATATAGTATATTCCTTATCGGAGAGTCAAAGGCAGCTTTGTAGTCGACAAAGAGGTGGTAGGTGTCGATCTGCTTTTCATGAGTTTTTTTTCAGGACTTGTCATAGAATGAATATTTGATCCGTCGTAGATTTACCAGGTCTAAAGCCGCACTGATATGGTCCAATTAGTTTTTCTACAATTGGCTTTAGACGTTCACATAATATGCTTGAAAAAACCTTGTTTGCAATTGGTAATAGGCTTTTTCCACGGTAGTTATTACATTCACTGCGATCTCCTTTCTTGTATATGGAACATAACAGACTGAGGCTCCAATCCCCAGGCATGCTCTCCTCTAGCCAGGTGTTCTCCATGAGCTGATGCATGCTCCTAATCAGCTCCTCTCCGCCAGCCTTAAACAATTCAGCAGGGAGACCATCGGCTCCGCCATCGTATGGCGGGAGATGGCCATACGTATCTCGCTTTGGCTCGGAGGTGGACAGTTAATACCATCGTCATGGATTGGAGCGGGGTTTTCTGGAGTGGTGTCCGTATCCAGTAAATTTCTAAAATGATCTCTTTATATCTTCAGAACGTTATCCGGGTTCGTCACTAGCTGACCATCACTGTCTTCCACGCATTCTCGCCTTAACTCTCTTGTAGAATTTTCGGGCTTCCCCTCTACTTCGGAGCAACTCTGTGCACTCATCCTGCCTCTTCTTCATCTCCTTATTTTTCCGTCTAAAAAAACGAGTTGCCTCTCGTCTCTTCCCCCTGTGCCGTTCGCGTACTGCTCGAGTTGGCATTGGCTGCAGTTTCGCTCTGTATGCAGCATCCATCTCTCTCGTGACATTGCGACATTTGTCGTCGTACCAGGCATCTTCTTGAGACGGCTTTGAGTACCCAAGTACGCTTCCCGCGGTCCGTTCTATGGATTCAGCTATATATTGCCACTGCGAGGTAATATTATCAGGGTTGGAGCATTCCGTAGCAGTTGAGTTAAGTGGTTGGAGTAGGCGTCTGCTACCTCTGTGGTCCGCAGTTTACCCTTATCCAGCTTTCGTTGTGCCTGGTAACGTACGTGTTTCGCCAAGCTTAGCCTTGTTCGTACCTTAACTGCGGTAAGGAAGTGATCAGAGTCAATGTTCGCGCCCCTGATCACTCGTACGTCCAGAACAATCTATGCGTGCTTTCCATAGACTACCATGTGAACTATTTGATTCCTCGTCAAGTGATCTTGGGTAAACCATGTTGCCTTATGAATATTTTTATGGTCAAATCTAGTGCTGCTAACTACCATATTTCTTGCCGCAGAGAAATCAATCAGTCTGATGCCATTGTTCGACTGAAAACTGAATTTTCCGATAGTATTATGGACTTTCATTTGCTTAGCAGGGAACAGAAATCAGATTTTTGGAAATTACCAAAAACAAATCTTACGACTCTTGTACTAAGTATTACATGTTTATAAACCTAAAGTCTTAAAGATTCACCTTATCTAAGGTCAAACTTTTTAACTTGAGAAATACAAAAAACAGTTAACGTCAAACTGTTTAACTAAGAGTATGAGCATCATCTTATAAAAAAATGCCAGGTCAATTGTTGCTCTACAAAATCAAGAGCACACAAGCTACTTGTATCTTCATATTTAATGTACAACAGAGGAAGACTAGTTAAACTTTTGTTTGTTTTCGTAAAATATAAAATCATAATTATGTTTTGATTACTTTGACATGATGTAAGTACATAACACTTGTTACATATACACGTACAGCTAACGCAATAAAATAAATATAATATCTGGTCCAGGGACAACAACAAAGGTCAAACTGTTGGTACAATTTAAATCGATATTATCACGGTAAAGGAACTTTTTAACATTTATTTTTTTTAGCTACACAATTTTACAATTACTTTTGTTAAGCAATAATGCATGACCAAAAAGTGCTAAGGTTAATTTTGCATTTAAATAACTGCCCAATAGTTTCTACCACAGTTTATTACTTGTAGCACAATTAGTTTATAGCTAAGTTAATGTTAAATTATGCATTTAACATAAACTAGTGGTCTAACTAAACAAACAAACTGCTAAAATGTGCAGTTATTTTAGTATCATTAAAATAAAATATTATTATTAAAATAATAAGTACTAACATTAAAGGCTTACTATTCGTAACGAGTCATATTAAAATATAAAAAGTATATCCTTCATAAGAATTTAAATGAAATAGTGCTACGTAAGTATAAATTTAAAAAATGTAAATTTTCATAAAATTTAACTCTATTGAATTTTTCGAGTTCGTGTCTTAAGTCTTTTGTTTCCATGCTCAAGTAACGAGTGGAAATATAAAAAAGAACATGTTTTAAGTGTGTTACTTTAAATAAATAATTAAATTAACTTATTACAATAATTTCTGATGCACTGCTAAGTGTTTAGTAGGTGCGTATATAAGCTACATTGTATTAAAACAACAACGACGGCATCTCAGGTCCAAAAGGTTTTCGGGACTATAATAATATATATAAATGTGAAAAATTTCAGCGTTAGTAAGTAGTAGTTAATTGTTAGTTAATGACTGCTGTTTGGGACTTTGTAAGTGGTGTAGAGTCAGTTCAAAGAGTATAAGGGTTTCATGGTTACGTTTGATCTATTTGTACATTTTTAAATTTTTCTAGTGTAAACGGACAAATAATTTAATTACATTGGGAAAAAGACAAAGGTACTTATAAATAGACATTATCATTGATATTGATGATAATTCAGTCGATGAAACTGGATTACGAGTATGATGACTAGACCAACGTGTCTGTTGCAAAATGGGCGTAAAGTTTGCACTAATGAACATTTACTGCTGTGCAACTTGTGCTGGAGATTTGGCATCATTACCTGGAAAACAATATTTAGGATTGATAGAAGTCGTCAAAACAGCGTGATTGCCACAGGCTGCCAATATGAACCCTCACCAATTGAAAACCACAAGTTCAATTTCAATATAAACACTGTCTTATTTGTCACATATATGTCCTGTGCTTGTGTTTAATTGTTCCATTTAGACAAGTTTAAAACTAGTTCAGAAATTCTTGTTTTGGGTATAAGGTATATAATAATCAATATTCTTGCTTAAATATTATTAGCTATATTATGTCTTCTGTGCTGTGATACAAGCTAATCGAAAAAGGTTTAACAAAAAAATATTTTACTTTAACTGACTTAAATAATTTCCTTACATTTACTTTTATTAAATTACAGTTTTTAGGAATATTTGTTTAAATCCAAAATGCTTGATACAAGATCGGAAAATCCTTGCCTGGAAATCTTATTTGAATGTAGAATTTTTAATTATAAATGACATTAAGCCTGATGGGGCTTGATTTTTAGGTATTGAAATCTTAATTGTAGTTGACATTAAGCCTAGTGAGGCTTGACTTTAAATTATAGAATTCTTAGTTTTAGATGCCGTTAAACCTGGTGAAGCTTGATTTGTAGGTATAGCATTCTTAATTGTAGATGACATTAATCCTAGTGGGGACTGATTACACAAGGGAACAAAATGGAACTTTTTGAGTGTTGTTTGGAATTCTATAGCAGTTTTTTACTCATTTGAGGTCGCTGATTTTAAATCTAATCTCCATTTTTCTCCATCAGCTCGAATTTTTAAGTTACAGGTACTAATCGTATTTTCACCTTTTTTCCAAAAAATTGTAGTTCAAAAAATGATAATATTTTTTTCATAAGCCGGATTTTAAAATTTTGTTTTTTTTTAAGACATCGTTGTTACCTTTGAAAAAAGGTAAGGTATTCAAAAAAAAAAATCAAAAAAAAATTACACATTTTTATTTTCTTCACGCTGAAAGTTAATCGGTTGGGGGCAAATTGTTCTTTTTATTAGCTTTATTGAATATCATATTAAAGTAGCTTTCGAAAACATGTATGTACATAATAATCGATTGAAAATTTAATGAGTTATGCTAAGTTTGGTGATAACAGATTTTTCGAATTTTTTTGTTTCTAACCAAAAAAAATAAAAGTTTTGTATTTTTAAAAATTATGACAAATTTGCAAATTTATTTATAGTTTTGCCTCCTATTACAATATTAATTAACTGACCAAATTTAATTAATCGGCAGGTTTCAATTTGGAAGTTAAGGGAGAAATATTAATTTTCCAAAAATAGGTAATTTTGTATGGGAGGTACCAGAAGGGATGATCCGATGTAGTGTAAATTCATTCCTGAGTCATATTTTCATAACCGTAAAACTTACGCATAGTTTGACTGAATTCAGTGATCTTACAAAAAAGATATGTATGTAAGACTATTGAGGTGAGTTCGATCATTTGTATGGGAGGTGCCAGAGGGGGTACGGCAACGGTTTCGGTTTTTTTAGGGTTTGTCTACTTTTGCAAGATAAATAAACTGACCAAATTTAAATATCCTCCGGTAGTCTGTTTGGCAGCTATCGAACATATATTAATTATCCAAAAATAGGTAATTTTGTATGGGAGGCACCAGAAGGGGTTGGACTATTCCGCCCATTTACAATCCCGTAAGTTCGTTTCGAAAAATATTAATACTGGTAAATTTTCATAACGATCCGTTAAGGTTTGCTCGAGTTACACTTTCACAAACATATTAATAAATGTTATTTTTGTATGGAAATCGTGATTTTTGTAAATTTAGTTATCTCAGTAAATTGTTGACAAAATCAAAAGTTGTGCACAGATTTCAATGAAATAAAGCTCATTTGATTCAAACTATATTAAACTAATTGTTTTAAGACCAACACTGTGATTTTTGTTGCATTATTTTTTATTTATGAATTTTTAAAAAACAAAATTTTTTTATTTTGTAAAATTTTTTTTTTTTTTTAAACTACAACGATGTCTCTGTAACTACTAGGCCAAACAATTAAAAACAATGTAGGCACGGATTAAAGATAATTTTGTTGACGAGTTTAAGTTTTATTTTTTTAATTGAATATGGTGAACCGTTTTCAAGTTATTAAAATATTTGTAGTGGAAGTTCCTTAGTATTGGACATACGGTATATCGCAAAAAGTCGAGCTGATACAAAAAAAAAACAAGTGCAGATTTGGATTCAGCGTCCCAAATTACCTTTAAAACAATATTCAGTTCTTAAACAACAAATACCTTGTTCCCTTGTGTTATTATTAAATAACTAGTTAGCCCGGCAGACTTCGTCCTGCCTTCAAATTATTGTTAAGTGCAGTTGAAATCTAATAACGATTGGTTTATTACTTTGGCCTCGGAAATATTTCAATTTAAAGGGAGAGGTTTTCCCGGACAAATTTTGTACTTCATATATCTAAAAGATTATTATATACAGGCGAGTTCGTTTATTACGAACATGTCCCAACGGTTTTGCTTCATTTCTTCATATAAACCCTTACTGTTATAGCGAACTTTACGTATAACGAACAATATTTGTTGTCCCATTTTCCAGTTTTAACACATTTTTTTTGACAGTTATAACGAACTCCTAACAAATGTTTTTAATTATTTCAGCAATTATTTCTTTCAAACAAATACTAAAATGTTATTCTGTTGTTTTTATTCCTGAAGATTTGTTTGTTTTATTTTAAAGTTGATTGATCTCATTTTTATAATGTAACTAGTGGGCCCGGCAATGCTTCGCTATTGCATTTTAACTTGTATTATATTTCATATTTAGGTCTACAAAGTACTTTAAAAACGGTACTTAAGCTCGATAATAATATGTTGTAACTAATTATGTAACTAATTTCAAGCAACTCCTTAACATGAAAGTTAACAAATTAAGTGTTGTTCTTTTGAATTCTAAATATCATAGGCTCTATGACGATAGTAAAAAGTTCATCAGCAAAGTCATATCTTTTACAAATCGGAAACAGACATTCCGTTAAAGATCAAAATTCAATGTAGTAGCGGTAACCGTCTGTATACTAACTATCTCTTTGGGCGTAAAAAACACTTTTGACATACCTTCTCCGCCTATTGACCGAAAATGAAAACTTCGTTTGAAGCTTCATGCCTTTAGCCATAAAAACCTCTTTTGCCATGACTTCTACTCACATGGATCAAGAATATTTCCGAATACTATCTTTGTATTGAACTCATACTACCATTCTATGAGATAATTCGGTCACCAACGTTTGGCTTAACAAAGTGATGATTTCACGCGCTGTATGGCATTTTACGCCGTCGTGTTGGAACCATTTCTCCTTCAAATAATGTGCAATGACATGATAAATAAAAAAAATCAATTGATCGTCCACTGGTTTTAGTTCTTCTACCAGTTGTATATATGAATATAGGCCAAGATCTTTCCTCAGCATTTGCAGAGACCGAGTTGCTGAGAACTCGATAAATTCGAGTCCCCTGTCACACTTACGTCTACAGCGTCGATGGCTTCTATTAGCTGCTCAGATGGATGAGTATATGCACCATAAACTTCACAAAGGGCAAACAGAACGCGCATTTTGAAAATAAATTTGCAAGATTTGTTAACGTTGTTCTTGAAAGTCTCAATGAAAGTCTATCACACTTCACACACCTCGCCTGAATGACGAATTGGTTGACCTAAAATGGCAACAAAAACGGTAAATGGGTGGGGGGTCAATTGTACATTAAAAATCCACATGAATTAAAATCCTAGCTGATACTTTTTTTAAGATAAAAGGATTTTTCGTTTATTTACTCCGTTTTGCGCATCTTTTAGAAGTGACGTTCGTTGCCCCATGATTATTGAAAGCGTACAGACTTCAGCTTTAAGAGACTTCTATCAAAATTTAAGTGCTCTGCACTAAATTAAGCTTTCCCAGCGAGAGCTAGAAATTGATATTACACACAAAGTTTATTGGTGACATTTTCTAACAATTCATCGTAGATTAGGTTACAATTTTTGCGAATAAAAAAACTGGCCCACCTTACTGTTCATATCTCTAGGCGAACTGCAATATACTGTGGAATTTTGATAGTTATAACTGTTTATTTTAAAAGGGGTGTGGTACAGCCCACTTCCACTCTTACTGTAATTTATACTGCAACAATAACATATGTAACAAATCTCATCTTCATACCTCTTATAGTTCATGAGATATAGCCCTTTTTATTTTCATGTTGTATGGGCGGTGCCACGCCCCTTTATCCAATCACAACCAAATATAGCCAGGGACTATCTACAGGTCATCAGTACCACTTGGTAAAATTTTCGTATCAATCTGTCTATTGGGAAAGCCTGCAGAGCGGTTTTGAAAAGGGGGCGTGGCACCTCCCCCCCACTACAACATATACACCAAATCTCACCTTCATACCTCTGATAGTTCATGAGTTATACCCTTTTGATTTTCAAGTTGTATCAGCGGTACCACGCCCCTTTATCCAATCACAACCTATTATAGCCAGGGACTATCAACAGGTCAACAGTACCATTTGGTAAAATTTTCGTATCAATCGGTCTATTAGAAAAGCCGTTAGAGCGATTTTTGAAAAGCGGGCGTGGCACCGCCCACTTCCACCTTGGCTATAATTAATGCTGCTCCAACAACATATATACCAAATCTCATCTTCATACCTCTGATAGTTCATGAGATACAGCCCTTTTGATTTTCAAGTTGTATGGGCGTGGCACCGCCCATTTCCCAGCGAGGCGTAATCCCCCATGTACCATTTACAAATGAAGGAAATCTCGTCTTCATACCTTACATGGCTCGTAAAATACAAACGATTGAAATTTTGGTTTGTGTGGGCGGTGCACAGTGTCACGGCAGTGGCCAAAAATGATATAAGTGAACATTCAAATTTCCAAATTTTTTTTTTCTTATTATAAAATAAACACTTAAATTAGATGAAATCTAAAATTTTTTCTGGATATATGAAGTAGTATTTTTTTTATAGTAGCTCAATTGTGGTAGTTGTTAACCATGTGGTATGATCATTGAAAAATCTGGAATTTTACATATTTTTTAAACGCTGTTATTTCTAATACTTAATGTAACTGTCGGTATAAATTGTAATAGTTTGGTAAATTTAAGTACCATTTAATGTGGCAACACTGGCTTTGTTGACAAATATTGATCATATGAAAAGAACAGTTAGCTCAAACATATGTCTAAAGCAAAGTGGCCTATTGAAAGCGAACCGAATGTTTGGAAGACAATAAAAAAAAAATACCTCAAAACACTTTTTTAATTTTTTGATATTAAGTCCGAAAAAGTGTGTATTTTAATATCTATAAATCTCAACTGCGACAGTGTGCGATTGTATATTTTATGAATATTTTTCAGTGTCTACTCCATTGAAGATACGGGATATTTTTAACAAATGGTTAGAAGTGAAGCAAAGTAAAAAGAGCCTTATCGTGTGTGAAATGAAGGAATTTGTGAAAAATCATTTACGTAGATCATTACACTGCACTAAGGAAAAAAAATCATGTTTACGCTTTTGAAATTTAGCACTAATTGGGAAAAGTATGGACGGAAAAAAGCCTTATTTGAAAAAAGACTTAATAACTGGCTGGATAGTGAAATATTCCATGGGGATCCTATTTGTGTTGTAAGTTACCATCAGTTCTTGGCGTCAATCAGAGATAAAACCGGTCTGTTATTTTTTTAGGAACCTAGTTCAAGCTTTATTTGAGGTCGGCCACGTCTGTCTTTCGAAGAAGCATCACATCGAACTAAGCGAAGACGTGTTGATGAGCTTGTTGTGTCAACCTCTGCTGAAACTCTTACAAAAGCAGCAGAAAAAATTTCAGAAACAAGTAACACTGGAACTATTTCAGTGGAAAAAGCGTTAGCATTATACGTGGATATGGATCTCTCTTTTAGGCAATACAACATGATGAGAAATGTTGTGAACGCTGTACATAAAAATTGTTTTCCGTCCTATTATTCTATTGTAGAAGCTAAAAAAAATTTATTCCAGATGGAATTGAAGTTTCAGAAACGTCAGCAGATATTCCATTACAGGCAATTTTGGATAAAACTGCAAACAGCATTTTGTAGAAGTTAGAATTTGGTACTGAAAGTAATGTTATTTTAGAGTGCAAGTGGGGATTTGATGGCAGTAGCGGTCATAGCGTATACAAACAAAAATTTGAAAGCCAAGACGCTACTGACGAGTTTTTGTTTGTTACATCCCTCGTACCATTGCGTATCATGGATGACAAAAATGGAAAAATTGTGTGGCAAAACAGCAAACACTCTTCTCTCGGTTATGTAGACCTCTGAAAATATTATTTGCTAAAGAAAATCCTAAACTTATAATGGAAGTAAGAGACAACATACAGCGTCAAATTGAAAATTTAACTACATACGTCTATAATAAAGACAAAAACAAAATTAACGTTCAGTATCGCTTAAAATTAACCATGATCGGCTTAGCTTGTTACGGCTCTCCTTACTGGCGCTAGAGTCGGCTTCCCGGCAGCTCACAGATACAACTCTGGGAAGGGTTCCATCCCGCCTGACTCTAGACCGGAGACGAACATCAATTAGGGTAAATAAAAAAACAAAAAAACTAATTAAAAGACGAACACTAACAAAATCAGGAACTCTTGGTGTCTGTTCCCATCGTCGCCCGCCCTACCATGATCTTCACGCGCCAAAACACATATTTATGAAGACCCCACAATACCACACAAATTTACTCTTTCCCTACCATGACACGAATTATCCCCCCTCTTTTAACGGTATTAACACATAAACATTTTTCTTTAACAATTCAAAAATCACATATTATTTATTTTGCCAGATGATAGTTTAAATATAAAAATTCCTAAATCTAGCCTTCAATCTATATATTTTTTTGTTATTTCCGTTCAAAATTATAATAAAAAATGGATAATTTAAATTTTGTTAGACCTTGCCGGCCTGTTTAAAATTGTTTTATAGTCCTATGGACCAAGTCTTAATTCAAATGTAACAAAAAAATTAATTGACGCCTAATTTTGGCGGTTAATAATCGTGTTCACTTAACCCTAAAACATATAAAACCGGACACTGAATTAAAATACCAAAAAGACCGTTATTTCTAAGCTTGGCACAAATTTACGGCCCACTCCCTTGAACACAAAAAGATTGAAATGCTTAATTGGTCAATTAACCCACTGTTTTTGTAAAGCTTCCTAACCTGCCTAAATGAGCTCACTTAAACTGGCTTTTCTGCCACTTTCGCAGTATTAAAAATTTCACTTTTCACTCTTTTTACACTCGCAGAAGGAATCTCATGAAATGGCTTCCCTTTTGGTACCTTAATCCTCACAATTTTTACACTTAACTAACACAAAAACTTAACACTAACGCTTATCATTTGATTTTTACTTAATTTCTAATTTTTTTGTTCTTTTTTTTTCAGGTTTTCTTGTTTTTATATCTTATTTTTCTTTTCAGGATTTTTCTAATTTTTTTTTATATTTTTTTTTTAGGTCTATATGTTTAAATATTAATAATTTTCTTTTTTTCGAATTTAGTTGTTCTAATTTTGTAATTTTTTGTATTTTTTTTCAGGTGTGATTTTTCTCTCCAGCGCGGTTTGTCTCATAAGGGTCTCCACACAATTGCGGGATTTTTGGAGCCGGGATGTTGGATTTCCCGCTACTTTTTATGTTCTACGCCCTTTTTTGTTCGACCCTTATGGATATTGTAAAACTACGGACTACGACCACAGTACCTGATATTTGGTGAGTACAGATTGTTTACTTGTTCGAATTGATGACTTCTGGTGAAATTTATTATCTCCCTATCAGGTGCCCGTGCGATTGTGTCCTGCCCCTTGCCGTCAAACAGTTTTTTGCCTTTAAAACTTCCGTTTCCAACAGGCTGGAGGTGACCGTATAAATTTCCACAGCCTGCTTTACCAGCAGTCGGCTTCTGTTTGCAGTTATTTTTGCCTTAAATCAATTTCTCCGGATACTTTGGGCTATAGGATATCTATCTGCTAGCGTCGTTTTACTTTATAATTTTAAAACACTGATTATTTGCACTGGACGCTTCACTATATCACCGCACTGTACATTTATTTTTAAACAACTGTTCTAGCTGCTCCAAGTTTTCACTCCTTTTATAGAGCGATTTGCCTCCAAATCTTCTTCTTTAGCTTACTTGGGCGCTTTTACTTTGTTGTCAACAAATTTTCCGCCTTATTTTCCCTCTTCTCATAAAACTTCAAAACTTGTTCTAAACTTTAGGCGGTTACTATAATTATGAATGAATCGCCTAATTACAATCATTCCCTTCCCTACGATCTGGCAACATCTATTTTTCTCACAGCTGATGAATTATTAAACATAGATACTGTGACTGTGGTTGGCAACGCTTAGCCAAAATGCCGGAAACACATGAGATGTTTACAACATTTCATCCAGCAAATTACCAGGTAAGGTTACATTTTCCTTGTTTACTATTTTCTTTCATTATTTTTTTCTTTTTCTTTAGGACTGGGACTACATACACAAGGAAGAACATTTGGGGCATGGTATGACGGTTGGACCAGGTAAACTATGTATTGTATTTATTTCCAAATATACAGAAAAGATTGTATCATTTATTTTTTTCTTTTCAGGTACACCAATACCTCACTTTGCGTCATGGTTACTTTCCAAAACAACACGACGCAGCTTGAAACGACGAAAAGTGGATTATACTTTTCCACAGCAACCCGTGTAAAGATCGAAGAATAGTTCTAGGTGCCTCCCAAAAGAAAATTGGACAAAGTGAAAGTGAAAAAACAAAACAGTGTGAAATTTTATTACGTTCATTCAAAACAAACCAATTAAAACAACAATGAAAAAGTGCAATTAAATTAGAAACCACAAAACAAAATGAAAAAGTGCGAAAAATTTATAAAACAACAAAGACAAAACAAATTAATTTAAAACAAAATACAATATTAAATTAATTTATGAAAAACAAAATAAAAATTAATCAGTATGAATTCAAAACAACGCAAACTCAAAAGTCTAACGACGCACAGTGCGAAATAATACTAAAGCAGCAGTAACGCAACTTCGAAGAAACGCAAAACGACACGGCGCAAAGTGAGGTATTGTATCGGTGCGAAACTTTTTTGTTGGAGCCACTGCCTCTTGCAACAAGCTGTGTTAAATGCTATACATTGGCATACGAGTAGTTCGACTTGTGTTTTGTGTGGATCTAAACCTACACAAATGAATACCGAATTAGTTTTTGAAAGAAAAGTCAACGAAAATTGCTATGAATATGGATTATCGACCTTACATGCGTGGATAATTTTTTTTGAATGCATTATTCACATTGCATATAAACTACCTATTAAGTCATGGCGTATATTGGATGAACAAAATAAACAGGTAGTGATGAAAAATAAAAAGAGGATTCAAGAAAAATTCAAGAATGAAATAGGGCTTATTATAGATATGATTAAAACAGGATATGGCACATCGAATGATGGAAACACGGCCAGACGCTTCTTTTCAAATATTGAACAAGCGGCTCAGATAACAGGTGTTGACAAAACTTTAATAAACAACTTTTCCGTCATTTTAAGAACATTTTCCAGTGGACCACATAAATGTGACAAGCTTTGAAAAGCTATTAAAAGAAACATTTATTTTATATATTAAGCTATATCCCTGGTACTACATGCCTGTTACTGTGCACAAAGTTTTAGTTCACGGTATTAATTACATCAAGTATTCAAATGTACCAATTGGAATGTTATCAGAGGAGGCCATAGAGTCCTGTCACAAAGTAATTCGGAATAATAGACTGAGGCATACAAGAAAGACGAGTAGAGTTGACTCCAATAGGGATCTAATACATTACCTAATTCTGCAGTCAGAGCCAGATATTTCGATGAACAGTCAAAAAAAACTTTTAAGAAGATATGATCTAAATGAAATAAAAGATTTTGTTTTTGTGGAAGAAGAAGGCATCATATCTGACGATGATTTTTGCAATTACATTGAAGATGTAGGCGATGATAATAGTAAATAAGAAATATGCTTTGCATGTCTGAAACAAAAAATAAAGTATATGTTGTTGAACTTCCTAAAATCTGTTTGTTATTAATATAAATTTTTTTACTGATATTATAATATTTTGCATGAAGACGAATAGCATCTTAAATTTAAGTTAATAATATATGGAATTTTTCACTTAGTGGCATATACGCGTGTCCTTTAAGCCAATTATGTAGGAATTATTCGATTTTTTACTTCAGGATATATGGGCAGTGGTCGTGTCCTTTGATGTAATTTTACCAAATTCAACATAGTGAGTTAAAATCTATCAAAGATTATCCGTACAAAATTTGTTTGGATTCGGATTGAAACTTTCGAAAATATTCGATTTTTTTAATTCAGGATATATGGGCAGTGGGCGTGTCCTTTGATGTAATTATATCAAATTTAACATAGTGAATTAGAATCTATCAAAGATTATCCGTACAAAATTTGGTTCGATTCGAATTGAAACATTAGAAAATATACGATTTTTTTACTTCAGGATATATGGGGAGTGGGCGTGTCCTTGGGCCGATTTTTCCAAAACTTAATTTTTTTCTTAGTCTACTTACGTAAGCTTTCTGTACCAATTTTTATTAACCTACGATAACTCCTTCTATTTTTGGCCAACGCTTATATGAAATCACGACACTGTGCGGTGCCACGCCAATTTGTCTAATTATGGTTTCATGTAGCCTATAATAGAGGCCCTACGGATAGAACTACACATTGAACATTTTATTGCAATCGGTCCATTTAAACAACTATAATTTTTTTTAAAAATGGCCGATATACGTACTATATCTCGACTTTGTACCCATAATGGTTTAAAAGATACTTCTTCTTCTTATTCTTTACTGGCAGCAACAACAGAAATTCATCTATCAGTAGCCGCACGTAGAAAACCATTCCAATCGCTTCGGTATTTTGCGCTCCGTAGATAGTTAGTCATACCAAGCTTACTTAACATTTCCGTCACCTGGTCCATCCATCGGAGTTTTGGTCGCCCTCCACCTGCGCCGCCCATCGAGTTTATTGCCGAAGACTTTCTGAGCCGGAGCGTTATCGTCCATTCGTACAACGTGTCCAAGCCAGCGCATTCGGTCTATTTGAACGCGCTTGACCACGTCGATGTCGTTGTACAGCTCATACAGCTCATGATTCATTCGACGACGGTACTCGCCGTTCACGATGATGGGTCCAAATATTTTGCGGAGTATTTTTCTCTCGAAGACTCCCAGTATAGATTGATCCGCTTGTGTCATTACCAACGATTCTGCGCTGTAGAGCAAGACAGGTAGGATCAGAGTCTGGTAGAGCTGGATCTTTGTTTTTCGAGAGAGCGCTTTGTCGTTAAATCGCTTGCTTAGCGCATAGTAGCAGCGGTTTGCGATCAATACTCGTCTTTTGATTTCGAGGCTGACATTATTATTTTTGTTTATGGCGGAGCCAAGGTAGACAAAATCATCTACCACTTCAAAATTATAGTTGTCAACGTTCACGCAGCGTCCCAGACGAGTGGACTCTTTGTTCGTTGAAACAAATAACTTGGTTTTGTCCTCGTTTGTCACCAGACCCACTTCAGCCGACTGCTTTTCAATGCTCGAAAAAGCCGCAGTAACATCTCGCAATCCACGTCCAATAATATCGATATCATCAGCATACGCGAGCAACATGTGGCTTTTGTTAAATATGGTGCCATTCCTGTTTACTGCTGCTTTCCGCATGATCATCTCCATTACGATGTTAAAGAGATCGCCAATTTTCACTGAAGACTTCGTGTCAGTCAGTGTCATCCCGCAGAGTCGAATTAGTTTTGCGGGGATACCAAACTCAGCCATAGCATCCAACAATTTCTGTCGTATCGGACTGTCAAATGCAGCTTTGTAATCGATGAACAGATAGTAGGTATCGATCTGCATTTCTTGGGTCTTCTCCAGGATTTGTCGTAGCGTGAATATCTGGTCGGTGGTGGATTTACCAGGTCTAAAGCCACACTGATAAGGTCCAATCAGGTTCGCCAGGAGGGGCTTTAGTCTTTCACATAACACACTAGACAGGACCTTGTATGCGATGGGTAAGAGGCTAATCCCGCGATAGTTGGTACACACACTAGGATTGCCTTTCTTAAGCACGGGACATAGGACACTCAGATTCCAATCATCGGGCATGCATTCCCTGAGCCAAATCGTGTTTATGAGCTGGTGCATGCATGTTACCAGGTCATCGCCGCCGGCTTTAAAAAGCTCTGCCGGCAGTCCATCGGCTCCCGCAGCTTTATTATTTTTAAGCCGGGCAATTGCCGTGCTGATCTCGTTTTGGCTCGGTTGGGTGGTGGACAATCTACTCCATCGTCGATGATTGGTGCGATTTCGTCACTTATGCTGCCTTCGGGAACGAGAAGAGATTGAAAGTGTTCCCTCCATATTTGCAGCACACTCTGAGTGTCCGTGACCAGATTTCCGTCTCTGTCCTTACAGGTGGGGATCCCTGTTCCAAAACCTTTACTTTTTACCTTTTGGTAGAACTTTCGGGCCTCACCTCTATCCCTGTAGTTTTCGATATCCTGGCTCTCTCTTTTATTCCACAGACGCTTTTTCCGTCTGAACAGGCGTTTCATCTCCCTCCTTTTCTATTTATAACGCTCCGTCACCGCACGCGTCGCCATTGGCTGCAGTTTTGCCTTGTATGCAGCATCCATTTCCTCAGACATTTCGCGACATTCGTCATCGTACCAGGGCTTGTCTGAGCGTGGTTTTTCATAACCCAGTACGGTTGTTGCGGCAGTGGTCATAGAATTCGCAATATGCTGCCACTGCATGTCGGGAACATCAGAACTAGGGGGATTTGTATGGAGTAATTGAGAGAGTTGGTTGGAGTAGGCATTGGCTATCTCAGTGGTCTGCAGCTTTGTGATGTCTAGCTTCCTTTGCGTTTGATTAAGAGTGTTTTTAGCTCTACTTAATCGTGTGCGTACCTTGGGTGCAACTAGGTGGTGATCCGAGTCGATATTTGCACCGCGCATCACACGCACGTCCATAACGCTTGAGACATGCATTCCATCAATTACCACGTGATCAATCTGATTTCTTGTATTTTGATCGGGAGATATCCAGATTGCCTTGTGGATATCTTTATGCAAGAATCTGGTTCCACTCACAACCATGCTTCTTGCCGACGCGAAACTTACCAGTCTGAATCCGTTATCGGAGGTGTTGTTGTGTAGACTGAATTTTCCGACTGCTGAATCAAGAGCATCTTCCCTTCCTATTTTAGCATTAAAATCTCCCAGAACAATTTTAATGTCATGTGCAGGGCAGCGGTCATATATATCCTCCAGGCGCTCATAGAATGCATCTTTGATGTCATCGTCTTTGTCTTCCGTCGGGGCGTGTACACAAATCAGCGTAATGTTAAAATATTTCGCCCGGATGCGAATGGTGGCTATACGGTCATTTACAGGGTTAAACCGCGAGACCAGGTGTCGAAGTCTCTTGCCGACTATGAAACCACATCCAAATTCGTGTCATTCTGCATGGCAGCTGTAAAAGATGTCACAGTTCTTCCGTCGTGTGCATCCCTGTCCCGTCCATGTCATTTCCTGTATGGCGGTGATGTCAGCCTTGTATTTGTCGAGGACATCCGCCAGTTGGATAGAGGCACCATCTCTGTATAGAGTTCGGACATTCCAGGTGCATATCCTTAAATCATGGTCCTTATATCGTTTGCGGGGGTCGTTAACATTTGGGGGGGTTCTTGTTTTTCGTTTTCTTCGTGTTTTCATAATAAATTTTTGTTTAAGGAGAGTGGCTTATTAGGCCACCGCTCCCGATCTTAGTTTCTTGGGGCTGCCAAAGCCACTAAGAGAGCCTGTGTTGAGTTTCAGTAACTTCTGTTACCTAGTTCCTAAGTCGCATCGGTGGTAGCATGTCGATTAGGTTACTCAACATTTCGCCTTCTAACTCTAGCTAACTTCGAAGCGGTTGCTTTAAAGTCATTGCCCAGGGAATACTTGGTCTAAGACCGGAAGTAGTTAGCTGCTTGGACAGTGCCACAAAGGAATCGATTCTGGTCACTCCCAAGTGAGTGACAATCAGTAACTTTCCACCTCTGGGAAAAGTCCCATTCCCCGTTTAAAAGATACAGCCATTTTAAAATTCCAGTTGTATGGGGTGGTGCCACGCCCATTTTACCCTTTTGCACTCCGAATTTCAAAAACCCCTTCTTAGTGCGAGCCTACGTCATAAAATGGGCTGGGGAGTGATCAGTCAGTCACCCAAGCCTTTTATATATATAGACCAGCTTACAATGAATCTTCTTACGAATTTAAGCAATACAGGTAAATGCAAACGTTTCATAAGACGAACGAACACTCCATTTATGTGATTGTAGCTTTATCCATTGGTCTGCGTTATAGTACCCCATTAGTCCCTTTTTATCCCTAAAAGTACGAATTTCAAATGATACATTCGTATCGCACAACTAAAATGGACTGGTACTCCCTCTAATTCTATAGGAAGCATGCCCATATACGATTATAGCTTTAGCCGTTTGGTCTGGGTGATAGTACCAGTTTTATTCCTTTTCGTCCTTTCTACACCTAAATGTTCCAATTTCTAAAAACCCCATCTAAAGGCATTCTAATTCTAAAATATTCACTTTAATACGTTTAGCCTTTACGCACCAGTTTCTTCCCTTTTCGGCCTTTTTACCCCTAAAAGGTAAGGATTTCGAAAACCCTCCTCGCCTCGTTCTAATTCCATAGGGAGCAATCCCATATAAATTAACACAACCAACAATTTTACAACCACCCAATTTTAAATATATAGATTATGAAAATATTATTACAATTGTCCCATTGTCTAATTATGTTTTCATGTCCTACGGATAGTGCTACATAGTGAAAGTTTCATTACAATCGGTCCATTTATATCGCCCAGATAACGATTTTTTTAAAAGGGGCGTGGAACTGCCTGTTTTCCAGCGAGACATAATCCTCCTTGTACCAGTAACATATGTAGCAAATCTCATCTTCATACCTCAAATGGCTTTTGAGATATGCCCGATTGCAATTTCGATTTGTCTGGGCGGTGCCTTGCCCCTTTGGCACTGTAATGGTTTAAAAGATAGAGCCACTTTAAAATTCCAGTTGTATAGGGCGGTGCTCGCCCATTTTACTCCCTTTCTAAAAAACCCTTCTTAGTAAATAAAACTTAGATTCTAAATTTCACGGTTCTAGCTTTAGCCGTTTGGCCTTGGGAGTGATCAGTCACTCACCCAAGCCTTTTAAATATATAGATAACACTAACACAAAATCATATTTTTTGAAAAAACCCCCAATTGTGACTATATAGGTTTGATAGAGCTACCGGAGCTGTTTTTTTGGGTAGTTGGGCCCCTCGACAAAAATGTGACAACAGCTTTTGACCAACAGTTCCTACAGTTTTGAAAATAGCGCTTTCCATCATTAGGCAAAGCTGTAGCTTCAAAAATTACTATAATAGTATTTCCCAAGAAAGAGACTTGCCTCGACAGATGACAGGGTGAATAAATATTTCCACCTTTTTTATTTTTATTTTATTTGACATTTTAAATCGAGTATTCCAAAAACGTGTGTTGTAAGCTCTAAGCGTGAACTTTTAAAATGATTTTAAATTTAACAAGTTCTTGTCTTAAGTCTTTCCTTATGCGTTAAGTTTAGTTGTTTATTTTTTTGTATTCTGCATAAAAAGAATAAATGTTATAATTACAGCACAGTAATTTTATTATTCAGTTTATCATTTGAATTAAAATTAAAGTATATTTAAAATTTTGAGGAACTCAACACAAACAAAGAGCTTTTACTTTACAACATTGAATTTACAGTAATCAAAACCATATATAGTTTTAATATTTGCGTTGCTAATTTTATGTAATTATTAATTTGGTTGTTAATCTATTATTATTTTATTTTATTGTATACAATATTACGAGTATCAAATTAATCGAATATTCTAATCGAGCACCGAAAACACTTGATTTGTATTATCTATTACCAATTCATAAATTGATCACACTTACAACTGACCACTACTACACATAAGTTACTTGTCGATCCTTCGCTACTAAAGCATCTGATTATTTCGGTTTATATCACCTAATACGGAAGTGTTTCCATACGACGAGATTACACAAGAAAACTAATCAAATTTTACGCACTATGCCAAAAAAATGGGCCATGTGAAAAGGTTATAACGGAATATGACAGCAAACTCTCGCACACTTGCAAATAGATAATATACTTTGTTATATATACACACAAATATAAATTTAATGTATGTATGTATATTTTTTAACTTCACCACTGAGTTGCGATGTTTTCTTTCTTATTTGGTAAATCATACGCTAATTCGTAACAAAACATTTCGATGTGGAAACTGCGTTGATAATCAAATATTTATTCAGTTGGAACTTCTATGGACATGTGAACATAACATAAAGGTTACTCACACATGTACATCAGTTGAAACTTATTAATTTATCTGCTCATCAGACATACAAATGAATGAATGAATGAATGAATCGATGCGTTGTGAGTACGGAGAGGGCCTCATCAGCTTATCATTGGTCTGGGGAGTTAATATGACAACGATAAAGACGGTGTTTAACCCAAACAGACGTAAACGATTCATTTTGACACTTTCACTTTTGTGCCATTTGTCTGAGCATCCATGGGCTCATCACTGTGGGATCGCAATCTTTGTCGGTGCGTTAACATTTCTCACATTTGCATATCAATGGCAATGTGTTGCTGTGTGTTGTACTCGTTGTGCGCATGAGCATTAACATATAAATCAATGGGGCAGATGAGTGAAAAGCATCACTCACATTAGACAAATCTCCGTCAGGGGCAGCTATTTGAAAGTAAGCGTTAAACACGCATTCGTGTACAACTGTGGACAAACGACGCACAGTGGCGCAAAGATCAAAAAATGCATGTGCCATTAACAAATATTAAATAAATATTGAATATTGCTAACCAATAAGCAGGCCCCTAAAAGGCGTAGAACCCTTTTCAAACACTTATTTCTTAGGTTGATCAATTATTTATCATATGCCTTTTCAATTTGGCGCCACTGTGCGTTGTGTGTCTGTCTGTCACCCCCTTCTGCACCTTGTCACTGGTGTTGTCTTTTATTAAATGATAAATATTGTCTCTGTCGTTGTTGTTGTCCACAAACAATTGTGAGCTTTTTTTGTTTAATCATTTAACTTTGAAATATGAAGACATAATTTGTGATTTGCCACCCATGTAACAGTAGATAACAACAAATCAATCTTGGGGGTTGATTTTTTTTGTGTTATTGTTCAGTCATGTACTTTGACTGACCATCAGCGAGCTGCATTTAGTTTTATTTTGTCATAATCGGATCTAAACATTTTTGTTTTTTTATAAGTATTTTTTTTGCATTGACAGATGTTAAACAGATTACATTGGACAACATTTGGGTTTACCTAAACATATTTTGACAGTTGATAAATATCGTACGCTTCAAATTATACTTGTCCCTGAGCAGTGATATCAGTAGAGTCACAAAGTGATCATGAATCTAGAGTAGTTGAGCAAGTAATCAAATATATCGCGGTTGATTTCCACAATTAATAGAAACGGAATTAAGTAAATGAAAAAATATGTTTCATAATTTAAAAAAATTCAGCAATTATTGCTTAGGATCATTCTAATAATGCTTAAATAATGTTTTCACCCACATTTGAAATAGAATTTACTGAATTTGGATGCAAAAAAAAAAAAGGTAACGGGTCCGCCATCTAGTGCTTATTTCGTGAATGGTAACACTTAGCTCATGTCTGATTTGACAGATAATTAGTTTTATCCTTCCGCTGAACGAATATGGTTGTGTATACGCTTGAACAACGCTGCGACATTACTTTGAAAATCATGTTGCAGAATGTGTGCCAAAAAAAATCATCTTTTTAGCTGAAGCTCATTTTGATCTTGGCGGGTATGTTAGTAAACAAGCAAAATTGTCGCATTTGGGGCACAGAAAACAATACATTGAAAAGCCGATGCACCCAAAACGAGTCACTGTTTGGCGCGGATTTTGGTCCAGAGGAATAATTGCGCCATTTTTTCTTCAAAAATGAGCAAGGAGTGGCCGTTACAGTCAATGGCGATCGTTATCGGGCCATGTTGAACGAATTCTTGTTCACATTTTCGAAATTCGTACTTTTAGAGGCACAAGGCCAAGAAAGGGATAAAATTTATACCGTAACCCAGACCAAATGGTTAAAGATAGAAACGCTTATGTTGGCGTGAATGTTTATTTTATAGAGTAGTAGTGCGATACGAAGGCATTTTTGGAATTTTAATTGGGGGCAGTAGAAATAAGTGTGACACTCAATCAGACCATGTAATAGGTAAGCTTTTTTTTGATTTTGACTAAACGCGTCATCCAAGAATCAAATTTGTTGTGAATATTTATCTAAAAGCAGTAGAATCAGGTGATTGACATTTAATAAAACCAATTAGCACCCTAATCAAACGCGTCAAGTAACGATTATGCAATTTAGTTTTGTTTTTCCTCAATGAAGTAGAGTTCAGCTAATAAGGAATTATTGAATAAATTATTGAAGTTGGGAGCGAAAGAAATAGCCGAGGCACTCAATCAGACTAGCGAGCATTTTAATATTTGTCTAGCGAAAAGTGTGACCATTGTAATGGACTAATCGTTAGTAAAATATAATACTCAAAATCTCGTCGTTCCGAAGTTATATTCACGTGTATCACAAAATCAGAAAAATGTTTCTGAGATATTGAGGAACCGTTTTGTTGTATATCCACTTTTGGGAAAGAATTTTTGCGTTATGATGCCGTATGAACCATTTTTGTGGATATGCATATCTTCACGTATGTGTCAGAAAAATGTGACATATTTTGAAAAATAAATTACACCGTGCTACAGTCCATGAGAACTTAGAAAGAAAACTAGTCAATGTTGAAGGTCACATCGAGTACAACAATAACCTGTATACCAAAGTTATCTAAACTCTCAAAAACCTGACACGGGTAAAAACCCGATTCTTTATTACTTTCCTAACCTGAAGGCTTATAACTCAGTCAATTCTTAACCAAGGTTAGATTTCTGATTTTGGAAAGAAAAGACTACGGCCTTTCTAACGATATATATATTTATATAGATAACTTGTCATATATGTCTGCTTTTGCCTCGAAATCGCAAACTTGTTGCATTTTTTCACTATTGCTTAAGTTTGAAGAAGTTTTTATCCTATATTTTGTTAGGATTCCCTAATATTTATTATTTTATTTAGAAATTGCATTCATTCACGAGTATAACGCATATTTGAATTTAAAAATTGTTTACATGACGTTTTAGTTATTGAAGTTTTTTGAAGAACGCCACTTTAAAAAAAAGCAACTAAACTCGGTGTAGAATTGACCGAGTTATAAGGCCTGGTGTGGAGAAAGTAATTAAAAACCGGGGTTTTACCCGTAATTCAGGTTTTTGAGGCTTTTATCGATATTTGGTATACAGATACATGTTGTACTTAACCACATCTACAACATGCACTAGGTCACTCCCCCAATTTAATCTTTTTTTTCTATACTGTACCTGTGTGTTATCAATAAAATTTTTCGAAACAAACAAATAAAAATACTACATACCGCCAACAAAAATGCAAAAACCGTAAATCCAAAAAATTAAAATTCTTTTTTTGATTGTATATGGTATACTAGGCGATTCTACACGCCCCGTTAAAGGTAAATAAATAACGTTTTATTGCAAAAACAATCAAAAAAAACTAAAACACATAACTTCAGAAAATCTGGAGAAAAAAAATATTTCTAAAAATATTTTAAGATCTTGTTGATCTAAAGCGAAGCTGTGAGAAATTCGTGTCCAAAAATTTAATAATTCTCATTTTTTTGCTTCTCCTCTAAAATTATGAAAATGAGGGATTCGCCTTTTTTACATTTCAGGTGACGATACATACATACGTATTTCAGTTTTAATGATTTATAACCCAATTCGGTAAAATTTAGTACCACGTTGTACAGAATGCACAAATGTTTCACGTTGTTATTGATTAATTGACTGCTTCTAACTTACTGCATGCATAGTGGATATACGTGAAGATAATTTCGGAGTAAAAACATATGAACGCAGGTTTTCATGTAATTTTCTCGTATGTGCCATAAAAAAAAAATATTTCCCAAAAAGTGGCGTATACAACAAAATGTGACAAAAGAATTTGATATAAAAACGGCTATAACTCGGAAAATAGTTTCAATGACTTTGTTTTTTTTTACACTAACCGATGTAGAATATCATGCATTATGTCTGACAAAAATGTTGGAATACTTTTTTCACACCACTTTTTTTGTATTAAGTTTTGAAACTTTGGAACCAATTTCCCACAAAAAAATTTTCTGGAGATACGTGAAGATAACTTCGGGACGACGATCTGTATTAATTATTTTGCATGCAGGACGAAGTCTAACGGGTCAGCTAGTTTAATGCATTTAACAAAAATTTAATATGTGGCTTAAAATGAAAGTGTATGTGTATATGAAACTTTTTGGTGAGTTCATATTCCACTAATGTAACGTAATAAAAGGGTATCCGCTCACAGGTTTGTCCTGGCTTGTAATTTTTGTAGAGCTCAGCGTAGAACGATCTTTGAAGAGCTTATTTGCTCATTATGGTATGTGGTCGCCATCTATGCATACTAGTTAACATTTAGTCCAAATAAACTTGTTCCCCAATATTAACTTTTTAATCACATCGCATACAGTCAATAATCGTTTTGTTACATTATCTATGTACATTGTTATTAGAATTGCATCCACAGCTATCTTAGATAAAAAAAAAATACGCTTGATCTTCGTGCCCAAACGAAAGCAATTACATAATAAATGTATTTAAATATCGGCACTTTATGGATTTTACGTTGTTTTAAGTGGCAACTTCGGCGTTAATATTTTTTTTTATATTCATTTCGCCATAACTCACCTGGAGACCCATTAAACCCCCTCCTAAAACAGCTGTAATCGCTACAATAAAAATAGCAATGGGAATGAATCAACGACTGAGTGAAAAATTTCATGTGTTAAATAATAACACGATTGTAAAATGGGTAATTTCTTTTTATTTCATACAAAATTCGGCCGCTCTAAGGAAAAATATAACGTAGTAGTCGTTAGTTGTTGGTATTTCGAATCGCATCACATGAAATTGTATTGTTTTCTATGGGTTTTTCTCAATTACATCGCGCCGCACAATGAAAGCATAGAAAAATAAATAATAATAATTGTAAAAAAAAAATTGAAATGAAAAAAAAAAACAAATACAAACAACGTCAACGACTACTAAAAGCATAGATTTCGTCACGCTAATTTACGCGGTTTTTCGTCGTTGCTGTTACTGTTATTGCACCAGGGTACTTTGTTGTATTACGGACGTTGGTTGTTGCCAGCATTTAGCCGAGTAACCGAGAAGTAATAATCATAAATTACAAGAGAGTAATTAAAATTGACCAACATTTATACGAGTGACTGAGTTGGTCAGTCAGTCAGGCAGGAGGGCATGGATGGCAAAGCGGTGGCCACGTTCAAGACGCCGCTACAGATGATGATGACTCTTTTCACAATCCAAACAGCAGCCATTTCCCGCAATCAACAAATACTTAACACTTCATGCGAGTCACACACTAAGCGCTTTAAAACTGAAAGCCCAGTAAACTTTCAAGAGCAGCCATTAGCGGCCCATCTAATAAAACATAAAGGAGCGATGAGCACACATAGGTGGTGAGCAGACAACCGATAAACATTGATATCTGTAATAAATTTTGTGAGTAATATGAATAGCATTGACATAGACACTATGTCACCGTGAACTTACAAGTTGTCCTATTGACCAGTAGATGGGCACATCTCCCGTAAACAGTAGCAAGCGTATTACAACGGGCGCGATGAGGCAATTGATTGGCGTCAGTTTCTCCAGAGTGTTTGCATATTTAAAACTAAGAAGTTTGTAGATGAATTCTGTGTAATATAATAAAAGAAGAAAGAAATTATATAATTTTTTCGGGACACACGATGGTGATACGTGCAGCGACATCACATTTATTAAATTTATGTACAAGAGAACAAAATTCAACTTTTTTGTGTTGACTGGAACTTTTTAAAATCATTTTCTATGAATTTTAAGTCGCTGACCTTAAATCTAATCTCCATTTTTCTCCATCATACTAATAGTATTTTTGACAATAATAAATAATTGCCAATAGAAATGATCTCAAACCGAACTATGACAATATCAAAAATTGTTACCTTTAAAGAGTAAATTTAAATATCTAAAAAAATTAAAATTTTGAATTTTTTTTGTAAAGAGGTAAAAAGGGAATCGTGGGGATAAAATATCCCCCATTCTCATGTTTGAATATTAACGGTCAAATTCAAACTATAATTGGTGCTGGACATTTTCGGCTGATATCTTCTTCGCATGTACATATTTGACATAATTGTAGATATATATACAGCTGATGATGTACCATTGTACATCAGTTTGTCACAAAGGGGTCTGAAGATGAACTCGTCATGGAGTTCGAAACGCGTCATCCTAGTGCGTGACACAGTGAATTTTACCAAAAATATCAAACAATAAAAACACTTTTCTGATCGATAGCCGAATTTGATGTATCATTTGATAGACTTAACGTAAATTGTGATATATAATCAATACGATCGACTTAAACTAACAAACAATACAGATTAAAAATTTAATAAATAACTTTATAAACTCAAAAATTTAAAATTCAATGATTAATGTCAGGGCCACCCATAATATTGAGCCTAGCGAAAAACGCACGTAACCAAACACAAAAAAGCTAGACATCGGGCAGTTTAAAACCCCAGAGATAGCCACTTCCAACTTCATACATCTCTCCCAACTACTACGACACAACACCTCTACTTCTGACGTTCCCGATACACAGTGGCAGCATATTACGCAATGCGCAACAACCGTGCTAGGATATGAAAAACGGCGCTCAGACAAATCCTGTTACGATGAAGAATGTCGCATAGCGTCTGAGGAACAGAATGCTGCTTATAGGGCAACGCAACAGCTAATTGTAACCCGTGCTGTAAGAAAACGGCACAAGGAGTCAGCTATTTAAGCGACAAAACGTCAGATGAAAGATCGGGTGAACGAGGATATAGAGAGATACAGGGATAAAGGTGAGGCCCGAAAATTTTACCAGAAAGTAAAAGCAAAGAGCTACGGTAATGGGCTCCCCCACTGTAAGGACAAGGATGGAGAGAACACTTCCAGCAACTGCTGGTTCCAGAAGGCAACGCACGTGTGTGCTATGTGAAAGACTAAATCCAGTGTTAGCCAATCTGATCGGGCCTTATCAGTGTGACTTTTGACCTGATAAATCAATAACTGACCAGATGTTCACAATTCGGCAAATCCTGGAAAAGACCCAAGAGAAACAGATTGACACGTACCATCTTTTCGTCGACTATAAAGCTGCCTTCGACAGTCCGATACGACAGAAATTACTCGAAGCCATGGCTGAGTTTGGTATTCCAGCGAAGCTGATATGCCTTTGCGGAATGACGCTGACTAACACGAAGTCTTCAGTGAAGATTGGCAATGACCTTACGGAGCCATTCTATACCAGACTAGGCATAAAACAAGGCGACGGCCTATCGTGTAACCTCTTCAACATAATGATGCAGATGATAATGAGGAAAGCTGCAGTAATCACGAGTGACACGATATTCAACAAAAGCCACATGCGGCTGTGACTGCAGTCTTCTCAGGTATACAGAAGGAATCAGCAAAAATGGGTCTAATGGTGAACGAGGACAAAACAAAGTTATTATTTTCAACGAACAAAGGATCTACTCGTTTGGGAAACTGCGAAAACGTAGACAATTATAATTTCGAGGTGGTAGATAATTTTATCTACCAACGCTCCGCCATCGACAAAACAAATAATGTCACCCTCGAAACCGGAGAAGAATACTGCTTGCTAATAAATGCTACTACGGACTAAGCAAGCGATTTAATGACAGAGCCCTTTCGCGACGAACAAAAGTCCAGCTCTACAAGATACTGGTTCCACCTGTCTTGATGTATGGTTTAGAATCCTTGGTTATGATACAAGCGGATAAAGCGGTTCTGGCAGTATTCGAGAGAAAAATACTCCGTAAAATATATGGGCCCATCATCGTTAACGGATAGTATCGGCGTCGTAGAAATCAGGAGTTGTACGAGCTGTAAACTGACATTGACATGGTCAGACGCATTAAGGTGCATCCGTTGCGTTGGCTAGGTCATGTTGCTCGAAAAGTCTTCGACGATGATCTCTATAGACGGCGCAGAAGAGGGCGACCAAAACTCCGTCGGAAAGACCATGTTACTGAGAACCTTACCGAACTTGGCGTGACTCACTGGAGAAGAAGCAAAAAAGATCGAAGCGTGCGGTATATAATCCAATAGGATTGCAAAGATGTGTCAGCTAAGTAAGTAAGTAAGTATATTAAAATTGTTACAACAATTTCCTATTTTAAAGAAGAATCCAAGTTATCATAACGAACGTTATGCATATTTTCATTAAATATTGAGAAATTCTTATTTCGTCAATGCAAATTGTTTAGCATAATTTGGCATAAAGTTCGTGTCTTAAGTCTTTTGTTTATTTAACCATATTTTATTTTTGGGTGTCTATCTAATATTTAAGAAAATAAAATCGTAACAATGCCAACTGGTCAACGAAAAATTGACCAAAAGCCATTTTGACCCCCATTTTTTTCTTAAAAAATGTATATGTTACAAATTCTGAACATAAATTTTTTGTAAAAGTTAGTCAGAATCATAGAAATAAGGCTTTGCAGCTTATAGATATTTTCGCCGTATTTTGAGGCGATTGACCACGCCAATGTCGGTATATAAAAGGGTCGCTAGTTTTATGGAAAGAATTTGGTCTCAAAATGATAAGTCTTTGCATGTTTTAGGATAGCCAAAGTTTGAGTACGATTGAAGTACGCTAATTCGTGCCGCTGAATGATTAAAATTTTTAAGCTCCTGGAGCCAGGTTTGGGGGCGTAACTAGTCCAATTTTGCTTTAAAATTCCTTTAATCTGTTCATATATCATGTCTTTGCATAATCAACAGTTCCGCAGTTATAAATAAATTTATGAAAAAAAAAATTTCACTAAAAAAATTTATTTTTTTCTATTTAAAAAATAATAAAAAAATTCAAAATTGAAAAAAGCGTCAAGTCTTACTACTTTCACGTTATGTCACGCGTTTCGCTTTTGTTGACAATTAAGTGAATGTATCTCATTTTGGAAAATATAAGTTTTTTCCCATTCAGGATATATGGGAGGTGGGCGAGTCTTTTGAGATAATTTGATATTATTTAACACAGTTGAAAGTAATATATCAGAGACATATTAAAGTAAATTTAGTTCAATACCAACAACAATTCAGGAAAATATAAGTTTTTCCCATTTCAGAATATATGGGAGGTGGAAGTTTCCTTTTAGATAATTAGATATAACTCAACACAGTTGTCAGTAATATATCAGAAACAAATCGAGCTAAATTTGTTTCAATACCAACAACAATTTTGAAAATATAAGTTTTTTCCATTAGAGGAGATGGGCGCGTCCTTTGAGATAATTTCATATAATTCAACAGAGTTGTCAGTAATATAACAGAGACAACTTGTGGAAATTTTGGTTCAATACCAACAACAATTTTGGAACATATAAGTTTTTTTCCATTTCAGAATATATGGGAGGTAGGCGTGTCCTTGGGCCAATTTACATACAACTTCGTTATTTTTTTCTTTTCTTTTCTATTTCTTTTTACTTTCTTTTATGATAACTCTTCCTTTCCTCTCTAAATCCTCACTCACTCTTTCCTTTAATAAACTTTGGAAGTTAGGTTGTTACGGCAATTGTCATGGAATACATAATATGCTTTGAATCAGGAACGTCAGAAGAAATAGTTGGGAGAGGCAGAGTTCTGCAGCTTTGCTTGTACCTTGTGCCTACCTACAACCAGGTAATGCACGAAGTTAGCTCCACGGATCACGAATCACGTGATCAGTTTTGATCTGGGCACCGCCAAGTTGCCTTGCGGATTTCTTAATGCTTTACCATGCTCCTTGTCGCGGCGAAGCTAACCGGTCTAAGCCTGTTGCTTAAAGTGTTGGTAGACACAATTGTCGGGTCGATGGACCTAGAACATCTTCCTTCCAATTATTGAATTACAACGGTCGTATGATTTCTTATCTTTCGTCGGTGGATAGATCAGCGTGATCTTTAACAACAATTGTGGCTATTAGGTCGATCCAAGGATTAAAATCTCTGGCAAATTATAAATTGGATTTATCGCAAAATATGCTCAACCAAATTTTACTACGCGGTCTGCTCACTTAAAAGACCGAAACAAATGAGACGGAATCGCTCAGTGTCTGAACAGCAACCATTTTTTCGTTTTGTTCGTGTTCTTGCTCTCAGGTTTCGGGTTGAACGTAACACATGAATCGGTCGCTCACCTACTGAGAATCATTAAGTGAGCAAAGCAAGCAAAGTGTCCTCACAAAAGGTCTTTATTTTTATTGTTGCTTTGCAACAACAGCCTTAAAAATTGCGTCATATGCTTTAAATATGAGAGAAGAAGAAAGGGGAAAGGGGGATCATTAGTGTGCATATGTGTGTGCGTACGTTTGCCTATCCACACGCGCAGCACACATACATGCTCAAAAGACCGTTTGACGAGTTTTTACGAAGTAAAGTGTCTCGAGTAAACCCATGAGCTGATCTAGTGAACAGAAATGCTCGTCGGTTGAGCAAAGAGCAAACCAAAGAAGAACGAAGTTTAAGGGTTTTTCGCGACAGTTTCGCATAGTGTCAGTGGATGAGTGGTTTTTTCCGGACAACAAGAACGAGAGAGACCAATTATTGCGAGCTCTGATAAATTCACATCCGAATTCGTGATTTTTCGGATGACAGCCGAAATAAATGTCGCCGTCCTGTCCACCTCAACAATATGGATGGAGGTGATGTCAGTCTTGCATTAAGGACATCTCCCTGGCGGATAGTGACGCCTTCTCTATAAATAGTTCAGACATTCCAGGTGCATATCAGGGTTCCTCGTTCACTATCAGTCTCTACTCGTGATAAAACCGTGATTACCAACCAACCCAGTTGCCTCCCTGTGGAGGTTGTGAGTCGGATTGAGTTGCAAGTTCTACGTTGCATTCCACGGTGCTCGACTATTTGTGCTATTTCAATGGAAATATAACACCATTGCCTTAATAATGGTTTGGGAGTTGCTCTTGATGTCTGCAGAATGAAGAACAAATTTGAAGAACTCACACAATTGTCGATTTCATAAAATACTAGCAGACGCGGCAGACTTCGTCCTGGTTCCTAAAGTATTGATGAAAATGTTTCGTACTGTTACAATTCATGTACAATTGGTCCATTACTTTTACCTCTGAAACATTTCAATACAAACGGGCGCGGGTTTTTGCTCTTTTGCATAGGCAAATATTTGATTCTTTAGCAAAAGCTTATGTAAAACATTAATATTTATTTTTCCTGAAAGAAGTGCTAAAATGAGGCTCTTCTTTCTACTCATACCTAAAAATGTTTATACCAACATATTATACTTTCTGCTTTTAAATTTTGGTAGAAATCGGTCGAATCTTGTTATGTAAACTTCTTTTTATTCATATATATATATATAAACTATTACAGATCATCCCCAACTTATTCTAAAATATTCTTAGATATCGGTCGAACTGTTTTTGCATTTAGTGGTTTCATTAAAATGTACAATTCTTTTTATACATATAGGTATACTGATTTGTGTTCGTGTATATGGAAAAATCTTTAAAACGACATATTTTCGCAACCATTTTGTGCAAACTTTACATAAACCATATACAACCCATCCCCACCTAACACACAAATTTTGATAGAAATCGGTCGGTATTAAGATCGACTGTAAATCAATTTCCATAATCTTAATAATAAAATAAAAACATATATCATTCATACCTCCATAATTCGATAAGGCAGTTAAAATTATCCAGAATATAATGCAGTTCCATAGCAAATGCGTTGCAACATTCACAAAAGCTCTCATCCATTTGTTTAAATGGACCATAAAATATTGCATTCCAAATACGTAAAACACAATCGTGATAATAATCAAAAGCCATCCTTAAATAATAATAAAATTATTAACAAACTGATTATTATAAAATATTATTTTTTTACACTTGCACTTACCTGCTACAAACACCAAGATGTTGAAATGTAAATTGTGATTGACTTTATGTATAATGTGGCCCAAACAAATTCCAAGGAGATAAGGTATAACAAACAAGCAAATGTTATCCGACACTAAATTGAAGTGGGTGAATTCGTACAGCAATGAGGTGCTAAGGCGAAACATAAATCGTTAATATATTATATATTTAAATTTGTATATATGTATATTACCTATAACCGTATTGGTATGTGGCACCCCAAGTCCACAATACGGCCGCTAGTGTTGAGATAATCACTATTGAAATTCCCATAATAAGAGCATACTGTATGTTTACTACCACCAATAGCATTAATAGACAAGTTGCTATAAAGAATTGCATTTTCAACGCTATGAACCAAGTCCATGGCATGCACTATAGCAGGACAAAATACAAAATATTATCAATGTTAATTTTATATAAAAGTCCCACTTATCAACTTACCCGATCTACCAATGGGAAGAAAGTATCCAAATACAATATATTAAATATTATATTATACGAACAATTTTTGTAATCTCTGGATGGCAATTCCAGTGTTACGTTGTGATGTAAATATTTATCCAATAACAAGGAAGCATATAGGGCAAATGTATACGAGGGAATTAAACTGAAAGAGAAAGCAAGAAGAGTTTAGAATGTGATTGATGTTATCATAAATTAATTTCATATCATTAAATGCCAGGAATTTTTAAGTTTATTATAAATTTATTTATATTCATTAAACAAATTATTTTTTTTGTGTTGTTACATTTATTATTGAACTAGATGGCGCTTTTGTCGTTATCTAGTATTATCATTAAGATAATACTTTATTGAATTGCATATTTTCAGGCAAACTGTTTACCAAAACTGTGTGGGAACATGTTGAGTTTAAATATGATTAGCAACATTTGATAATGACAACCAACATGTTGCAAAGAAATTAATATGATAATAGTTAATATAATAAATAAATAAAATTATTTTTTTTTAAAACATTCACCGCCTTGTCCATAAAAAGTTATTAGGTTTATATTCCATTTTTAAGCAAATTTCGGGAAAACAGAATTCATAAACGATTTACATCTTCAATAAGTTAATGTAGGATTGACCCTATTTTAGGCATGCTATAACTTGACGTTTGTACAATTAATTGTATATTTATGAATTTCAGATCTTTATTTCGAGGTTTTCGAAATTGTTCATATGATAAAGAGCCGTTGCATGTATTCATTGTGTAGGAATTTAAATTTCCAAAGAAATAGGTAATTTTGGGTGGGAGGTACCAGAAGGTATAGGTCAATATAGCCTGTATTCGTTCCTAAGTCAGATTTACATAAGCGTTTTCCGTGGGCCAAATTTGACTGAATTCAGTGTACTTACAAAAAATGATATATGTGTAAAACTATATAAGGGTCAATTCGGTCACTTATATGGAATGTACCAGATTTGGCGTGGCAAAGGTTTCGGTTTTCTGAGAGTTTGTATACTATTATAAATTATTATTTCACCAAATTTAATTATCCCCCAGTTGTGCGTTTGGAAGTTATGAAAGAAATATTAATAACCCAAAAATAGTTAATTTTGTATGGGACGTACCAGAAGGTGTGGCGCTATTCTACCCATTATAGGTCGAAGGAATACAAAAAAAGACGATAACACCCCCCCAAAGTTGACGACCTCGCAAATGGTAAGGATATGCATCTAGATGTCGAACTGTCCACAGAGATGGTGCCTCTAACCCCTTGCCGGATGGCCTCGACAAATACAAGGCTGACATCATTGCCATACAGGAAATGTGATGGACGGGACAGGGATGCATACGACGAAAGATATATTTTACAGCTGCCATGCAGAAAGATACGAATTTGGATATGGATTCATAGTCGGCAAGAGTCTTCGACATCTGGTCTATCGGTTTAACCCTTTATGTGACCCAATAGCCGCATCCGCATCAAGGTCACGTTGATTTGTGCTAGGATATTAAAGATGCATTCTATGAGCGCTTGGAGAAAATAAATGACAGCTGCATGACATCAAAATTGTTCTAGAAGATATTGCAGCCTTTTTGGATATTGAGAGAGCTTTTAAAAATGTCAAATCTGAATTTTCAATTGACTCAATGCAACAACTAGAGATTAACCCAGTGATCATCGCCTTAGTTGGTAAACTACTAAAATTTAGGAGCATTGGATCCAGTCTGGGCGTGTCACTCCACAAGGAGTACTCTCTCCACACCTATGGAATCTCAACATCAATACTCTCCTGAGGACATGAGTCGTTTGTGTTTTACATCTAGTATCGTCGTGTAGACCTGACCTGATGGTGGGCTCCACCCCACTAGAACATACTTTAAGCCGCTGTTAAGGCCCGGATCTAATTTCAAAACGCCACGAAATATTCAAACCGACCATTACTCTTTATGTGGGGGTACCAGACCGACTGACAAGTACAAGCTCGAGGCTTGTACTCCGTCCAATCTGGCCCCCCACTGATTATTATTTGCTACTTGATCTTATTATATATACTATTATTTGGTCAATGGACAATAACCATTCCATTCTTAGCACTCAATTGCTCCACACCGCCATCTGCTAGAACCGAAGTTCCCATCCGGCCGGCACTACATCCACCATCAGATTACCTAAGTAATCTGGCGGCACACCTCGTCCCCCTTTCTGGAAGACCCTTCCCCGTAGGGAAATTCTCAGTTTATCTGCCATCTGATAGGTACCAGTCTCGCCTGGTACCCCATCCGGCCAGCATCACCAATTAAACCCACGGCACAAGGCCGCGCACTCGTGGACAAAAACACAAACATAAACTGAATGGTTATTGCCCATTGACTTGATAGGAAGAGCTCTAAGAGTCTGAATCGGTTATAATCTTTCGTTTTGTTATGAAATTAGGCCGTAACAACGTAACAGTGTTCCTGCAATCGCTGTTACACCCTTGTTTTAGGTTTGGTGCTATCCCTTCACCAAATACGCTGAGAGTGCAACGCCACACTCGACTAAGAATACGTAAGATGCACAATGAGAGATGCGAATCTCGTATGGTATCAAGGGACACCCAGCTCCATTTCTCTCGAGCATCGAACTCTTAATCTACCAGCGTGTCTTTTGGTTTTAACCACAGCCACCACGAGGCACAGAACTTCTGTTCCATACCCATTCGGTGGGTAAGTAGTTATTACACTTACTTAGGGCCCCCAACCGCCCGTGGTACCATCTTTAGACTCCTTGGTCGGAGCTCGTAAAGATAATACCACCTTTACTGCCTCTTTTTGCTTTGCAGAGCCAGAAAGAGGTCCACTGGTGGTTCTCTCGGGTCCGTGGTGTCGATACTCACCAAAGGTCTTCGAAAAGACCCCCCTGCGGGGACTCTCCTGAGGACGATGGAAAAAACGTGCTGCACGACTGGTCACCGCCGGACATTGAAGCGAGGAAAATAGCAGCGAACACCGCAATGCGTTTAGACGCCACAAAAGCATGGATGCACAGGAACTATGGCCATGCCAAAATTCTGGACCTAATCAATGATAATGCCCTAAACTTTGGGGAGGTTGTCATCCTAATTTTCACAGACGGTTCGAAATTAAAGGAAAGAGCAGGCTGTGGAATCTTTTCGGGGGAGTTGAATTTGCAGCTATCAATCAGACTACCAGATCACTGTAGCATAGTTCAGCCCGAAAAAAGCGGCCATTAGAATAGCCGTAGAGAAAATTTATATATTCAATTCATATTTTTACTGATAGTAAAGCGGCTATCAGATCCCTGGAGAACGTGTACAGTGTACACGGTACACCACTTCGAGAAATGTTCGAGAATGCCGGTCGTCTTTTCAGGATATAGCGAGACATTCGACATTTACCCTTACATGGGTTCCAGGACATGGGGACATATATGGTAACCAAAGGGCCAATACGTTGGCAAGGGCCGCCACAACCGTGAACTCGGGCGAAGTTTACGGTCTCATTGGGATTCCCCTCACAAGGGTAAACAGCTAATTGCGGCGTAACTGAACCTCATTGCTAAGGAGAGATGGGTGACAGAATCTACTTGCACGGCCGACCAAACAAATTTGGCCTACAATAGATATACAGAGGACACGATTTGTGCTAAACCTGTCCAGAGTCCACCTGAGGAACAGCATAGCTGTAATAACCAGTCACTGGCCGGTTGGCAAGCACTCTAAGAGGTTGAAACTACCCTTCTACGATTTTTGTAGAAGCTGCAATGATAAGGAAGAAGAAAAGACCACGGAGCATCTTCTATGTCACTGCCCTGCTTTTGGTGACCTGAGATATGAAAAGCTTGACCATAGGACATTTCTATACAATACCTGTCTATCCATGCCTTCATCAGAGCAACGAAACGGCTTCATAGCGTCGTTACCGAATAGAATAGGATTATTTGGTGAGAAAATAGTATCACTACGGGAGTCATTCTAGGACCCATGTGAGCTGTGTTGAACGTGGCTGCCGAATTAACCTTAATACTTAAATTTGTTGAATATTTCAGCATACACAACAGCACCTACAATAACAACACCTTGAGTCGGCAAGTAAAATGTTGTTAGTGAAACCAGATTCCCGCATAAAGATATTCTTAAGATAGAAGATGGATATCCCCTAATCAAAAGACAAGAAACTGGGTTGATCACGTGGTTATCAAGTTATGGCTTACGAGTTATGGACTTGCATTTGATGCGGGGTACAGATATAGACTCCGGATCACCACGTAGCATTAGCGAAGCTAATACGATGACACTGATGCCGGATGATACTAACCGACACAAAGTCTTCAGTGAAAATAGGCAAAAATCTAACAGATCCATTTTCTAACAAACGAGGATTCAGATAAGGCGATAGTATGTCATGTGATCTTTTTAACACCTTAATGAAGATGATCTTGCAAAAAGCCGCAGTAAACATGACTGGTGCCATCCTATTAATATTATAAATGTGAATGTCTGTCTGTTTTTTTGTTTGTATGTTTGTTGCTCAATCACGCCTAAACGGCTGAACCGATTTCAATGAAATTTGGAACACATTTAGTGTACTATATGGAATTTTGCCCCTATGGGCGGAGTGGGGGTGGCAAAACTTTTTTTTTTGAGCTAGGGAGATAAAATTTGATACACAGATAGTACTCGGCAACATGAATATGAATGCAGACGAATTTTAATTTTGGATCAGTGGGCGGAGGGAATGTGGCAAAACATCAAATGGATGTAAATTCTCCAGTTCGAATAGTCTTCGGCAATAAACTTGAAGGCCGGCGCAAGAGGGGGCGCCCAAAACTTCGTTGGATGGACCAGGTGAAAAGGTTGTTATCTAAACTTGGTGCGACGAACTTTCTACGAGGCCAAGTAGTAAAATATTAGTCCCTGCGAACTTTTTACCACATACACTTAATTAAACTTCCAATATATTAATATTAGACAAATTAAAGCCACGCAACTAAATTCCGTAACAGATAATTTCTATGACTCTGTGTGAGAATTAAAGCAATTTTTTTTTATTATATGTCCGATAAAAGAAATGTGAGAAAGTTTTTTGCATTTAAGCAAGTTAACACTCTCCTATTTTTAAACTAACACAACGACAACATCGAGGGGACCACCGGTCAAATAATTGCATGTGGATGTGACAGGCTTCGAACATAGGACCACCACATCATACCCCTGTTTTCTAACCATCTTGTCACAGACGGTCACAATTTTTGTAATATAGACCATAATTTTTCTATGCACATTTTTATTTTCCGTTATAAAAGTTGTCTCTTCCCAAAACAGTTCTATATAATAGACATGAATTATTTCTATAACTTACCCCACGAACTTGTATATGATCAATTTTAAGACATGTTTCAATTGTTTGCCTGCATTTAATGTGTCCTTGGGCAAGGATCGAAAGAAGTCATACGAAAGATTTGCACCACTGAAATCGCAAAAACAAAATATTGAACTATTTTTCAGTGACACATTTTTTTCATAAGACTTTACTTGATCAGAAAATATATATCCATCGTATATACGGAACGTTTGAGTATCACATCACGCTGTTTCACTTTGCTGTTGATCATACCCAAGTCCAAATTGTTCGACATGAAACTATATTCGTTGATCAGGTGCAAGGCAATAAAAATGAATGAGAATAAGAACATCATGCCGCATAAAGGAGTCGAAGTGGTCTGCAACCAATTGTAGACTACAGTTGGCAGCGATATCGAATCCAAAAGTTCTTCAAAGTAGAATGAATATTGACGTGAAATAATAGGAGGCAGAGGTGGAACTGGTTCTGAAATAGAATTTGATATAAACAGATGTTTAACATTTCCAACATGAAAATGACTATCACCTTGTACATTCTCCGTTTTCCGTGTCATCGTAAATTGTCTTAAGTCCACACTTTCCAATGAATTTTTCCACTCGCCTATGTTTATCAAAGTATTTACTGGCGTAGGATTACACGATTTAGTTGACATTTTCTCCATGTATTGCTGTTCACTTTTGGATCGATTTACCTGAACAATATATCGCCTTAGTATGTGAACCGTCAAATGTATAAGAATGGAGCCACACAATATTGTACTGAAATTAGCAACACTATAAGACAATTCTTAGAATTAGATGTTAAGGTCTACTTACAGAATTACATAAAAGTTAAAATCTTCATATATTCTATAGTTATCACTAATGATACGATGTCTCAGATAGGTAACATTTCTTACAAATGTTGTAGTTTGAAATAGATAAACTTCCAATATTTCCTCCAGATCAGTATTGGTGCAAGATTTGGGAAAACAAATCATTTGTTGAATTTTTTCAAACTGAAATGAAGAAAACCGTAATGGGAGAAATACACGGTAATATTCGGGCAATTAAAAATTAAAATTATTTTATTTGTCTCTCAAATCCTCACATCAGCTGTTTAAGAATCTTTTAATAGACATGTCGATTGACTTGACACTACTGCAAAGTTGCTGTCGACAACAACGAGGGAGTCACCAATGTAAGAAATGTTGATCACTGAGACAGACATAGAACCCTGTCCTCTAGCATATTAGTAGCGTGTTATAACCATTATTCCTTTTATATAAAAATTTGATCGATTTTTTTTTTCTTATTTTTTTGTTTTTGCTCAAGCACCTTAATGCTGCACCGATTTTAATGAAATTTTATAGAAGGATACAATCTGGAAATGACCTTAGACTACACCTTAATGCTGCACCGATTTTAATGAAAATTTAAAGAAGGATACAATCTGGAAATGACCTTAGACTACACTTTTTTTAATTGTGACCATATTTTAGCCTTAGAGGAATAACATTTGATACGCAGATAATACTTGGCAAAATACAAGTGAATACGCCAACGAAATTTGGCGTTGGGCGGAGAGGAAGCTGAATTGTAGCCATTGAGATATAAAATTTGGTATTCGAAGAATTCACGGCACTACAAATACAAATTTACAAACGAAATTTGTATGTGTGATCAGTGGGGGAGAAGGAGCGGCAACACTACATTTTAGCCTTAAAGCGATAAAACTAGACGCACAAATAGTACTATGCGCTGCAGATATTAATATTCAGGCGAAATATTTCTTTCGAACAGTGGGCGCAGAGACCAATATTTGATACACAGAAAGTACTCAGCACTACACCAATGATGTGCATCCCATAGCTTCGCGAGGCCCACAAAAAATAGTTTTTTTTTCACACAGACACGATCGCAAATTACATTTACTCGAAAGTTTTATTTGATTGAAAACAGGCAGTCTCTGCTTGAGTGTAATGAAAGCAACAATACACACTAGGGCGTTTCACTAAAAAAATTTTGCAACTCTTGAAGCGGAATATTACAGCTTGTGATCTAAAAGAATTTCGAAAATTTTTTGGGATTTTTTGAAGATGGGTACGGGGTCGCTGAAATAGATTTTATCAAAAAAATGAGGTTATGGAGAAAAAATTTTATATTATTTTTTTCTGGTGCTTTTTGTTCATACAACTAACCAATTCTCTTAGCAAGGATCCGATCCCACGACAAAAAAATTATAGGTGTGAAAAATTATTATATTATGGACCACTTTGATAGTCTTAAAAGTGAAAAATTATTTTTCCTAGATTTTAAACCTCGATAACTTGAAAAGTTTTCAAAATTTTTTCAAAATGTAAAATGCGTTAGAAAGATTATTTAGATACCTTTATATTGGTATATATAAGTTTATATCTTACTTGTGAAAAATGTTGCAAAAAATAAAAAATAGACAGAAAAAGACATTTTTTATTTTTAAATTCACACTATTTGAATTTTAAAATATTTGAAATAGGCCCTTTTTAAAATGTAACAAAATTCATAATGCATAATTTTGTAACCTCAAACAGTAAAAGGGTTTTTGATGAATTAAAGTTGCCCACTTCCTTTTTTCGAAAGATACACTTTTATGGGAAAATGATGATGATTTTGTTTCTTCAAAGAAAAAGCTAGAAAAACTATGTGTTGTGAATGATTTATCAGAAAGAGGCGTGGCGTCGACTACAATATATAACAAAAAATTAGAAAGAATGAGGATGATTTTCAAAACTTATTGATTAGAGTTGATAACAATCAAAAAATTATATCTAATGTTAACAAAAATGTTATTGAAAAAGCTCTTAAGAAACCAATTTGAAAATACTTCCACAGTTGTTCCACATTTAGTGGTTAATGTATTGTAATTTTAGATACAAATTTACTTTTTAATTTTAATTTGTTCATTAAATATGTTGATTTTGTTTATTTAATATCTTTTGATTTTGTATGGGAATACAAATATATTGATGATATTTTTAATATTTTTATTAAAGCAATGTATTTTAGAAGTTTTTTTTTACTTAACCAAGAACGAAACATAATGAAATTCTTTTAATTTTCATAAAATTTGATAAATAAAAAAAAATTTCTCAAACTTTAATTTTTTTCTTATATTTTTCCAACAAGTAAAAATAAATCTATGTACCAAATGAAAGGTAATTTAAAGACCTTTCCAACGCATTTTAGATCTTGAAAAAATGTTGAAAACTTTTCAAGTTATCGAGGTTTGAAATCTAGGAAAAATAATTTTTCACTTTTAAGACTACCAAAGTGGTCCATAATATAATAATTTTTCACACCAATAATTTTTTGTCGTGGGATCGGATCCATAAGAAGAGAATTGTTTAGTTGTATGAACAAAAAGCACCAGAAAAAAAATAATATAAAATTTTTTTCTCCATAACCTCATTTTTTTGATAAAATCTATTTCAGCGACCCCATACCCATCTTCAAAAAATCTAAAAATTTTTTCGAAATTCTTTTAGATCACTAGCCTTAATATTCCGAGTTGCAAGAGTTGCAAAAATCGCAAAAAACGCATTTGGTGAAACGCCCTAATACACACGCTTGTTTCGCATTCAACATAGCCGCAATTACAAATATAGAAACAGTGTTCAACGGTTGTTAGTCAAGCTCAGCATCCCTCAAGTTTTTAATGATACAGGGCTGTCGATTGCACTAGTTCATAAACATCTAACTACTTCACTATTCCTATGGTAATGTATGAAGGGGGCAGTTCAATAGGATTCGTGTGTATTCTAATGTATATCTGCAACCCACCCTCACGATCACAATGTGTTTTTGGACATTCCACGAAAAAATACCGTTATTTTTGGCTCCTGTTGTTTTTTGTTTTCGTTTTTTCGACAACACCAAAAATAACATCAGTCGCAAAAAGAAGTTCAAGTATGTAGTGCGGGAAGAACCAATTGGATGAAATAAGAAGTATGTGTACAAAAAATTTATTAGCATTTATTTATTAACTAATTTACGTTATTTTTATATATTTTAGCCACTATGCAGCAACAAACTGAGATTACTCAAAGTAATAATGCCGATGTATCTTTGATTTATATTCTAAATTTGATTTTTTCCTATAGACCTAAATAATGTCGTACCTGAAGCCCAACTTAATATAATTTTTTTTAATCCTTTTTTAAATCAGTGAACTTTATGTTTTTTAATGAACTTTTAACTGCATAAAATGTAAAAATTCAATTTTTTTTAAAAGAAAGTTTACTAGACAAATCGAAGGAGCTAATCTTGGAGGACTGTAGATGTGGCTAGTGGGTTCTGGTCTATAGTAGTGGGTAGTTTGTACAGACTATAGGAGTAACTAGTCCTTGTGGACTAGTCACGTGGCTATTACTTGTGGAATAGCTAAAGTACTAGCACATTGGTAATGCAGATGGGCGACCCATCCAATGATATGTCAATGTTAAAGTAGCTTCTTAAAAGCATTGCGAAGGGATAGGAGCGGGTCTAGTTCTGTACTGTTAGGGACAGTAATTTAGCTAGTTTTAAGCTAGTCCCATTCCCTGCAGGGATTTGCACAAAGCAATGTAGATGGTTGTGGCAATATTTGAACGCAGGTCACTGTCAAAATAATAGCGTGATCTAACCATTGAGCCACAGCCAGTCCCGCGTGCTCTCTTGTACTAATTTAGACTGGAAAACCATCCATACACTCTGGAGACAGAAATTCAATGATACTTTACAATTGGACGTTCTAATTTTAAATTGACTCAAATCACTTTATTTTTTAGAAAATTCTGAATCACGTATGTCGCGTTACTGTAGGAATTTTTTATTAGAGAAAAGGAGGTATTTATTATATCTATTTTATTCATTTTTCACTTTTTCTGTTCAAATTAATTTATTTCCATCTAGTTTTGCGCCTAAACTAGTTTTTCTTCAAAGACTTGTAACACTTTGGCTTGATCCCTTACAATTGCTGGTTTTGTATGTGAAGCATATAAAATCATATGAAGCATATAATATCACTACTTACCCGAAAGTAATTGTCATAGCCAATTTCCATTAGAAACTGACCAGATATCAAATGAACATCAAAAGGCAAAACAAACGCGTCTTTACCGACTATTGGCTTCATCATCATATCTTCATATTGGCGCGACAAAAAGCGACATAAATTTGGATTATGCATGCGCACTGTGGATCCAGCAAATGCAGCGCCGGCATAATAACTTGTGGCATCGTATACTATAAAAAACAAAAACAACCAATGACATGTAAATGCATTTAAGCAACAAACAGTTATATTTGTGGCATCGTATACTATAAAAAACAAAAACAACCAATGACATGTAAATGCATTTAAGCAACAAACAGTTATATCAAATCACTACACATACATTTCACTGCCCAGTATTCACCATTTCGTAGACCTTGCACATAGACATACATGTCCTTGAAACATTTCTCGGTTATATTCCATTCCTTGTCGCTGAACTCAAAGAAACGTATCAGTGCATAAGGACTGAATGTCTCAAAGGCGTAATTGACACTTGTTATTATAGCTGCATTGCCGGATACACCGGCTCCGCGAGTCAATGCCAGCACGCAAAGACACGCCAACACTTGCAGTCGACTAAGGCTGCTTTCGTTCATTGCGAGAGTTAATGATAGACTGACAACTGTTGGTAAATTGGGAGTTTATGAATCTGCAATCAGATGATTGTACAGTGCCTCACTATGCAATCAGCAGACGAAATAGATTTCCATTGAACTTGCCAGCAAATGAAAAAGAAATTCCAAATACAATGATATGCAAAATGATACATTTGTGAATGCCCATGTTGCACTACAACTTGAAAGTATGATGTATCGCTTGAGTTGATACAGCGGCGCACTAATTATGCTCACGACTGTTGTTCGATTGCTTTTGGTCCGCCACCGTTTATTAATTTCAAATTTCTTATTGATTTTCTTTCCTTTGGATGTCCATGAATTGGTCTGTCGGTGACCTCTTACTAGGAGAAAAAGTTATGGTGGATTACATTGTGAACCAAACGCAATATTACGTTTGGTTCACACACGTAACATTTTCGAATATTACATGTGATACAATTCCAACATAACATGTAATAAGCCAGTTCACAGTTGCACAGACAATAGCAGTGTAAATGAATTGATAGATATAAATCAGATTTTGAAGATTGATTGCACCTCGGTTGGTGTTGTTAGTCGAATTATGTATGTATATGTAATTCACTTTAAAATATTAAAGCAAAAAATAAATGTTATAGAGTAATTTTATGGTAAGCGATCTCACAAATTGTGGGCCTTCTCTCGGAAATTGATTGTTTGTAATGGCTTGCTGAAGGTTTCTACATTTGCAATAAAATAGTAAACATTTTTAATTATTTTAAAATTTATAATGAAAACTATAAACTTTAATTTTAAAAGATAAACCACCTCTAATTTTTTTCGATATTAGATAATGTTGTAAGTTTCACGATAGTGTCAACTTCTTCAGAAAACTTACTGGTGGCTCAACAACAACATAATCTAAAAGTACATGTCCTCACCTGTAAGGACAGAGACGAAAATCTGGTCACGGACCCTCAGAGTGTGCTGCAAATATGGAGGGAACATCTTCGTTCTTTGCTCGTTCCCAAAGCCAGCATAAGTAACGGAATCACACCAATCATCGATGACGGAGAAGATTGTCCACCACCGAGCCAAAACGAGATCAGCACGGCAATTGCACGGCCTCAAAATAATAAAGCTACGGGAGCCGATGGATTGCCGGAAGAGCTTTTTAAAGTCGGTGGCTCTATGTCCTGTGCTTCAGAAAGGCGATCAAAGTGCGTGTACCAATTATCGCGGGATCAGCCTGTTACCCATCGCATAGAAGACACTGTCTAGTGTGTTATGTGAAAGACTAAAGCCCACCCCAGCGATCCTGATTGGACCTTATCGGTGTGGCTTTAGACCTGGTAAATTCACGACCAACCAGATATTCACACTACGACAAATCCTGGAGAAGACCCAAGAAATGCAAATCGACACCTACCAACTATTCATTGATTATCGGTTTGCGGTATGTTACTGCGGCCCTTTCGAGCATTGGAAAGCAGTCGGCGAAAGTGGGTCTGGTGATAAATGAGGACAAAACAAAATTATTTGTTTCAACGAACAATGAGCAACTATAACGAACAACTATAACTTTGAAGTGGTAGATGATTTTGTCTACTTTGGCTCCGTCGTAAACACAAATAATAATGTCGGCCTAGATATCAAGAGAGAAGTAGTAATCGCAAACCGCTGCTACTATGCGCTAAACAAGCGATTTAATGACAAAAGCCCTCTCTCGAAGAACCTTTCTTGCTCTACAGCGCGGAATCCTGGATAAGGAAACAAGTGTATCAATCTATTCTTGGAGACTTTAAGAGAAAAATACTTCGCAAAATATTTGGACCCATCATCGTTAACGGTGAGTAACGACGTCGAAGAGGCGCAAGAGGGGCGACAAAAACTTCGTTGTTATCTAAGCTTAGTGCGAAATATACTGGATACGAACACTTCTACAGAAGACCCCGCTCCAATCCATGACGATGATACACTATTTAATATAGTTATGGAGAAGGTGGTGAGAAAGGCTGGTGTCAACATGTTTGGCACCATATTCCACAAGAGTCCCATGCCACTAGCATATACCGATAATATAGATATCATTGACTGAAATCTGTGGGACGTTACTGCAGTCTTCTCATCACTAGAAAAGGAGTCAGCAAAAATGAGTTTAGCGGTCAACGAGGACAAAACAAAAACAGTGATTTCGACGAACAAAGAGTCCTCTCGATGGGGACCCAGCGTCAACGTTGAAAATTATTGTTTTGAGGTAGCAGATGAGTTTGCCTACCTCGGATCTTCCGTCAACAAGAAAAATAATGTCAGCCAAGAAATTAAGCGGAGAATAGTGCTAGCCAATAGATGTTTTTACGGACTTCGGCAGCACTTAAGTAACACCACTTTATCTCGAGATACGAAGAAACAGCTATACCAGGTGTTAATTTTAGCCGTTCTGTTGTATGCCCCCGAATCGTGGGTGCTTAGGACAACGGACATACAAAACCTGGGAGTATTCCAGAGAAAAGTACTCCAAAAAATATATGGTCCTATCTGTGTCGACGGCGAGTTTCGCCATGGGATGAACCATTAGCTTTATGAGTTTTACCGCGACATCGAAGTAGCTAAGAGAGCCAAATCCAACGAATACAATGTCTGGGACATGTTGCTGGGATGGATGTAAATGCTTCAGCGAGAAAGGTGTTTGAAGGCGAACCTGAAGGATGGTACAGAGCTGGGAGACCCAAACTTCGTTGGAGGGGCCAAGTGGTTGGCGACGTGCCACCATCTAGGACTAACTAGAGAACGCATGCAGAACACCGAAGTGTGTGAAATTCTTTAATAATTCAGGCCTCAAATTTATGAACCACGTTCGTAAGTTGTAAAGGGCCACTTAAGTAAGTAAGTAAGTATGTCAAAGCTCTGATACCCTTCACGCTTTGTAAAAATGATGATAAAACCAGTACAGAAATTTCAGTGAGGTAAACTGACTGATAAATACCATCACCCAATATAAGATATTGTTGAAGTCTTGAGTTATTGAAATTAAAATAAAATTACTTATGTAAAATTTTTTCCCTGTTTGTGGTGCAAAATCGTCCAAAACTTGACTTATTTGTGAATGAGGTATCGGTGCCGGTTTGGAATTTATGTGAGAAATATTAATTTTTCTAAAAAAGGTAATTTTGATAGGGGTAATTTTCTTACGAAAAATTTGACTGAATTCAGTGTGCTTACAAAAAAAGATATGTATGTAAGACTATGGGGGTGTGTTCGGTCCTTTGTATGGGAGGTACCAGAAGGGGTGTGTCGAATAGTTAGGTTTTGTTAGGTTTCGCCTATCACAATATAAATTAACCGACTAACTTTCATTACCTCCCAAGTGTCCGTTTGGAAGTTATGGAGAAAATAATAATTTTCCAAAATTAGGTCATTTTGTATGGGAGGTACCAGAAGGGGTGCTCCGATACAGTCCATATTCATTCCTGATTCATATTTTCATAACCGTACAACTTAAGGTTTACTCGAGTTATCCAGCCAGCCAGACAGACGGACATAGCTCAATCGTCTTAAAAAGTCCTAAAACGAATTTGGTCTTAAGTTGGTTTCGTCTCCTTTAATGCGTTACACTTTTTTTCGTATCAAATGATATATACCCTCATCCCTAAGGGTGATGGTATAAATATTAGGGGTATTCACAATCATAAGTATTTGGGCTGATTCTGCAGAAACCTAAGATCGTGAAAATACCAACTCATTTTAAATTCTTGTTTTGTAACCGCCAAAAAGGGGGTTTTTATAAGATGCAGATTTTCTCATCTTAGAACTTAACCTCCCCTTAGAGGATAGAAGCTTGCATACTAAATTCAAGATCAATGGCTCTTCTGTAATCACAGAGATAGACAGACGAACATCTTTAAACTGACTCAGAATTCGAAGCTATTCATTAATATAATATAATATATAGCTATATTCAAAACTACCACGCCTCCTTATGGGCCTTACAAATGGAAGAACAAACTTAATATACCCTTGGGTCTGAGCGTGCTTGTGAGGAAGAGTATACAAATTAAATCCCCGTTAGTGTGTTTTATAATGAATAAACAGTTGTTATCTTAAGTATCTAGCAATTCCTTTTTTAGAAAAGTAAAAAAAGTTTTGTTCTGCCCTTAACTATTTAAAGGTAATGCAAAGCATAGTAAAGCTACCATAACAAAACTTTCAAGTACACTGCCTCTTTTTAATAAATATTAAATTAGAGAAAGAAAAATTAATAATAATACAAAGTTTATTATTTTAAACTGATTTAATTTTAATGGCTTAAATAAAAATGAATCATTTAGAAATGTCTGGAAACACTGAAGGAAAGTACCTATTCAAACTTAAATTATTTACACATACATTTTATATGGACTTCATCAGTTGATAAAGTACAGTTTTGAAAAATATAGTCAGTTAGTTAGATTTGCAGGCTTCCAAATTGCAAGCGGTATGATTACTCACCATATCTACGTCAAAACATCCATTCCCAACAGACTTGTTCTGCACTCGATAAAAACGAAAACACATTGCAAAGAATATTTTGATTTTACACTTTGTTTCAACACTGAAATATTTATTTAATTCAATAAATTTATGTTATGAGTACAATAAAATTCCGCAAATACATATAAGAACGATTTCTTCCTTGCATACACATACACACATGTATGTATGTACGTATGTAGTTAGTATATATATATGTATGTATATATAATATATTCTAATTCTAATAATAATATGTGTATATATCATGAATATACCGTCGTTACTTTCAAGTCGAGAAAAAAAATGGTACATTAAGAACTCGTTTAACTAGTACTAAGTATATAAGTAAATAATCGAATACAAAAAGCTTTGTTCTAAAATTAAATTACCGTCAGTTATACAAATGACATGAAATGATACACTAACTCAACATCGTCTGTGTGAGGCGGCGAATACGAGTAACCGAATAAAATGTATGAATTCGATTATAATTGAAGCAGTTTTACATGAACGAGAGGTCTTCACATCGCATGATCATCCAATCAGTTAATGGGACAACATGATAGGTTTTATTTATGCGATACCGTTTAGTTTCGTCTTGTATTTATTAGTTGTTTTAGTATTTCGTTTTGTTGTTGTTTTTTATAGGTTTGTTGTTAGTTCATTACATTCATTGTTTTATTAATTGTAACATTTTATTATTGTCATTTTTAATTAGTTAACATTTATGTTAAATCAATTTGGTTTAAGTCAATTTGGGTTTTTTTTTTTGTCAATTATAATTTTAACTGTTTTAGTGACCATTTGGACGACACCCACACACACACGTATAGATACAGTTGCATACATAGTGTAGGAGGAAACTTGATGCACAACCCTGGTATAAGTTAGGGGGTGGGAAGGGGGGAGGAAAGTGAAATGAAGGGGTCAATGTAAGGGTTATATAACTAAAAAACCGAGTTAAAATCGGACGATGTGTTTAAATTGTTATATTGATTTGTATTAGGGTTGAGTATTTGCTTAAAACTGTTGTACTCCATGGCGTATGATTTACTTGGAAAATTACTTGTGATAATCATACGCCATCATATAACAATAAAAAGAGCCTAAAACGTGGCAAATTCCCCTATACAATACTTACTAACTTCAAATCGATATTAACGAATGATGTATTAGAACTTCTTCTTTTTGGGTCTACTTTCACGTGCAGTTCTCAGTTCCAAATCAATGAGCTGATAAATGTTTGTCTGTGTAAACCCCCTTATAACGTATGTCATACTCGACATTCGTCAACACTGAATAAAATTAGTAATAATTAACAGAAATGTTTAGTGTTGCGAATTTTGCATCATCTGATGAAGAAGAACATGATAGGAGCAAGAACAAGTTGAGTTTCCGTCTCACAAACGACATCAGCGATACAATATTAGAAAAACGACAAAGATTCGACGTGACTACGACTTACATTATTAGGGGTTGTTGTCAAATTTTCTCACTTCATGGCATCTCGAATTGTAGAAATCGTTGGGCTTTACAATAAACAAGGCACTTGTCCTTAACCAAACTTTGGCAATAAAGCTGCCTAAATTTAAGGTAGCTAGAATTTCTGACCGTTTTCCTGATTTTGTTTTCATGGAAACTGTCATCAGTTCCGATGGTTAATCGAAAAGTACGTTTACTTTTACTATTATCTGCAAGATCGCGTAGATCAAACCTCTGCTGAAATACCGAATTTATGAAATTTCAAAAGCAGCGCTTATGACCAAAGTAATTAGTTCCAAATGAAGCTTAAAACAGATTATTTGGAATTTGAAATTATCAGACATGTTCTGGAAAACAATTCGGTTTGAAAACAGAGCAGAATCGGTAATAAGGTTATAGTACCGTTTTAATACCTTTTTACTGTTTTTGTTCTGTTTTCGGTAAAAAGGTTATAGTACCGTTTTAATACCTTTTTACCGATTTTGCTCTGTTTTCAAACCGAATTGCTTTCAAGAACATGTCTGTATGTCTCCGACCTGCTTCTCGCCCTGTCCTCAAGACAAAGTCGTACATAAATGTAGTATAAACACAATCAGACAAAATTCTTTCTCTCTAGTTCCTTTTCTTAGATCCTTATTTATATATTTTAATTGAAAACAAATAATTATTACCCAACTTAAAAATAAAATAAAAACTGTACGCAAATATATTCTGTTGAGGTTTTTAAAACTGAGTTTTATTTTATTTATTTATTTTTTTTTAATTATTAAGAAAAGAAATACTATTATTTTGTATTATTAAATAATAAAAGTTTAAAACAAACAAAAAAAAATATTGTAGGAAAAATACTAAACAGTTTAATTAACACATACACATAGACATACAATAATAATAATAACAAAAATTTCATGATAAAATACAAATTAAAAACGGCGTAAAATTTTTAAAAACAAATTAGCAAAAATTATAAATATCGCATTTTATATGTATATATATATATATCTATCTATGTTTGTATGTATGTATGCATTATGTTTGTAAATATGTATGTATAAGAAATGTATAACGTAGAATAAATTTATTTTGTTTTAAAGCCGAACTTTTAAAATGAACATGAATCCTTAGATTATTTTAAAACTCAATTTTAAAATAATAAGATTTTACAAACACAAAATCAAAGAACGAATACTACTACAAATATGAGGAACGAATTTAACAAATATCTATATTTTTATACAATGCAAAACTGAAACCTAGCAGGATTTCAATAATTTTTTTTTTCAGCTGATCTTAAAAAAAAATTAAAGAGATTCGTAATACGTTAATTTTATAACAAGAAAACAAAAAAAAAGTATTGTAATTATAAATAAACATAAATTAGTTATAAGCGAAATTGAATTTTCATTTCAAGGACTTGCCAGTATGTTTTTGTTGTTGTTGTAGTTAAACATATGTACGTATACCAGTGTGTTTTTTTTATTATTGTGGCTGTAAATCATTTACAATCCAACCTTTCCGTTAGTCTGTCTGTTTGTTTGTTGTCTTACTGTAGTTATATATAATAGTAGTGACTTAAGTTTTAAGACTGCATGTAATTGTAGTAAAGGGCTATGAGAGGGGGGTGGAGAAGGCAAATTCACTAATTCACAACTTCCTGCCAATCCATAGACATATAGGGAAATGCACAGGAGTACACAAAGTGTCAGCACACTCTGTTTCTCTGTCTATGATATTTTTGAGTTAACTTGCTAACCATTCAAGCAATCAGAAATCGTATGAATCGCATTACAAGTTTGATTCAAATTAAGGACACACAGAGCTTAGGTTAATTTCGAGAGCATAAATATCATTAATTTGTATATTCATCAGTTACGAATATCTTAAATATCTCACTACTGGGTTGTATGCAATTTGTTAATATCCTTAACGTGTTTCTATCTCTCTCTTTGTTTCTGAAGGATTTAGGATGTATGCGAATGTGTGTGTGTGTGTGTCTATTTTAGTTTTATACTCAGTAGTTAAGTTGTGGGGCATTGTGGTGTGTGAACTGGGATTGTGGTTCGTAGGGTGGCGACGAATGGATTAGGAGGTGTGAAGGGAGATTCATTTATATGGGTACGTAATTTCCTTTGGGCTTGTAGAACAATTGACCACGCAGCAGTCGTCGACGTATTTCGGCAAGTAGTAAACGTTTCTCCTTTTGAATCTTCTTGAGTACGCCCTTGTTCTCTTGTGCTCTACGCGAGAGATATGGCAACACTTCTTGTACGGGACCGTACGGTATATACTTGTAGGCCGAGTAACCAGCTTGACCTGTAAGAAGAGAAGAATACATCGTTGTTATAAGAAAAGTAGGTGATATAAACAAGAAATACAATAACACTTTGGATGAAAAAGTACCAAAAGCAAGGAGAGTACATAAACATCAATAATCTGGCGTTTTTTTGACGCATTTAAAACACCTAGCAAAAAAGTCAGTAATTAACTTATTATTTAAAAAAATAATGAATGAAAATCACTAAAGATTTTGTATAAATTAGCGCCGCTTCTTTATTAAGTTGTTTGCTAAGTAAGTCATTAATAAAACGTAATTAGATAGTTAGGTGCCTTTGGGGATGTAATGCGAAACTTGCATCTCAAGCCGACTCACAACCTCCTAGTGGTGGTACCTGGGCAACGTTGTCTCGTGATATTGTTGTCAAGAACAGTGAGCAAAAAACTCTACTGTTTGGGCAAGCCATTCAGTTTAGAGCTCGACTGAAGGCGGTTTTTTGGCCGAAGCCGAATGTTTCAAATATTACAAATTGAAAAATGTAAATGAAAAATATTCGGCTTTGGTTAATTGGCTTTTTTTTGTTATAGGCCGAATGCAGGCTGATCATCAACTTTTGGCCGAAGCAAATAGTGGCTACAAAAACTCGAAAAGGAAAAAGTAATAAACGGAACCCTTCAAATGTTGACGGAAACATAATAATAAACATGATTTAAGGAAATACACCTGGAACGTCCGGACTTTTTATAGAGAAGGCGCTACTATCCTGCTGGCGGATGTTCCAAGAAATACAAGGTTGATCCTGATACGATGAAGAATATCGCATAGCGTCTAAGGACAGGATGCTGCTTATAGCGCAACGCTACAGCCAATTGTAACCAGGGCCGTTAGGGGACGGCACAAAGAGACAGTATAACCGACCGAAAATTTTACTAGAAAGCAAAAGGTCGCGGTACTGTGCTCCCTTCCTGTAAGGTAAAAAATGGAAATATGGATACGCAGAGAGTGTGTGTGGAGAAAGCAATTGCTGGTGCCCACCACCAAGCCAAACCAAGGTAAGAAGAGCAATATCGCTGCTAAAAAAATAATAAAGTAGCAAATCCAGTGGTTATGACCTGAAAACAAGCATGCATCAACTCCTACGGACGGTTTGGCTTAATCAGTACATGCCCTATGATTGGAATGTAAGCGTATTATGATTTGTGCTTTAGACCTGGTAAATCGACAACTGACTAGATATATTTGGGAAAGACCCAAGAAAATCAGATTGACACATATCACCTTTTCGTCGTATATAAAGATGCATTCGAAATCCCTATATGCCAGGAATTACTCGAAGCCATGGCTAAGTTTGGTACTCCTGCGAAGCTTATACACTTTTGCGAATTGACCCTGACCGAAACGAAGTCTTTAGTGAAGATTGGAAAGGACCTTAAAGCGCCAATCAATAACAGACGAGGTCAACTTCAACATAGTTGTTGTTGTAACAACTAGAGGAAGTAATTGAGGTGATATTTCTTTATACCGATTTTTCAATTTATCGGCACTCGATCGGGCAAGTAATACGATTATCATACGATCGTTGTTAGCAACTCTGTTTCGTTCCTTTGTAGATAACAAGGTTTGTGTCAAGGATTTTAAGTTGTTCAACATAGTGATATCAGATACTGGTTCTATCTGTCTTGAACACCAGAACAATCGGTTCTGGCAGTATTAGAGAGAAAAATATTCCATAAAATATATGAGCCTGTCATCGTTAACGGTGAATATCGTTGTCGTATGAATCATGAGCTGAACGAGCTGTATACTGACATTGAAGTGGTTAGGCGCATTAAGATACAACTGTTGCGTTAGCTAGGTCATGTTGTTCGTATGAATGAAAATGCTCCAGCTCGAAAAGTCTTCGGCAATGAACTGGACGGCGTAGAAGAGGGCGACTAAAACTGCGTTGGAAATACCATGTTACTTAGAATCTTGCAGATCTTGGAGTGACAAACTGGGGAAGAAGCACAAAAGAAGTGCCAGCTAAGTAAACAAGTAAGTAATTCATTACTGCATAAAGCGCTATTTTTACAACAAAAATGTACTTCATTAACATATATAAAAAACAATTAATTTTGAAAAAGATTGTGTTTTATGGAATTTTTTCTGACTCTGAAAAAACAAACACAAATTGAACTTCATGTCCTAATGGAATTCGTTATTTTTTTTTTTTTTTTTTTTTTTGAATATTTTTTGATTAACTGAAGGTTATCATAAGGACAATAACAATATTAAATGATATTCATATCTTTCATTTATTTCATTATTCAATGCCAAAAATTTATTTATGTACATATATGAATTTCCTTTTTAAGAACTTACCTAATGGGAAAGTAATATAATCGCACATGCCCAATAATTGGCCGAAACATATAACTTTGTCTTCGGGAGAAATACCAATTTCCTTCATTTTCTCAATAGCATAACGGACAGTATCTTCGTTATGTGAAGCTACCATAATACCAATCTTCTTAGCATCCTCGCCGCTGTCTTTGAGTATCTGTGGTGGACAATGAAAAAAAAACGTTAGTTAATTTCAGACGAAACAATCTTAAACACCAGACTTACCTTAATTCGTCTCAAACATTCGGTCAAAGTTTTATGATACATTTCCGTAGTGGCTTCAAAATTAGGATTCACTGGATCGTCATAGCCCAAAGCACCGGCTCTAGCACGTTCCTGTTCCATGTAAGCGCCACGCACAAGCTTGGCTCCAAAATAGAAGTCCTGGCGTTTAGCTTGTTCCAAATCAGTGTTAACCTAGAAGATAAATAATTTAAGGAAATTATAAATTAAAAAATAAACTGTAGTTGAAAGATGATGGTGGACAGGTTGCTTTTTATAACTTACCTCACGGAATGCTTCACGCAAATAGCATTGGTATGTATTGAATACGATAGCTTTTTCCTTGTTGTATTTACGCATCATTTCCAGTGTGATACGGGAAATAGCCGGCTGGAAGTAGGTTTGTTCCGCGTCAATCATAATACGGACATCCAGCTCTGCAGCAGTCTAGAAAATGGGAGAAAAATATACATACGATAAATTTTTCTGTTCATCTTACGCCTCAACAATTATTAAATAATGATAAGTTTTAAAATTAATTGAGTTGTGTTCATAAACAATACTTAATGCGCTGAAACTGGTTTATCCTTCTAAACAAAAACTTCCTAACTTGTTTATCCTCCTAACCATAAAAGTACACATTGAATACGATAGGTAGCGCTGAAATCATTTTGTGATCATTAAATGCAATTTGTGTAGCTGTAGAGTCAGATTGATGACCGACAACAACACATGGGAAGAAACATGTGCCGAACAAAATATTATATTGGAGGAATCGTTCGGTTTTGTAAACAGAGATTCAAGGAAAGTATGGAAATCATATAACATATGGGCCCAGATACTACAGAGGAATGACACCAAATTCCAGCGTCTCACCGACAACAGATTTCAGCCGCAATATAAAGTGATGGCTAAAAAACTAAACCAATGATAAAACAGGGGCAACCTTATCACCCTTACTACTCGCGGTCACACTGGACAACATTATGAATGAAATAAGCAAAGGAATTGGTTTCCCATTCAAACATCGTTAAAACAAAATCCATGCGCATCAATCCCAACAATAGTAATAGATGTAAAGTTTATCGTCAAAAAAAGAATTTGTGGGCACTTTATGTTACTTTGGGTGCATAATCAGTTAAGTTTATCTTATTGAACCCCAGTCTTCCGAATGGTTAAAACGATGATGCCAGCCGGATGGGGTACCAAACTGAATTTGGTGAATGAGGCAAGCTGGATGGGAGGCTTTGCTCCTAGCAGATAGTGGTGAAGGGTTGTTGGCTGTTGCGACAGTATACTTCGATATGCTGAAGAAACGATGGATAAGTTGCCAGGCGTATTAGGAACTTCGGTTCCTAGCAGATGGCGTCGTAGGCGCATAATTGGAGTGAGGATGAGAGTGGGTTACTGTCATATGACTAAAAATTGCCGATATATCGCTTATATACAGAGAATAAGAAGCAAATAATAACAATGGGGCCAAATCGGACAAAGTGCAAGCTTTTTTGGTTTAGGGATACCTTAAAAGTAAAGTTCTTAACAGGAACCGTGGCTTTTAAAGCGTTAAAGGAACGTCTTCGCGAGGAAATACAGAACGTTTACTGAAACACCTATCAAGAAATCATTAAAAATTTCTGCTTCAAATATTTCTGTCGAAATAATTAATGATCCCATATAAATGACGTATGAGGTGGCGGATAGCTGAACGGCCTACAGATATGTAGGTTAACTACGGTTAATGAGTAGTGCCCGACTAGAGCGGTAGAGACCGAGGGCGTACTATAAAAGGGTACATGTGCCCGATGGCGCATCTATGACATGGCGAATTAGGGCCGCCATTAAATAAGCACTGCACTACATGGGGTGTTCTCTGTAGAGGTACAAATAGGAGGGTGATTTTTCTGTGGTTCCCCTAGTCAAACAAAAAAATCCATAGCGTCTTTTGCATATTGGGAGTCTTCCTGTCAGCGTCTGTTTCAGAAAGAGCGGCTGAAATTAATCCTGGCAGTAGGAATAAAATGCGGAACCTCGTGGGCTGGGCTTGCTACCCGTCACCAGTAAAATGGCAGTGAATAAAATGAGAAATAAGAGAGAAAAAAACCCCAAAACTCTAAACCGAACAGGTGCCTCAATTCAACTGGCGGATGTCCCCGAAGAGTATATGGCTGAGATTACTGCCATACAGGAATTCCGGAGGAATGGATATAGATGCTCGCAGATGAGGATGCGTGACGAGTACAACAGCTGCCACGCGGCAAAAATTTTCTACATCATGCTTATATGTGCTCAAGCTCCGACGGAGGAGAAAAGTGACGAGGACAAAGACGAATTTTACGACCGACTTGAAGAAACATATGACCATAGCCCGGGTCATGATGTTAAAATCGTCCTGAAAGATTTTAAAGCCAAAAAAGGTCAGGAGAATGTCTTTAGCCCATCGTTCAAAAATTAGTCTGCATACTGACACAACGCCAAACGGAATCAGATTGATTGATTTCTCTGCAGCAAGGTAATAAGCAGCACACTATTTGACTACAAAAACATTCACAAGGCAACGTGGTTATCTCCCAATTAAGTTACGAGAAGTCAAATAGATCACGTGGTAATCGATGGAAGGTGCGCGTTAAGTGCCTTAGACGTACGAGTGATCAGGGGTACGAACATCAACTCGGATCACCACTTCACTGCAGTGAAGGTGCGTACTATAGGCTAAGCAGGGCGAAACCTCTGCGTAATCAGGTACAGAGAAAGCTGGATATCGCAAAACTGCACACCACGAAGATAGCCAATGCCTATTTGAACCAACTCACTCAACTACTTCGTGATGCTGCAGCTCCCGAAAATATATTGCTCACTCGAAGACTGCGCGGTCCGTACTTAAACGATAATGCCTGGTACGATGACAAATGCCGCAATGCCACCCGGGAACAAAATGTTGCATACAGGGCCAAACTACAGCCAAAGGCAACGCGAACTATTCATTAAAAGTGCAGGGATAAGAGGCGGGAGGCGACACGACTCTTTGGGCGAAAAAACGAGAGCTGAAGGAGCAGAATAATGTGTGCATTGCAGAATACAGGAACAGAGGTTGGAATTTTACCAGAATATAAATGGAAGGGTACATGGAACAGGTCTTCCCTCCGGTAAAGACAAAGATGGTCATTTCGTTACTGACTCCGAGAACGTACTGAGAATATGGAAAGATCACTTCTGCAGCCTATTGATGTCTGAAAACTCGATTGCTGGAAACTGTATCTATCCGAGACAATAACATCAAGTGTCCCCCTCCGAACCAACAAGATCGATGGGGTTGATAGTCTTCCAGCTGAGTTGTTTAAGCTGGGTGGAGGAGCTTGTTTTACGCATGCAACAGCTCATAAAAAATATTTGTCTTCAAAAGAGCATGCCCGAGGATTGAAATCTCACAAAATCCAAAAAAAAATGTGACCGTAGTGAGTGTAAAAACTACTGTGGAAATAGCCTCTTACCGATTGCGTATAAGGTACTCTTTAGCACACTGTGTGAAAGTCTAAAGACAATTGTAGAATACCTGATTGGACCTTATTAGTGCGGTTTTAGACCAGGCAAATCCACGACGGATCAGATATTTACACTATGGCAGATTCTGAAAAAAAACGGATTGGCAAGGATCTACCTACGTCATTCGATACGACGAGAGGTCTTATACATGATGATGATTTGCCATGCATTCTGTTCAACATAGTGATGGATGTGTTAGGGAAAGCAGCGGCAAACATGTCTGGCACTATATTTAATAAGAGCCACATGCTACTCGCTTATGCCAATGATATCGACATTATCGTTCGGACGAAAAGAGAGTCAGCGAAAATGGGTTTGGCAGTGAATTAGAACAAGACGAAGTTAATGGCATCATCGAACAAAGTGTCCTCCCGTTGGGGACGCAGCGTGAACGTTGGGAACTACTGATTTGAGGTACCTTGGATCCGCCCTGGACAAAAACAACAGTGTCATCCTAGAAATAAAACGGAGAATAGTGCTCTCCAACAGGTGTTTCTTTGGGCTGCATAAACACCACCCTATCTCGAACCACCAAAGTCCAACTGTACCAGGTACTAATACTAAAGGTCCTGCTATATGCCTCCGAATCTTGGGTGCTTACACAGGCGGATGCATTGATGCGGTCAAGCGAATCAAAGTGCAACGATTACGCTGGCTAGGCCATGTCGTGAGGAAACCCTAGCGAGAAAGGTATTATATCAAGTCCTCGAAGGACGGCGCCAAAGAGTGAGACCCCGACTACGTTGGAAAGACCAGGTGAAGGAATTACTGACGCTGCTTGGTAGGACTGACTTGAGACGGTGCGCACAAAATCGGCCACTAATTAAGACACTAAGATATAAGTTCATATGTTGTCAAGATGTTTTTAAGGCTTATAATAAAATTTTAACAGAAAGTAAGAGCAAATGGATACGGTAATGGCCTCCCCACCTGTAAGGACAGTGATGGAAATCTGGTCACGGATACGCAGAGTGTGCTGCACATATGGAGAGAACACTTCCAGCAACTGCTGGTTCCAGAAGGCAGCGCACGTGAAGTTATCACGCCAATTGTCGACGACGGCTTAGATTGCCCACCACCAAGTCAAGCCGAGGTAAGAAGAGCAATATCGCGGCTGAAAAACAACAAAGCAGCCGGTGCCGACGGTCTGCCCGCAGAGCTCTTCAAGTCCGGTGGCGAGGAGTTGATAACGATCATGCACCAGCTCCTGCGCACGGTTTGGCTTAAAGAGTGCATGCCCGACGATTGGAATGTAAGCGTATTATGTCCTGTGCTGAAAAAAGGTGATCCAAGTGTGTGCTCCAACTACCGCGGGATCAGCCTTTTACCCATCGCATATAAGGTCCTGTCGAGTGTGCTATGTGAAAGACTAAAGCCAGTGTTATCCAACCTGATCGGGCCTTATCAGTGTGGCTTTAGACCTGGAAAATCAACAACTGACCAGATTTTCACACTTCGGCAAATCCTGGAAAAGACCCAAGAAAAACAGATCGACACGTACCATCTTTTTGTCGACTATAAAGCTGCCTTCGACAGCCCGATACGGCAGAAATTACTTGAAGCCATGGCTGAGTTTGGTATTCCAGCGAAGCTGATACGTCTTTGCGGAATGACGCTGACTGACACGAAGTCTTCAGTGAAGATTGGCAAGGACCTTACGGAGCCATTCTATACCAGACGAGGCCTAAAACAAGGCGACGGCCTATCGTGCGATCTCTTCAACATTGTGATGGAGATGATAATGAGAAAAGCTGCAGTAAACACGAGTGGCACTATATTCAACAAAAGCCACATGCTACTCGCGTACGCTGATTACGTAGACATCATCGGTCGAAAACTGCGGGATGTGACTGCAGCCTTCTCAGGTATTCAGAAGGAATCAACGAAAATGGGCCTAACGGTGAACGAGGACAAAACGAAGTTATTAGTTTCAACGAACAAAGAATCTACTCGTTTGGGAAACTACGTGAACGTTGACAACTATAATTTCGAGGTGGTAGATAATTTTGTCTACCTAGGCTCCGCCATCAACAAAGCAAATAATGTCAGCCTAGATATCCGGAGAAGAATCCTGCTTGCAAATAAATGCTACTACGGACTAAGCAAGCGATTCAATGACAGAGCCCTCTCTCGACGAACAAAACTCAAGCTATACCAGATACTAATTCTACCTGTCTTAATGTATGACTCAGAATCCAGGGTTATGACACAAGCGTATGAATTGGTTCTGGCGGTATTCGAGAGAAAAATACTCCGTAAAATATATGGGCCCATCATCGTTAACGGAGAGTATCGGCGTCGTATGAATCATGAGCTGTACGAGCTGTACACTGACATTGACGTGGTCAAACGCATTAAGGTGCAACGGTTGCGTTGGCTAGGTCATGTTGTACGCATGGACGAAAATGCTCCAGCTCGAAAAGTCTTCGACAATGAACTCGATGGACGGCGCAGAAGAGGGCGACCTAAACTCCGTTGGAAAGACCAGGTTACTGAGAACCTTACAGAACTCGGTGTGACTAACTGGAGAAAAAGCGCAGAAGATCGAGGCGCTTATAATATTTTTCTACTTGCGGTATATAATCCACTGGGATTGCATAGAAGTACCAGCTAAGTAAGTAAGTAATAATAATTATAAAAAAGTTGTTAAAATCTCAAATACCTATTTGTAGAGATGATCAATATTTTTTATTTGTTGGCTTAATGCTTATTCTTTCGTTTGAAAGTAATAAAGAACGCTTGGCCTGGCAATCCCAAATCAAAGTTTCCTTATCTATTTACAACATGAAGCAGACCATATGTATATATTATTATTTATTTATTATTTATTTATTGTTTTGGTTATTTGCTTTTATTTTCGGTTACATTTTGCTTTGAATTAATTTAAATGTTACCCTGAATGTGTTTTAAGTCGTTATACAACACAACTCTAGTTTATTAAAATAACCGACAGTCTCGTTTAGTACAATTAAATGTAACTCTGTTCTTATGAGAAAGAAGACACAGGACATGTTCAACCCTGTGATCAAAAAGGGTATAAAATCAGAGCAAGTTGCTACGAAAAGATCAGCGCCTATAGTTCTTTTATGAAGAGGTACAACCTGAGCTATAGGCATGTTACAAACAGAAATTATTCCAACATTTTACACAATTTTACACAATTTTAACTGTCCGACCAATATATAACTTTAGTTACTTCACAGAATTCTAAATTGTCTTCATAATGAACACAAATTGTATATGAATAAAATCATCAATAATAAAAGAGAGTTTACAATTTACTTTACCTTAACAATAGTATTTAAACGACGAATCATATTTCTAAACATTTCTTCCTCTTTGGGCGGAATTTGTGAGATCAGACGACGCATTTGACCAGTTTTTGGATCGGGTACTCTAAAGGTGTCACTTAATTGTGAATCCTCATCAACGATACCGGACCAGGGAAACAAATGCAAAATACTGCAAGACATGAGAAAAATTGCTCATTACACTCCAAACACCTAAATGATAAGCTGCATGTACTTACCCTTCTTTGTCGGAGGTAACATTCTTTAAGAATTCCTGGACATTTTTATTATCACCCAAACTGGAGTAGTACTTTTCCAAGTCCTTAATCGTCTTGTGATGAGTTAAGACGTTACCTTGACCACCTACCAAGTCCTCCATATATTTACGTGTGCGCATAATGACCTCGGACAGTTGCAGCTGTGTAAAAGGAAATGAAGTGAAATTAAAATCAATAGGTTTGGGGTGGAGGGGCCATTATCTGAACTTACCAACAGTTGAGGACGTCCCAGAGCGGTTAGTTTGATGGCTGTGATGCCGGTACCAAAGGTAGCGCCTAAAATATTAAAAACCACAACAATTAGAACAACAAACATCGACATTGGTCATTGGCACTTATCATAATTAAAAAGCCCACAGAACATCAGCTAAAGAGATGTTTATGAATATGTCACCCTACAACATGCCATGTTTCATCGAAGATGTAAATGGTAGGTCAGCTATTGAGAATGTAAAAACCGGTAAATTATGGGCCACCATTCAACGCCCATATAACATACACGTACATTCATTGTATATAGCCAACTTATTAAGAACAATTATATTGGCATAGGATATTTAATTCTTTGTTGTTTTTTTCGTTTATTATTATACATATTCATATATATAGCTTTACCGTTGGCGGCATTTGAGGAAAACGTCAAGAATTTGAAATATTATTGCGCGTTATACAATTTTTGTTCTTGCGCGACACCATTGCAGCTGTCAGCAATGAAACATTGTTTAAAAAAAAACACCAACAACATATGTATATATATTATTTATTTAAAAGTAGATGACTAAAGCAAGAAATTGATATTTGTGTGTATTACACACACTAAAGCATTTGTAGGTGCATGAATTTAATTACGTTAGGCCAACCGTATCCTTACTAGTTTAATTCATCACAGTCATTTCAATTTCCATGGTACTTAAAATGTGGCTCTGCCGCCCCACCCCCCCTCAAAGGGCTTTGATCATTGACGATTGTCATAGTTCTGTCATGTGCAAAACATTTATGAAGGTGAGCGAGCTGCTTGCACGCAACTACTTTGCCATAACAAATTTCAACTTGAATTTAGTTAGCATGACATGAACACAATGTTAAGGGAAGTGGAAAATTTGCCCAATAAAGCTTAATACATAACCAACAAATATTAAACGTTTTGTTGGGGCTACAAATCATTACTTTAAAAAAATATATAAAACATGTTGTTTAAGCTTCTTAAAAGTTCATTAATGAATATAAACTGCAAATCACTGTGCAACAGTTAGAAAAAGGGATTACATAATTTGATTTCAATGATGTAATTTTGAATTCTTACATTACAAGTAAATGACATTGCAATTGGTAGCAAATGCAGCGTACATTTATAATTTGCAGCAATTTTTATAAATCCACAAGAAATAATAAAAGTTAATTACAATGCAATAAACCAAAATACTTTGTAATTTTTGTGATTAAATTAGTGATGGTGCTGGCAGTGCAATTAACACTTTATTCAATATTTTATATGATGGAATTTTAAATTTAATTTAATTTATATTTATACTTATATTATACTTGCTGTATCCCTCTCTATTTCATACACGTTCTTTTTTGTAAACCCACTCAAGCGCCATCTATAGGGCATTATGTGAACCAACAGTGTTATAAACCATTGCTGTCACACTAAAAACCATCTGTATATTTTTTACAGTGATGCGATAACTGATGTACGATTTTATGTGGAACATACAGATCCGTTTTGATCCACATCAAATTTGTAATAAAACGGCAGTTTCGCAAACATAGTAGAAAAAAAGCAGAAAATGTAGTCCAGTATAGGTCAATCTTTAAGCTATTTATTTTTATACTTTAACCATACTTTTTAACCATATATGGCCTTAATGGCTCGGTTATTGAAAATTGTATTAATAAATAAAAATAAAATGCTTGTTGCCGAACTAATTTACAACCGCATTTCCATTAACTTCTTTGATAAGCCACATATCGCAATGAGCTATAACTTATGAGGTAAGCAATTAAGTTATCCAACCGTAGCAGAAATAATCTAACAAAATCTTCGATGAGACAGCTTCAATTCTATTGTTAGTTGCCCCAATCAGTTTTAGTCTATTCGATTTGGAAACATGACAGGGTTGACAATTCATTCGTTCATTAATAAGATATGATCAAATTTAAATTAACTTACAGCTAAATATATACTACAAAAAACACAACAACTATACGTTTTCTACATCTTACACAGCCAGACTACAACAACACAGGGCAAAATAATAAGTACAAAGAGGAAACGGACAACATTAAATTAACTTAAAAGAAATTAAAAAATACAGACGTAAACGGAAAACAAAAGTAATAATAATAATAATTATACGTCAGCAGCTGCTTACCCTCAGCAACTCGTTTGGGAAAGTACTTCATATCGTCGACTTATAGGTTAAGTATTTTGCGTATTAGTGTTAGAGGTGGTGGGTCAAGTTAGTAGGGTGCGGTGCGGTGCGAGGCAGTAGAGTGATGCAGGACATAAACCAAATTAGAAAAAAAGGATTGGTTGGTTAGTTGGCCGGGTAATTTGATAATTGAATGAGGCGATGACGTATCGTGGCCAATACTCGCGGCAAGCGAGTATCAATTTGCGTTTTAGCCAAGTTTATGGTGATGGCAATTACGAACTCGCAGACGAGGTCGTGTTGGACGAGGGGGGGCCAGTTGCGACAGGTGGCCGGTTAAATTGATTGCGTTTTTAATTGAGTGATATGGGTGGATAAATGATGATTGTAGCCGAGTAGGGCAAGTTCAGGGTATTGATATTGCAGGAAAATCGCGTTTTTTTTATTTTTGAGGGGTGTTAGTTACGGTTAGTGATGATAAAACAATGGCCAATTTTGTTTTGTTAGTAAACACATTTGAAATAAAGAACAAAAAATTAGAAATTAATTAGTACAAAATGTCATTACAAATAATATTGAAATCATACAAAACAATAGAGAAAGAATTTATAAACATTAAAAAAATACAAAAAGATATATATAAATAGATACAATATTTATATATAAAGTACAACAGGATGGTGGAGTAAAAATATACTATATTTAGTCAAATCTATTCCAGGGGCTTAGGATATTAAGAAAAATTCAATATTTAAAAAGGTTGAGTTAAAGCTAAGACATGTGTAAATCTAAGATAAAGGCAAAGCTAACAAATATTTAAAATATTATAAACCTAATGGAAAATTTAGTTTAATTTGCTGCCCACTATTATTAAGGTATACAGATGTCGTATTTGTCTATATAAATAGCCAAAGAACCTTAGAACATGACAACGATACAAATCTGTAATTGGGTAAGCTAATTTCTCCTTTATAGCACTTTTAACACCCTTTTTCTATATAACTTTCAAAAGAAATTTTTATTTATGACAGCTTACAAAACCTTTTCTATAAAAATATTAAAGTAAACTAACCTACAAGTTAGATTTTTTTTAAAGGCAAAATAACCCAAAAACTTTTTGAAAACTTCCAAAGTGAATTTCTGTTAAACAAAAATTGTTTATTAAACAGAATTAGCGAGCAGATCAACCAAAAATAAATAAAGATTAGGCAATTTGTTTTTGTCAGGGACTGAAAATAATTGTTATTATTTTTGTTTCGGAAGAAAAGGTTACGATTAAATAAGCTTTATTTGTTTTAGGGAATATTTAACCATTATAGTAAGATATATATTATTTTAGACACCGTAACCATTATAAATGAGAAATATTTTTTTTTGGTTATGAATAACCATTAAAGCAACCAAAAAATTTTTTTGGTTACTAATAACCATTATCGAAAAAAATATTTTTTTTTTGGTTATCAGTCACCAATTTGATACATAATTTGAAATGAAAAAAGTGTAACGCATTAAAGGAGATTAGGATTAGGAGTATGCTAAGACGAAATGTGTTTCAGAACTTTTTAAGCCGATTGAGCTATATCCGTCTGTCTGGCTGGCTTGTGGGCACGATAACTCAAGTAAACCTTAACGGATCCGTACGAAATTTTACCAGTATTAAAATGTCCAAAAATAAGGTTTTTAAATGAATTTGATCGACTTCATATAAGAACAATAGTAAACACAGATAGTTCAAATTTTAATGTGATTTGTATGAATTTGAAAATCAGTGAGGAGCGATCTGATAAACAATGTTTCTCGATTTGTTTTCCAGCACAAAAACAAACAATGAAGACGGCACATCTAGAAAGTTCAAAAATTCTGTCGGATAGTTGGTCGCCTTATTCTCGTCGGTCGCGCTGTCAACGGATTTTAATTTGGATGTGGTGATGAGTTCCTCCTTCGACAATGTAAGCTCGCAAAAATTTGCCGGGAACGTCATCAATCCAGTTGAAACATCAACTGGAATTCGGCAAGTAGCTGTCTTAAAATTCAGTTATTCAGTATCCGATGGTTCGTTTTGCGACGTGATTCTCATGTTCGTTGTCAATTTCAATCAGAGCCTTGCTATCGTTGCAATTCGCGATTTAATGCATCGTGCATCAAACGATTTGTCGCTGGTATTCCCAATTTCGACAATAGATTGCCGCACATGAGCACGCACATTTCATCGATCAGAAGTTAATTTAAGATCGAAATTTGATGTTGTCGTGCGAACTTCGTGCAAAACATCGTGAGCCATCTCGTCCTTGTATTTGATGATCGCAAACAATGTACGAATTTGAGTCGATGGAGCAGAAACAGTTGCCTCGGCGAGCGTTGAATCTCAATGCGTATCGTTTTCAAGCAAATGCAAACGTAGGCAAGCTTCTAGAAATGTGGCGACTGATGGAAACGAATAAAATTGAGACGCTCCGTTTCTGATTAAAACGAATAAAATTGAGACGCGCCGTTTCGACCGACGAAATCTTAACAGATGATTGTCAACATCTTGCCGAGTCATCAATCGATACGCATAAAAATTCATTGACCTAACCATTTTACTTCTTCTGAAATAACGAGAATGAAAAAGAAGTGATGACTTGGTTAACAAACCTTTCGCTCTACTGATCGTCTTTAAATTGAGGTGATAGCCATCCTCTCCACGACAGAACATCAATGGGTATTGAAGTGCATCATATGACCGATGAGTCTCTTTTATGTGCTGCAGTTGTTCACCATCCCGACGCTTGCGAACAATATCGCATGATTCCACATTCTCCCCAACAATCACCACTGCGACTTCATTTATAGTGGGAGGCCCCCAGAGGGTCTTTTGTCTGCTCTGATAATAATCTTGTGGTCGTCAGAATGCATTGTATCCAGTGTGGGTTTGAACAATGCTCATGCCGATAATTTTTCAATTGTTCGCTCTTTTCGCGTTTATCGTTTTCATAACGAATTATCCACCTTTACGTCGACTGAAATCATTAAATCAAGCGATACAATGCAAAATTTCGTCGGAAAATAAAAATTTTTCCACCAAGAATTTTTCTATATTTCCACTCGAAAAATCATTTCGAAATAAAATTCCGAAAGTTTTCGCAATAACATCGTCTAAAATTATTAAATCATACGACAAATGCAAAATTTCTTCGAAAAAAAATTTAATTTTTTTGAATTTACCCGAAATTTTCTACAAAATTTTTCTATTTTTCTATTCTAAAAGGCATTCCGTAACAACTGCACACTTAATTCCATACAAAAATTCAAAAGACATGACCCGAATTTGTTTCAAAGAAACCTATGTTCTAAAGTGATTCCTTCTACGTGTTCAAGTTTTGGGTCGTACCAAATGATATATACCCACCTATCCGTAGGGTGAGGGTATAAAAACAAACATAACATCAAAAATACGATATATTATTGAGTCGAGATAACCAAAAAAATAAATTACTTTCGATAATGGTTATTAGTAACCAAAAAAATTTTTCGGTTGCTATAATGGTTATTCATAACCAAAAAAATATTTTTCTCACTTATATTGGTTACGATAACCAAAATTAAATATTTCTCTTCGATAATGGTTTCTTATAACCATTATTTCAATTAGTCAATATTAATGGTTAAAAAAGACTTTTTCGTCAAATCTCTTATAACTGTTACGTCCCTGGTTTTTGTTGATAGATGTTATATATACATATTTTATTTTTAAAGAGCGTAAACAAGAGAGGGCTCATGATTTGAACAATACTTTTTACGCTTAATGTTTCAACGATTTAAGGTTCATCGGTTTATTTATAAAAGAAAACCTCACTTGAAACCCCCTAATTCTGGAAAGATAGTTTTCAGTTTGGTAGGTTATGGCATGTGAGTAGCCTTTTATAGGCAAATTTTCATTTATTTTTTAAACTAGTTAGTTACAGTAAAAGTTAACAAATTCCGGATTTGAGGTTTTACCTATAAATACAAAATATTAAAAGTGAACTATTTCCAAAGCTTTGTAGTGTTCTTTTAACCCTTGTGCTATCTTTGGGTCAAACTAACCAAAAAAAAAACTCTTTAAGACAAATTTCGCCAAGTTTATATAAAGATATCGTAATGGAACTTTTGTAATCTGTAAGTAGGCCTATAAACTTCAAATACAAATAGAAGAAACCGTCAAAATTATATAGATAAACCAAAAAAGAGGTTTATGAGGTAAAATTGATACAGGGTCCAATTGACCCAAAAGATTTTGTGTAAAATTTTATTAAATTCAGTGTTCTTACAAAAACGGTATGAATGGAAGGTCCCAAATCTTTTTCAAAAATAGGTCGTTTTGTAGGGGGGTATTAGAAGGGGGCGAACGATATAGTCCATATTCATTCCTAAGTCAAACTCTCACAAGCGGACATCTTACGTAAAAAATGGCTGAATTCAGTATACTTACAAAAAAGATATGCATGTAGAATATAAGGGCAATTTCCGTCATTTGTATAGGAGATACAAAAAGGGGTGTTTCAAGTAGTTCAGTTTATTGCGGTTTTGCCAGCAGTTGTCCGTTTGGAAGTTATAAAAGAAATATTTATTTTCCAAAAATAGGTATAGTAGGTACTAGAAGTGGTAGGGCTATTCTGCCCATTTACAATCCCATTACGTCATTTTGGAAGATATTAATACTGGTAAATTTTCATAAGAATCAATTAAGGTTTACCCGAGTTATCCTGCCCACCAGCCATTCAGACAGGCGGACATGGCCTAAGCGTCTTAAAAAGTCCTGAAACAAATGTGACTATAACATACTTGGGGTCTGACACGTCTACTTTAATGCGTTACACTTTTTTCCGTATCAAATGATATATACCCTCATAAACAATCAAATTAAACATGTGGTCATCGATGTAAGGCTTAACTCTAATGTTATGGATGTGCGCGTGATTCGTGGTTCTAACATTGACTTGGCGCACAGTGGCTCATTTTGGGAAAACATGTTCCAAAAATCATAACTTTTGAACTACAGCAGATATCAATTTGAAAGTTTAACTGATAAATCTTGAGACTTCAAAGATTATGTGCTGTAAAAATGGTAGTGCCACGCCTTTAAGAAAAAGTGGTAGTTAACAGACTTTTGTTTTTTGTGCTTTTGTTCCCTAGGTACAGATCGAAATTTTGCTTCAATCTCAATGAAATTTGCCACATCTTCGTCTTTTGGGTCAGAGACAATCTATAATAAAATTGAGAGAAATCGGTTAAGATTTAGATATAGTCCCCATATATATGTTTCCCGATTTGACAAAATACTCCTATAGAGGTCTTATTTTTCGACTGACCTTACCGAAATGTGGCAAATGGCATTCTAATTGGCCCAGAAGTATACTTGTTAAAAGCCACCCATATCGGGTTCGATTAATATATAGTCTCTATATATATGATTCAACCGATTTACATTCTGACAGCTTTAAAAGCCGCATTTTGCTTCCGATCCTCATTAAATTTAGCACATCTTCGTATTTTGTAGTCACCTTATATATGTTCCTCGATTTGACTAAATACTAGTGTTTTTGTCCCGAGAATTCCCGGGACAAAATTCCCGGGAATCCCGGCCAGTTTTTTGTCCCGGAATGCCGGTAATGCCACCGGGATTTCCCGGGATTTCATTATGCTTTTTTAATGAGTTTGATTAGTTTGATAGGTTAAAATTCACTAGAACCATAAATTATTTAGTGATCTAAATTTTTACCATAAAATTACCAATTGGTGACAATTTTCTTGACCATCACTATCGTCATCCGTCTACCAATATTTTGTTTATCTTTCAAATGTGCTTTCATATATAGAAAAAAATTCGAACGTATTGAATTCCTAAAATAGATCAGCAAAACCAGGTTCATGAAAGTAAATACTCCGCCCACATTCGCTAGTCTACATTAAGCCGTGTGGTCTGGGTTTGGTTAGGTTTTTATTTAAGAGATAACAATTTAAAAAAATCTCCGTATGTATCTCTAATTCTATACGAAGCATTCCCATATAGATTTTTGCGATTCTACCTTTAGCCGTTTTACCCCTGTTGGGACATTTTTAGCACTAAATAACGAATTTTGGGAAATGACTTAGGATATGGATATGTGCGATGATAGATTTATTCGTTTGGATTGGGTTCTTTTTTACCCTTAAAAGGACGAATTTCGAAAAATCACTTCGTGCAGCCCTTTACTTCTATAAGAAGATTGCCGGTACCGGTTTTATACCTTTTTGGCCTTTTTACCCCATAAGGTAAGCATTTTGAAAAATCCCTCCTAGCAACTTCTGTGTTCTTTATGAAGCTTGCTGATATATATTTATACGAGGATAGCTTTTGGCGTTTAAAGTACGAATTTCAAAAAATCCCTTCGTGCGCCTCGCTAAGTCTATAAGAAGACTGCTCATAAATAGGTTTCACGATGATAGCTTGTCTAAGCGGATAATCCATAATACGAGATTTTTAGAATTATTTTTATGTTTAATTTTATATTTGTTTATCTGTATTAAAATAAAAACTTTTTTTTTTAATAGACAAGGGCATTTTTATTTATTTTTTGATTAGACCGCGATCCCGGGAAAATGAAATAAAAATCCCGATTTCCCGGGAAATAAAAAATGCCGGGAAATCAAAATCACTACTAAATACCCCTCTAGAAGTCATATGTAAATTATATTCGTGTACCGATTTGCGACATGGTTGTGTTTCTAGTCTTATACTGCTACTTTTTATCCTACTCTGCTACTTTTTTATAAGACTACTATTTATTCTATTAATTTGTACTACTATATACTTTGTAAAACAACACGTGTTGGTGTTTAATTGGTGTTTTTGTATGGGGGCGTACTCTTCTATGAGGCGTGTCTTAGTCAGTGAATATAAATTCAAAATTAATTCTTGTAATTAAGTTATGTGCCAATTTTCAGGAAGTTATCATATCAAATAACAAAGATATTAAGTAATAACACTAGTACAATAGGTACTACCCAACCTAAAATGTGGCATGGGTTGACTCATAAAAGGTCAAATATCTGCAAACGGGCACGATTGTGGCAATGGTTTTTTTTAAATTTTTTAACGGAAGTTCCTCAATAATACAAAATTTTCAAAATTTCTTGCACATCCGGCATTTTTTTTAAACTCAACTCAAAGTTTGAAAATTAAGCAAAAAATTAAGGTTTTAAAAAATATTTTATCAAAAGTTGGCCTTTATAAAACATATATATCGTTACCTTAGTATAGAAAGGCCCCAACTCATAATTTTTTGAAATCGTGTTTTTTGTCGATTCTGACTAGTGTTTTTGTCCCGAGAATTCCCGGGACAAAAATCCCGGGAATTCCGGCCAATTTTTTGTCCCGGAATCCCGGGAATGCGACCGGGATTTCCCGGGATTTCATTATGCTTATTTAATCTGTTAAACTACTAAAACTAAAACCATAAATTATTAAGTGTTCCAAATTTTTACCATAAAATTACCAATTGGTGACTATTTTCTTGACCATCACTATCGTCTACCGCCTCTCGATGCGTTATTTATCTTTCAAATGTGCTTTAATGTATAGCGAAAAATTCGAACGTATTGAATTGCTAAAATGGACTAGCAATACCATGTCCATGAGCTTACTTATTGATATATTCTAAAACAATATTTGTAAGCCAATTGACTGACATATAACTTTCCCTGTTGGTGTTCTGGGTGATTGTACCTGTAGGTGTTTGGTCTGAGCGATGATAATTCTTATCCCCTTTTTATCTCAAGGAGTATGAATCTCAAAAAAATCACCTTCATAGTGCACAATTACCATATAAAACAAGTTTTACATCGAATTGTCGCGATTCCACCTTTAGCTTTTTGGTCTGGGTGATGGTAACAGTTTTATCCCATTTTCGGGTTTGTCCTTCTAAAATTTCGAAATTCTTTCATATCGTGGAATTGCTTCATAAAATAAATATTCGCCCCAGTACCCGCATTTATAACTTTAGGGTGATGTTACCAATTTGATATGAATTCACAGCGCATAACTACTCACTAAAATTAATAATCCGCCCCTTATTTACTGTTCTACCTTAAACCGTTTGGTCTTGGTTTAGTTAGGTTTTTTTAAGTGGCAAAAACTTTCAAAAATCTCCTCATGCAGATCTCTAATTCTGTAGGAAGCATTCCATATAGATTTTTGCGATGCTATCTTTAGCCATTGGCCTGGGTGATTGTATAAATTTTACCCCTTTTGGGACATTTTTAGCACCTAAGAACGAATTTTGAAAAAAGACATCGGATTTTAGCTTTAATCGTTTGGATTGGGTCCTTTTTTACCCCAAAAAGTACGAATTTAGAAAAATTCCTCCTAGCGGCCTTCTTATTCTTTAAGAAGCTTGCTCATATACATTGCTACGATGATAGCTTTTGCCATTTGGCGTGTATATTGTTACCAGTTTTCTCGTTTGTTAGAATTCTTTTCCACCTAAAAGTACGAATTTCGAAAAATCCCTTCGTACACCACTCTAAGTTTATAAGGAGATTGCTCATATACAGGTTTCACGAAAATAGCTTGTCTAAGCATTAACAACTTTTCAAATAAACCATAACACGAGATTTTTGGAATGATTTGTATGTTTCATTTCATATTTCTCAATTTGCATTAAAATTTAAACAATTTTTTAATAGTTAAAGGCATTTTTTACATATTTTTTGTTCTGGACCGGGATTTCCCGGGATCCCGGGAAAATAAAATAAAAATCCCGATATCCCGGGAAATGAAAAATGCCGGGAAATCAAAAACACTAATTCTGACAGAGCACCAGAACCTTCCATAAAAAAATTACGGAGATGCGTTGAAAAATAGCGAAGTTATAAGTTATAAAAACTGCATTTTAAATGTTTTTGTATCTGGTGTGTTTCTTGTTTTATTAAGTTTTTTCCTCCTCCTGTAAACTTCGTTTTTCATGAGTTAGGGCCTTTGTATATTAAGGTATTTTTTTTTGTATTTGTATTTATTTATTTATTGTTTTTTCTGCACAACAAGACAAATCATCTTATAATTATAGTACAGAAATTGTATTAGTTCAAAGATGAAACATTGCAAATAATTTTTAAGTAATTGTAGATATAATATATATATATTTAAAATATATGAATAAAAATAATTTAAAAAGAAAAAAAAATATATAATATTTTTTGTTTGAATAAGTTATAAGTTATTAAAGTACTCATAAATAGATTTTTTAAAGAGCGATGCATTACCATTAAACTGTATATTGGAGGGTAGCATGTTCCAAAGACGAATCGACGCAACAAAAAATTGATGTTCTGATATGCGATATCGATATCTGATATACAATAAGTCATTTGACCTCAATGATTGACTGAAAGATAGTCGACTATAAAGATAACTTGGTTCCATGGAGTATATAACCTTGTGTAAAAGTATCAAAGCTTTTATTTTAAGGAGATTATTAAATGTGACTCCATATAACTTATTTGCGTAGCTCGATATGTGGTCAAATTTTCTCAAACCAAAAACATATCTCAGCACGGCATTGTATGTGATATTTAGTTTTCGGGAACTTTTTGAGTCACAGCTCATGAATAATTCACACCCATATAACAAAGTTGGCATTAAATATGTTTTTGCCAGTAGCATTCGAATATTTGTTGGGGTAAAAGATTGAATATTCCACAACATGCGCAACATTGAAAAAATTTTGCCTGATAAAACATTAATATGGTCTGTCCAGGTTAGTGTATTGTTAAATACAATTCCGAGATTTTTGGCTGTTTCAACTGAAAGAATTCGTTGGTTGTTTAGAAGAATGATTGGATCAAAGTTAAGTTTAAGGTTCTTGCGACCAATTACCATGAATTTAGACTTTGTTGGATTAATGCATAATCCGTTTGCGGTTGCCCAGATGTATATTTGCTGCAAGTCTTCATTGATTTTGTACACTGCACTTCTAGCATCATCTATTTCACTGTCAATGTAGATTTGTATGTCATCTGCATACATCTGTATGTTGCAATGATTAAGTTTTTGAACTAAATCATTGATGTAGACGCTAAAAAGGAGTGGACCTAAAATTGATCCTTGAGGGACACCCTTCAGAACTAATTTTGGCTGTGATGTTAAGTTGTTGGCATGAACCGATTGATATCTTCCGTTTAGATAAGACGATAAAAGACTGGTTGCAGAGAAAGAAAATTTAAACATTGATTTTAGTTTTATGCATAATAGTTCGTGGTCAACCGTGTCGAATGCCTTCGAATGGTCAAGAAGGACTAAGAACGCTACAAATCCTTTATCTAAAGATTTGCGTATTTCTTCAGACACATCAATTAGAGCCGTAACACAATTATGTTTTGGGCGAAACCCAGATTGCCTGGTTGATAGTAAGTTATTTTCATGCAAATGTTTGCTGATTTGCTGATGAAGTATTTTCTCTAGCACTTTCGATAAAAATGGAAGGATTGCAATGGGTCGATACTCCTTATTCGATTTTGGAACTGGCAATATTTTAGCATACTTCCAACATGATGGAAAAGAACTTTTAGTTATTATGGTATTAAAAAGATATGTTATATATGGTAATAAGTATGGTAGTAAAATACGAAGAAACTTTGGGTGGATATTATCAAAACCAATTGCATTAGATTTAACTGCATTGCAGCAGACTAGTACATCTATCTGGTTCACACAAGTAAAATAAAAATCATTTTCATTTGCATTATTCGATGCATTTTGTTGATAAACTTCTCTGTTTGATTGTACATTCGGGATATTTATAAATGATTCGTTCATTTCATTGACATTTATATTTAATAAACAATGAGAGCTCGTTTTCCCTATGCCAATTTCACGCACAACTTTCCATGTTTTCTGTGATCCAACAGCATTGTTAAATTTTCGTGTATAATACTGGTGTTTATACCTTTTTATCAAAACGTTCACAAGTTTTCTAAAATTTGAAAATTCACCATATAAGGTATTAGTTTTAAATCGTTTCCATCGCTTGTAATAAAAATCTCTTTTTGATATTGCTTCTTTAATTTCTTCACAAAACCAAGGGTTCCTTGCTTTTTTAGGACGTATGGTTTTTAATGGAACAGACTGGGAAAAAATTCGGGTAATACTATTTTGAAGAAAATCAACTTGACCGTCGACAGATGATATGTAATAAATTTCATTCCAATCGATTTGTGTCGTTTCAGATAAAACAGCATTATAATTGATGTTGCTAAAATCGTGAAATGTTATACATTCATCTAAATTTGTTTCACGGTAAATGTCGTAGGTAAGAAATATTAAATCGTGCTTTGAAAAACAAGGTGCTGAAATTTGGTCTGATAGTAATACTTTATGTTGGTTATTGACAAAAAATATATCTAACAATGAATTACTTGTTGTACTGAAATGTGTGGGTTCAGTGTTATTGGTTGGAAAGAGGTTATAGCATGTCATTATTTCTAAAAGGCTTCTTTCATTTAAAATATTACTGTTAAAATCGCCACAAATGATTATATCCTTATATGGTAACGTAATGTTTTCCAAAGTACTCTGTAGAGTTTCAAATCCAATGTTTCTATTTGGTCTGTACACACATCCTAGGAGCAGTTTTTCAGCACTACACATAATCTCAATAAATATAAACTCAACCCTGTCACTTTCATTTGATATGCAACATAATTTGGCAATTAGACCCTTTCTAAGATAAATAGCAACACCACCACCATGAGTTCTCCTGTCGTTGCGAAATATGTTGAAACCTTGTAAACTCACTATATTATCAGAGACCGATTCATCATACCAAGTTTCCGTAACACAGACCACATCAACCTTTGAATTAGAAAAAGTGTATCTGAATTCGTCAATTTTGTTTTTTAAACTTTGGGCGTTAATATGACAAATGTTCAATCCGGATTTTTGATTGCTTAGAATTTTTACCATCATTGCAGTCGTATCTTTGGAATTTAGTATATTGCTAGCCATTGACATGTATATTAGTGATAATTATCAAATAACAGGTATTGCATGCATAATATTCATTAAGAAAAATATTAATTTCGTGTATTATGAGTATCATATAATAAATAAGAAAAAAGTAATAAATATTTAAAAAATTAAAATGGTAAGAAAAGATTAGTATAATAGATAGAAGAATATTAGTATTAATTTTCGCCACGAAATAAATTTTGTAACTGATCGACGTGTACTATTTTTTCAGCCTGTTGGTTTTCCGACACTTTGATGTGGACAATTCCACGAATTGTGTAAACAGCTTTCAGCTGGTGTTTCTTTTTAAGTCGATTCGCATATTTAAAAATTTCATAATTTGCCTTTGTGAGACTTTCATTTATGTAAATCGGACGATCTGAGTCAAAACCGATGTTCCTGAGCAAAATCAAAGTTTTGTTACTTTTTTTGAAATTTGCAACAGCTTTTAACATATAGTTTTTATCATATGGCGACGAAAGCTTAACGATATATTTTTATTTTAATATCTTTTAAATTGTTCATTAAATCATGAGAAAAAAAATAATGGTTTTATCTCCAACCGATTTTGCACAAACACTAGTTTAGCTCTGCAATAATATTGAATTTTTTGCATTTTTCATTCTTTTTCAAAATAGCCCATCTTTGACCAGCTGTACAAACTAAACTATGCACTCAAAATTGATGATATTTCAGAATTTGATACTTCAATCAGTTCTTAGTTGAAAAATATAAACCTTTTTTCATTCAGATAACTCGAAATTTGATTTTTGGCACGAGTTTTCGTCAAATGATCCACTGTGCGGCGTATGATCTGTTGTTGTGGAACCCGAAAATTCCACCAGAAGGTTATAGAAAAAGGTTGTGATTCTGGGCACCCCTCCTGCAAGGACAGGGATGGAAATTTGGTTACAGATATGCAAAGTGTCGTGCATATATGGAGAGTGCAATTCTACAGACTGCTGGTTGCCGTAGAGACGAGCAATGTATAACAAGTGCATTGCATATTCTTAGAAGAAAGGCAATGATCAAATTTAATCAATTAACAATATGTTGACTCAAATCGGCCTCTGTGCATTTTTTTATTTTGGATTATGATAATCCATATGAATAACAAACATGTCTATATTGTATTGCTTCTACAATATACGTATTTGCATAAATGTTGCATTTATTAATTGTATTTTTGATAAATGTACGTATATTACAAATGTTTTTAATCTCGTACTACAATATTTTAATGTAAAATTTATTGGCTCCCCTGTGTTGTACACTCACTCGAGAGGCGACTACTTTGTATTTTATTTGATTTCGCTTCGTTTCATTCATTCATCCCAATGTACTCATTGTAGCATTTATAAAAATATGTAGTATATAAATCTAACTACATACATATGTACGTTAGTACGTAGGTACTCGCTCGTACTATTTATACCTGATCACATACATATGTATGTTTGTACATATATATATATTCACCCCCCATGTCTCGACTGAATTCTAGTGAGTGTGTGCCAAGTATTCTGTAGTCAGCCGATCGCGTTGTGAAAAACGTGTGACGTTTGTCATCTGTTTTTCACTTTCATTTCGTAATCGTTTTCATTTGACACACTGAAAATTTAAATGAAACAAAATGTGATTCTCACTCGCAAAACAACAGAAAACATTTGCTGAATATTTTGAACTTTGCTTTTTGGCATTGTCAAGTTGAATAAACACATTTGTATTTCAAACAGCTTTTTTTGGCATTGGATATTTTTCAGAAAACTAAAAGGAATAATATTTATATTTGTTCTAAACATAATTATGCATATGTACATAACGCAAAAAAGTAAACACACTGCTGTGGTTCTACATTGTTACGTATTGTGTTTAGCTAGCTACAATGTTAAGTATTAACATAACATGTGGTTACGTATGAGAACCAGGAAAATGATGATTACGTTACAAAGTAAACTGGGTTTGTTGTGACTAATGTACAAATTACTAGAAACATTTTTACATTATACCCTTATATATAGCGGTGAAGGTACCTATATCAAATTTAATATTTAAAACTAACACAAATTCATGTATAATCTTTAGATGTCAGTTATAGCTTAGGACCGTATCTGTTAAATATTGTGACGATTAGCCCCGATTAGTGCAGCTAATGGCCATAACCGAAGAATATGTTATGACGGTTTGGTCATGTAGGAAAGTATCTCCAAAGTCACTTGTTATATGAATTAATTATCTTAGCCCTAGACGGGTAATCTTCGTCGATTCGACGAACACTGTTGCTTTTTTTTCAAATATCTCTCTAGTTTTTCACAATATTCTATTGCCTTTTTCAATAGCGTTAGTTTGTGAGGTTTTTTTCAAGCTAAGCTGGCAAATGACTGCATTAGTTAAGCATTATTGTTATTTTTTTGCAGTAAATAAAAACTCGCGTCGTCGATACGACGAAGCTTACCTTTTGTGACACTTTGTGTAATTGCAAAAAAGTAACAAAATCAAAAAATATTTTTAAATTTTTTTATTTAAACTATTAAAAATATCTGAATTATCAGACGATTTAATGGAAAATTGTGTAAATGCTTCTGATGACTCCAATTGCGATTCAAAGACCGAAGAAAAAATTTAAGAAACTATCGAAGAAGATGTATTTTTCCACAAGAAGGACTACGACGATGGTGACGTTATTATACCAGATTTGGTTGATGAAAATAATCGTGTGCCACCAAATTTGCTCAAAAATTACTAAACTGTGTAAGAAAAACATTTCGTTGAAAATAATTAAAATTTTCTTCGGCTAAAAATAAAATGAATAAAGGCGTGGGATAAATATATTGCATCAGAGGCGAGGACCAACTCATGAAGCAAGTGACCGAACTTTCCCCTTATCGTGCTTCTAACAATTCGAATGCGATGAAATTTTGGACGAAATCGTTAAATAGACGAGTGTTGAAATTAAGAATCCCGTTCAAATACACGAGCTTCTAAAACAAATAAATTCGGTCCTTGTAGAGCCTCTTCAATCAACAATAGACGATAAAAATATTGAAAATAACTTTAGTTATTGAATTGTCGAATGTTGAAAATGAAAAGGAAGAAAAAACAACGCTAAGCTTGCAAATACTGTTCTCACGAAAAAAAAATGCAAAAGTTTTTTTGTAATACCTGTACGTGGGGTGGATATTTTCTAACTTGTGCCTACTGTACAAAGAAATAACTTTTCGATGTTTTTTTTGTTTCAATTGATAAAATGAAGTATATTGTAAATTTTTTTGTAATAGTTGAGATGCCATGACTATTTAATTTTATACTAAAGTAACCTTTAAATACTAGTATCTACTTGAGACCAAAAAATAGGCTGAAAAAAGAAATGCTCGAAAATGAACAAAATAGCTTTAAAAACATACAGTTTTTGTGTTTTCTTCTTCACTAGAGTCTAAAATTGATTAAATGTGATGTTTTGGACTGCTACGCTAGGTTTTTTGCTAAACATTTCCAAGTAAAATAGGACTTCGTCGATTCGACGAAGATTACCCTTAGTGTGTGTAAAATATGATTACCCTTCTAGGGTTAGAGAAGGCTTTTCGTATAGGAATGATATTTTAATGTAGAAGTGTTTTAGAGACATATAATTCTCAAAAAAATGTGAATTTTGTGAATTTAGATTCAGTTAATTTTTCTATTTACATTTCGTCTAACCGACAAAATATCAAAATTCGACTAGGGATAATGTTAGCACGATTTTCGTCCTATAACACTCAAAAGTACGTTTATCAAAAAAAAATCACTTCATGCCACCACACTGAACTAGAAATTATACACCAATTTATAAAAAATTTGGGAATTATACAAACCAGAATTATACAAAAGTTGGTTCAAACTTTTTCTGTACCAATTTTTCTCATTTTATCGCTAAAAGTACGAATTACGAAAAAGTCTTTCTTATCACACAACTACAGAAGAGATACCCGAATTTATGCAGCTTTAGCTGTTTGGTCTGAACTGTTTTAGCACTTTTATTTCCGCAAATGTCCACTCTAATTGCCCCAAGTCTAACTTTATCGTCGCGAGAAGCTCTTACATACCTCATTCATTGGGTGTAAAGAAAAAATAAGTAAGTTAAAATAGTAATGGAACTGCAAATGGGCAGAGTAGCCCCACCCGTTCTGTTACCTATTATATTATATTTTTCCCATAACTTCCAAATTGACAACTGAGCGTTTTTGAATTTAGTCAGTTTAATTATCTTGTAGTAGTTGACAAATCCTCAAAAAACCTAAAGCTTTGTCACACCCCTTTCTGTTACCTTCCATACAAATGCGCAAGATATATGCTTATTGCAATTTGACTCAGGAATGAATATGACTGACCCATTCTGTTACCTGCTGTACAAAATAAACTGTTTTTGGAAAATTAGTAATGGTGTTCATCATAACTGTAGTAGATATTTTCCATACAAAAGTGTTGTATGGCAGTAAAACTCTTGCAGGTATGTTTTTACAGTGAACAAGATCTCAAATAGTACAATTTATTATACCAAAAAGTACAATTTGCTGCACCAAGCAGTAAAATTTAATGTACATTTGGTACAAATTGCAATTTATGGTACTAAAAAGTAAAGTTTATTGTACAAAAACGTACAATTTATGGAACCAAAAAGTAAAATTTCTTGTACCAAAAAGTTCAGTATTTGGTGCTAAAAAGTACAATTTATTTTACCGAAAAGTAAAATTTATGGATGCACAAAATTCGATTTTTGTTACCAAAAAGTAAAATTTATTGTACTAAAAAGTACAGTTTATGGTACTAAAAAGTAAAATTTTTGGTGCCAAAAAGTATTGTACCAAAGAGTAAAATTTATTATACTAAAAAGTAAAATTTATGATTTCCAAAGGTAAAATATTTGAAACAAAAGAGTACAATTTATGGTAGCAGAAAGTATAATTTTTTGTGACAAAAAGTACAATTTATGGTACCAAAAATTACAGTACATGAACCAAAAAGCACAACCTATCAAAAAGTAAAATTGATGATACCAAAAAGTAAAATATATAGTATCAAAAAGTAAAATTATTGGAACCAAATAGTACAATTTATGGTAGCAGAAAGTAAACTTTTTTGTGCCAAAAAGTACAATTTATGGTACCGAAAAGTACAATTTATGGTACCGACAAGTACAGTGTATTGTACTAAAAAATATAATTTGTCATACTAAAAAGCAAAAAATTAAATTTTTGCTACCAAAAAAAAAAATTTAGTGTACTAAAAAGTACAGTTTATGGTACCAAAAAGTAAAATTTTTGGTGCCAAAAAGTATTGTACCAAAATGTACAAATTATTGTACTAAAAAGTACAATTAATGGTAACAAAAAGTACAATTTATAGTTTCAAAAAGTAAAATTTTTGGAACCAAAGAGTACAATTTATGGTAGCAAAAAGTAAAATTTTTGGCCAAAAAGTACAGTTTATTATACTAAAAAGTACAATTTGTCATACTAAAAAGTACAATTTACTTACTTAATTTCCCTTTACACCCCATGAATGAGGTATGGGATAGCTTCTCGCGTTGTTGTGAACTAACACGCTTTCTATTTTTAGATTCACAACTAACGGCATCTACTTGTTTATTGACGAATGCAAACGTCACTGTTTTGAGATTGACTCGACACTAATACTGCGAAGTTGCTGTCGACAACATTCGAGGGGAGCCGACAATGAAAGAAAAATTTATTTATTTTTTTTCTATTAAGATGACTGGAGCCAGGAGTTGAACCTGTGATCTCCTGCATGGCAGTCGCGTGTTCTAACCCCTATGCCACGGCCGGTCCCACATTGTACTAAAAAGTACAGTTTATTGTACCAAAAAGGAAAATTTATGGTACCAAAAAGTAAAATTTATTGTACTAAAAAGAAACATTTTAAGAATTGTGTACAATTTATTGTACCAACAACTACTTTTATTGTGCCAAAAAGTTGTAGTTCGGCCCTCCAATGTTAGTGGGGGTCGGTCATACATTTGGACACGATTGGGGTACTCTAAATGGGTCGAAGTGGGATTTTTCAAAATATGATCGTATGTGTCAAAAGTCGGGACATCAGAAATCGTTTTAGAGATATGGTTCCTCGGGCAAAGTTTGTCAAAAGTGCAGAATATGGGGAGGGAGCCCAAAAAAGAAAAAAATATGCCACGCCCTCCTAAATATTAATATTTTAATATTATTTGCCTTAAAATTGACGATAGTGACCCAACAAAAATAGATCTAACTCCGGGGTACATGTGTGGGTACTCAAATGAGAGATATTTTTTAAGAACATGCGAGCCCTAGAGACCCAAAATAGGGTGCCCTTTGGTCTTATACTCAAATGAAAGATATTTTTGAGACGAATCCAGAGGAGTAAATTGTATGACCTTACGGGACCCATGGAACCTCTTACGCCTATTTGAAACCAAAAAATATAATTAAATAGAGAAATAAAATGGCATATGAAGCACGTTGCGCCGCAGGCTAAATCATCTTTGGTGCTTTCAGAATAAATATTAATATCCTATACTATGAATTTTCATACATATAAGTCAATTTTTTAATATATATTTTTATATATTTTTTAATAATAGTGACCCAACGAAAATAGATCTAACTCGGTCCATGGTTAGTCCAGACCCGTAGAAGCTTGAAAAAGGTGTATTTTAATTCGTCTTTCATTTGAGTAACCGCATATGGGGGGTGATCACACAACCCAAAGTTCCCATTTTTCGACCCCCACGGGCCCTATGGGCCTCAGCGCCAACTTTGACCAACCAACTACCATTCCGATGTTTGGGGACCAATATTAATATTATTTTCCGAATATTCTGCACTTCAGCAAAAAGTTTCTTATTTTATTCCCTAGAATACGATTTTCCTTGCGACTTGGGTGATTTTTAAATCAACCCGCCCTAGTGTTCACATATGTGCTATATTTGTATTTTCTTACAACCCACAACCTAAGTACACCTTGTGAATTCCATAAATATTTCCCCTAAAACTTTAGCACCGCGATCTGCAAGAATTTGGTCAGTTTAATTATGTAGCAAAATAGTAGGCAAAACTTCGGAAAAGCGAAACATGAGTCATACAATATTAAACTTTTCTTTACTTTACTCACAACATAAAATCCATTACTTTGTCAGCTTTGTGATGTGATGACTAAACCCCAGTTTTCACAGTTTTCTTTAAAATAAACTTAAATAAAAATAAAATAAAACATTGTAACACCGCATCTGGCTATAAGCACAATAAGTTGAATTGTCAGTAATTTACTTATAGCTCAGCATAAAATCACTTTTTCTTTACTTTGTCAGCTAAGTGATGTGATGACTAAACACCGATAGTTTTCTTTAGGATAAACGTAAAATTATAAAGAAATAAACATTGTAATGCCGCATCTGGTTTTATGCACAATAAGTTAAGTAACAAAAATACGTTTCTACATTATATTGTGTTTTTTTTTAGCCAGTTCAAGGCTGGGGCGCAAATCACGCGACCCCTTGTCCGCAAAGACACGTTTCTTTTTCGAAACAACCTCGGCCAGATAAGACGACAATTATCGATAAAATGGTGCCTTCGCAATCACAGTCAGCTAGAATTTATGTGTCACCATTATAAGGAGATTTCTTAACAACAAATCACTCAGATGTTTCTTTAATTTGTAATGTCTTAACAAATTCACTATTTGCAATTGTTTTGTCTTGTACATAGACATATATATGTATGGCGAAAGAATGCGAACCATTACACTTGCCAAAAACTTATAGAAATAAATTATCCATACCATGCGACTTGAACAGTGAATTATTTTGTTAGCACACAAAACAGCAGAGAAACCATTCAATTACATTCAGGAGACATTTTGAATTTGTTTACGAATATTTATGAGTGGGTTGCCCAATAGCAGTCGGCGTAATCAACACCTGTTAATGTCGTTTACGCTCTTTAATTATATAGTGAGAATATTAATATGTTATTAAAATTTTAAATGAAACAAAAATAAAACGTTTGAAAAAAACGATTGCAATGTTTATAGAAAGGCACATCTTTCAATAGAAACAAAAACCGCTGGCGTTATCTTGGGCAGAAGATTTAGGGCTAACATACACCATGTTACCTATAGAATCCTTTTGAGGTTTACAACTAAATTTGAGTTAAGTTTATTGTTATCTGACAAACCTTTCAAGTACTATTAAATAAAGTCCTTAAATATTGACATTCGAGATGCTTACATTCTTATAATACACTTCTTACTAATCACCCTGTATTCGCACTGTTTATCATGCTAACAAAACTTTTATTGACTCTGTTCTCTCCAGTAAATCCCCATTTAACAGCTTATGACGTAACTCCAATTTGTTGCTTGATTGTGTTTAACTAATTTTAAATAATTACTATATTTTACTTATATATTAACATATGCACATAAAATGCTAATTATATTGTTGACACATTTTGTTTTTGTTTAAAGATTTTCTACAAATGCTATTCAAATAATTATAAACTTAAAATTGTTGTGTTTTTGTCTCACCATAAACCATATTTTTGTTTAATTAATGGAAAACTAAACTATTTAAATGGAAAAATAATAAAAATTTAACAAAATAAACTTAATTAAACATTAAAAACATATGTTTGCATGCATTTCCGAAAACACACACACACGTATATACTTATATAATTCTATCAAAAATATTCCATAGGAATTATCTAATTAAACCTAATTGACAGCATTGTCGCCGATGGTGCCGCTTACCTGAAACAGCCTCCAAACACTTAATGAAGGTTTCCATGTTACGTTCACATGTGGCCTCATTCAAATAGAAATAGGTTCGGGCACTGTGAACCTTAAAGCGTCGATCGGCAAAAGTTTTATCCACATGGTATTGGCGCATAGTGTCATCCTCTTTGTGATCGCCGGCACTGGAAACGGAAGATCTGCAAAAAAGAAGATAAGTAATGAGAGAAGAATGAGATAATTAAATTAAATACTCAATATATATAACATGTATTAAATAAACTGTGAAACATTTGCGAAGTCAAGTCAGAGTGAAGGTACTAGTAGTAGCCAGTAAAGTACAACCCCCAAAGGATTTTGCGTTCTTAGGCCAAACTGTTTTTTTTTTGTTTGTTCGCTTGGACAAAACTGAAGAATATGGGGCCGGAGAACAAAAACAAAAGAAATATATACGGCCTGGAGGTTCAAAAAAGAGGCTCCTTGGGTTTTATCATGACCCCCTATGTGCCAGTACTCAAATGAAAGATATTTTTGAGACTGTGGAACATTTTCGGGGTCTTTGTCTGGGGGTGAGAAATTCCCAGTCAGGGTGAAGGTTCTAGGCCAATATAGTAAAACCTCCAAAAGGGGTTTTCGTTCTCAGTCCAAACTTTTTTTATGACCTTTTAAATTTTTTGCTTAATTTAATGTTTGTTCGCTTGGGCAAAACTGAAGAATATGGGGCCGAAGAACAAAAACAAAAACATATATGTGCCCTAAATCGCATGGGGCTCTGAAGGGTCAAATAGAGGCCCCTTGGGTTCTATGATGATCCCCTATGTGCGAGTACTCAAATTAAAGATATTTTTGAGACGAATCCAATTGTGTATTTTTAAGACCATTGGGCCCTAAGGATTCCAAAAAAAGGTTCCCTTGGCTCCTATGATGACCCTTTACGTAAGGCGAACTCACTGGTGCAGTGAACCCACGGAACCACATACATGTATAAATTTTTTGATTACATATCCTTAAAATTTACGATAGTAACGCGTGAAAAATAAATCTTACTCGGTCTAGGGGACCAGTAGTGCATTGAAAGTTACACCGTTGTATTACTTCATTTGAGAACACACACATAGGGGGTCATCACAGAACCTCTCCAGGGCCCTATTGATTCCGGCGCCGACTTTAACCTTTAATTACGATGTTTGGGGACTAAGGCGAAGGGATTGGCATATTTTTTTTATTTGGGCTCCCGCCTCCTAACCTGCACTACAAACAAATCTTCCCTTAGATTTTCAGCTTTAACTTTGGGTACCCCAAAAAAAGATTACCTTGAGTCCTATGGTGACTTTTTATGTAAGGCGAATTCAGTATTGTAAATTTTAAGACCCAAGGAACCACATATATATGTTAATTTTTTGAATATCACGTCCTTAAAATTTACGATAGTAACCCAAGAAAAATAAGTCTTACTCGGTCCAGTGGGGCCGTAGTGCATTGAAAGTTACACAGTTATATTCCTTCATTTGAATACCCACACATAGGGGATCATCATAGAACCCGAGGGCACATTTTTTGACCTTTTCAGGGCCCTATGGGTTCCGCCGCCGACTTTAAACTATTTATTTTATGTGGGCTCCAGCCCCGTCTACTGCACTATGAAAAGTCTCCCCTTAGACTTTCAGCTTTAACTCAACACTAAGAAAAAAGCTGCGGGCCAAATTTATGCTGTGTCGTGCTTGTATTTAGAATTGTTTAATGTTAAAGAAAATAAGCCTACATAGTAATAAGTACTACAAAGTTTACGAATTTTCGTTCTAAAATTAGGATTACCGTCTTGAGCTGAACAGACTTTTAAGACGTTTTCGGCTCGTTTTAATGAAGTGAGTATGATTAATATCAAATCGGCATTAAATTAATATTGCTCATACGTTGTACATACATACATATGGGCAAGGCCACGAGAAATGAAACCACATAGATTTTTTTCCTGTCACAAGGTCCAACATTTTTTTATATTTCAAATGTATAATATGAATAGAATATGCCAGCAATGTATGCCAGTGCAAAATTTTTGTCTGCTTTGACATTTTACATCCTTTTCATAAGTGGCACATGCAAGGTGTATTTGGAAAATATACCAATGTAGGCGAAAAAGGTAAATTTTGTTCTTATTTTTTTATACTTTAGACAGATGATTACCTTTTTTGGATAGAATACAAATCAAACTATTGATTAGCAAGCAAATTTGTGTACAAAGCTAGGGTTTTGGACCAATTAACGCTTAAAGTAATCAGCCGCAAATAAATGGTGACGTTACTGACAAATTTTTATAAAATGTTTTTTTATGCATTAACTAATTATAAAAGAGGTTGGATGAGCTGATTTTTTTGAGTATTTTTGAAGTACTTTCATAATCAATGCTTAAATGAAGCATTATTAGCACATAGCAGGGTATTTTTGCAAAAAAAAATTGTGTGACGTTACTGACGGATTATTTTAATTTTTTTTTTTTTACTTTTTTGCTTAATAATTTGGTATTTAATTGCTAGACTCCGATTCCTGGTGCAAAAAGAGACAAGCGTTATATTAAAAAGCTAAAAGAAAGCAACAAATACGACGAGTACAAAAGGAAAAAGCTCGTCACTGCATAGTAAACAGTGCACGGTAATTCGTTGAGGCGTTCCAATATACACAATCGCAAATATTAGTTGCGGAAGTTGCTGAAGAAGAGTTTAAAAAATAAACACCATTTTGGATACGGCCACAATTTTTGCAAACGCAAAAAACATTCGTGACATTTCGTCATCGCACCAAATCCGTACCATTGGGGACGAAATAGCAGCTCAGCAGGGATACAATTTAGATTGCTTTTTTTGTGATATTTTATGTTTATTTACTAGGGTGGGGCGATTTGAACATCTTAATGGGCGCTTCGCGTTTCTGATTCTTGGGATTGTACTGAGCAAAAAAGTCCACTAGACCATATGTCTACGGTGAAAATCGAGCCTCCCCATTTTGACTTGAAGTTTTTTCTCAAACCTTATTTTTTTGAAAAATTTGCAAATGTCTTCGGCTCATATTTCGTAAACTATTTAAAATTTTGACTTATTTTCAAAAGTAAAGTTATAGCTATTATCTCGGGCTACAATTTCTCTGAACATATTATTTAGAAAAAACTTCGTTTGCATGGTGAAATAGTCGAAAATGTGGAAAATTCACCACTTTTTGTCACGTTTTTTTAGATATTTTGGCCTATAATAGCCAAACCATTGAGATTTTTGATCCAATACTAACACAAAAATGGTAGCCAAGACAACAGTTACGAACGCTCTAGTACATCGCAAATGCATTGGAATGCTCCTTCAGGCGGTTTTGGCCCTGTGAAAGTGCATATTTTTCATGAAAATATTGATAAATTACCATTTTCAGTTGTTCATAGCGCAAAATCATAAAAATGTTCTATTTCTTAAATAAAAAAAATGTTTTTTAATAGCACTGCACAGTTTATACACGAAACAATTATTTATAAAACTTACATTTGCGGCAAATATTTAAAATGCGTATTTAATTTTATGTGTATTTGATGCTGTGATCGTTTACAATAAACTAACAAAAATGCATCAAATGAACTGAAACCAATAGAAGACTAAAAAATAAGAAATAAGATAAATAGAATAAAATAATAAAATAGAATAAAAATAAGAAATAGAACATTTTTATGATTTTGCCCTATGAACAACTGAAAATGGTAATTTATCAATATTTTCACGAAAAATATGCACTTTCACAAAGCCAAAACTACTAGGAGTGTTCCAATGCTTTTGCGATGTACTAGAGAGTTCTTAACTATTGTCTTGGCTACCATTTTTGTGTTAGTATTGGATCACAAATCTCAATGGTTTGGCTATTATAGGCCAAAATGTCTAAAAAAACGTGACAAAAAGTGGTGAATTTTCCACATTTTCGACTATTTCACCATTCAAACGAAGTTTATTCTAAATAATATGTTCAGAGAAATTGTAGCCCGAGATAATAGCTATAACTTTACTTTTGAAAATTAGTCAAAATTTTAAATAGTTTACGAAATATGAGCCGAAGAACATTTGCAAATTTTTCAAAAAAATAAGGTTTGAGAAAAAACTTCAAGTCAAAATGGGGAGGCTCGATTTTCACCGTAGACATATAGTCTAGTGGACTTTTTTGCTCAGTACAATCCCAAGAATCAGAAACACGAAGCGCCCATTAAGATTTTTTTCCTTCCATACTAATCGCCCCACCCTATTATTTACGTTAAAAAAAACTTCAACTGAAGCGATGCTTTAATTTTGCAAAAATTAACAAGTCTGAATTAATAAAGACTTTTGTTTTTTCCTATAATAAGGTGTTTTTATTTTACAGAGTGTCCTGGCTTTAGTTCAAAATACTGACACAAAATCACCATTAAGGAAGAATTTTCCCAAATTTTTTGCAAAAATAAAACAAAAACAGAAGTTAATTCGACATTTTTCGTACTAAATAGCCGCTAAGACTGAAAAGTAGGCAAAATTTACAAATTTTAATTTGAATGATGCAAAACTGATCAGAAACCAATTTCAACCCTTAAGCTATACACATTATTGAAGAGATAATTTAATTAACAAACACTCTATCATACAAAAATCAACTCTAAAGGTCGAGCCCGATTTGCTAAAATTTTTTTTATGAGACTGGTTTAGTCTAAATATCTCCCCAGGTTGCATCTTAAAACTCTTCTACGATGATTTTTTGGTCGTTTAGGGTCCCTCTATTAACCCAAGAGAAAAAAGACCCGAAAATCCTACCGAAATTCGTACGTTTGACGTTACTAACATTTTTGTGTGACGTTACTGACACTGCTTTTATGGCGATTACGTGATTAAACCATAAAATTTAAGCCCAACTTTTGGATAAAAATCATCTTTCAGCCTTCCTTTTTTTAAATACTGGGCAATTATAAACATAAACTCTTTCCAATTCGCTAATTTTTACACAAACGTTCAGTAACCTCAAAACACACTTCCAAAATCCGGTGACGTTACTGACGGCTTAAAATGGTCATAACTTCACAACAAAACGAGATACAGCAAAATTGTCTGCGTATGAAACAACAGTTATGACGAGTTATTCATATGCCGCTCTCAAGTTGGGAGAAATAATAGTATTTAGTAAAGATATTCACCAAAATATGTATACGAACATGACGTTATTGACGGTGGCCTTGCCCATATGGATTTAGTATCACATGCAAACTCGCTACATATACCCAGTGCAGTATGTACTTGGGTCACAGATGAGACAGCCTATAAATGACCAGAACTTTTGAGTTATTGGGGAAAGTTTATGAAAATAGTCGATAAATGACGATTTTTGAAGATTTCCTTCGATAAAATTAGTCCAACTTGAGTTTTTACATGGGTACATTAATAGAAATAATATATTTAAACCTTAGCTACAATTCCGTTGAAGAATTAAATGAGAATGTAAGGAGAGATTTTTCGAAATTTATTTTTAGGGCTAAAAAAGGATAAAAGTTGTTCCATTGTACAAACTAAACGGCCAAAGCTACAATCACAATAATTGGGGTACCCGTTCATCGTATAAATTAGCGAGATTAGTGGGATACGAATGGATTTTTAGAAAATTGTACTTTAAGGGCATACAAGTGATAAAAGGAGTAAAAAGAGACCAATATGGTATCATCACCAAGACTAAACGGCTAAGGCTTCCATCTCAAAAATTGGGATACCGATCTTAAGAAGTAGTTGTGTGATACGTATGAATTTTTCGAAACAGGTTTTTCGAAATTGTTACTTTTAGGGCTATAATAATTGTAAGATTGGCCAGCACAACAGGCTAAACCTAAAATCATTTGGGTACCCATTTATCTGATAAATTTTTTGTGGGATACGAATGGTTTTTTCGAAAATTGTACTTTTAGGGCTACAAATTATTACCAATGTTTAGACTAAATGGCTGAAGATACCGGGAGGCGCACGATTACGTATTTGTTTTTATTTTGGTTACTATTTAGATATATTAAAATGAATGATTGGAATACCAAACAGATGATTTGGTTAGTGTAGCGGTACAATGCTTTACAGTCCTTCATTTCCGCCCAGAGGGAATTTAGGCGTGGGTTTCTGGCCGAATCTGGTAGCATCACACGAAGACCATACCTTCGAAACCCCCACGTTCGGGACACAATCGCTGCTGTAGTATCGTAAATTCAGGTACATCCAAGTTTTTCGACACGAAACTTATCGGCGCAAATAGGAGTTACCAGACGCTCTATATAACGGATAATTCATAATTATTTAAACTTGTTTATATATAAAATTCAAATTAAAAGGAATATAAATACACTTATTTCCTTAATCGCCCGGAATTTTTCCCACAAGTGAAGTGAGTGGCTTGGGTGACTGACTGATCACACCCCAGCCAAAATGGGCAAAGCTAGAACCGTGAAATTTGGAATGTATGTTCCTTTTATGAAGTAGGCGCGCACTTAGAAGTGATTTTTGAAAATTCGGACTGCTAGGAGGTAAAACGGGCGTGGCACCGCCCCATACAACACGAATTTTGAGATGGCTGTATCTTTAAAAACTTTACAGGTACGAAGTTTGGTACGTATATCGTTTGTATAAGAAAATATACTTTGTTTGTGGAAAGTGGGCGATGACACGCCCCTATTTAGGAAATCGTTATATGGCCAAATAAATGGACCGATTGCAATTATATTTTCTTTGTTTGATACTGTCCATAGGGCCTCAATCATAGGCTATATGAAAACAAAGTTAGCATGAAGATTAGATTTGCTACATATGTAAATGGCATATGGTAGTTTACGACACGCTGGGAAATGGGCAGTGCCACGACCCTTTTTACAAAATTTTTATGTCGGTCATATTAATAGAACGATGGTAATAACACTTTTATGTACTATATATTTAGGGTGGTTGTTCCACTTTTCGTGTAAACGTCAGTTACGACTTGACTTTTCGACAATCGTACTTTTAGGTGTAAAAATTACCAATAAGGGATAAAAGCTGTACCATCACCCAGACCAATCGGTTAAAGGTAAAATCGCGAAAATTGATATGGGCGTGGTTACTATCAAATTGGATTGAAAGTTTTTCGAAATGCGATCATGATAATTTATATGGGCTTTTGAAATTCGAAATTCGACGTTTTTAGGGAAAAAATTAAAGTGAATATTTTTGTTGTGCGATATGAACTAAATTTTCGAAATTCCTTCTTTAGGTGTAAAAATACCGAAAATGAGATAAAACTGGTACTATCGCCCAGACCAAATGCCTACAGGTAGAGTTACAAAAATGTATGTAGAATTGTTCCCTATATGATTAGAGAGCCGCCAGATGGGGTTTTTAGAAATTTGAACATTTAGGCGTAAAAATAGCTCCAAAGTAATAAAACTGTTACCATTAGCCAGAACAAACGGCTAAAGCTATAATCATATATGGGTATACTTCCAACAGAATTACAGGGGGTGCCAGTCCATTTTCGGTGTGCGACACGAATGTTTCTTTTGAAATTCGAACTTTTAGGGATAAAAAGGAACTGAAGCGGTACAATCAAACATACAATTTTGATAAAGCTACAATCACATTAATATGGTGTCCGTTCGTCTTAGAAAGCGTTTGCATTTTACCTGTATTATTTTAATTCCTAAGAAGATAAACTGTAAGTACGGTTGAAGCAACGAGAGCCGGGAAATCTAGTACTGCATAAAATCGGTTCAGCTTAATTGTATCGTCAAACAAAAGAGCCTAAAACGTGACAAATTCCCCTATACGATACTTACTAACTTCAAATCGATATTAAATTATTATGGCACGTAACCCGACAAAACGAATAATGCTGAACTTTTTCTTTTTGGGGCTACTTTCACATGCAGTTCTCAGAATTGAGTCCCAAAGTTTTATATGCATTTTTTTATCTACCGAACGCAATCAAGATTTTATATATGCCACATTTTTATCTATATATATAAAATGGAATGTGTGTTTGTTTATTTGTTTGTTTGTACCTTATAGGAGACCAAACCTCTGGACCGATCTTCCTGAAATTTTCACAGCATTTAACTGGGACTGGCATGACTTATAGGGTACTTTTTTCGACCGCGCCCACTTTTACGCCCATATATTCAATAGCGAAGCAATGCCGGGCCTACTAGTATAATATATGCGGTAATTTATATAACCAAAGTTTTCTATAAGCAAATATGAAACCAATTTTTAACAAGTATAGAAAATATAGAACCCAATACTAGCTTATGTCATATAAACAAAATTTAAAAAAAATTAAAAAAAAACATATTCCAAACCAGTTAATAAAGGGTTTTTTAACAAAATATTTGTTAATTTTATTTCATTTGTATACCAAAAACAATTACTTAGTTAAATTAATCACATTCAGACTAAAGTCTCGCTGTCATAACCAATTTATCATATTTTGTAATCGTTATCAAATTAATTACAATACTTACTCGACTTCACGTTTCTCTGCCTCCTCTTGTGAGAGATCCTCCTCAACGGAATAATCCAGAATTGGTTTGACACCAAATGACCGTAACCTGCAAAATGATCCAACACAATATTAGAACGCACATCATCATTACAGTGCTAATAATAAATCATCACGATTGTTTAATTAAGTGGCGACAAAAATGAGCTGATCATGCACACAAACAAGTGAACTTAAGGTAAATTAGTAAATCGATATGTACATAGATATTTAGAAGTATATATGGGTATGTAGTGATACATTGGACGCCCAACGAATTAGTGATGCCAGTGTTGCGGTTTGTGCTAATGTTATTGCTGAAGGTTATTAGGTGGAGCAATTTGATCTTGGTTTGATTCCGCACTAACCTTTTGTTTATTACAACAACAAAAAAGATGATTTTATTTTTCTATAGACATACAAAAAGTGAGTGCGTGCGTGTGATTAAGTGTTCGTGTCTGATTGTGTTGTTGTTAAACAATTAACAAAACGTCGCACCAGTATTTTGTTGTTATAGAAATCTGTCACAATGACTCTATGTTAGATGTCTACGGAATATTCCAACAAACACGTTATGTCCTTGACAAAGAATATTTATGGGAGAAACACACATACACATGGGTTTATGCGTCCGCTTGTCCGTCCGTTTTTCTGTTGATGAATCGTTTAATTTTGATTAAATTCAATTTCAAATTGTGACGGAGAATTTTGTGTCGGATTTGCTGGGTTTTTTTTTATTTTTGTCCAGATATGATTTTGGTGATAATATGAGATAATCAGTGAGCAGCTATCACCAACAGAAGAAAAAGTGTAGAATATATTTATTTGTAATGGTACTGAATTCTAGTAATTTCTCATAAGACCGTGCCGTATTAAAGATGAGAAAGGAGAATGGAATCTTATAAAGAATAATTGAGTGATTTAAATAAATTGCATAATACAATAATGGCATACGTAATTTTATTTCATTTTATAATTGTTGATATTATTAAAAAAAACGGTTAAAGATAAAAACAAATTTTCATAGAAAATTATTCGAAAAACCTTTAAGATATTATGCAATTTGTTGTAGTATATATATTGGCTATTGCGCCACCATCATTACACGTATTAATATAAATTATCTTAATATGTTAGAAATCACATCACATGTATGGAAATACAACTCTCGGTGTATTTTAATAACAAAGTGTTCGTTGTAATTCTCATGTACTTTATCCCACAGAACACATAAGTTGTTTGACGCGTTTATCGCTTGTGTGGAGGAGCTGACCTTAACAGTAGGCCGTTTTGTTAGGGTGGTCACTGAGCAATACAGAAAGAGTACACAAGAATCCAGTCTGTTAAATTTGTGTTCAAAAGCTATTGGAAAACGAGGGGGAAGCGAATCATTGTAAACAAACTTCCACGATAGTTGATAAAAGGGTTACTTTTACGAACTTGTGCTCTACAGAAATTAGTAAAACAGTCTCTAACAACCCTTATTTTTCTCTGCTTTTCCTCTGCCATTCGCAGACCTTCGCTGTTCTCTTGACGGGAGGGACTGGGGTGGTTGAGTAATAGACGCTAGAGGAAGGGTAATTTCCGGCTTTCTACTGACTACTCCTGACCTACAAGATTCAATTGTAAACGCTTTTCTTTGTCGACTTGTTTATGGTGTCGCCATTGATCTCCACCACGACCTTTCGGAAAATAGGCTCAGGACTTTTGATTCCGACCATTAAGCCGTGGAGATTGTTCTAGCCAGGGACGTTCCGACTAAAACATAGACATTCGTTCTATGACTATGACAAGATGGACAAGGGTCACCTTAGGCACAACTTAGAAGCACATCAGCTACCGGTTAACCGTAATATTATGTGTTAAAAATTGACTGTCTTGTCAATTACTTAGGAACGGGATTTCGGAGTGTGATTGCGTACGCTACACGAAAGATTCATACTGGCAATAGAGAACTTTTTTCTTACTAGCTGAGATAGTAAGCAAAAGAGACGACTATGAAAAGAAACGACTACGTAGAATAAAGGACATAACGGGTGATACCGGAAGTTCGCAATCTGTGGAGAATAATCCAAAGAGCGATATTTATCTTCAGACAGGGTCTGTGGAATACTTTCCTACATGGCATACGAGCAATAGTAAGACACTAAACAAGGTAAATGCTGTAGCGAGCATTACTGTCTGTTATTTATCTTCGATCAGTATCTGTGGAACACTATCCTATAGGACATAAGAGGCAATAGCAATACAAACTAAATGATGAATCACAACCAGAAAGCCAATAACCGACTAGGTGGATTGTAACGACTTATTGACCTCAAACGGCTTATCTCCTTGCAGATTCAATTTAAGGTAATGAGTCCGATGACGTTGAGACGGAGGGGGACGAATTATTATTGAATCCGCGAATTCTTTAGATAAAAAGACCCCAACCCTTGCCTATAATGACGATTGTTCTGCTGATGGTTCAATTTCTGTAGACATGAGCAAGGCCCGCAGGTCTAATGGCCCTGATGGTGATATGGAAGTCTTTCTCAAAAAAACGCACAGGGTTTTATAGACAATTTTGTTTCCGGCATCGTTAAAGGAACCAATTAAAAGTTACTATCCTAATACAGGGAGCCAGAAGTCAATATCCGACTTGGTGGATTGTAACGACTTATTGATCTCAGACGACCAGGAGAAGGCATATATCCTTGCAGATATTGCAATTAAAGGTAATGAGCCCGATGACGTTGAGACTTAGGGGGACGAAATTATTATTGATTCCGCGAATTCTTTGAATAAAAAGACCCCAACCATTGCTTATAATGACGAATGTACTGCTAATGGTTCAATTTCTGTAAACATGAGCAAGTGGATACAGCGCTCCACCCACAGGTCCAATGGCCCTGATGGTGTTCCGGGGGTCCTATTCAAGAAGACGAACAGACGGAACAAATAAAGGCTTCTATCCTAAAAGCGGAGGAAAATTCTAGGCCATGCTATTTCTATGTCATCGGTTTAGGATAATTTGTATAAAGTCTTTTGCTAGACAGATTAATGCTGGCAGCGGACGTATTGAGGACCGTGAGGGTTAACCAATTCGTTTTTAAAAGAGACCATTCCCATGGCTTGGCTCTGGTAACTCATGTTCTCAGGACTTTATAGTTTTCAATCTAGATTTACCAAAGCATTCGATTCCGTCTTACATGACAAGAATGTTTATAAGCTTCTGTAATTAGGTTTTAATAGAAATGAAATTGGATTGTCGATGAATTCCACCAATGATCGGTTTGTGAAAGTTTTCTCGAGTCTTAAAAATTGTATATCGGACGAACATCAGAGCTCTCTCTTGTATCCGATGCTCTATAACATTTTCGTTAGTGACTTTTTTCTACCCCAAGTGAACACTTGTTGCTCCTAAATGCTGATGACATCCTTGCGATTGCAAGTGGGGTAAACTCCAGACTGAACTTCTTTCTAGAAGTATTATCGGGATATTTCTTTCGTTGGAGGCTCACGCTGCAGGTCGTTAAGTGTGAAGGTTTATTACTGGGTGAATCAAAAGTCCACTTACAATAGGTAGCTACGTCGAACAGCCACGACGGGTCTTGGCGATAGATTAACGATATGCAAAAGCAGCCAATGGTAGTTCAGTGTCCTGGCATCATATAGCGTAGCACACTCACGTACCCGAATACTATCAAAACAAAAATTCTTCGCCTTAACTTATTAGAAAAATGCAGACCCTTAAGGAGACAGTTTCAACAATGAATCAACTACGATCCGGTAGCCATGGAACTTAAATGGATGCCAAAAACGTAGAGAGTGTGAGCGACTATTCGTGAACAACATAAAGTCCCAACTCGAAGGCGGTATATTTTCTTAAATTTCCTCTAAACATCTTAAAACCGCATTCTTTACAAGGGTTAGGTTTACATGCTAACAAAATGAAAATGATACAGGAATTAAAGGCTCAAGAGCATGCTCACAGGCTAAAGTTTGCTAACGGAATGCTGGGGAGGTTCATCGGCTTCATTGAGGCACACTTCCACCTAGATAGGCATGTTAGCAGGCAAAATTGCAGATGTTGGACTAACACTTATTCTAAATTTGAAGCATTAAAACCCCTTGCATTCATCCACGGATATTGTACGCGCAACTTTGTCAGCAAGAGTCATTGGTGGTCCATATTTTTATGATGATCATAAGATCAAAATGGTGCAGAACTTTTTTGCTCCAGCGCTACAGAATTTCAATGGTTTTAATCAACGATCATGGCGTCTTCAAGATGGGGCTACATGTCACACATCTCCAAGGACTCTGTGGGTGCAATTTTTGAATTTTCTGGGCAAGATGTTGAATCACCTTATAGCCCAGACTTAAAATTCAGTAGACGTACAAAAGGTTTACCATATATACATATCTACAGTTTTCGAACTTTAAGCTTGGTACATTATAATTATTTGTAGTCCGATTAAACTGTACAACTTGAATATTTTTACCTTAAGATAATGTATAAATAAATTTTCTAAACAGATATAGAGGTCCGGGTCTAATTTGTATTATGTTCTTAAAGGTTTCTAGAATATTTTATGAAACGACTGTCATTCTTTAATACGGCACTTTTGAATTCTTAAAACAGTTTTCCCAATTTCATTATTTTTGTTTAAACATGCAATGATTATGCAAATTTTGACAAATCAACCAAATTATACAGATGTTTTTATTTTGCAGACAACGACACAGGTGAACTTAAATTAATCGTGATCGATGCAGGTTTTTTAACTCTTATATAGTAAGAGACACAAAAACAAAATTGATTTGGACAACCTGACAAGTGTTGGCACAATCTTATGACGATCCTCGCCAGCCACAAAGTGTCCATAGAAGGTTGACTTCATGAGAATTTCAAAGAGGGTGCCACCCAAAACGCTTTTGGCAAATTTCATAAGCTACGATATTTTTTTTTATCGGTTCAAGTGTTTGTGTGTGGTTTATGTAATTATGGAGGTGGGGTGGTGGCGTGGCGTAACGATATTCAAATAAAGAAGCAATTGGGCAGTCGCATTGGGGTTTTTATCCATATTCGATAAATAATCCATGACATATTCGAAAAGTAAATAAAATAAAAAGAAAAAGAAAAAAGGAACAAAATTAGTCAATTTCTGTGGGGGGTTAAACAATTACCTTTCCAGAGTTGGTATGATTTTAATCTGATCTTCGCCAGCAACAAAGTGGCCATAGAATGTTGCCTTCATTAGAGCTGTAAACAATTTATCTCCCAGTAATGTATTTGCCACTTTCATAAGCTACAATTCATTCATTAGTTGGTTGCATTTTCGTTTTGTAAAAGGAAATAGAAATTTGGAATTTAAAGAATTTGAAAAAAAGAAATATTGCATAATTAATATCATGTATTCATATGTTATGTATGTTGCATAATCTTGGGCAAAAGTAAAAAGCAAATTATGTACTCATACAGAACGAAAATGATGTAAAACAAAACTGATGTTAAAAAAGAAACGATAATCGATACAAAAATAAAAACAAATCTACTCTAAGCCAGTCTTATAAGATATTATTCACTTATAGCTATAAGAAATTAACTATTGCAACTTGACATTAAAGGTTGCCACTTATTCAGTAGCCTAGTATGGAAATCAATAAATGAAATACTTGAAAAAAACAACGAAGGCCGCTGATAAGGTGGCGGTGTATAGAAAATATTTTATGTTTTTATATGTTTGTAGTTTGTTATAAAAATGTAGCAAAAATTCACATAATTTCTTTGCAAACTATTAATTTCTTGTAATTATTTTGTAATCAATGTAAGATGTTATATTAGCATTATGTCATCCCCTTTATTATGTATGTCATAGTCACGTCGAATCTTTGTCGTTATTCAAATATGGCATCGCTGATGTCGTTTCTGAGACTGAAATACGACATGTCCTTGCTCCTATCATATCCTTTGTCATGAGATTATGAAAAATTCTCAACCCTAAACATTTCTGTTAGTTATTACTAATTTTATTCAAATAAAAAAAAAAACAATCGAATGTTGTCGAAAGTCGACTACGACATACGTAATAAGGGAGAATATACCAACTCCCCCCGTACTTACAATGAATCTTCTTAAGAATTTAAGCAGTACAGGTAAAATGCAAACATTATCAATTTAGTTTGTTTTACACGTCAACAATTGCTGTCATTTAGCTTTAGTTGTCTGGTCTGGACGTTCGAAGCAGTTACATCCTCTTAAATATCCACTGTTGTCCCTTTTCTATTCTTAAAGTTTGATTTTCAAAAGATACTTAAGTATCCCATATTTACTTAATGAGAGTATACCCCAAAAGCTTTAGATGTGTACTCTGAGCGAAGGTTCAACTACCGGTTTATCTCTCTAAAAATAATAATTTCAGACAATATAAGTATATATTCATATTGCACTAAAACCCCAAAGGATTCCTAGGGTACCCTAATTTTTGTCGGTTTTTGTTCTTAAAGACGAATATTGAAAAATCCTTTTTTATGCACAACTGCTTCATTAAACAAACAAACACCCCAATTTATGTGATTGTAGCTTAAGCCCATTGGTCTCGGTGGTTGTACCACTTTAGTCTATTTTTATACCTAAACGTACGAATTTCAAATTTCCATTTGTATTACACAACAAAGATGCCTCTAATTCCATTTTGGAACATGTCTATATACGATTCTAGTTTTGTTCTGGGTGATTGTACCAGTTTCATTTCTTTTCGGCCTTTTTTACCGCTAAAGGTACGAATTTCTCAAAACCCCATTTGGCGACTCTCTAATTCGATGTGGAGCAATTCTATATACATTTTTGTGACTCTTCCTTTAGGAGTTTGGTCTGGGCGATAGTACGAGTTTTACCCCTTTAATGGTATTTTTACTCCTAAAGTACAAGTTTCGAAAAATTAACCCATTTTGCACAACTACTCCATAAAATACATATTCACTTCAATTTATGCGACTCTGCTACTTTAAGCCGTTTAGTAATGGCGATTGTACTAATTTTGTCCCTTTTCGCCCCTTTTTTACCCCTCAAAGGTACGAATTACGAAAACGCGTTTCTTCAATTCTATAGAGAGTTCGCCCATATAAATACCATTAGACGTTTGGTCTGGTCTATAGTAACATTTTCATTAATATTTCCTTTTGTTTCCCCAGAAAGTGGAGATTTTAATCTAATTTTAGGATGAGCATGCCCATATAAATTTTAGCGATTAAAATTTTTGTCAGTTGGTCGGGGTGATGGTACGAGTTTTATACCATTTGGCCTATTTAGAACGTATTTCTAAAAATGTCTTCTTAGCTGACGTTTTCATCCGTTTCACCCAGTCAGTCACCAAGCAATTTTAAATATATAGATTATAAAAATATTACTGCAATCAATCTATTACTGTGAAAACGTGACAAATTCCCCTATACGATACTTACTAACTTCAAATCGATATTAAATTATTGTGGCATGCAACTTAACAAAACGAATGATGCAGAACTTCTTCTTTTTTGGTCTACTTTCACGTGCAGTTCTCAGAATTGAGTCCCAAAATCATGTGTTGTAGTGTGTAATGTTTCTATGTAATTTATTATAGAGACCATGCGGACAGTAACACACAGTGTTAATTTTATTGCAATCGTTTTATTTATTTTTCTTGTACGACCAACTTATGTACCAAATCTCGACTTCGTACCTATCTATAATGGTTTTTAAGATAACTGGTTTCAAAATTCGAACCACGCCCTTTTTACCCCCATGTCGTCCGAATTTCCAAAAATCCCTTCTTACTACCCGTCTACGTAATAAAACTATATGTAGTAGATTTTCAATTTTTCCAGATCAAGCGGTTATCAAAATCGTAATCTACGATAAAATTTAAGAAAATTTGTCCAATAAACCCCATGGTCGAAAATCAAAATCTAGCCCACGGTTTATAACGAGAAACTTTTCGTATTGGGGAAAAAAATCCACAACAAGACTCGCAATAACCCCTAGAGTATTCGAACGTATGATCCACCCCAGTCATTTATCACTCCTAACATTTTCCTCTAACATACCTAACCCTCATTTTCAGACCCTAAGGGGCTACCATATAAAAATCTAATTTTTAAAAAATTTGTTTCCACCACTTTAAATTATACAAATAAAAAAAATATGTATGGGAACCATCTTACGGGCTGAAGGTAGAGGGTAGATATGTTCTAAGAAAATGTTGAGATTGCAAAAATATTGGGGGACAGTCATACATTACACTCCTCTAGGGGCGACTCCAGGATAAATAGAGCGGCGAGAGCAAGTTTTATAAAATAAAAAAATTCTTGGGTGCCCCCTTAGGGGGTAAAGATGGGGTTAAGTAAGTTTGGGAAAAATGTTAGGAGGGAAAAATTACTGGGGTTCGTTCATACATTTAAACCCTCCAGGGTCGATTCCGGGGCAGATAGAGGGACTTGTTGTGTATACGAAATACAATACGAAAAATTTCTCGTTAATAACCGAGGGCTCGATTTTGATTTGAGGCTTATTGTTTCCTGGGCAAATTTTCTTAGATTACATCGTCGATTACGATTTTGATAACTGCTTAGTGCATTTTTTTTTTACTCCATACAAATTTATACACTTTACTCTGTAGGTATCAAGGTTTTAGCTTTAGCCGTTTGGGCTGGGGAGTGATCACTCAGTCACGCAAGCCTTATATATATATATAGATAATAGAGGATACATACAAGAGATGTCCTCAGCGAATAAATGACATCTTTAAAAGCAACTTATTTGGGGTTAACTTCCAAAGGCATACGTGAGTCATGCCTAAGTATACATTGGCATCCTAATTGACATTCTAAACATTAACATTGTTTAATAAGATATATGTGTACCATAGTGTCAATGAAAACTAAAAACAATATCTACTCGAATGTTGAGCAAGAAAAATAAGGTAAGGGTAAAAGTTAGCCGTCAGCTTAATGATTTTATAAACCTCGACGACGTTACTTCCGTTATACATTTTTCCAACACTTCCCAATGTGAGCCTCGTATCCACCCACACATTAGAATTTATGGTATTGGTCCAAAATATAGCGTTTGGGCAATAGCACTGCGTAAAATTTGTGAATTAGCAGTACCTCTCGCCTCCATAGCATAGCAGTGCTATTCGCGTCAACAAGAGAATGTTGATTCACGGATCAGCATCATTTTTCTTGTCAAACATATCAGTATGTATTGTGGAAAACTGGTTCAAGGCAGTATAGCCGGTATTTGTTTTTTGGATAAGTACTAATTTTCAAGGCTAAACAATTTTATTTTCGTTGTTTTAGGAACCAATTTATAAATATTTGAATCAAAGTTGTTTTAATTTCGTATGATATCTTCTGAGTTTAAAATGTCATTTGTAAATAGAAAATAATTTTAGGCACAACTCTATGAACCTTCCTCAATTCTAAGCAACTTTTAGGTATTTGACATGTGATTCTTTTCTGCACTGTCCATCGTGTGCTCTGACGAAAACTTAAAGGGGAATAATCGTTTAAAAAGTAATAAGACTGCTGGGTAGATGGACAAGTATTTGGAATAATCTTCGGATTACCACTTACGGTGTATTAAAACAATAGCAAATTCTAGACTGATAACAAAACTAGTCCAAATAGCACACGATAGGTGGCGCACGAGTCATTATATATTACATTATATTCATATTTAAATTTATAAAACAAAGATAAAAAATTAAAAAATCATTTGCACAGTTGCTAAAGGATATTTAGGCGAAACTCTTGCTAAAACCGTTGCGATTAGATAGCGACAGCTGCTGAAAGAAATTTAAAACTACTTCAAAAACAAGTGTGGCATATTTTGAATACAAACACAACTTTTGGCTATTTTCAAACACAATTGGAACTTATTTTGGAAACAAACAAATCTTCTGCCGATGCGAGCCTGTGTTTTTTTAATTATTTTTTTAAATAAACTTTTCATTATTCGACATTCTGTTTCATTATCGTCATTGTGTTAATTATTTATTTGTTGTATTGGAAATGTACCAAACGTTTATTTGTTGTTACGATGCAATACCCAAATAGACAAGTTAATGGATTTTAGTCAGGTGAGAATAGGGCGGGCAATACGGGGTAAAGCGGTCAGAAGTGCAGACACGTTTTCGTTTCTATATGGCTTTCTTTCTCTCAGCAGCAGCGCCAGTACCAGCTGCCATTGATATAAACTTGTTTTGTTTTTTTCTCTTTTCTTTTTTTGATGTTCTTCTTTCTATTCTGTTTTTTGTGTTAAATTTTTAGCTGCTTCTTTTGTTTGCCAAAAAAAAAAGTTGTTGGGTGTGAAATCAAATAAATAAACAAGTCGTAAAACATTTTTTCTTACATAATCAGATTTTTCAACTTGGCGAAAAAGTGGGAGGACCGATTGTACCTCGCACACGTTTATACAACGCCAGCATAGCCGATTGCGTCCGTGATTGTGTGACATAGTTTCGGTTGGTACTTAGAGTGGGTGGCAGCAGACAGAATATAAAATCAATAACAGAATAGTTTTACATGAAAAATTGTCTATGGCTCAGTTAAGCTGAAAAAAAAGTTGATTGGGCATATCTGTCTTTTGGACTTGCTAATGGCAGTCAATAAATTTCTAGATGACATTTAAGTAAAAAAAGTGACGCAGTTTTGCACGTAACAAAAAATGCAGTTAACGCAATTGTATAATCACCAATTTAATATAGAAGAGCAAAAAATTGGCACGTAATTCAAATATATCGAAAAAGTTTTGGACAAAATATTCGTACAATTTTGAAATTCATGAATCTGTACCAAATTTCTGGGATCCGGTTTAAAACGTATGTGTCACAGGGTTCGTATTGGCTCGCTCGCGAGCCGCTCTTTTCGTGAAAATTGGCTCTTAGCTCGCGAGCTAGGAGCCACAAATTTTAAACGAGCTCTTGGCTCGCGAGCCAAGAACCCAAAAAAAGAGCTGGCTCGCAAGCCAAGAGCTACAAAATTTCAAATGAGCTCTCAGCTCGCGAGCCGGGAGCCTCAAAATTTCAAACGAGCTCTCGGCTCGCGAGCCATGAGCCCAAATAAAGAGCTGGCTCGCGAGTCAAGAGCTACAAAATTTTAAAAGAGCTCTCAGCTCGCGAGCCAAGAGCCACAACATTTCAAATGAGCTCTCGGCTCGCGAGCTAAGAGCCAAGAGCCCAAAAAGAGCTGGCTCGCGAGCCAGGAGCCAAGAGCCCAAAAAGAGCCAGCTCGCGAGCTAAGAGCCAAGAGCCCAAAAAGAGCTGGCTCGCGAGCCAGGAGCCAAGAGCCCAAAAAGAGCCAGCTCGCGATCCAAAAGCCAAGAGCCCAAAAAGAGCTGGCTCGCGAGCCAGGAGCCAAGAGCCCAAAAAGAGCCAGCTCTCGAGCCAGCGAGCTCTTGGCTCTTGAGCAAAGTACCAAAGTTATGTACCAAAAGTACTTTTTTATGCCAAAAAGTAATTTCATTGGCCCAAAAAAACTTTTCTGTTGCACAAAGTACTTTTTTTTCACCAAAGTACTTTTTTGTACCAAAAGAACTTTTAATGTACTTTTTGGCACAAAGTACTTTTTTTGTACCAGAGTACTATTTTATACCAAAAAGCACTTTTAATGTACTTTTCGGCACAAAGTACTTTTTTTTGTACCAGGGACTTTATTTGTACCAAAAGTACTTTTAATGTACTTTTCAGCATAAAGTACTTTTTTATAAAAGGGACTTTTTTGTACCAAAAGTACTTGTAACGTACTTTTTGACACAGTATTTTATTTGTACCAGGGACTTTTTTGTACCAAAAGTACTCTATATGTACTTTTGGGCACAAAGTACTGTTTTTTGTACCAGAGTACTTTTTTGTACCAAAAGTACTTTTAATGTACTTTTCGGGACAAAGAACTTTTTTGTGTACCAAAAAGTGCTTTTAATGTACTTTTCAGCACAAAAAACTTTTTTTTGTACCAGAGTACACTTTTGTACCAAAAAGTACTTTTAATGTACTTTTCAGCACAAAGTACTTTTTTGTACCAAAAGTACTTTTAACGTAATTTTTGACACAAAGTACTTTTTTTGTACGAGAGTACACTTTTGTACTTTTGACTTTTTTGTACCAAAAGTACTTGTAACGTACTTTTTGACACAGTATTTTATTTGTACCAGGGACTTTTTTGTACCAAAAGTACTTTTAATGTACTTTTCGGCACAAAGTCCTTTTTTTTGTACCAGAGTACACTTTTGTACCAAAAAGTACTTTTAATGTACTTTTCAGCACAAAGTACTTTTTTGTACCAAAAGTACTTTTAACGTAATTTTTGACACAAAGTACTTTTTTTGTACGAGAGTACACTTTTGTACCAAAAAGTACTTTTAATGTACTTTTCAGCACAAAGTACTTTTTTGTACCAAAAGTACTTTTAACGTACTTTTTGACACAAAGTACTTTTTTTGTACGAGAGTACACTTTTGTACCAAAAAGTACTTTTAATGTACTTTTCAGCACAAAGTACTTTTTTGTACCAAAAGTACTTTTAACGTACTTTTTGACACAAAGTACTTTTTTTGTACCAGAGTACACTTTTGTACCAAAAAGTACTTTTAATGTACTTTTCAGCACAAAGTACTTTTTTGTACCAAAAGTACTTTTAACGTACTTTTTGACACAAAGTACTTTTTTTGTACCAGAGTACACTTTTGTACCAAAAAGTACTTTTAATGTACTTTTCAGCACAAAGTACTTTTTTGTACCAAAAGTACTTTTAACGTACTTTTTGACACAAAGTACTTTTTTTGTACCAGAGTACACTTTTGTACCAAAAAGTACTTTTAATGTACTTTTCGACACAAAATTTCAAATGGGCTCTCGAGCTGGCTCTTTTTTGAGCTCTTGGCTCCTGGCTCGCGAGCCAGCTCTTTTGGGCTCTTGGCTCGCGAGCTGGCTCTTTTTGGGCTCTTGGCTCCTGGCTCGCGAGCCAGCTCTTTTTGGGCTCGTGGCTCTTAGCTCGCGAGCCAGCTCTTTTGGGCTCTTGGATCTTAGCTCGCGAGCCAGCTCTTTATTTGGGCTCTTGGCTCGCGAGCCGAGAGCTCATTTGAAATTTTGTAGCTCTTAGCTCGCGAGCCAGCTCTTTATTTGGGCTCTTGGCTCATTTGAAATTTTGTGGCTCCTAGCTCGCGAGCCGAGAGCTCATTTAAAATTTTGTGGCTCTTGGCTCGCGAGCCGAGAGCTCGTTTGAAATTTGTGGCTCCTAGCTCGCGAGCCAAGAGCTCTTTCGTAGTTTTGAGGCTCCTGGCTCGCGAGCCGGTACTTTAAGAACTTATGTAACGATGTATACTTTGAACAGTCAAAACAATGGTGTTTTTTTGCAGATATGAGGAATGTTCTTTTACTTAAAAATATAACGTTATTTATGGATCAAAGATCAAAGTATTTGTAATTGCCAGAAAAAAAATATATATGTTCGTATTTGTTGTTTTTAGGATTTTAAGAAATAGTAATGAAATTTAAATCATTTGGAATCGAATTTATTGTTGAGCCTATCTCTATTCAATTTCTATTAAAATATTCCCTCGTTAATTAAATCGATTATGCTTCATTCTTATGCCGTATGTTGTAATGAGTGACTGAGACAATAGCCTATCGCTACATTCCCTCAGTCTGTGGGAATATGATATTACTTATGAGGAAAGGTTTTGGAACGACTACGATGCATACAGAGCCAAACTGCAGCTAATACCAACGCCATTAAAAGTACAGGGTCCTCCTCCGAGCCAAGCTGTCATAAAAACTGTCATAACCCGGCTAAAGAACAACAAAGCTGAAGCAGAGATGAGTTCCAGGTGGAAAAAACGAGAGCTTAAGAAGCTGAAAGTTGTGTGCTTTGAAACATATAGGTACAGAGGTGAAGCCCTAAAATTGTACTATAATAAAAATGGATAGGTACATGGTTATCTCGTTACTAACTCTGAGAGAGTACTTAGGATATGGAAGGATCACTTCTGCAGTCTGGTAATGTCCGAAAACTCGGTTACAGAAGACTCTGCATCAATCCTGGACGGTAACATCGACCGTCCCTTTCTGAGCCAGCTGTGATAAAAACTGTCATATCCCGGCACAAGAACGTCAAAGCTGAAACAAAGATGGGCTCATAGAAAATAAATATGTCTACAAAAAGGTGACTGTAGTGAATAAGCCTCTTATCGATTGCGTATAAGGTCCTTCTAGCGTATTGTGTGAATGTCTGAATCCAATTGTGTAAAGCTGATTGGACCACATCAATATGGCTTTTTAGACCAGTCAAATCCACTTCAGAACAGATATTAACACATCAAATATTTGTACCACGATACTGATGTGGTCAATCGAATCTAAATCTAACCATTATGCTGGCTAGGCCATGTCGTGAGAATGGATTAGGAAAATCCAGCGCGAAAGGTATTCTACCAAGACCTCAAAGGATGGGACAAAAGTGGAAGATCAAGATTACGTTGAAAGGATATATCTTATCATTTCAGCCTTTGACTTAGACACTAATATATCAAATTGTTTTCAAGTCCAATCCTATTAATATTATAAATGTAAATGTCTGTCTGTTTGTTTGTTTGTATGTTTGTTGCTCAATCACGCCTAAACGGCTGAACCGATTTCAATGAAATTTGGAAGACAGTTAGTGTACTATATGAAAATTACTATAAGCTATATATTTTGTAATTTTTTATCCTATGGGCGGAGTGGGCGTGACAAAACTTTTTTTAGAGCTAGAAAGATAAAATTTGATACCCAGATAGTATTCGACAACACGAATATGAATATGCTGACGAAATTTAAATTTTGGACCCAATGGGCGGAGTGGGCGTGGCAAAACATTTTTTAGAGCTAGAGATATAATATTTGATACCCAGATAGTACTCGACAACACGAATACGAACATCCTGACGAAATTGTTATTTTGGACCAGTTGGCGGAGGCAAAACTTTTTTTAGAGCTAGAGAGATACAATCTGATACCCTGATAGTGCTCGACAACACGAACATGAATTTGCTGACGAAATTTTAATTTTTGACCCAATGGGCGGAGAGGCGTGGCAAAACTTTTTTTCGAGCTAGGGAGATAAGATTTGATACACAGATAGTACTCGACAACACGAATATGAATATGCAGAGGAAATTTTAATTTTTGACCCAATGGGCGCAGTGGGCGTGACAAAGTTCTATTAGAGCTAGAGAGATACAATCTGATACCCAGATAGTACTCGACAACACGAATCTGAATATGCAGAGGAAATTTTAATTTTTGACCCAATGGGCGGAGTGGGCGTGGCAAAACTTTTTTTTAGAGCTAGTGAGATACAATTTTATACACAGATAGTACTCGACAACACAAATTAGAATATGCAGATAAAATCTTCACTTTTGAGACAATGGGCGGAGTGGGAGTGGCAAAACTTTTTTTAGAGCTAGAGAGATAAAATTTGATACCCAGATAGTACTCGATAACACGAATATGAATACGCAGACGAAATTTTTATTTTTGACCCAAAGGGCGCAGTGGGCGTGACAATACTTTTTTAGAGCTAGAGATAAAAAATTTGATACCCAGATAGTACTCGAGAGATAAAATGTGATACCCAGATAGTACTCGACAACACAAATATGAATATGCATACGATATTTTAATTTTTGACCCAATGGGCGAAGTAGGCGTGACAAAAGTTTTTTTTAGAGCGAGATACATACAATTTAATATTCAGATAGTACTCGACAACACAAATATGAATATGCAGACGAAATTTTAGTTTTGGACCCTATAGGCATATTGGTTATGGCAAAACTTAATGACATATGCAATATGATACATACATACAATACAATACATACATGCAAACAAAATTTTAATTTTCGATCAATGGGCAGATTTACCGTAGCCAAGTTTTTATTTTTAATCAGTGGGTGGAGGGCGTGGCAAGACTGTATTTAACCTTAAAAAGATAACATTTGATACACACATAGTACTTGGCATTACAATTACAAACTTGAGGAGGAAATTTTATTTGTATTTTAGCCATCGAGAGATGCAACACAATTAATAAACAAATCTATGCGCAACAATTACAAAAATTTAATCAGTGGGCGGAGGGGGCATGCTTAAATCGGATCTTAGCCGTAGAAAAATAAAATTTGGTACACAGATAGTATTCGGCACTACAATTACAATATTGCATAAGACAATTTTAATATTTTTATCCTAGAGACACAATAAAACGTTATTGATTGAACTAGTTTGGGAGTTACTTGGGGTAACGAATTGTTTACCGAGGGTATAAGATCAACGCTAAAAATTATTAGGAAGATCGGTCCAGAGGTTTGGTCTCCTAAAAAGTACAAACAAACAAATAAACAAACACACTTTCCATTTTAAATATATAGAGAAAATAAGTATGTATGTAACGGACAAACGCAGAAACTACTTAGCCGATTGTAATATTTTTTTCTTTAAATTATCACAATTTTAATATAGAACAGAATGTAATACTTTATTTTGTATTTTTGCGGCCGTATTCATAAAAAGTTATAAGAGGTTTATAAACCATTTTTAAGCAAATTTCGGGAAAACAGGATTCATAAACAATTCACATCTTCAATAAGTTAAAGTAGGGTTGTCCCTTCTTTAAGCATGCTATAACTTGATGTTGGCATCATTAATGACCAAAAACGGTCGGCGTTGCCACCGGAACACCTAAAGCTAAAGAACTGATAAAAAAACGTTTATGAATACTATATCTTATTAAAGGTTTTTCAGAGCTACAGAATACTTTAGCTAGAGAAGGCTTCATACCTACTTTAGAAATATTTTATGAATAAGGCCGCTGATCTTTATTTGAATTAATTTCAAAGCTATATATGAGTGTCTATACTAATGGGAAATTGATTTCGAAGCATATAAATGCTTTGGTGCTGCTTATGCCTAATTGTTTACAGGTCCGGGTAAACAAATTGCACCATATCAACGAAAGTTCGTTTATTTAAGTTGGAAGAGAGCATAATGTTTAGATCTATCTATATTATTTCTAAAATGAGTTTATAGGGGAGTGCATGTATGTAACGGGTAAACTAAAATACAATTAAACCAATTGTAATAATTCTTTAAACCAATTGTAATTTAGTTATAGAACAGAATGTATTACTTTATTATGTAAATACAATCTTTATATAGAAATTTAACATTTGTGGGAAATGCTCAGGTGCTTCTTACCCCAACATGTAAACAATTCGGCAACATTTCAATGAAATTTCGAATATGCACATTACATGGAAAAGTGCACATTTATAAAACTGGTTAAATGGGGAATGTTTGTAATGGGTTAACTCAAAAACTATCGAACCTATTGAAATAGTTCTTTTTTTAAAACATTACAATTTAGCTAAAGAACAGAATGTGATACTTTATTTTTTATTTGCAATCTTTATATAGATTAATTTATGAGTTTACAATTTAGAAACACACAAGAATAAGCAGTGATATTTCATGTAAAAAAAAAACAAATACAATTTTCAGGGTATTAACAAGTATTACTTAAAATTCTAAGAACTGTCTTAAACTTAACTATAATAATTTATTTTCACTTTCAAAGCGAATATACGAAAGAGTAGAAGAGAGATCTTTACCCAAAAACTAAAAAAATAGAAAAACCGATTTTCGCACTAATATGAATGAAATTTAAAAAAAGATGGAAAGATGGAAATAGGAAACAAATTTATTATAAGAGAAATCAAACATGTATTTGCTCTTAAATAGTGTCAGCATATCGTTATTTTGTTTTCAGATACAGAAAGGTACAAACTCATTGTTTTGACTGTCTACATAATCAAGGACGCTGCAGTTCAAATAAATATGGATGCTTTGACAGGACGCAAATACACGTCACCTTCATGTTGGTCGAGTATTCTAATCATCATTTCTTCTTAAAGTCTCCATGGGTAACCGTAAAGGACCGATGATATGCCAACAATCCAGAAATAATTCAAGAACTTCAAGCAAATATCATCCAAGCAATATGTGAGCTAAAGCCCGAAACTATCTGCAAGATCTTGGAAAATTGGAGTGATAGAATTTGCTACTGCGAAGCCAGCCGAGGCAGCCCCTTGAACGAATTTGTATTACATAATTTATGGGAATGTTTGTTCTTACTAATAAAGCAATAAAACATGAAAAAAAATTTAAATTTTGTGTATTTTATAGCACTTTTAAAAAAAAACTTGTATTTGGCCCATATCCTGCTTCGTGATGGTTAGAACACGCGACTACCATGCGGGACATACCTGGTTCGATTTCCCTTTCTAGGTGTAGAGTACATTATTGTTACATTGTTATAACATCAACTTTTGTATATTTGAAACAAAGCAAGTTGTTTATTTTAAGTTTCACTTTTGAATTTTAACTATAAAATTTTCTTGATTGAATACACATACTTTGTATCTACAACACATATTCTGAATTGTGAATAAAAACTTATATATAAAGCAACTAATATGGGCACTACAATTTGGCGATCCTGCATCGGACCTTTACAAATATTTGGAACTACAAAATACATCGCTCTGTTTCGCTTTGTATCGCATTACTTTCAATAAACCAAATTCGTTGCATGTGGAATATTTGAAGATTGTGAATGACAAGATCGTGAAAATACTACTTAATTATTGGCAAATTATCTCATTAAGCCCGAACAGATAAAACACAACAAATCTCAATATACGAATAAACAAGAGCAAATAAGTGGTTTTCTAGATAGTTCACACAGCAGGTGTGAGCTGGGCAAATAACTTCATCTTCCACATCAAGACTTATTTATTATCCATTATCCATCAAAACTAAATCAAGCCTGGTCATTTGAATACAAGAATTCTTTCGGCAAATATTTGAATCGATCCAGTTCACCATTTAAGCATAAGTTATCAGATAAGTTACATATTTATACAATATCCAAATTTATTTAATCTTTACTTAAATTTTCGGTATATTTAATATTTTGTGATCCCATCCCAATTGAACATACTTATCTAACCCTACGTAAATTTATAGTGTAAAAAGGACACGACGCGGTTACATAATTAATAACCAATCCCCTTTAATTAACAAACACAACGTAAAAGTTAATGATCCTCATTTTCGAAGTCAGCCAAATAACACACCTTTAATCAATACAGACACACAAAATAACAGTGCGAGTCCCACATCTGAAAGAGTGATTATGTTTTCATGTCAATCATTGAAGTTGCCAAGCTTTTGGTCTGAATGTCCAGATGCTTGGTTCATTCATGCTGAAATTGCATTTTCGTTGAATAATATTATTGATGATACAACTAAATATCATCATGTAGTAGCATCTTTACCTCAAGACGTTATAAATAAAATATTAGATGTACTACAATTTCCCGTTTCGGTTAACAAATATGAACAACTAAAAAATGCTCTGTGTAATAGATTTTCCATTAGTGAAGAATCACGATTAGATCAACTGTTTTCGAACCATTATCTTGGAGATCGAAAACCTTCGGAATTTTTCCGAGATCTTAAGATATTAGCTGGTTCCGACAACATCATCAATCTTGATTTACTTTATAAACTGTGGCTTCGTAAATTACCGCAGAATATACAGATTCAAATGATGTCTTGTGCATCCCAAAGTATTGAAGGAAAAATGTCACTTGCTGATAAGATTTATGAAGTGTGCTCAAAGTCTCAAATATCTGGAATAGGCCATGGCTCAGACGAGATTATCGGAAATTCGATTGAAAAATTAGCGGAAATGACTAAAGTTCTTTGTAAAAACTTAAACAAGATTACCATAGAAGTCGCAGAAATTAAAAAGAGAACCCCTTCTCGAGACAGACATGGTCAATGCTTTCACAGTCAGTCGCGACGTCGTCCATCTTCCCTTAACAATCGAGAAGGATTTTGTTGGTATCATTTCAAATTTGGCGACAGGGCTGTGAAATGTGTTCCACCTTGTAGGTATTCTAACCATTTGAATAATTTCAATTCAAATAACACTTTAAATTAAAAACGTCCATCATGACGGTGGCTACTGATGGACCACATACTAATTCATTAGGCCGCCTATTTCTTTTCGATTCCAATAACCGTCTTAATTTTTTAATAGACACTGGTGCAGTTGTGTCTGTTGTGCCATATTCTCGATTTAAAGCTTTATCCAGGAAGTCTGATTTAGAGCTGACAGCTGCAAATGGGTCCGTAATTCGGACATTTGGTACAAAACTATTCAAAATTGATCTAGGTCTTCGTAGAGAATTCGAGTTTCCATTCCTTATTGCTGACATCAATACCCCAATTATTGGCTTTAATTTTCTTGAAAAATTTGGAATAGTCGTTGATGCTAAAAACAAACGACTTATTGACTCAGTAACTACTTTAAATGCTCAATGTTCATCAGGATTCAGCTCCATTTACTCAATCAAACCCAAAATTTCAGAGCCAAACAAATACTACGAAATATTAAAGGATTTCCCTTCTGTAACAGCTGAGCCCGATTATACCAAAATGGTAAAACACAATACGGTTCATCATATAGAAACCAAAGGAAATCTTCCCTTTTGTAGACCTCGCCGGCTTGATCCTATAAAACTTAAAATAGCCAAGAGTGAATTTGAGTACCTAGTAAAAATAGGTGTATGTAGACCGTCCTCTTCCCCAACTGCTTCTCCTTTACATCTAGTGCCTAAAAAAGAAGTAAATGATTGGAGACCTTGCGGAGATTACAGGAGACTTAACTGTGTTACAATACCAGACCGTTATCCACTACCCCACATTCACGATCTTAGCATAAATCTGAAGAATAAGACTATATTTTCAAAGCTAGATCTTGTAAGGGCATACCACCAGATCCCAATAGCCGAAGAAGATATTTCGAAGACGGCTATTACCACGCCTTTCGGATTGTTTGAGTTTTTAAGAATGCCTTTCGGATTAAGAAATAGCGCTCAAACTTTTCAACGTTTTATAAACGAAGTGTTTTTTGATCTCGACTTTGTTTTCACATATATTGATGATATATTAATAGCCAGTGATGACGAAGTTCAACATATAAATCACTTGAAAATTGTTTTTGCAAGGTTAGAAAAATACGCACTGAATATAAAGGTTTCTAAATGTGTTTTCGGTTCATCGACAATAGATTTTTTAAGCTATCATATTTCGGCACAAGGCATTCAACCTTCTGAAGAACGAGTAAAGGCAATATTAGACTTTGAAATACCGAAATCTATATCTAAGTTACAAAAGTTTCTTGGAATGGTTAAATATTATCACCAATATGTGCCAATGTTAGCCACCGAACTAAGTCCAATTTATGATATACTCACAACAGCTACTAAAAAAACGGATAAAATGGTTATATGGAATGAAATTGCAGCAAAGTCTTTTGAAAATGTAAAACAGCTTTTTGCGAAACAATCCCTCCTAACCCATTTCGACGAGAATTGTAAATTATCTTTAGCTGTTGATGCATCTAATGTGGCCATAGGCGCTGTTCTACAACAAATTGATGGTAGTGGTGCAAGTGAACCATTAGCATATTTCTCAAATAAAATTAGCCCAGCAGAACAAAAGTATTCCACTTTTGATAGAGAACTGCTGGCAATTTACAGAGCTATAAAACATTTTAGACATTTCCTCGAAGGTCGCGATTTTGTAATTTTTACAGACCATAAACCACTCACTTTTGTACTCAATTCTAAAGCCGATCGTTCTCCCAGGCAAACAAGACATCTAAATTATATTGCACAATTTACCGACAAGATACAATATATTCCAGGAAAGCAGAACATTGTGGCAGACTCTCTATCTCGTATCCCAGAAGTTGACGTTATTTCAACTCGTGATATCAATATCGAAGCTCTTTATAAGGAACAGCAATCAGACGAAACTCTGAAATCCATCGTTGCTGATCCTAGCTCAAAACATAATTTGAAAGAGATTTTAATACCTATTATGAACTTAAAAATTTGGTGCGACGTATCAACAGAACCTCCAAAACCGTATCTTCCTCCAAGTTTACGTAAAATTATTTTTGAGAAAATTCATTCGTTATCACACCCTGGATCTCGACCGACCAGAAGTTTAATTCAGTCCAAATATTTTTGGCCAAAAATGAGAAAGGACATAAATCAATGGGTGACATGTTGTCCAGCTTGCCAGTGCTCAAAGATCAACAGGTACACAAAATCAACTGTAAAGGCAATTGAAATTCCTAAAAATCGTTTCGAACATATACATATAGACATTGTTGGTCCTCTTCCAGTTTCGAATAGTTACAAGTATATCCTGACAATTATCGATCGATATTCTCGCTGGCCAGAGGCTTATCCACTGCGTGATATTTCTGCTAAAACTGTAGCGAAAACGTTTGTTGAAAATTATGTACCACGTTTTGGAGTACCAATAAGAATTACAGCCGATCAGGGTACACAGTTCACTTCTAATCTATTTCGTGAATTGACATCATTACTTGGGGCACACAAGATACATACTACATCATATCACCCACAAGCGAATGGTATACTAGAACGGTTTCATAGACAACTTAAATCTGCTTTGATTACATCTTCTAACACTACGAAATGGTCTGAAATGCTTCCATTTGTGCTGTTGGGATTACGGACCGCAGTCAAAACAGATCTAAAATGTTCACCAGCAGAACTCATTTATGGTCAAGTTCTTCGGTTACCCGGAGAGTTAGTGATAGAAAGTGACTCAGTAGTGCCGGTAGATGAAACTTTACGGAAATTAAGAGACCATTTTTCGGCAGTCAGATCAAAAGTAGTGTACCACAATGTCGATAAACATTTCATACCCAAACATCTTTCTGATTGTGACTATGTTTATGTAAGAGCTCACAATATTTCAGGTTTAAATGCACCGTATGAAGGACCTTATCGAGTCATTAAAAGAAATGACAAGGTTTTTACAATACAGAAAGGAAATTCTGTTAAAACATATAACATAGATCGTGTCAAACCTGCGTTTACATCTGACAATGAAACTATTAACACATATTCTACAAAAACCAAACATAACCAAACAAACAAAAAAACCGTCACTTTCAGGATCAATTAATTTTTTGTTTCTTACATTTACCTCTAATTGTCCCACATTTTAATAATTTGTTGTTCATACTGGGAGGGGAGTACTGTAGAGTACATTATTGTTACATTGTTATAACATCAACTTTTGTATATTTAAAACAAAGCAAGATGTTTATTTTAAGTTTCACTTTTGAATTTTAACTATAAAATTTTCTTGATTGAATACACATACTTTGTATCTACAACACATATTCTGAATTGTGAATAAAAACTTATATATAAAGCAACTAATATGGGCACTACACTAGGCATCTACATTTTTCTTTCATTACCGGTCCCTTCATGTTGTCACCAAAAACTTCGCAGTATAGTGTCAAGTCAATCGGCATGTCTAGTAAAAACTTCTCAAACAGAGACATTTGCATTGGTCGATTCATAACAACGCGAGAAGCTATCCCATACCTCATTCATGGGGTGTAAAAGGAAATTAAAAAAAAGATATACTACTTTTAAACACACAAAACTACCTCTGGGGCGTATACTTCACGCTATTAGAGTTCCTGTTAATCATACGTAACATACGTTTATTGTATTTAGTAAGCGCCACCTATCGCAGAATAATTGCATTAGCAACAAAGAATTCTTCTACCGACATTCATACAATTTATGGAAGATACTAATACTCAGTTATTGCCCTTTGATTTTTACACATAAAGAAAAATCATTCTAGCCTTACTTATTTATCCAGTCCTCGTATTAAAACATATGTACATATGTATATCTAAATCAAAAAATCTATAATCTATTGACTTTTCATTGAAATGTTCGCAAAAATTTACGATTTTCTTTGTTCACTCCCTACCATAAAATACCCATATGCAATAAAATAAAACGCAAACGACCAATCTGAAAAATTTCACAGCCAACGTCAAAAGCTGCTGACACACACAAAAAAATAAGATAAATATTTTCTCTAACTATACTTATTTGAAGGCACACACAAACTTACATTTGTACATACTTATGTAGAATATATGGGGTCTTCTGACTGAAATCTAACAGTCACGAGTGCTTTGTCATGGCAGCGCCATACAGGGCTGTATGTGTGAGGAAGCGTGTGATGTTGTAGTGGTGGCTGCGAACTTTCAGGTTGGCCCGTTTCTGGGGGCTTGTCACTGTCATACCTCTGTGGCTCGTGTGTGTGTGTTCTATTGCTGCTGCTGAGGTTTCTCGGTGTTTTAAAAGCAACGATAGCGGCAGCTTAAGCAGCTTCTTGAGTGCATGCAAAATGAGTAGTGTTCGTCGGTCTGATACAACGCACACAGTCAAAGCCTTACTAATCCACATGGACGTATATTTCTTTTTAAAGAAAAATAAAGTGTTTAGACTTATATATATGAATATGTATATCTACATGGTGTTGCATACATGCATACATATGTATAAGAGTACGAAATATTTACGCCAAAAATAACTAAACAGACTTTGTATGTTCTTGGAAAAACGTGAGGCCTTGATTTTTGTTGTTGTCCGAACTTGTTTCGCCAGTCAGTCACCTGGTCGAGTGTAATGACGCACTGTGGAACAAAGTCTGTTGGTCATTACTTAATATGTACGTATTTATATAATTTGTAGGAAAAATAGAAAAATAACAAGTACGTAACTTATTTTGACCCTGATATTTTATGTAGGTGGAAATTGTTTTCCAAGTGCTGGCACAAGTTCTTTAGATTATGAGATAATGAATAAAGGCTCCACTAGCCAAATCGATTAATTTCATTTAAAAAAAAGTGGGTACCGTTCGAGAATATTTTGCACAAAAAGTAAATTCAAAATCCCTTGAATCAACCAGAAAATCCTTTAACAAAGCCAAGAGAATGGGCCAGTGGGAGAAGTCCAAAAAAATCTTAAACTCTATAAAAAAAACTAATAAAAGAAGGCAAAAAGATCATAATGGAGAAAAAACACCAACGAGCTCGAAAAATCCGCGGAGATAAGTAGACGCAGAAAAGTATTATCCTCAACAACCAGGGACCCAGGATATATAAAGAAAAAGTATGATGCCAAAACTAAATTCCCAAAGGAAACCTTGACAATCCTAATGTCAATGCGATTAAAGAAGCCATCAACTGATTTGCCCCTTATAAATCTCCAGATCCGGATGATATTTTACACGACGAACCTTAACAGGCTTTGAAGATACTATTGCCGTGGCTGAAGGCTATTTTTAACGGTTATGTGAAATTGTCCTACCTACCAATAAGATGGAAAACGGTTAAGGTGGTCTTCATCTCAATTCCTTCCTCTAGCTGTTACAACAACAACCACAGACTAATAAGTCTGACATCATTCCTTCCTAGAGCATCCTTGCAGCCTCAACCGTCCAGACCTCTGTTATTAACATCTTAGGTGTCTGCGAACTACAGCGAGTGTACAGAGAGAAATGGGTTATTGACGACTATTGTACTAATTTCGGTGGAATAAAAGATCGCAAAAGTACTATTTTTATCAACTCTCGTGGAAGTTTGTTTACAAAAGTTTTCTAGCACCTCGTTTTCCCGGCATTTTTCGATATAACATTTAACAGCCTGGAATCTTGGATACTCATTATATTATTGCTCTGTGATCCTTGGCGATATCATTAACAATTCAATTGACCGGTATCTCCGATCGAATGCTCAACACAGATACACAAATGGAAAATCGAGAGAAACCGCACGACCATGCACTAATGTATCCCATAGGGAAATCATGAGAGAGAAAAGCAGTTTCCTTAGTAGCCTTTATAAATATAGTGGGAGCCTTTGACAGTTTCGAAACCATCTGCATAATGACAACGCTCAACAGCCTACAGACCAACTCACATATTTGCAAACTGATTTGCTACATGCTACTAAAGAGAACTATCATCTCCAAGTTGGGAAATCACGCCATCACTAGGAGGAAACAAGAGGTATCAACGCTACTGTGGAACGTAGCAGTCAACAGCGTGTTCAAACAACAGAGTGCACGGTGGTAGCGTACGCAGACGACATAGCACTCTACGTCTCGAGGATGAGTCTACCATCCCTCGAACGGATGATGCAGGACTATATCCATATCACTAGAATGTGATAAATGCAAACACTGATATAAGTATCAGTCGGAAACAGAAATGGCACACTATACAACATCCATCTGGGCAACAAACAAGTCAGCCGAAACGGCGAACTAACTGGGCCTCATCCTAACAAAACATAGACAGAATATACAACAACGCACTCAAAGCCTTATACACATGCCGGAAAGATATTGGTTATGCCTGGGGACTCAAACCTAAAATAACACTTTAAAACGCTATAGTCTGCTGGTATGCTCTCTGTTAAAAAAAAAATGAGATCATGTTCAGCCTTCCTCCTGTGTTCTAATTACCTGATGCATGTCATCAACCCCCTTTAAAGCACTCTACACAATACTTAATCTACTACCAACTGATTTAAGCTACAAATACTCCGCTCTCAAATTAGCCATTCGACTAAACGAGATAGATTTCTGAGATCCCTGTATCGGACACTCAAGGATCCTTAACCAACTCAATTTCCCAATTGAAACTAACTACATAATCGGTGCTTTATAAAACCAAAATATATAAGATTTTGTAAGATCATCAACCGGACGGATTGGATCGAAACTCGAGAATGTGTTCAACCAATCAACTATAGATAGAATCCACTGCAACCAGGCATCACATACGCTGAAAGCATCATTAATATAAGCAATTTCCACATATGGATGATATATATTTTAAAAAATAAAATCTTTATTTGTTTATTTCGCTTAAAAGGCATTTTTGTTAAAACTATTGTCCTTTCATTTGATAATGGAAAAGGTTTGAAGATAATACAACAAATAACAACCACTGCAACTCCATACAACTTGCAAACCATATTTTTTGCCAAAATTTAAATTAATTTTCAAGACAGTCGACAAGGCCATGCGAGCAAAAAGTTGTAATAACCACAGAGCAATATATAAAGAGTGACAAATATTCCAGGCTGTTAAATTTTGTTTCAAAAAATGCCTAGAAAACGAGGTTCGAGCGAATTTTTGTAAACAATGAATCATGTGTTGGGTTGTATGCAACTAAATGTACAAGTAGTGGGTATGTTCATTTTTATGTAATTGTTCTGCAATGTAATTGTAATTGTTCTGCAATATAATCACCTTGTACCTTGTATAAACATAATTTGGTACATTTCCCACTCATATAAATCCAAATTTTATAAATTTCTTAACGTTTTCATTCATGTTTTAACACTTTTTTGTTTTGTTGCATTCGAACCTCGTTGTGTTCAAAACTACCCACCAAACCTCCCTCACTTAACATTCTCTGTAAATACGATCGAACCTAAGATGTTGCTAACAGGGCTCTGAACGGTAGGGGCTGTAATAACTAGAAGAAAGCATGTCGTTTCAAAAAGTAAATTTGCTTCAGCTATTTTAAAGGTTTTTCTTTTAATATTATTACCCGCGAACCACAGTAGCTTATAACCGCCTCATTCTCTATTGTGTATTTAGCCGCAGGTAAAGCACACGAGCTACGTCTGACTGGTTTATGGCTTTTTCTAACATCACGTGAGATCCATATATCTCATTCATTCCATATCCAGATACCACAGACACACACAAACTTATATTTGCCGACATTTATTACCGATTACCGGTTTCGTGTTCAGCACTACATCATCATTAAAATCTACCATTAAATATTTAATACAACAAAAAAACGCCAACAGCAACGGCAACGAGTAGTGGTTCTAGTTTTTTTTTTTAGTTTTCTTTTGACTGTTGTTCAGTGTCACTCTCCTCCATTCTCTCTTAACATTTGTCTGTTTGGATTTGCTCCTTACTCTCGTTATAGTTCTCCGTCATTATTATTATAGTTTTGACAAATTTGCGTCCCCTACTGAGAAATTGCACTGATGTAAACAACAAATGTACATTTGCATGTCAAAAGCCGGTAAAAATGACGTGTCACAATGTACGTGCATATAATGTTGAGCTCTTTTGAATGTCATGTGTAGATGAAAGATATTACAGTAGTGGCTGGGCACATGGGCTACAGTTTAGGTTGCACAGATTGTGAATTTAACTTACACAGTACAACACATGATTTTGGGACTCAATTCTGAGAACAGCACGCAAAAGAAGCCCCAAAAAGAAGAAGTTCTGCATGTATCGTTTTGTTAGGTTACATGTCATAATAATTAAATATCGATTTAAAGTAAGTAGGTATAGTATAGGGGAATTTGTCACGTTTTAGGCTCTTTTGTTTGACGTGTATTTAATAACTAACGAGCATGCAACATAAATTGTTGTGGTAACGGGAAAAGCTTATGGCAGGTATAAAATCTATATTGAACGATAGAAGAATGAGAGTGCATGAGGTAACTGAAGATGTAGGGTCCTGCAAAAGCTCACACTGGTCCAAGTGTGCAAACGTGTGATCACTTGAGATTAAAGATTGGCGAAGTTCAGCTGCAACCCGCATAACCTTGAGCGAAACATGGATCCAGCACAACATACCAGAAACCAAGAAACAATAAAGAAAATTGGTGTTCTCCCCATTAACGTTTACCAAAGAAGGAAAAGGTGGGTCTGTCGGCCAACGTGGTTAAGGTATGAATGATTGCAGTGTCATTAACATCGACTACCTTGAAAAGGGTAAAACGATCAACGGCGAAAATATTCACAGCTGATGGACAAATGATTTAAAGCAAAAACAATGGCAATTGGTAAAAAAATTTGATCTTTCGCCCTGATAACGAACACTTATTGGGCAACGAACTGCTACCTCAACTAGCACATACTCCAAATTAAGCTTCCTGTGAATATTTTTTGTGTTTCAAACTTGAAGCAATGCATCGAATGAGTGGGTCATGACTTAACCAAGCGCCTATTTGAGATTTCGGGGGAATCTATAATTTAAAGTAATAAAAAAAATGGGAGAGCATGGTTTAAAAGTATCGATATAAAAGGAGACTAAGTTGAAAAAAATGGTTTTTTTTTGTCAAAACAGCCCTTAAAATTTATAGTTGCTCATAGTGAATACAAAAAAATAACTGTAACTCATAAAAGGGACGAGTAAGGCCTTAGGAATCTGAAGACCAAATTCGTTTCAGGACTTTGTTGATGGCTAAGTGGGGGACTAGTAGACCTTCACTTATTTTTAAGAAAATATAGCAGTATTTCTATTTCTTAAAATATCATTATGGGATTGAGAAATTGCCGTCAATGTTAGGAAGATGAAACTGACATGAGAGTCGCACTCCTAGCGCTTAGCAATGGCCAAATTCCTGATAATTTTTCTACTGAATTGTTATCGTTTCCCGCAAATTTTTGCGAGTTCACATCGTCGAAGGAGGAACTTATCACCAAAGTGTTCCCCGGCATTTCACAAAATTAATTAAAATAATCTTTATAAAATTAACGAACGAGTAATACTAGCAGCTAAGAATAAGGACGTCGATAGCGTTTACTCAATTTTTCAGATTTAAATCGATGGAGAACTGCATACGTACAAATCCGTTGGCACCGTAAAACGCATAAGGTCGAATGGATCATAATCATATTGCGAAATCTGCTAAGAAACTGATAAACAATATGATTCAAGTGTATATCATCAATGACAAATTCAGAGGAGAGTCCTTACCTCCCAAATTACGATTATTCCAACTGATCATTTCCCTTTCGGTTGGCTTTGGCGTTGACAATCAATAAATACCAAGGCCAATCTTTGGAAGTCTGTGGGAATAATCTGGAATTTCCCTGTTTTTTTTTACGGTCAGCTGTACGTTGCCTTTTCGCGTTTTGGAAAACCGTCTTCGTTGTTTGTTTTTGCGGCGTAAAACAAATCGAAAAACATTGTTTATCATATCACTCTCTACTGATTTCAATTCCATTCAAATGAATTACATTTAATTTTGAACTATCTGAGTTTAATTATCACTCTGGATTTTATCTGAAGGCGTTTAATTGGGGCAAGACGAAGTTCGCCGAGTTATGTATGAAATAAATGGCACTTTACACTCTGCAAAACATCGTACGAGAATCAATTTACACTCTTGAGCCGACCTATTCACTACTCTAAGTAGTGACAGTATTTTTTAGCAAGTTCAATCTTAATTACTCATGGTGTTTTGTTTGGTGAATTAGTATTATATTTATTATTAGATTCATTTTCAAAAAATTTAAAAGATAATTAAAAATAATATTAAATAGTCTTCAAGTTTTGCAATTAAAAATCCTCAGGGATAAGTTTTAAATATATTTAAAAGTGCTTGAAAACCAACCGTTTCGAAAACAGCAACAAATCGCCAAATCTGTTTAGTCTATTTGATTAGTCGTTTAATTTAAACGATTGTTATCTAAATCGAGTCACCACTGTATTTGTATGTATGTATAAGTGCAACTAAATGTACACAAATATATCACAAAAACAAATGTAAATAGCCACCTTAATTTACACCAAAAACAACATAAATAATGCCCAAGTAGCCCCCGAGTAGACTGTAATGTGACAGTTGTCATTTGTCATTACCGTTAATTGTCGGTTAGTTGCTCTATTACCCTCCTCTCCTGTGACACTTACCAACATGCAAATTGCATGAAAATACCCGTCTCGCTCTTTTTCTGTTGCTCTGTCCAGCTCTACCCTCTCTCTTCTCTACGTTTCATAAATATAATGCACATCATACATTGTGCAATTATAAAAATTTAGTTCATTGTCAGGTATGTTATACTCGGACAAAAGGGTAAATATTCTCGTCAGTTAGACTTAATTGCCGCTTGAGTCATTAAAGATCAAACTTATTACACTGTTTAGTGCCACTCGCAAATACAGAGACGAAACAAATCAAAATGTTGTGTTATTTTCGGATGCAAAGTAATTAAGAAAAATTCGTAATTTATTTCATGGAAAGTTTTTAAACGTAGAGTCGCGTTGGTAATGCGGGCTACATATGTGTATAACTTTGCTTCTAAATAATCGTTACTCGCAATTTTAACAAAGCCGGTAATCGGTAATAACTGGCATGAAAAATGCAAAATGGGACAAATTGTCATTTGCTGTCATGTACATGTTCAGTGTGTGACCATTGTAAACTTCTTTCGAAAACTGTTGTACTAAAGCGGAAGTCATTTCATTAGATAACTGTATGAGATTAAACCTTAAATATCGATAATTATTTAACTTATAAAATTTTTCATAAATCTCTATTTTGATTGTGTTGAAGAAGTTAATAGTCACATTGGCTTTTTAGAACCTTGTAAATAATATTGTATAAAATTTGTTGGAACGATTTTTATGAAAATTTAATGTAAGCCTCTGTTGTCTATAAATACGTCTGTTAATATATTATATTTCAGTTTTGTCAACAACTGAACTTCAACTATTTCAAAAATGTTGATTTGAATAATTTGCAAAATTATTGCTTGGAATTCATTATTTCGTACATCTATCAAAACTAATTCTATAATAGTTAAAGTTAAATAAATAGTAAGTAATAAACAAACCTACAAATATAAAAAATAGAAAATATTAAAAAAAAACTACATGCCAACGACCAAGTAATATTGAAATAAGAGTTTTCATTTGTGGCAGCCAACTAACGGCAGCCAAACAAGATGAACTACTTGTTTTAATTAAAAGTATAGGGTTTCTTTATAACATGCTTCGGTTGAGTAATCACAACTGAAGCAAGACATCAATCGTACGATTTAAATTACGTTATTAGAAAAATTTTGAAATATATTTTGAAAAATATAAATAACACAAAAACTGATGCAACATCCTCGGTATTTTAAGCAAGATATGAAGATTAAGACGTACTTTTTAAAGAACCTCAAAGATTCCTGCCTGAAAGAGGCGCCCAATCGCAAAAACGAGATTTACTTGGATAATTATGAAAAAGTTGGAAATTCATATAAAAATCTTTGAATGCATTGATCTACTTCAATCCCATTGAGGTAAAAGTGGGGAAATCACTAGGAAAGCGTTGGATGTTTCTTTAAGTTTTTAACACTTAAGGTTTGGGATAATAGTAGTCCGGGAACTATCGAAATAGCTATCTTGTTAAAAATATAGTAATATACAACAACTAATGAACCTATTACTGAACCTCTCTCTGATGAGGAAGGTGTCAGTATTGTAGGCTCTTCTAATTGAAATTCAAAGAAAATCATTTGAAATTCGAAATATTTATTTGATTTTCAAACATTTCATTTGAAATTCAAAACTCGTCAATTGATATTCAAAAATTCCATTTAAAATTAAAAAAATATCAATTGAAAATCAAAATTCATTAATTGAAATTCAGAACACATCAATTGATATTCAAAACTCATCAATTGAAATTTAAAACTCGTAATTTGAAACTCAAAATTCGTCAATTGAAATTCAAAAATCTTTAAAACTCTTTCTACTGATAAGTTTTGAATTTCAATTGACGAGTTTTGAATTTCAATTGTTGAATTTTGAATATCAATTGATGTGTTTTGAATTTTAATTGAAGAGTTTTGAATTTCAATAGATATTTTACGAATTTTAAATGGATTTTTTGAATATCAATTGACGAGATTTGAATTTGAAATGGAATATTTGAATTCTAATTGATTTTCTTTGAACTTCAATTGGAAATGGTGTAGTTCACAAATTTTGAAGAAATATAATAAATACAGATCACCAATAACACTGTATGTAGGTGAAAATGACACACCAAAACGCCGAGGCACGTCAACCTAATTTTAGATCGTAGAATCCAGTGGTGAACCCCGTTTTGAAAAATTCGATCAAAATAACGAGATATTTCGATTTTAAAGTAGATTTAAGGCGATTTTTGATTTTATTTAAATGAAGAACTTTATAAAATTGTTTAAAATCAATTTTTTTATTATTTATATATAATTATATTATTTTGATATATAAATTGATTTAACAAGAGCTTTTGCAGGTTTTTCCCTCAAGTAAAATCAAAAATCACCTTAAATCTACTACAAATTTAAAATCGAAATATCTAGTTATTTTTAGCTTTTAACTTTTTAAAACGGAGTATACCATTGGATTCTATGACCCAAAAATTAGTTGGGGTGTATCGGTGTTTTTGTGTGTCATTTCAAAAGTTCAAATTTTTATTACAGTGTAATTTTTGTATAACATTTTATCACTTAATAACTTAATATTTAATTCTTAAAAAAACTTATTCGTTTTGAGGCTGCAAAATTAAAATGTTTCTGCAAAAAAAAAAATTGTACAAAGAAAACATTTTTTTTGTAATTATTTCCCATATCATAGATATTAAATCCATCTATAAACTATTTTTTTCATATTTAACATTCAATCTACAGTTATTAACATAATCATTAACATAACCTATCACAACACATGAATAATATCTTATAAGACCGCATACTTAGTGAACTCAAATAAGTGACAATACCCTACACAACTCTTTTTTTAAATTAACTGAAAATTAACCGCAAAATTAACTGAAAAATAAAAAAACATTATACAACCATTTTCTTTAGCAAAAATTAATCTTCAATTAAAATCACATTACAGCGTTAGATCGACATCATTTTGAACAGCGAGGACTTACCTTCATGTTATGCTCGACCAATTTCTCGCTGGAACAGATCACGTAGACCAGGTAAGCCCGGAAGAGCTCCCATGTTGTTTTGCTTTTGAATGCCGCAATCGGGTCATTGAAGCCCACATCCAGGGGATCGCGTTGTGGATTCTCGGGTACATTGGGTGTGTGGGGATTCTGTTTGTGTGCTCTCTTCGAAAATGGTGATGATGCCTTCTGGTCGTCGACAATGGACTGGGGAGCAGTTACCGTTTGTGAGTTGGTGGAGTTTGTATGGACTTGATGGTGTTGCTGCTGGCTTAGCAGGGGTGCGAATAGAGCCTTGGCTAGAACACGCTGCCGTAAACCGTCGTGCTGCTGCTGGCGTTGATGATGAGACTGGGGACGTGAAGATGCGACGTTTGATTGACGTTTCAATTCACTGTCATTGTCATTGGCCGCATGGCTCAATGGACGAACAGCTGACCAAGCACTGGGTGCCTTGTTGGAGCTGGTAATCAACTGAAGTTTTCCAGCGCCGAGACTGCTGGAAGAACTGCCACTACAACTATAAACTAAATTGGTACGTTGAGCACAGATAGAACGCAAAAACGCCATTACACACGCGCACTAGATTTTTATTTAAGTTTCTTGTAAAATGTGTGAACAGAGTTTCGTTCGAGGATATGACTTTTCACGTATTCGTATTAAATTGCTGTCTTTATTTGTTTTCGTTTGGTTTTCTTTTTTTATTTTGCTTTAACGACGTTTTGTTTTGAGAAGGAGGTTAAAGGGATTCGTTTAATATCGCTTTTTTTTTGCTTTCGAGGCACCACCACTTCAACAAGATATGATAGGACCAAAATACACAGCGAAATTGTTATTGAGTTCACAATCTTTAACTGAAATGTAGCGAATAGGAATAGAAAGAAACTTTAGAATAGGGAATTATCACTCAAAGTCACCACACACTACGTAATACACAAGCACACACTCTCTTTCACGATTTGCTGTTTTTCTTCTTATCACTCCTCTCTCTCTCTATCTCTCTTTGTTGTTGTTTTTGCCTCTCAACTATCTCTCGTTTGTTTGCAGCACAAGGAAACTTTATTAACTTCCGGATTATTTTTTGTACAAGTTACTGCGGCGAATTCGTTGTGCTGAGAACAATACTTAAAAACCTCAGCATTGATAAAATATCCTTCCGCCCTCAATAGTTATTACGGTATGATTCTCTATGACTTGAATATCTCCGTTGAGATTTCGGTTACTATTTTCAAATGAGTATTTTGTGTCGGGGGGATTGACACAATTTGTCAAATCACTTGATATGTCAAGTACAAAAACAAAGCAGTGATGATATTTTTTTGTTTATGAAATTACGTTCCACTAACTAATGTTCGCACAGTGTGACAGAACATATGTATGTACCGCGAAACAAACAGAGAAAGAAAGTTTTTAATAACACGAAACGCATTTGCACGGCACTTATTTCTGGATTAACAATTGAATTATCTAATTCGTTTTGTTAGTTTGATTCGTGTGTGCAATGAAATAGTGCTAATTGTTTAAATCAATCCAACTAGACTGGAGGTCATGTGTTTTTTTTTTTGATGGGCAATAATGTTTAATTATCATCTTGGTTTTTATATCAGCTGAAATTGTTCTACCTTTTATATGAAATAACATGGGTTAATCTGACTGAAGTGTTGCTCAAAAGTCAAAATGCAACATTAGCATTGTTGTAGATGCGCAGTGATATGGGAGAGCTTTCTACATTTAGTAAGTAAACCTTTACTGGTAGTAAAAAACCACGACTGCCACGTGGACGATTGCGGGTTCGAAACGCGTTACGTATATTTATTTGAATGGCGGTCACCTTGTATTTGTCAATTATCGTTGAGTAATTCAAAAAAATAGACGCATAACATAATAACTAACAAAATTACATAACACTCTCTCATATCTCTTCTTGGAATGCAAAAAAAAAATGTTAATTCACTGTCACAAAACTATTCCGAACGTTTAGCTGACTACAGTTCAAAATAATATTAAATGGTTGTTTGGATTTTTATCCCTAAAACATCTGCATGACTTTTCTGATGTTGGATAATTGTTTCTGAGTGAATTAAAGTCCATAGCATAAGAAAAAATTGTACTCAATTCAAAAATAAGATTCGTGTATTTGAATTGTTTTATCACTTGATTAGTTGCAACCGGCAACTGGCATAGTAGTTAGAACACACGACTAACATGCGGGAGATCCCTATGTCGATTCTTGTCTCCATTCTTTCATTACCGGCCCCCTTAGTGTTGTCGACAGCAACATCGCAATATATAGTGTCGAGTCGATCGGCATGTCTAGTACAAGCTTCTCAAACAGTGACGTTCGCAGTCGTCGATAAAGAAGTAGGTGCCGTTAGTTGTGAATCAAATCACAACAACGTGAAAAGCTATCCCGTACCTCATTGTTGGGGTGAAAAGGGAAATTTAGTATACTGTCAAGACGTCATTGAAAATATCCATTCTAACTTGCAGCGGTGTCAACATAATCGATCACGTATGGATGTTATATAATAAAAAAAAATCCTTATTTGTATACTTTCATACTAAATAAAAAGCATTTATTCCCTCACCCAGAAAAAGTGAAACTCATTAAAGGTCTTGGTCTTAAGACCAAGTTCGTTTCAGGACTTTTCAAACGAATGAGCATTTGTCCGGCTGCCAGGTGGGCACGATAACTCGAATAAACCTTCACCGATCCTTGTGAACATTAACATTTTCCAAAATGTAGTTATGGGACTGTAAAGAAGCTCGTACTGGGACGTACTCCATGTAAAATGATAAATTTATGGATAATTAATTTTTCTTCGAAACCTTTCAAACGGAAAACTGTAGAATATTTAAATTTGGCTAGTCTAATTATCTTGTACTAGTAGGCAAAACTTTAGAAAACCGAAACATTAAGCTATTATACAAATGATCTAAATCACCCTCATAGTTTTCATAAGTTCATTGAATTCAGTCAAATTTTGCGTAAAGTAAACTACTTGACTCAGGAATAAGTATAGGATATATCGGCCGACCGCTTCTAGCACCTCCCATACAGTTAAATTTCTTAAATCTAAACGTTTATTAAACGTTGACATACGAATAAAAATGGGTCCCGTTATGCTGCCCACACTGGTATCTTCCATACAAACAAGAATATTCCCGAAACTTAGAATGTTCCCGAAAATATAGCTTCGAACATTCTGCGCCCTCCCCAAAAATTGCAATAATTCCAAAGAAATTTAAATGAGATACAAATTATTTTAAGATTTTTCATTGAATTTATGAAAACTCTGCACACTTCAACATTTTCCTTAATTTTTAGATCGTTACTGTAAAAGCTCCTACTGGTACCCAAATACAAATTTACCATACGCCCAAAGATATTGTTTTGAACTTTTTGCAACTATTAACTATTTCCATAACTTTAATATATGATATGATATAGATATTCCACCGAGAGTCCTACCTCCAACCGCTTTCGATCCACAATCAGACAAATAATAATACATAAGTAATTTCACTTAAGAATCGGGTATTTTCAATCTCAGAGTTAAACATACTATACCCGCATTTTGGAAAATAAAACATAGGGTGAGGGTATTTATCACACAGTTCAGCTGGCCAAAATTTCTGTACTGGTGTTTTATCATTGTTTTAATAAATTTAGTTTCATATATTATCCAACTATGCAATGGCAAAAACTTGACTGGCCTGCTAGGGTTACATAAAACTAAAGTTAACTATTATAAAAAGGGTACGTACTGGTACTCCGTAATATTAACGACGAAATAGGACCCTATCTCATAAAGGTCAGCACTGAGAAGGCTTATATCACTTGTCCAAACTGACAATACTAAACATACATTTTCGAATTCCCTACTGTCCGAATCAATTTGCAAATGTTATAATTTGCCGGGCCACGTTTTTACTATTTCAGTTAAGGTTAAGTTTACATTTGGCCGACATATATGTACATTCATTCATTGTACACATAGTATGTAATAATCTGTATGTGCTCAAGCATGTAACTCAGAATACGTTACAATTTCTGTATATATATGTAAAAATCTTCATTTACGTCGTAACTTGGCGACCAAAAATTACCAAAATCTTCCTTATTCTAGTCAATTTTTTACAAAGTTATGACATCTGTCATTGTTCTCTCATTCGCAGTGTAGACTATAAGGAGCCAAGGAAATAATTGTGCGAATATACGCTCGTACACACACACACACACTAACGGATAGAAAAGCAAACACGTGAGTTTGTTGTATACTAAACATTTGCAACAACTACAAAAACTAAAGTGGACCGACCCCACATTGTTTAATGTGGGCTCTCCCACGTTAATCGTCTTAACTACAATTGTCAATTTTCGCTGATATTGATAAAAAAAAAATAAAAGTGTTTGCAGAATCCTTCGTTTCGACCTGTTCATATTAATCGCACTTAAAATATTCACATGTCATATGACAAATTTCGTTCAAAACCTCTATTGACTTCTAATGCAACTCCAAAAGTTCCATTACATTTTAATTATATAAATAGAGAAGGCGAACGTTACGTGTGTGTGTGGGCTGTGAGGAAAAACAATTTCGCTCACGGAATGTGGCATAATCACCAGCAGCGACAATGACAACAACAGCACAGCCACAACCCTCACTACCGCCGCCGTTAGTCTGCAAACAAAGTGCCTAAGTACCCTGTATTTTTTGGGGCAGCAAGTAACAATGTCGCCTGGTGTTTGATGTGCTTGTTGTTGCGGTGGGTAACGAGAGTAAGAACGAGTGTGTGTGTGTGTGTGTATGTTGTACTCGAATATTTGCGGGTGCGAGAGTGTATGCGTGTGTATCTGTGTTTGGTTGGGTATTCATTCGATCTAAGGGGATTCAATGGATTTCTATCGAAATCTTCATTTTTGTTATTGCACGCTTCTTCTATAACTTCTGTCGTTTTGCTTTTCTTGTTCATTTTGTTGGAGCTTTTGTGTCGTCGCGTCGTCGTCACCGTCATCGTGGTCGTTGCCTAATATTATATAACGCAATTCAGGTCCTTTTATGCCTGTATGCGTGTGCATGTGTGTGTGTTCATCCGCAAAACGAATTTCACTTAAATTTATTTCACTTCAATTTTATTTCTTTTGTGAATAGTAGAGATTTATATGACGACGACTCTTGGGGCTTTTTTAGGTTGATGTTCAGAAACTTTTATTTTTAGCCAACAAAATTTCGCTAATGTGAAAAAGGTGATAAATTGACTTGTACACGATGAAAATTTATTTTCTTTTTCGTTTTTTTTACATGTTTTCATGCGAGAGAACATTTCGTTTGGAAATTCGCAAAATAAAAAAATATCACTTCTTAGGTTAATGAAAAATTATAAAATTTGCAAATTCAGCTAAATATTTTTGTACAACTATTGTTTGTTGTTGCTATTTCGCATTCAATTTCACGTTTTGTGCCGATTTCTGTCGTTGTTGTTGTTGCATACACCATAGAATGTATGGATGGATGGATACCACCAAGTGAAAAAAGTATACCTAAAACCGTTTTTCTTCTGCTTTAATTTGTATTTTTATTTTCTTTTACACACTTTATTTAGGTATATATCACTATATCACACACAACGGAGCAGGAAGAAAGAATTCAAAATCACACGTCGCGCGCTCAACGTCGAACGACAACTGACAACTGAAACGAGACTAGAACGAGTCTAAGGAACAAAATCGCCGTATCCAAAAGTGCCAGTCAAGCGACAGCGACGTCGCCGACAACGACGTCGACGATGGTGGTGATGAAAGATGTCTCTGTGAGACAATAATCCAAAAATCTCTCTCTCTCTCTGACTCTCTCAATCTCATTGAATGAGAAATGGTGGGTATATTGCTTTCATTTCATTTGCGGCGTCAAGTTAGGGGAGATGCTTCCATTTGGTTGTGTTGTCATGTGCTTTTGACTGAAACAGTAGGCAACAAAAGGGTAACACCAGGCATGGGAATAAAGAATCACCAGTGAGTAGTGAGTGGGATTTGCAGTACATATTTACTTGTGTGCAAAGGAATGCAGTTTAGACAAATTGGTTAGACCTTTTGTTTTTCGTTGAATGGAGCACAGTGAGAAAGACAGTAACAGAAGTTATCATGTTAATCTGTAGCTATAGTAGTAAAAATACGGTTATTGAATACATGGAATACTCAATATTCAAGGAACATTCTTATTTGACAACAGCAACATTAATAGCTGCACGGAGAAAATAACTCTTCTGCGCTCCGTAGATAGTTCGTCACACCAAGTTTAGAAAACGTCTTTTTCATCTGGTCCATCCAACAATGATTTGGTCGTCCCATCCTGCGCCTCCCATCTAGTTTATTTACCGCCATTGTCATAACCTAGAATTCTCCGCTGTAAGGCAAGACAGATAGGATCAGTATCATAACATCGTCTTGTCTAAAGGCTCGCTTGGTAGAAAATGACTCTGTGTATTGTCACTGAAGACTTCGTGTTAGTCAGTGTCATCTCGCAAATTCGTATTAGATTCGCGGGGACACCAAACTCAGCTATAGCATCTAAAATTTTCTGTCGTATTGAGTTGTCGAGTGCGATTTTGTAATCGAAAATCATACGGTAGGTGTCGATCTGTATTGCTTGGGTCTTCTCCAGCATTTGTCGTAGTGTGAATATCGTCATGGATTTATCAGGTCTGAAGCCACATTGATAAGGTCCAATCAGGTTCGCTAGGAAGGCCTTTAGTCTTTTACATAACCACTCGACTTATAAGTGGCGTTGCCATTGGCTGCAGTCTTGCCTTGTACGCAGGATTCCTTTCCTCAGACATTGCGCGACATTTCTTATCGAACGCAGTTCGGTCGTTGCAGCAGTGGTCATAGAATTCCCAATATGCTGCGACTGTGTGTCAGGATTAGGGGGGTTTGTTTGAAATAATTGAGAGATTTGGTTGGAGTAGACATTGGCTATTTCGGTGGTTTGCAGCTTTGTGATGTGAAGCTTCATTTACGTTTGGTTACGCGCGTTTTTAGCACTACTTAATTGCATGCGAACCTTGATTGCGAGTCAATATTTGCACGGCGCATCCCACGCACGTTCATAACGTTCATGCTTTGTGAATATTTCTTGCCGACGCGAATCTAACCAGTCTGATTTCGGTATCGGAGATGTTGTATAGACTGAATTTTCCGACTGCTGAACCAAAAACATCTTCCCTTCCTTTTTTAGCATTAAAATCTCCCGAAACAATTTTAATATAACAAATCTTCATAGAACAAAACTTTAATGCCCTCGTCTTTGTCTTCCGTCTGGGCCTGTGCACAAATCTGCCTAATGTAAAAATATTTCTCCATGATGCGGATAATGGCATTTTGGTCACTTACATGGTTAAACAGTGAGACCAGATGTCTAAGTCACTTGCAACTATGAATCCGCATCCAAATTCGTGTCTTTCTGCATGACAGCTGTAAAATATGTCTCAGTTCATTCGTCGTGTGCATCCCTGTATGTCAGAATTGTATCTGTAGATGACATCTGCCAATTGGATACAGGCACCATCTCTGTAGAGAGTTCGAACATTCAAGGTACATATGCTTAAATCATGGTCCATATAACGTTTTAGGGGATCGTCAACATTTGGTGGGATTTTTGATTTTCTTTTTCTTCGTATTTTTGTAATATGTAGTTGTTTTTTATAAAGAGAGTGGCTTATTGGGCCACCGCGACCAATCCTAAATTCTTGAGGCTGCCAAATCCACTACAAGAGCCTTTCTCCTAAGAAGCAATGGTTGGTAGAATGCCACTTAGGTATTCCCAAGTGAATAACGATCAAATTAGAAAATCCCCATCTCCAAAAGTACTTTTATTCTACCAAAATATTTCGTTGTTGTATCAAAAAGCGATAACTACATTTTGTTCCTCCCCAGCACTTATACGCTTTGAGCGTTATAATTTTTAATATCCAATCAAATCAGACATAACAATTCTAACATCGCTGCCAGCCAGTCGACACATATCAGTTTAGTTTGGATAAAACCATTTCCATCTCTGGTTATGGGGGCTCGTTCAACCGTCTGCTCTTTATCCGCTATGGCTCTTACTGACTATGAGAAATTTCCTATTCATCTTATAAGCGGGAGATTCCGCCATCCGGTACGAATTGTTGTTGTCGTTCTTGGTCGGTGGCTTTTTGTTGTTGGGCGAAATAAACACAGAGGCAGCGCATGCCAATTGTGAACACGGCAAATTTTAGTGGTCTGACAACTTTTTTTACTGTCATTTAGTTCGCATAGCGAAACCAAACTAAAAATCGATTGTTCCTATTCGAAACATATGATTTACAGTCATATGAGATAGTTTATGTGCGAAAGACGAGTTAAGGTACGACGGCTGATTTCGAAATGTCTGCATGGGTGGCGATGAGAACACTGTGAATGGTACCACCAGTTGTTAACCCTAAACAGGTTTCACTGTATATCTGGTGCAATTAGTAAAGTTAGAAACAATCATTAATTATTTGCGGAACAAATTCATGCAGATAAAACGATAAATGTAGAAGGGTTCGTTAAGCGGAGATATCTGTTGGTTGTTGTAAAGTTTTAAGTGGCGGATACGTTTAACCACAAAATAGTAAAAATATTGTGTGCACGGAAGAAAATTTTTTCAAAATTACATTTTTTTTAATTTGTGTAAAATTATTATTTGTATATGGGTCGATATCACGAAATGACTACATTCTGTGGCCCGACGCATTTAGTATTGAAAATATTGAAAAATTTAAATTCTGAGAACAGGAACAAATAAAACAAAATGTCCTTTAACGAGGCACGGAAATCAAAATAAGATATTCTACATATTTTTATGAAAAAAATTTGGTCGCACGGTGCAAATAGTCATTACCATGGCGTGTGTCCGATCGATTTGTGTTCAGAAATCACAGATTTTCATTACTATTTCAAAATATATATTATAAATGAAGTACGTCAAGTTATTCAAGAAGAATGAAGCAAGTCAATTTTAATTTCATAAATATAAAATTATTTTAAAATTTATGATTTTGGTCAATATATTTTTCCGTTATTTATATTATAATTTCCAAATTTGTGGTATTGGTTTGTTCATTTTTTAAGTCTTCATTAGATTGTATTATATCTTATAACAAATTTTGAAGAGTTCCACATTTAAATCCAAGAATACTCACGTTTCCGTCATTACCGTGCAGTCATTACCATGGGTATAATCTAAGTAATTTAAGTAAAAATCAGAGGAAAACAAAAACTTGCGCGTAAAATCCTTAACATTCTCAAATATACATGACCCATTGCTTATTAATAATTTTTTTTTTATTATTTTTTATTACTAAAAAAAAAAATAAAAACATGGCCCATTGCTTATTAATACATAAAATGGTCTTATAAAACAGTATCAACCGAAAAATAATTATTTAAACCATTTTCGTGATATCGACCCATCGACCCGATTAAACCCTCGATAATCTTAAATTAAAGAGAACGATGTGGTCTGGTCATTGTTTGTAAACATGCAAGGGCGTAGCCAGGATCTAATGTAGGGGGGGGGGCAGTCAGTTTTACATTTCATGGTAATAGTATGTTTACAAAAAAAAAGTACCTAACGAAAAATCAATACTCATTGTTTTGACAATATTTTTTTTAAACAAAGGTAGACTAATTTTTTTTTTAAAAATTTTAGGTAATCGAATTTCCATAAAATAATTTTTATTCATCTTTGTTGGTTTTTTTTTTGGATATATGAAAATTTAAGCGATTTTTAAATATTTTTTTTTTGTATTATTTAAAACAAAATTGTGCACAGAATGAACGTTTTGTTTATTCTGAATTCCTTATCGTTAGTTTTTTTTTTAAATGTGTCAAAGTCGATGAAAAAATAATTTTTGACTTTAATTTCAAATATTTTTTGGGGTTTAAGGGCTCAAATCGATTTTCGCAGACTATAGTTTTCGGATATGCCGTCTGCGACAAAGTTGTTTTAAATAAGTCGTACTTATCCGAAATCCCAACTATAGCTTGTCGAAAATCTATTCAACCCTTTAAATAACTACTCAAAGTAAAACAAAACTTTACAAAAATTTTTACGAAACCGTCATTGCAAATCAAAAATCTGATGATGCAATACGATTCCGAAGTCGAGTTCGGTCTTCTTAATTTTTTTCGACTACCACAGAGTTCTTTTTTACTGAATGTAATATACAAATCCAAAGAACTAATTAATTTAGTCTCATGCCTTGTTAAAAGAATCGATTCAGAAATCGAGTACGGAATATTTTTACTGTGTTTGTCTAAAAGGCTACATCCGGAAGTACCTCATTCTGTCACCCCAATTTTCCACGACCTTGTTAAAGCCCTCGGACTGTAGCTCACGGATTGCTTTGATGATATTGGCCTTAAGTTATTGAATCGCTTCTGGACTAAAGTAAACTATGATTTTAAAATCCGGTGCCGGTCGTGGCATTGTGGTTAGAACACGCGACTACCATGCTGGCAATACCGGGTTCGATTCCCGCCTCCAGTCATCTACATGTTTCTTTCATTGCCAGCCCCTCAATGTTGTCGGCAGCAACGTCGCAGTATAAGTGTCGAGTCAATCGGCATTTCTAGTAAAAGCTACTCTAGTAGTGACGCGAGAAGCTATCCCTCATTCATGGGGTGTAAAGGAAAATTAAGTTTTTTTTATGATTTTAAAATTAACTTGTATTTGGTCCACCTTCTATATCATTTGACAAGAGTGTAACGTGTTAAGGGAGACACATTGGACCTTAAGAATCTGAAAGGCGAATTCAATTCTGGAAAAGTGTCCGTCTATCTGGGCGGCTGGCTGGTGTGTAGGAGATCTCGAGTAATCTTTACAAATCCTTTTAAAGATTTAACAGTTTTATAATTTTTCAAAAATTAGTTTAACTTCCTAAATAAAAACATAACTTCCTAATGAAAAACTGGAAAATACTTCAGTTTCGTACATTTACATACATACTAAGTATATTTCTTGCAAGTGCAATAAATACAGTTCAAATTTTGCGCAATCTATTCGCTTATTCTCGTTCTGCGTATAAGTACTTCCAATACAAGGAACAGCTTTGATACATGCTTGTATCAAACGGCCAACAGCACTGCACAAGCATGACAATAACAATACATAAGTACTTTTACTTAAAAAATAGTTAATTTCATTGACTCAGAGTTTAAAATAGAATAGAATATTGATTGAACGAACATAGGCTGAAATTTTATATTAGTCAGTTCACCTTAGTGAAATTTCAGTACTATTTTATTTAAATTTTCTGGGATTTTGACAGATTTTCCAATATGTAGGGGGTGGCAGCTGCCCCCCCCCCCCTGCTCCTACCTGGCTACGCCCTTGTAAACATGCATAGACGTTTACGTTTAGTCGTCAAAAATTTAGAAAAAATTAATTACAATAAAAAAATAATTTTTTCAAACACGAAAAAAATAAAAATTCAGGTCTTAGTCTTTTTTGTACAACATGCATCATACCGAAGAAAAGTTATCAGATCTGAAGATAATCAACTGGAAAATTTAAACCTATGTATATATAAAGTTGCACGGTGACTGACTAGGGGTAAAACAACGATAAAACTAGTACAATCACTCGAACCAAACGACTGAAGATTGAGTTGCAAAAATCTATATGAGCTTTTACGAAAACCTGAACAGGAAATTAATCCACTGTAACCATGAAAAATTGACAAGTCCGTCAGGCTGAGAAATGTTCTAAAATGCACCATTATTCAAAACAACAGTTTATTGAAACTCAATTCCAACTTAACGGCAGTCTTATTAATGTTTGAAATCTATTGGACTGTCTGGAAACCCCTGTTTTCGGAAGGTTCATCAGAAAAAGGATTCAGGAGAATGTGAAACAAATCACAAATCTGAACAAAATCTTCAAAGCGAACAGAAAATTTCGATCACAATAATTTATCTTTTATCTGCTAGTTAAAATTGAGTTCATAAAAGTATGACAACGGATCTGCCAGAAAAGCTATCATAGAAAGGTTTTCTTCGCCAGAAGAAATTCAGGAACCCAGGCAAAAAAACATTTCCCTTGCTCAGCCAGCTAACATTGTTGTCAGCTAACAAATCTGAACAGTCAGCATTACACTCTTGTAGAAACCAGCGATATAAGCGATGTTGCAAAGACGAATGAGATGGCAAATGGTTCACAATTTCCATAACTGTGTCTGTAGTTTTTTTTTTAATTCACCTGAAAGCTTTGCGCAGATAACTGACTGATGGATAATGCAATAAATCTTTGCGTACGTACTTTTGGTTGACAAAAAGAGATTTTTTGGCAAATTCATTCATAAAATTTCTCTTGTGGTCGCCCATCGACCCTTAAATCCCTTTCCAGATATCTTGATTGGTTTTGAAGTTATTATCAGTTATGTGAAGAATATATAAGAAATGATCCAAAATAAACAAGTTTTTCGGCTCTCCTAAAAAATAATAGAAAAACATATGACTGTTTTTGTCGGCGCAGCGACGATTTAAGAGTCAAATAATAAATAGCTCTTAAGCGAACTTGTTGTCAGATAAAAATCGGGAAAATACTGACATTTGGGCAATAGCTGTAGATTACAGCAACAGCTAAAAAAGAAAACAATGGTTTTTGCCAATGGGTTTGGAGAGTTGAATCTTTTCGAAACTTTCAATTATTGTCAAATAAAGCTCCTGATCCTCAATCATGCATTCTTTTACCATTTCTGAATGTAGTAATGGTGCTATATTTTTGTCTAAAATCTGCGATATGCGAATTGATGCTTCTGAACATTTTTCTGAAGAGTACTTCAGTGACGATTTTGAACATATATATTACTATCAATGATGACATTTTATTGGAACGAACGAATGTGTGATTGATCTGTTTAATCTGTTTCAAATTTTAATTGAAAATATCGTTTAACGTTTTCGGTTTTATTTACAGAAACTGATTTACTGCAAATTAAGCATGTTGGTTTTACATTTTTGTGTTTAGAAAAAATAAAAAAGTAAATGTAAATCCATTGAGGCTAAAATATCCTTTTTTCTTGCAAAATTTTTCGGTAGCCGATGGCTTCTGCAGAGGGCAACGAAAACAAGAGAATGAAGAAGTTAAAGTAAATCAAATGCCATGGATTACCAGGAATGATACAGTACTTCCTCGTCAATATACTCGCCATACGTTTGAGTGACGAATTTAACATGGGGATGCCATCGCCACCCTCTCGCTTACCATCTATTGACGAAAACACTAATGGAAATTCGTAATAACTTTAGTCGATACCAATTATATGATTTAATATTAGTTTTTAGCCACAATTTTATTAAAATACCCTAATGTTGGTTTTGTTATTTAGAAAGAGTATGCTTTTACGACTAAAGCGCATATTTGATTGTAAAAATCGGTTAACAAGTGTTTAAGTTTTTCATGCATTTTAAATAACGCAACTTTCATATCCCATACTAAAAGAACTTTGGAAGAACGCCGGAAGAACTTTGCATTCAAATACGATAAACTTCTAACACAGTTGTCGACTTTACACTTGTAGATCAAACACTAAATGGAATTTTTCAACCACCGTTTAACATACCGATCAATAAATTATTTTTTTACCATCACCCATAGGGATGAGGAGTCACTTTAGACTCTAGGTTTCTTGGAACCAAATTCGATTCATGACTGTTTGAGTCGTTTGATCCATGTCCGTCTGTCTGTCTGGCTGTCCGGCTAGTACGCACGATAACTTTCGAAAGACGCAACCAAATGTTTTGAAAATTTGAACTTGTTAATATTTTCCCAAAACTACTTACGGTATTGCAAATGGGCTACATGGCCCCGCCCCTTCTGGTACCTCCCATATAAATGCATTATTCCGCCCACTTTAGAAATCGAGTATTAATATCAATACACCCAACGGGGACGTACCCAAATTCTGTATTTAGTGAAGCTATAAAAGAATAAAGTTTTGGAAAAAATATTGGAAGTCTAGCCAAGGCCCTTCTGGTACCTCCCATACCCATCTGGTACACTTTATAAATCGATTAATATTATTAATAGAACTAACGCGATCGAGCTCAAATTCTGTATTTAGTAAAGCTAAAACAGGATACAATTTTGGAGAAAAAATCTGAAAGTCTAGTCACGCTCCCTCTGGTACCTCTCATACAAATGTACCTTTCCGCCCACTTAAGAGATGGAGTAAAAATATCAATAAATACAACGCTATCGTACCCAAATTCTTTATTTGGTAAAGCTATAGCAGAATACAGTTTTGGAGAAAAAAACTGGAAGTCGAGCCACGCCCCATCTAATAACTCCCATACCCATCTCGTACCGCCCACTTTAGAAATCGATAAATATAATTAAAAATCTAACTGTATTTAGTAAAGTTTAATCAGGGTAAAGTTTTGGAGAAAAAAACTGGAAGTCTAGCTACGTCCCTTCAGGTACCTCCTATACAAATTTACCACTCCGCCCACTTTAGAGATGGAGTAATAATATCAATACACTCGACACTATCTACCGCAAATTTTGAATTTTGTTAAGCTATAATAGGACAACGTTTTGGAGAAAAAACTGGAAGTCTAGCCACGCCCATTCTGGTACCTTCCATACAAATGTACCACTCCGCTCACTTTGGAAATCGAGTAATAATATTAATAGAATAGACATTTTTTTGTTTTACTGAGGTTGAGGGTATATGTAAGTCGGGTTGCCAGACTGAAACTTTCTTGCTGGTTTTAATTAAAAATCGATTGCCTTCAGTAGCTCAAGACTGCTATTATCTTATATTGGGTGATCGTATTTATCAGTCAGTTTATCTGACTGAAATTTCTTTACTGGTTTTTATTTGCAACAAACACATTAGAGAATAACGGCACTTAAAAAAGAGAAAAAGAGAAGTGAAAGAAGAATATGAAAATAATATTTGTTTATTTTACTACCCAGTAGGAAGTGTCTGCAAGACATCCTCAAGGATAGGTACACGACCATAGTAAATCGTTGATGACACGTTGGGGACCGTCCATACAAATCGTCGACGAAATTTTCATATAAGTGTCCGCTTTGTCATGAACGATCTGATGAGCGACAATGTCGGTCAAATTGTCGTTGATGCCTAATTAAGCGACATGTCGCCCACACAATCATGCACGACATAATGACCGACAATTTCGGTCAAATTGTCGTTACCAGTGCTGAAAACGTGCGATACATGAACCGTCACGCACTGCTGTTTCCAACAAACTGAAAATTTTTTACTTCTACTTTTCTCTCTTTAATTCTATGTCGTTATTGTTCCGTGACATTGAACTTTTTTGTTTGATGCACGACAACATTAGTATTTTGTCGGTCAGCTTGTAGTCAACCGAGTGTTCTGACGACAAGTACATACATTTTTCACATTTTGTCTTGAGGACACCGTTGACGACAAAGTCGTGTATGACGATACTTCCTACTGGGAACGACCAGGTATCGATCATATCAACTTATCCCGGGTGAAATCTAAAGTTCCAAGTTTCGAGATGTCATTTTGTGTGGCCCGCGGATGATTTTGGGAAAATAATTACATAATATTAAGAAATAAACACAATTTCTTAAATATTTCCATACTTTCACAATACTGAAAGTATTGTAAGGGCCGATGTTGAATGTGAACCACACCTAAACGTCAAGTTCTTTTCTGCATTGATTTGACATTTCTCAATTTCAGACTAACTCAATTTGAAACATGGAAAGATACACAATCGAGCAACGCGTTAAAGTTCTTCAGGCTAATTATGAAAATGAGCGTTCAAATCAAAATGCATATTGTGCACATCGTGATTTTTACGGTCAATTTAATCGTCCAAATGCATGTCCAAATGCCAGTGCATGTGCGTACAGCTCGTACTGTATATATATTGCTGCTGTTCGCGGAAGAGCCGTACTCCTCAACTCGTCGTCGTGCCCAAAAATTTCACTTTTCACGCTCGTCGTTGATGAACATTATGCATACAGACTTTCATTTACACGCTTACAAGATGCAATTGACTCAAGAATTAAAGCCTCTTGACCATTTCAAACGTTGTCAATGGTCAGAATGGTGGCAAGAAATGGCAACAGTGGATGATCAATTTTCGAAGAAATCATTTTCATACCAGTGGGTTCGTCAATAAGCAGAAGTGCCGCATTTTGGCGAATGATAATCCAAGAGTAATTGTCGAAAAACCAATGCAACCACAAAGAGTGACTGTTTCCAAAATGAGGCCGGTCAGGCAGTTACTGTGATTGGTGTTCGCTATCGTAAGATGATAACGAATTTTGTATGGCCTGAATTGGAAGGTATGGATGTGGACGATATGTGGTTTCAACACGACGGTGCCACTTGCCACACAGCTAACGAAGCAATGGCTCTTTTGGGCGACAAATTCAATGGGCGTGTTACCTCACGTGGTGGCGGTGTCAATTGGCCGCCAGGATCATGTGATTTGACACCATTGGACTTCTTTCTTTGTGGTTATTTGAAAGAAAATGTGTACGTCGATAAGCCAGCAACAATTCAAGATCTAAAGGATGAGATAATTCGGCACATTAACGGCATAGACCATCGGATGGAGGTGTGCCGCCGAGGTCGCGTCGGCCATTTGACCGATATTTTGTTTGACAATAATTTTCTAAATAATTTGTGTTCTATTCAAAATCAACATCGGCCTTTAAAATTTAACCACCCTTTATAAGAAACACGCACAACACTCACAGTTGAAAATAAATATCATTAGTGGTTACCCGCTTGTTCGGCAAAACTACAATAGACGTCTTTTCTGTAATTATTTCGTCGATTATAACACCCAGTACTTACTAATTTATACTTTTTATAGTATACATCATTAACGATTTCGTTTAACTGCGTATATACTTATTTCATTAATCCAAAGTAAGCGAGCGTTGCATCGATCGATTCCCATGCGCATTACTAGGGGATACCCAGTAGGAAGTATCGTTATACACGACTTTGTCATCAACGGTGTCCTCAAGACAAAATGTGAAAAATGTATGTACTTGTCGTCAGAACACTCGGTTGACGACAAGCTGACCGACAAAATACTAATGTTGTCGTGCATCAAACAAAAAAGTTCAATGTCACGGAACAATAACGACATAGAATTAAAGAGAGAAAAGTAGAAGTCAAAAATTTTCAGTTTGTTGGAAACAGCAGTGCGTGACGGTTCATGTATCGCACGTTTTCAATAAAACTACTTTAAATTGTTATTTTAAATTATAAAGCACTGGTAACGACAATTTGACCGAAATTGTCACCCATCAGGTCGTGCATGATTGTGTGGGCGACATGTCGCTTAGTTAGGCATCAACGACAATTTGACCGACATTGTCGCTCATCAGATCGTGCATGACAAAGCGGACATATCATAAACAGAGACTTCGTTATCTTTTGCCAAAAAATTATGCAATTCGATGAAACGCTGTCCAAACGCCGGTCCGGGAACGAAGAAATTTCTATTATTTTCATACATTTGTATGACATTTTTCGGTTTTCCGGTCTATCCCGGACCGGCGTTTCTAAAGTACTTTTTCAAATGGATCGCAAGTCGGCAGTATTCAAGAACAGCATTAGTAGAGCATGTCCAAGAAATTCTGTGATATTTGATGAAAAACTGCGGAAATGCCGGTCCAGGAGCGAAGAAGTTTGCATTATTTTTTTCAGTTTTCCCGTCTATCCCGGACCGGCGTTTCTAAAGTACTTTTTAAAATGGATCGCGAGTCAACAGTATTCAAGAACAGCATTAGTAGAGCATGTCCACGAATTTCTGTGATATTTGATGAAAATCTGCGGAAATGCCGGTCCGGGAGCGAAGAAGTTTCCATTATTTTTTTCAGTTTTCCCGTCTATCCCGGACCGGCGTTTCTAAATTACTTACTCAAATGGATCGCGAGTTGGCAATATTGTAGAACAACATTAGTAGAACATTTCCACGAATTTTTGTGATATTTACTTAAAAACAGCGGAAATGCCGGGATAGATTGAAAAATGTATGAAAATAATTCTTAATAATTTCTTCGTTCCCGGACCGGCGTTTCCGCAGTTTTTAGGCAAATGTCACAAAAATCCGTGGAAATGTTCTACTAATGCACAGTGGTTCCTTTTTGGTTTTTTTTGGAATTAATTCTGTAACTTTTGAACGGATAATGCTATCTTGATGAAATTTGAAATACTGAAATTTGAAATGCTGAGGTGTTTTCGAGATGATTTGGAAATATTTGGCTCCCTAGGGGGTGTGGGGGCCACTGCGTGGCCCTCCAAAGTTGGTCACCTCGGGTGTTTCAAAATTTCAAATGCTTGAGGAATGTACATTTATGAACCGATTTAAAAGATATTTTGCATTTAGATAGTGCTTCGAAAAACCTTCAAAAAACATGCTTACATGCATATGTTATCTCAATGATGTCAAGAGATATTTGAGAAAATAAAAAAAAATGTGTCATTTTTGGACGAGGTTGATTTGGTATTTTTAAGGGTGTGAGCTGAGTTTTTCCTTGATTTTAAAGATATTTATATCGTTAGTTAGCTTATAAAATTCTGAATGAAATTGCTGAAAAAATTATGCAAATATTTTGTTCCAATCAAAAGTTATAAGCATCGCAAGTAAAAGTTTACAAAAAAAGGCATATTGTTACTGTTTTTTTGCAAAAAGGCGACTACATTCTTTCGTTTGTAAAAAAAATATTTCTTCCGGGAAGTGGCAATTTCTTAATTATTCCTCATAGAAATGTTGATGCAGATGCATTTAATGCTAAATTTGAATCAGTTCAGCAAAATGGTTCCCCGGCAGGGGAAGTCAAAAATACCCCATTTTTTAAAAAAAAATTTTTTTGTTTTTGAAAATTCTCAAATCGCAAAGCGCCAACGAGAAAGCTCATTATATATTTTTTTGACCACATATGTGGACTAGTTAACCGTAACGTATTTCAACATCCCTGCCATAAACAAAGACAGTGTGGCCATTTTAGTAAAAAATTCGGAATTTTGGAACATATTTTCCCTGTTTTGGGAATTTGGGTATTTTTTTATAAGATATGGCAACATATTGGTATTCGTGTTTTAAGGACAATTTTATGTACTTTATTCCAATATTTCGTTAAGATATTCCAGTTCGTTTGAATTTTACGCTATTTTTTATATAAGATATTATTTCTCCAAAAAATACGTTTTTACCAAATTTTATATTTGACTCAGAATCATGCCCAAAATAAAATGTGCTTTTAATTAATTTTTGTAAATTACACTGTGCTACACACAAAATATACAGAGGTTCTCATGTAGCATTTCTGTTAGACTGGAGTCCATAGAGTAAAGTGATACTTTTAGTTTTTCTCGGTCACTTCGTTAAGTAATGTTTTTATAGCAAATTAAGTGAAATGGCGATATTCCTAAAATTACAAGTTCCAATATTCATAAGTCTTCTCTTTGTACACAGATTTCCAAAACCTTACATCTGTTTTCAAGCTATGACTTTCACCTTTTATTAAAAAAAATAATTTTAAAAATCGGTTAAAAAATAGTGAAACGGCGGCTGTTTAAGCAAAACAACCCCGAAAAAAAATTGCGAATTTTCATTTTCCCAACGCTCTCAGTTGATCATGAAGCAGCCCAATGTATATTTTTTATTTTTGTATTATGCTATATTAAAGTAGCTTTCTAAAATAGGTAAGCTTGTACGAAACGGTTGAAAAATGAATGAGTTATGCAACATTTTGTAATTACATGTTCGCGTCATTTCATTGTTTTTCCTTTGAGTGTGTGTGCCACTTTGTACAAATACGCATGACGTATACGTATCACAACAAGTAATTCGTACTGCATATTCCAAAGAATGTCGAATACATATATTACAAAAATTAGCATAACTCATTCATTTTTCCACCGATTCTTATAAACTTACCTATTTTAGAAAGCTACTTTAATATAGCATAATACAAAAATAAAAAATATACATTGGGCTGCTTCATGATCAACTGAGAGCGTTGGGAAAATGAAAATTCGCAATTTTTTTTCGGGGTTGTTTTGCTTAAACAGCCGCCGTTTCACTATTTTTTAACCGATTTTTAAAATTATTTTTTTTAATAAAAGGTGAAAGTCATAGCTTGAAAACAGATGTAAGGTTTTGGAAATCTGTGTACAAAGAGAAGACTTATGAATATTGGAACTTGTAATTTTAGGAATATCGCCATTTCACTTAATTTGCTATAAAAACATTACTTAACGAAGTGACCGAGAAAAACTAAAAGTAACACTTTACTCTATGGACTCCAGTCTAACAGATATGCTACATGAGAACCCATGTATATTTTTTTTCTTCACATTTGTATCACTGTGTTATTAAACTTCATGTCGTTCCCTTTTCAACGATATGCAATACTTGTATGTCAAGAGTTTAATTATTGTTTATAATTATAATCAAACTTCACTACCTCTGTAAAAAATGTATATATCGTGAAACATACATATATATGGGGGCTATATCTAAATCTGAACCGATATGCTTAGTTTTGTTACCACATTAGAATAGTGTGAAAAAACTAAGATGTGCAAAGTTTTGTTAACATCAGAGCAAAAATGTAGTTTTTGGCAACAATAATCTATAAAAGGTTATGCTAATTTGTATGGGAGGTACCAGAAGGGGCGGGGCAAGTGGACCCATTATTTCAGTATATACTGCACGCTGTCAAATAATAATACCATCCAACTTTTAGCTTCGTAGAGCCCTCCAGCATGAAGTTAGTGACAGAATAGTGGTTTTAGTAAAATAGGTCATTTTGTATGGGAGGTACTTGAGGGGGCGTGGCTATTTCGCCCATTTTCCAACCAACATTACGACTAGTGAATTTTATGCCACTGGTAAATTTCTATTCAAATTGATTAAGAACTACTCCAATTATCGTCTTAACCATTTACCCAGCCGGCCAGACGGACATAGCTTTATTGGGTTAAAAAGCTCCAAAACTTTTTTTTTGTAAAGACATCTAGGGTCTCAGTTATATGTTCTGTTGTGTTTAACTTTTTCCCGTTTAAAATTATATATTCTCTCTACCATGTAGCTGAGCTTGTACAAATTTTATTCAAAATTTGTTAAAAATTGTAATAATAACACACAAAATCCACAAAAACATATAAATATTGCATTAAAAATCAAATTTTTAACTTAAAAAATAATTTTGCTTAACATATTTATGCAATAAGGGAAATAATGGGTCCACTTGCCCCGCCCCTTCTGGTACCTCCCATACAAATTAGCATAACCTTTTATAGATTATTGTTGCCAAAAACTACATTTTTGCTCTGATGTTAACAAAACTTTGCACATCTTAGTTTTTTCACACTATTCTAATGTGGTAACAAAACTAAGCATATCGGTTCAGATTTAGATATAGCCCCCATATATATGTATGTTTCACGATATATACATTTTTTACAGAGGTAGTGAAGTTTGATTATAATTATAAACAATAATTAAACTCTTGACATACAAGTATTGCATATCGTTGAAAAGGGAACGACATGAAGTTTAATAATTTACAAAAATTAATTAAAAGCACATTTTATTTTGGGCATGATTCTGAGTCAAATATAAAATATGGTAAAAACGTATTTTTTGGAGAAATAATATCTTATATAAAAAATAGCGTAAAATTCAAACGAACTGGAATATCTTAACGAAATATTGGAATAAAGTACATAAAATTGTCCTTAAAAAACGAATACCAATATGTTGCCATATCTTATAAAAAAAATACCCAAATTCCCAAAACAGGGAAAATATGTTCCAAAATTCCGAATTTTTTACTAAAATGGCCACACTGTCTTTGTTTATGGCAGTGATGTTGAAATACGTTACGGTTAACTAGTCCACATATGTGGTCAAAAAAATATATAATGAGCTTTCTCGTTGGCGCTTTGCGATTTGAGAATTTTCAAAAACAAAAAAATTTTTTTTTAAAAAATGGGGTATTTTTGACTTCCCTTGCCGGGGAACCATTTTGCTGAACTGATTCAAATTTAGCATTAAATGCATCTGCATCAACATTTCTATGAGGAATAATTAAGAAATTGCCACTTCCCGGAAGAAATATTTTTTTTACAAACGAAAGAATGTAGTTGCCTTTTTGCAAAAAAACAGTAAAAATATGCCTTTTTTGGAAACTTTTACTTGCGATGCTTATAACTTTTGATTGGAACAAAATATTTGCATAATTTTTTCAGCAATTTCATTCAGAATTTTATAAGCTAACTAACGATATAAATATCTTTAAAATCAAGGAAAAACTCAGCTCACACCCTTAAAAATACCAAATCAACCTCGTCCAAAAATGACACATTTTTTTTTATTTTCTCAAATATCTCTTGACATCATTGAGATAACATATACATGTAAACATGTTTTTAGAAGGTTTTTCGAAGCACTATCCAAATGCAAAATATCTTTTAAATCGGTTCATAAATGCACATTCCTCAAGCATTTGAAATTTTGAAACACCCGAGGTGACCAACTTTGGAGGGCCACGCAGTGGCCCCCACACCCCCTAGGGTGCCAAATATTTCCAAATCATCTCGAAAACACCTCAGCTTTAAGTATTTCAAATTTCATCAAGATAGCATTATCCGTTCAAAAGTTACAGAATTAATTCCAAAAAAAACCAAAAAGGAACCACTGTGTAATGTTGTTTTTTAATATTGCCAACTCGCGACCAATTTGAAAAAGTATTTTAGAAACGCCGGTCCGGGATAGACGGGAAAACTGAAAAAAATAATGGAAACTTCTTCGCTCCCGGACCGGCATTTCCGCAGATTTTCTTCAAATATCACAGAAATTCGTGGACATGCTCTACTAATGCTGTTCTTGAATACTGCCGACTCGCGATCCATTTGAAAATACTTTAGAAACGCCTGTCCGGGATAGACGGGAAAAACTGAAAAAAATAATGGAAACTTCTTCGCTCCCGGTCCGGCATTTTCGCAGTTTTTAAGCAAACGTCACAGAAATTCGTGGAAATGCTCTACTAATGCTGTTCTTCAATACTGCCGACTCGCGATCTATTTAAAAAAGTACTTTAGAAACGCCGGTCCGGGATAGTTTGGACAGCGTTCCATCAAATGGCATAATTTTTTGGCAAAATATAACAAAGTCTCTGTTCATGATATCTGCAAAATTTCAAGCCATTCTGTGCATCTTTGTTCAACAAACCGAAGCTCCATATATATACATATATGAAAAAATTACTGTTTTTGGTCTATCCCGGTCCGGCTTTTCCGCAGTTGTTAAGCAAACGTCACAAAAATTTGTGGAAATGTTGTACTAATGTCGTTCTTTAATACGGCTGGCTCGCGATCCGTTTGGATAAATAGTTTAGAAATGCCGGTCCGGGATAAACCGGATAACCGAAAAATGTCATACAAATGTATGAAAATAATAGAAATTTCTTCGTTGCCGGACCGGCTTTTGGACAGAGTTCCATCAAATTCCATCCCGGGATTCCCGGGAAATATATCAATCCCTGTTTCCCGGGTAAGGACCGGGAATCCCGGGAATACCGTTTCTCGGGAAATGGGAGCACCTAGAAAAAAACTTCCAATTTGTGGCTTAAGGTCCCTGCGGAACATTAGATCCTAAGAAGGGTCATGTGAATCATTTTTATACAAATGCTACAACATTTTTCAAAAATATCAAAAATACAATTAATGCAAAATTTATGAATGAATTAAAAGAAAACAAACAATTATTTGACATAAATTACTGTGCTGCCAAGTAATTTCTTTTTGTTAACGTCGAAGCGTATTGTTGGTATCCTATACCGGTCTCCTATATAGGATACCAAAAAAGCACGGCCATTATACTAATTAATTGGAAAACATAAGGGAAGTCATTCAAGAGTTTAACGAAAATAAGTCTGAAGCATTGCGACAAAGCAAAGAAGTTCTTTCTAATGAAAATTTGAAAACCGACTTGTCCTTCATAAAAACTAACTTTAAGTGCATACGGCATGCCAACACAAAACTTGAGTCACGCGGATTGCCATTGAATGAAACAATACAATCAATTCAATATGCTATAGAGAAACTATCTGATAAAAATTATTTTAAAAAAATAACGGCCGTACTTGTGCGAAATCCTGGCTTTGTGGAAATCACTAAAATCAATGAAATTATTTTTAAAAATTCAAAAACAACAAGTGCATTTATCGGAAAATATTCGTTTGCTGAATTAACACTTTTTAAATACGGTCCCGTTTCATCGTATGGAAATTTTTTTACAAACCAGCGTAAAAGTTTTACCTTGGAAAATTTGAAATTGCACTTAGTGCTTTATTGTAATCGTGACATTGACCAAGGTATAATCACACTTTAAAATCTATTTTTTTAGTTTGAAAATTAAATTCCATGTATGAATACCCGACTTACTTACTGTTAATTTACATATTGTTTTTTATTACTTCATTAATAGATGTGAAATGGTTTTTTGTTTGTGTTTTAATAAATAAAAAAAAATTATAAATGCTTAATATAAAATCTATAGTGCTTATTTCAAGGGTTTTTCATGCTTTTTAAAGTACTGAAAACCGTTTTTTTTTATTATTACTAGGGCGACCATTTTTCAGCACGAAAAACCCGGTTTTCAGTACTTAAAAAAGCACGAAAAACCCTTGAAAAAAGCACGATAAATTTTATATTCAGCATTTATTAATTTTTTTATTTATTGAAAAACAAAACAAAATACAATTTCACATCTATTAAAGAAGTAATAAAAAAACAATAAGTAAAGGGATTGATGCTCCTTTCGCGACAATTTCCCGTCTTTTAATTGAATCTTTGTGTTTTGCCGAGTCGATATCCTGCTTGACATTGAAAAGCCTAGTGCTATTGATCTTTGTGTTGCAATAAACACAAAACAAAATACTCTCGTCCGTACGGACAACACCACTATACATTCCACTGACTCTTGTGAGAAAATCACTTGATTTTTCTTTTTGCATTGTCCAAAAAACTCAACCACCAAACCATTTGAGTATACAAATTAAATATTCGTCTTTGCATACACCTTACATAATTCACATTGAGTACAACGATAGATAAAGATAGAGTGTGAAACGGACAACTATAGGAATATAACGAATAGAACGATCTAAGCTATCGATAAAAACAGGGCTGTTACAAAATCTTGAACAAAGGCTGTGTTTAAAATAAGAGGAGATTTTCAAACTGGCCATGGCATAGTGGTTAGAACATGTGACTACCATGCGGGAGATCCCGGGATCGATTCAAGGCTCCAGTCATCTGCAGTTTTCTTTCATTGCCGGCCCCCTCGACAGCAACTTCGCAGTCTAAGAGTCGAGATAATCGGCATGTCTAGTAAAAGCTGCTCAAACAGTGACGTTCGCATTCGTCGATAAACAATAAAGTGCCGTTTGTTGTGAATCTAAAATAGAAAGCGTGTTAATTCACAACAACGCGAGAAGCATCCCATACCTCATTCATGGGGTGTAAAGGGAAAGTAAGTTTTTAAGTTTCAAATTTAATACTACCTGGCATATTTTTATGAACCGCAAGGGCTTGTGATATGTAAAAATGTTCAATTAATAGAAACATATTTTATCAAAATGGCCAAAAATAGCATAAAAAAGCAAAAACCCTCTAAATAAGCAAGATCGCTTGAAATCGTCAAATTAAGCAGCATCAGCAGTATTCAGCATATGCTGAAAATTGGTCGCCCTAGTAATAACATAGCCTTATGACAGTCTTCAACAGTCATCGTTGATATACATTCGGCAAGGCAGTTGGATGATTCGGTAAAATTCCATTCATGCCTTCATATAGCGCCACAGTTGTTGCTGATAACTTACATGTTCCGTTCTTACAAAAAGTTCTAAAGATTCTAGCGTTTATGTCGTTTGATGAGACATCATTGAGATTCCTTGGAAGGTTGCAGGTAACTTCAATAGATAATGATTTAAAAGTATGTGTGGAAGCACTCCTCCATGTGATGCACCCATCTTTATCTTTTAGTATTTTGATTTTTGACCTAGGAAGTCGACAAACGCCTGTCTACCATTAAGATAATTGCGAAGAGTTCGTGACGTGTACCTCATTGCTAAACAAAGACGGGTGAGAGAAACCCACTTGCACAGCGACCAAACGGATTTGGTCTACCAAGGATATACATAGAACACGGTTTTCTATAGAGTCCATCAAAGAAACATCATAGCTGTAGTAACCGGTCACTGGCCGGTTAAAAAACACGCTTAGAGCCTCAAACTTTTCTACATTTTTGTAGAAGCTACATTTGTGAGGAAGAAAAGGGGACTACGGAACTTCTCCTCTGTCACTGCCCTGCATTTGGTAACTTGAGACATGAATGTTAGGTTGTCGGACACTTGAGGACAGTATCTGTGTATCAGTAGGCGATTTGCGGAACATTCAAGATTTTATCAGTGCAACGAAACGGCTTGAGAGAGACGTTGACCGAATATATTAAGGATAATTTGTGCGAAATTTGAAATGGTATCACAACGGGACCTACACTAGGACCCAAGTGAACACGGCTCCTGAGTTAATCGTAGACTCTGTCATATACCCTAGACAGATCTAGGGCTGCAACAATAGTGCGCTGACATGATCTACTTTAATCAAGGCCATTCGCATTTGAATTAGTTATCGTGTTCATATCTGAAGTTGTGTTCTCCCTTGAAACCATTCCCATGGTTGGCATGCAGGAAATGCTCTTTCAGGGAATATAATTTTAGGGATTTTAAAACCTTGGCTTTGAACGGTAAGACTCTTCCTCAGACGCCGGATTGTCAGGTTTCTGCATTGGAATAATCCTTGCCACTTTCTTAACCTCGGGGATATTCAAATTTGTCATTGAGTTTTTCCAAAATTTTGTATGATATTCCAGACATTCTATTGCTAGATGTTTCAACATGAGCATTGACATGTCGCCTGGACTGGTTGGTTGGTTGAATTTGAAGATTTATTTTTACTTCATTTTATTGAGAGATTTGTACTATTTCTCGTTTCAGATTCTTTGTTCTCCTGCAGTTCTGTGTTGCGCATTAAGGCATGCTGCAAGTTGTTAAAAGTTATAACTGCGAGGTTCTAGTTTGTTTCATACCATTTAGACTTTTTATAGTGGACCAGAGGTTATGGGAACCTGTTTCACATTTATCAAGATGTTCTTGATATTTTTCACGACGGTGTTAATGTTCTACCTCTATTGTTACTGTCAATCCGTTCGTCAGAGGGGTCGCTTGCATGAAAATTTAGCACGTTGTTCTGGATAACTTCTATGAATATTCTTTCTTCCTTTCTGGCACACCTGGGCGGCGGCATGTGGCCTAGAAATTATTCTACATAGTGCGTAGTTGATTAACGTTCGATTATCCAGGGAATGACAGACAATTGATTTATCCGAGAACTTGAGCAAAGTGGTATTAGTCTAGTTGGGACTTCCTCTAATTTTTAGAACCTATAAGCTCACATTGCGATCCTTCGGGATGATGTAGTTACTAGAGATGGGCACTCCGCACGTGATTGGCGTGAATCACGCGTGATTCACGCGTGAATGTGAGTAAGTTGGAAATTTGCTCACGTGAGCGTGCATGAACGTGAGCATCAAAAATATCTTCGTGCGTGAGTGCATACTTTGCGTGAATCACGCTACTCACGCTAATCACGCAAAGCAAAAAAAAATGCGCTTTACACAGAACTGGTTATTTGCATTTGTCATTACATTGATAAAGATTTTAATTTTTGTGTGAATGTTTTAGGAAATCGTGACTTTATTCTTTGTAATATTATAATATAAAATAATATGTGTATATAATATAAAATAAAATATAATAATATAAAATAATATTTATAATATATAATACAATATAATAATATATTATAATAATATTACAATATATAATGTCTAATAATATTTGTATAATAAAAATAATATATATTATAACACTATGTGACAGTCATTTGGAACTTGAGGAGTGACCTAGTGCATGTTGTTGGTCTGGTCGAGTACAACATGACCCTATATACCAAAGTTTAATAACACCCCCAATATCTTGACTTACTCTATTATTAATTTTTTCCATGAAAGCTGCAGCGACATGGCCGGTAAATATAGTGAAAGGTCCCACAAAGGTTTTCTAACTTTAGAAAAGCGTTACGAAGTAACGCTGCTTGTATATTTTAGAAGACTGCAAGGATATTCAGCATAAAATAAAGAAATAACATTATTAACTAATAGAAAATACATATTTGTTCTTCTTATTTTACATGTTTTAAGCTCTTCAAGTATCGGTTATTGTATTTAAAAAAGATTCTGTTGGATCTAATACTGTTTTCATAACATATATGCAAAATGTATTTTAATGCAACACAAGGAAAGGAGAAAAAAATTCAAATTACTAAAAAACTGTGCCTGATGAAAAAAATCTGATAACATATTTGAAATCATGATATTTATAACTATCGGAATCACAATTCAGATACCCAAAAAAATGGAAAATATTTTTTTATATCTATTAAATAGCTTTAATAGATTTTAACTTTTTAAAATCCTTTCAAAGATTGCTCAAAGTCCAACAATAAGCAAATACGTTTTATGGTACGAAAAACTTTGTAAAATTTGCTCAGAAGAAATGTGTGAACCAAAAGTCATAACTAAATTTAAAACATCTATCCCATGCAGTTCGGCTGCAAGTGAATAGGGTGTTTTCTACGTCAGAAAGAATATTAGAAGAAAAAAAGTTGATTAAGTGAAGAAAATGTTGCTAAAAATTTTATTTTTACACAAAAATTCTTAAAATAATTTTTATTGTAAAATAAATGAAATAAAATTATTATATTTTATTTTGATGTCATGAGTTCTTTAATTTATTTATTTCCATATTAATCTATATATATAAAGGCTTGGATGACTGACTGATCATTCCCCAGCCCAAACGGCTACAGCTAAAACCGTAAAATTTGGAATGTATGTTCCATTTATGAGACGGGATTTTTGGAAATTCGGACTGCAAGAGGGTAAAATAGGCGTGGCACCGCCCTATGCAACTCGAATTTAGAAATGGCTGTATCTTTTAAACCTTTATAGGTACAAAGTCGAGATTTGGTACATCTATTGGACGTATAAGAAAAAATACTTTATTTCCGGAAAGAGGGCGTTACCATGCCTCTTTTTAAAAAAATATTTATATTGGCCAAATAAATGGATCGATTGAAATAATATTTTCTTTGTGTAATACTGACCATAGGACCTCTATCATAGGCTACATGAAAACATAATTAGACAAAGAGCCGTGGTACCGCCTACACAAACCGAATGTTCAATCGGTCATATCTCAAGAGCCATTAGAGGTATGAAGGTGAGATTTCCTACAAATTTTACTGATACAAAGAGGATAACGTTACGCTGGAAAATGGGCGATGCCACGCCCCTTTAGAAAAAATCGTTATCTGAGCGAAACAAATGGACCGATTGCAATGAAATTTTCACTGTGTATAAACTTCATAGTTTACACTTATTAAATACGTTTTATTTGAATTGTCAACTATATAAAAAAAAACCTATAGTGAATGAATTAAATAGTACTAGTATAAGTTTAAAATAGTACATTACAAATTTATTGTTATCGATAAATATTATTGTGAATTGTTACTAAATGGATAAAAGATATTATAAAAAAAATGTAAATGTCGAGCGAAGATGCTTCCGTCCAATCGTCCACTTCGTCAGCACAACCCGCACGGTGAGCACATCTTCTAACTCTAATAAACCACTAAATTAAACTAATTAATTTTGGGTTTTATTTCTCTTCCCTACATTTCAACATTTTAAAACTTTCTCAATAATTGAGAAACTATACAATCGTTGATAGCGCCAATTCTTAACCCCAGAACTTACTGCCCGGCACGCAAGAATTGGCCCTAAATTTATTATAACAACAATTCTCCAACATCAACATACAGTCCACCAGATCCCACTGATACCAGTTGCATTGCTCAGCAACAACACTAGATATTTAACCTGGATTAATCTCTCATTAAATCACTTCACACTGTGTAACACTATCCCTAGGACCTCTATCATAGGCTTCATGAAGACATAATTAGACAAAGGGGCGTGGCACCGCCCACACAAACATTTTTTTAATAATTTAAATCGAACATATTTCACGAGCCATTGAGAGAATGAAGATGAGATTTGCTACATATGTAAATGGTACATGGGAAATGGGGGGTGCCACGCCCCATATGAAAAAATTGTTATGTCGGTCATATTAATAAAACGAATGTAATAACATTTTCATAATATATATATAAAAAGTTGCTTGACTAACTGATTTGGTGAAATGGCCGTAGATAGGATGATGAAATTTGAAGTGATTGCTCCCCTTTTCGTGTAAACGTCAGCTTAGAATGAATTTTTGGAAATCGAAAAGAAAATCGAAATGGATAACATTATGATAATTGATATGGGCTTGCTCCCTAGAATGAAGCAAGGACGGTTTTCGAAAAATTTTACTTATTTCTACATATTTTTTAAAAAATTGAGGAAGAAATTATTTTTTTTTACTTTTTGCAATATTACTTTGAAGGAGTCCAAATTTTTCACTAACAATTTTCGCCAAATTTTAGCCACGGTAACGTTGACCAACTTTCGGGAACATATTATTACAATCCGATCCTTACCCTTAATTGCTCATAAAGACTACTATGAGACCGGTTTTTCGTACCTTTCCAGTAATGTGGTTGAATATCAACAGATTTCAAATTTCTCAGTGGATTTGGAAAAAAGAGATTGTTGTCTTTCCATCGATATATATATTTATACTGGTGTCTCGTCATATCGTTCTGTTTTGCCTCGAAATTGCAATTTTTTTCCACTATTTTTTTAGTTTGAAGAAGTTTGTAGCAACTATTTTCTAAGGACACCCTAATTTTCACTATTTTATTCAGAAAATACATGCTTTCGTGAGTGAAACGCATACCTGTTTGTCAAAATCGTTTACCAAATAGTTGTTATTCATCGAGAATCTTTTGGGGTCCATAAAAAGAATTGGTCAACAATCTCACCAAACTGAGTATATGGTTTTATTTCCCTTCTATAGTCTAATCGAACCTATACTGTCAAGTTCTTGTATTTATTTTGCAAAAAGTCTTCATTTGTTGCATAGTGTAATTATAGAAACATAACAATAACATTTTTTTACATTTTATTTGGCGTGATTGTCGTGTTTCACGCTCACGTGAGCGTGCGTGAACGTGAGTAGCGAGAAAATTTTTGAGCGTGAGTGTGCGTGATTGACAATTTCAATCACGTGAGCGTGCATGAACGTGAGTCAAATTTACTCACGTGCCCATCTCTAGTAGTTACCTAAAGAGAGTCTGCATTAATCTGGTTGTTGTGGTTGTAACAGCTGGGGGAAGTAGCTGGGGTGATAATTCTTTATACCAATTTTTTATTTATTGGGACTCGTTCGGGCATGTAGTAATCCGATAATCACACGATCATTGTTGGCAACTCTGTTTCGTTCCTTTTAGAGTTTCTCTTTTTCCCGGACTTTTCATTTCCCGGGAAACCGGGAAAAATTTTTGCCTTTCCCGGGATCCCGGGAATTCCCGGGAATTTTCGCGCAGTAGAAAAACAAGACAAACTATGTTAATTTTTTTCAATTTTGCAGTATGAGAAAACATAACAAACGAAAAACATTCACTTTAATGTGTATGTATATAAAAATATGAGTTAAACAATAAAAGTTAATTTGTCATTTTGAAAATATGTTTTGAAAACAGAAAGATCGTTAATAGTTTCATCAGGCAGTCTGTTTCTAATTCTATTTACAAATTGCCCTGTTGTTGAAAACATTCTCTCGCTTTCAACTGATGTTGGCCTTATTGTCCGAAGATCATTCGATAAAATGGTGACATTTCCGTTGCTTTTCCACTTGCTTCGTAAAATTGAAAATCCTTTTTTATCGAGCAATTAAGTAGTCTATTACGTGATGTAACATTGCATTTGTTATGGCATCGGTTAAAATATCCTCAAATGGTCTTTCGGTACTAATGTCACAAATAGGACAATAGGACGATAACGTCTTCTTCAAAAAGACGAGTATAAATTTGTTCAAGGTACGCGATCATACTTTGTTTTGAAGCAGTTTGAAATAAGTTATTAGCATTCTTATCAAATACTGTTGGATCTTTAAGATACTTCACTAAAGTATAAAGTCGCTTGCCCCTTCTTTCTTCAATTCGCTTCTTTAAAGCTTCTAAAATTTGATCTGCTAAAGGTGTTTCAATTTCCCGGGAATCCCGGACGAATTTCCCGGGAAACCGGGAATTAAAAATGACCGGGAATCCCGGGAATTCCCGCCCGGGAAATCCCGGGAGAGAAACTCTAGTTCCTTTGTAGATAACAAGGTTTGTGTCAGGGATTGCTAGTTGTTGTTGTTTTAAAGTTTTTAGCCATCATTTTCCACCAAGAGATGGCGCTAGCTGGTTTTATTGATTTATTTTTTAAGATACATATTGATAAATCATTTTCTTTTGTCCTTGCACAATCTGGATTTTTTTTTTTGTAGTGGAAGCATATCTAGGATGTGTTTTGTTGGCTGGAGAACTCAAAAGTATTTGAAAAGTAATTTTTCATCGATGTTGATGCCAGTGCCCCCCGGCCGGGTATCGAACCCGGCACCTTCGGATTGCAAATCTAGGTCTGATGTATTGGGGTAAATTGCATCGTTGTTAAGGGATTGAGCAAGGGCATTAAGCCAACTGTGGTGTTGCCGGGGTTACTTGTTGGGGCGATTGAACCGTTGGTTGTGCTGAGGCATGTGTAGGTGTTTATAATACCCAGTAGGAAGTGTCTGCAAGACATCCTCAAGGATAGGTGCATGACCATAGTAAATCGTTGATGACATTTAGGGGACCGTCCATACAAATCGTCGACGAAATTTTCATACAAGTGTCCGCTTTGTCATGCACGACCTGATGAGCGACAATGTCGGCCAAATTTTCGTTGACGCCTATACAAAAGAAATGTCGCCCACACAATCATGCACGACTTGATGGGTGACAATGTCGTTTGAATTGTCGTTGATGACTATATAAGCGACACGTCGCCTAAACAATCATGCACGCCCTGATGGATGAAAATGTCGGTCAAATTGTCATTGATTCCTATGCATGTCTTGAATTGTCATTCAAGCCATATAAGTAAAAAATTGATTTTTAGCTGTCTTTTTTAGATTTTTATTGGTGTGAATAATTGTAAATACTTTTTGGAAACTACTGACCAAGAGAGAAGTAAAGGATATAAACTTTTATACGGCATTCACCTTCATTCGAGATTTCAAACTATAAAATTGCTGATGTTTACTCGACCTAAAATTTTTTACGTCAGATTCCATTTATTTTTCCTTTGATTTTGTTGAATGTGTTTGATGCACGACAACATTAGTATTTTGTCGGTCAGCTTGTCGTCATCCGAGTGTTTTGACGACAAGAACATCAATATTTCACATTTTTCTTTCTTAGATTTTGTTGATTGTGTTTGATGCACTGTCGTGCATTAGTATTTTGTCGGTCAGCTTGTCGTCAACCGAGTATTTTGACGACAAGTACATACATTTTTAAATTTTGTCTTGAGGATAGCGTTGGCGACAAAGTCGTGTATGATGAAACTTCCTACTGGGTAATTAAATTGTGAACTGTATGGGCGGCTGGTGCTGGAATACAAGCACAACAAACGCTGTGAATGTCAGGTTTCAGTCTCCGTGTAAATTCATGCATTGTCTTATGTGGCACTTGTTTGACTGCCACTCCATTGCACAGATTGAAAAATATGAAAAAAAATTACCAGATTAATAATGCTTTTGCTAAATTAACCATCTTTTTGCAAATTAATCGGGTCGTTGCGGAACATAGATCATAGCGTCGCGGGAACGAAAAAAAAATTGTCAAATACATAATTGCTTTAAGATAATCACCCAAAGCACAAATTCCGCTACGGTTGATTACATTTCCCAGTAGGAAGTGTCTGCAAGACATCCTCAAGTATATGTGCATGACCATATTAAATCGTTGATGACATTTAGGGGACCGTCCATACAAATCGTCGACGAAATTTTCATACAAGTGTCCGCTTTGTCATGCACGACCTGATGAGCGACAATGTCGGTCAAATTTTCGTTGATGCCTATACAAGCGACCTGTTGCCCACACAATCATGCACGACATGATGGGTGACAATGTCGGTTAAATTGTCATTGATGACTTTATAAGCGACACGTGGCCTACATAATCATGCATGACCTGATGTGTGAAAATTTATTTTGTCTTGAATTGTCATTCAAGCCATATTAGTATGACTTTGTATATACATTTGTGGTTTTTTAAGAGATGGATTTTGAGCTTTTTATTAGTATGACGAATTGTTAATACTTTTGGAAAACTACTAACCAAGAGAGAAGTCATTCAAGATTTCAAACTATATAATTGCTGATGTTTACTTGTCCGTTTAATAAACTAAAAAAATTTTACGTCAGATTCCATTTTGTTGTTCCCATTATCATAGCAACACATTTTGTTGAATGTGTTTGATGCACGAGAACATTATTATTTTGTCGGTCAGCTTGTCGTCAACCAAGTGTTTTGACGACAAGTACATACATTTTTTATAATTTGCCTTGAGGACAGCGTTGACGAAAAATCTTGTATGACGGAACTTCCCAGTAGGAAGTGTCTGCAAGACATCCTCAAGGATAGGTGCATGACCATAGTAAATCGTTGATGACACTTAGGGGACCGTCCATACAAACCGTCGACGAAATTTTCATACAAGTGTCCGCTTTGTCATGCACGACCTGATGAGCGACAATGTCGGTCAAACTTTCGTTGACGCCTATACAAAAGACCTGTCGCCCACACAATCATGCACGACCTGATGGGTGACAATGTCGGTTGAATTATCGTCGACCTGGTGGGTGAAAATGTCGGACAAATTGTCATTGATTTCTATGTAAGTCTTGAATTGTCATTCAAGCCATATTAGAAAACATGGATTTTTAGCTCTTTTTTAGCTTTTTATTAGTATGACTAATTGTTAATACTTTTAGGAAGCTACTAACCAAGAGTGAAGTGAAGGATATAAACTTTTATACGGCATTCATCATCATTCGAGATTTCAAACTATAAAATTGCTATTGTTTACTCGACCTATTAATAAACTGAAAATTTTTTACGTCAGATTCCATTTATTTTTCCTTTGATTTTGTTTGACGACAAGTACATTAATATTTCACATTTTTCTTCCTTAGATTTTGTTGATTGTGTTTGATGCACGACAACATTAGTATTTTGTCGGTCAGCTTGTCGTCAACCGAGTGTTTTGACGACAAGTACATACATTTTTCAAATTTTGTCTTGAGTATAGCGTTGACGACAAAGTCGTGTAAGATGAAACTTCCTACTGGGTTCCTTCTGGGTTGTATTCTGAAATGTTATTCAGGTTAATCAAAAATATTCGGTTTACATTTTAATAGTTTATTTTATTTGTCCATAGTTTTGTTGGTTACTTCTGATTTTTTTGCTCCGTGATAACAAAAACTTTTCTTACTACTATACGATTTTATATTTAATACTTAAACTTAAAAATATATTATTATGTTATAAAATAAGTGTATACATGCGTTACACACTGTCGACAATCAAAATCTAACAATGTGGACGTGGATGTGGGTTGGTGTATATGTGATTAATGCTAATTTCATAATATTATTTTACATTCGTTCTAAACTACAATTAGAATAATTAATATTGTTAATAGTTAGTCTTGTTTTTAAATGAAAAGTATCATAACAACGTTAAATAAAAGATGTAGAAAATTATCAACATTTAGTTTTTGTGGCTTGTGTAGAATCTGAAGCTAGGAAGGAGTGCATAATTCTGCACTATAAACAAGAAAAATAAGCCAGAATATGTAAACAATAATATTGTGGTAGATATTTGTCAAAACATTTTTTGTATACATAGGAAAAACAAAAATAAATCTCATATTTATAAAAAAAAAAGAAAACATAATTAAACAATTAATTCAATTTAGTCATTTGCAAATTGTAATCGGCTAATTTGTATTGTCTATTACTGTTATTATTATCAATTCGACATAAAATAATGTAAAATATTCACACATAATCGTTGCACCAAAGGCCATATATATTGGAGAATAAACTGGAAAACCGGTCGCAGAGACGGAAACAGCGAACACAACTGCTGCTGTACTGCCTCTAGCAGTACAGGAAGCAAAGGTCAGTTGTTCGTATCCGAATTTAATTGTAGGCAGAATGTGGTAGGTTGTGATCTAAAGGCACGACTGCAACTACTGCTATCATCGTCGTCACCACTGTCGCTGTCACTATTCTGATGATGCGGCTGCTGGCCAGCTTCGTCATATGACCATTTCATGTCCTCTCCAAATTTATGACGATGCGCTAGATTTTTGTAAACATGTAATTGTCTATTGTCTATATACGATTCGCAGGGATAACACCAAACAGATAAATCACTAAAACTCAATGCCAATGGATGAGTAGTTTCTAGATTATGAAACAACATGTGTTCCATCACATAACGACCACACAACACCTTGTGACAGCTAAGACACAACCAGTTTTCAGCCGTCGAGGAACATTCATTGCATGGTAAGCTGGTATTTATTGCTAATTTGAAAAAGGAAAGAAGTTTATATAAGATAAATTGTATAAAATTAATGGAAAATTTATATATATGTAAAATAAACATTAAAAAAAAACATATTAATTGTATTAACATTTTCATGTAATTTTGTTTTCAAGTTACCGAGATTCAATAACGTGAAAATCTGAAACACATTTAAAGTTAGACAACAAGCTTATTTTACTTAAACCATAAATTACAAACAGAGCACCAAATACATAAATGAACCATATTGAGAGAGTGTTCTGATATTCATTTTATTAAACAAAATGCACAAAGGAGATAAAGTGCAAACATTAGTATACGATAGCAAAATCTTTAATTTTTCTTAAAAATGTGTTTTTATTCACCGTGATATCAGAACAGTCCTCTTAATGACAACAAAAAGCAAAAAATAACCAAAAAGAATGAAGATGATTAAATTGTACAAAAATGACATGTTTCACAAACAAAGCATGAAATTAAATGAGCTAATGACAAGTCCCCCACCAATGATTTTGTTGAATTTAGAGTAATTTCCCATAGCATCATCGATTAATAAAAATAAGAAAACAAAAATGAATTTCCTAGATATGTAAGAGTAACGCATTCAGTCAGGTAAAACACTTCTATATGTATATAGACTCACTGAATGGGCATTGGAACTTTTTGAGTGAGTTGTAGTATAAATAAAAAAATATGGTCGAAAGGGGTTCAGCAATATCCTTTTACTCGTTAGAATCTGTTTTACTACCTTAGGTACGAAATTTTAAAGAGATACCATTAGATTCTATCGGTCATAAGAGCCCCAAAAAACGGATACAATACGATGGATAACCGAGCAAAATATAAATGTTTTATTTATTTCCTCTAACTCATTTTTCTCTAATAACATTTATCAATAAGCTAATTGGAAATTTTCTAATTTAAATTTATTACTGTGTCTTACTGTAGCCGAAGTTGTGCAAAGTTGATCGATTTATTTTATCATCAATACTAATAAGCTTTTAAATGGATTAAAAATTTGCAGTGAAATTACAAGAGGAAAAGATACCCTACGGAAAATCGCAAAAAAATATCTCATTAAACCTTTGAGGGCCAGGGTTGATGGGACATATTTATAGTTGTCCCGCTCTAGCCCGTAGAAGGCTTAGACACTTAGGGCAAGGTTATATAGAGGACCTAGAGCCTTCTACTCAGTCGGAGTAAGAAACTTAATAGATTTCATGCTTTGCCTTCCACGGTTAACTGGGTCAAGATGGTGACGTTCTAAAGCCAATCGAATGAGAAATAAGGCCATATGTCTTTATTACCACAGGAGGTGTGAAATAAAGCCATTATGGCATTATTTCACCTTTGAAAATTTTTTGAATAAAATCTATCTAGTATGTTTGTTTTGCGCGCCCTAGTCTAGCTGCATTACCAGCTACGCTACTCTACAAAACACATTGCAGCGAGAGACGTATGCGATGGGGGCAAGCACCCGAATTTTTCAATGGTATGGTATTATTTCTACTTTGATCGGAAAATTAATATGGTGTTATTGCACAACCATGCTTACATTAAAGCCATATGGCCTTATTGCTCAAGCGAATAGGAAATAAGGAAATATGGCTTTATTGCACGGCGCCGGATTGACTTAGGTGGCCTTTGAAAGCTCAGTGGAAGCGACATAGACTAGCAATCCGAAGGTGCCGAGTTCGATTCCCGGCCGAGGCACTGGCCAATCAACATCGATGAAAAATTACTTTTCAAATACTTTCGAGTTCTCCAGTTAACAAAATTTATCCTAGATGCTTCCACTACACAAATCCTGATTGCGCAAGGACCAAGGAAAAAGAAAAACGATTTATCAACACCGCAAATAAATCAACAAACCCAGCTGGCGCCATCTTTGGTGGCATTTGGCGATTAAAACTCACAACAACAAAACCTAATAATCCTTGAATTAGAGTTATCACCCCAGCTATCCACCATGATTTACTTAGGTATATCATGTAATTGTTTTTCGACGATTTTCTCCTCCTTCATTGTATATACCCAGACAGTTCTACTTCTATACCCCTTGTATTATTTTCCTTCCCCTTCTCCTTCTTTATCGAACAATCACAATGGATCAAAAGATCACCGAGTGCAGTGTGAGACGGTTTATTACCAGATCACCAAGTGCCCTTAACCTAATCTTACCTAACCTTAACTAGGGGGAACAGTTTTTATTTTTTCCTCTTTTGACAAATTCGCATTTTTGAAATTGTCTAACATTCGCAAAACTTCAAATCAAAAGTGTCTTTGTAACAACTTGAATATGCAGTCCTCTGACGAAGTATGTATGTTTGGATAGAATACTTTTATTATTAGTTGCATATGAGGAATAACCCCGCCATCTTTTTACATTTTTATCTTCTCTCTATTTTCTCTCTTCTTATTTGCATATAAACAACTTTCCTGCATCTCAAAAACTTTTCTGCAAATGATACAAACACAATGTTTGCTGCTAAGAAACGGAAAAAATCGTTAACTTTATCTACTACGCGGTCTAACATGAAAATGGAACTTAAAAAAAAGCTCACATAATGCAAGAAACAATAAATTTTATACAGAGAAAAAGCCATTAAAACCACATACAAAATATAATACAACAATCGAAACGTAAACAAATACCAAAAGGAAAACTCAATATATGTAAATATATATTAATATTACAATTTTGTCTTGCTTACATTTTGGCGCATCCTCAGGACGCAACTGGGACAAATGTGGACAACTCTTTAATGGTACAACAGCAAACATTTCATTATTCTCAAATGCCTATCGGTGATGTGTGTGTCAGTTTAAACCCCCGGTTAAATAGTTATAACGTGCATTGTTGTTGCAGGGGTGTGTAGAGAAGTGAAGGGGACAGACATGAAAAATTTAAATTCAATGGAGTCGATTAATATTGTTAAAATTCCAGCTCGCATAGACGAAGTTAGACATGTCTCATGTACAACAATTAATTACCTGCATGTGCTCTGTGAGAAATTCTGTTAGGGTTTTTACCTTTACCTTCGGTTTACTGCCGCTTGCCTCCAGGGAGACATTCTGACCGGAATCATCAGAACCCCCAGCTGCGCCTTGAACATCATCCCTTGTAATATCTAAATTTTGTAAAGTAGCAGAAAGAAAATCCTCATTGTTATTTTCGCCCGACACTTGAGGCAGTCTCTTTCCGAAGGCTAAACTTTTCCAGTAGCGTTGTTGAACACTAATGCAGTTCTGCAGAGTTTCCATGCAACTTAAATAGGCCACTGTCGGTGGACGTAGGACACTGCCATTCAATTGTACCGACGGTATGGGATCTCCCAATAGAGATTTTGTACACATAGTCATTGCATACGATATGGAATTGACATTGTAGCCGCCTTCCAGGCAAACAATAATACGACCATTTGCCAAAGCAGACAGCCAGTGGGTGAATAGGCCATAGGCTTCGGGCGTTACTTTGCAACCACCGAGAGGATCTCCAATGGCAGCATCAAAACCAGCAGATATCAACACCAATTGGGGATCAAATTCGTAGGCGATGGGCATAATAACATGTTGGAAAGCCATGATATATTCCAAATCCCCCATGCCTTTCTGCAAATACAAAAAACAAAGACGCATTATAAAATTTGCCAAATTTTATCAGAAAAAAACTTTTGTTGTGGGCTAAAAATTTTAATTCGATTCGATTCTATATATTACGATACATACCTTATTCCAGGGAATATTAACGTTGAATCCAATTCCAGCTCCCTTGCCAACGGCATCATAGTCACCATCCTTGCTTTTTGGAAAGAATGTGGCGTTGTCATAGCGATGAACACTTATGTACAATACATTTGGATTGGATTCAAATATATGCTGCGTTCCATTGCCATGATGCACATCCCAATCGACGATAAGAACACGCTTTAGGCCATGATCGTTAATGGCGTAATGGGCGGCAATTGCCACATTATTGAATATACAAAATCCATGCGGTATATCGGATTCTGCATGATGACCAGGTGGCCTCACGATACAGACACCACTGCGTGCCTCTCCTTTCACGACTCTGTCCACCACTTGCAGCACTGAACCGGCTGCCAGGGTAGCACACTCGAATGTTTTTGGATGGAAATAGACAGAATTGAATTTAGCGCCCATATTTTGCAATTCATCCTTTTCGCCGATGCGTCGTATGGAATTTAGATGTGCTCTTGTGTGGGCTAAACAAATTTCATTTGTTGTAGCCGAGCGGGAAGGTAATTTTTGCATACGATCCAGTAATTTGTACTCTTGGTGCATTTCATAAATTTTACGTATACGTTCCGGTTGCTCAGGGTGTCCATCCTCGTAGGTGTTTGAATGCTGTAGCATTAACTCATCGTATACGTAACAGACTCGAACTTTGGGCGAGAAAAGTTTCGTTTCTGAAATGAGAAGAATATTATTATTTCTATATTGAAGCAAAACAAACATTACATAGACTTTGGAGGTACCAAAAAATGGGACATAGCTATAGTGCTTTTTTTCTCCGAAAATCTTTGCCGGTTAATCCAAAAATGCCATTTTCGAATACACGGTTAAACCGGGTTTTTGATGTGGTTTAGCCGGCTTCTCAAAAAGGCAGTATATCACTATTTTTATAGGTTGAGTTACTTGGAATGTATTTCCACAGAACATTACCAGGGTAGTTTCTATATACTTTGAGTAAACTTCTTTAAGCCATACCAAATTTTGTTTGAAAAATGCTGCTAGCTGACTGTTTATTCTTTAATGGATTTTAATTGCTGTTATATCCAGAACTAGGCATCCAATAGAGTTAAACTTGTGATATTCATATTGAAAACTTAACTAAATGTCCGATCATAAAAATAGCTTTATTTGTGATCACCAGATACAGCTGGGAAACTCAACTTTGAGAAACTATCGATATTTATATGAATTATCTCCTATACTTAGCGTCCAATTGTAACAAGAAGGGTAATATGGATCATAACAACACCTTAATTCTAATCTTAGTTAAGTGTAAAATGTAAGTTTTACCGGAAACATGTTCAAAGTTTGTGATAAATATTGATTCCACTTATAATGCAAAGTTAAAATTTCTGTTAAAACTTCTGTTTGTATGAGTGTTGAAGATCATTTGACATTTTAAACGCCTGAGAACTGTTATTACTGTTATTGCATACCATAAATTCTTTGCTATAAATCATATTATAAAGTAAAATAACAAAATAACAAAATGCTGAGGAAATCCATATTTCACCAGTTTGTCGATATCCATACTTTATCGAACGCCTCCTCAAAGTCTGTGAAGCACAGGGGCTTGCCTATTCTATTCCTATTCTATTCCAGTTCCATTGAAAATTGGAAACTTAAAAGCTGATATTAACCAAATTTTCTCTCACATTCTTACAATAATGTTAATACAAATTTCAATTACGACAATTCGTATTAGATTTTATCGGAGAAAAAATTCTCCCAACTAATCAAATTAAATTAGTTATAAATACCTGCTTTAAGCTTCTCTAAACGCAACGCATTGCGCTCAATGACATCTGTGGGAATGTTGGGCGCTGTTCCTCGTGTTGGAAAACGTTCTGGCGGCGGTGGACCACCAACAAAAATTCGGCTTACTTTGTGTAGATTTAAAAGTGGATTCACATTATTAATATCTTCCATTGTATAGGTGTCTTGGGCCTGCAAGCATTTCCAATAAGGTCGATGGGCATAAATACAATTCAGTATTGATTCTTGTATAGATGGACAGGGTGGTTCCAACTTCTCGACCAGTGTTGGACAAGGTTCTCCCAGTAACGCTCTAAGAGTTAAGGCAGCACCTTCAGCTAAAGAGTCCAGACAATAGCCACCCTCTAAAACAACAGCCAAACGAGAATTGGCCAATTTAATCAGCGGATTTATTAGATGTGTATAAAACGCAGGAGTCACTTCCATTTCACCCTCAGGGCATCCTAAGGCTGCATCATAACCAGCTGAGACAATAATAAGTTCCGGCTGAAATTCACATGCGACGGGTGTTAAGATTTGCTGAAATATGGCCAAATAGTCGCCATTGCCCATGCCTGTCTTGTTTAATGGCAAATTGAAATTATAACCCAATCCGGGACCATAACCAATGGCGTCAAAATCCGATTCTTTGAGGTTGGGCCAAAAAGTGCCATGTTCAAAACGATGAATAGAGAAATATACAACCCTGTAAGCAAATTATTGTTTAAAATCTTACATTGCCGAAGAATAACAAATTACTCACCTGGGATCGTGATAGAAAAATCTTTGCGTACCCTGACCATGATGCACGTCCCAATCGATAATCATGATTTTATTCACCTTTAGTATATCCAATGCATATTGTGTAGCTATCGCCACATTGTTGAAAAAGCAATAACTATTAAGGTAAAACAATAACGGAAATGAAATGCAATTAACTTATTTGTTTGCCCTTTGAATGTATTTAAGAAAGCTTACCCATTAAATTCCGCTTTCATGGCATGATGTCCAGGTGGTCGTATAATTGCCATGCCGTTCTGCACTGTGCCAGTGACTATGTTTTCGACTAAATCTATAGTAGACCCCGCCGATAAAAGGGATAAGTCGAATGTTGTCTAAATATGTTATATATAAAAAAGAAACACAGTATTATTTTGATTATATTTATGCAGGATTATGAAAATAAATTCATTAATCACAAAATGGTTTTTGTTCAATAACACTAACACTGGTTAAAAAACTGTTATTACTGCCGCGACAATCGCTAGTCGTATTTTTGATTTTTTTTATTAGCAATAAGGATATGGAAGGAGCGTTTGAGAGCGATCAATCAATATTCAGGCAGCGTAAACGGGCTTTAATGCTTAGACTACACAAAAACTATGCCACATTTTGTGTTTATGATTTTCTGCATGCCTGAATGTTTACTTACGGGATGTATATATACCGAGTCGAATTTGGAACTGAAATCTTCCATTTGTTCATCATCCTGAACTCCTGATGTCTTTTCCAATAACTTGTAATGTTCATCGCTGTGCAAGAGCATAATTTCATCTTTGGTAGCACGTCTGGATGGTAAAATTTTGCAACGATCGACTAAATTTAGCTCACGGCAGCTGAAAGCAATCATGTAGTAATAAAATACATAAAAGAGCAGTTAAAGTCAAGAAATCTTAATAAAATTTTAAACAATTCAATTCTGGAATATAGGACGTATCTTATTATAAACCCCATCTCAAATTTGTTCTACCTGTGGCTTATAGGTGTATTTTTTTTTTTAAACTAATGTTAAGTTTTGCAGAAAAAAACGTTCGGTCCAATAGTCGAGTCCACCTTAGATTACGGCATAATTGTTAGGTTTTATTAAAGACCGGTGCAGCTAAAAAGTAAATAAAATGTTTCGCAAAGGTCTTAGATGTACATTACTATAAATAGCACAAACCACCCCGTAGTTAATTGTAAACTAGTTAAAAAAAAATTTAATAATTTCTTATTATTACTTTTCCCGTATAACTCATTTAATTAGGGGGCACATATTATCTGTAGGATTAAACGAGCATTTTATCAACTTTGTTGAGATGTTAATAATTTAAGTAAAATAAGAACACATTAGCAGTATACAATAAAATAATGATAAGAATGATAATACACAAGGTTTATTTAAGAAAAAATATTTATATCTTTTATTTGTTTATCATCCTGATAAGTAGCTCTGCTTCGCAGGGTTACATGTTATTTTCGAGATCCTTAAAGAATCTAAATAATATATAACCATCTCAAATTTGTTGTGTTAATACCTACGACGATTGGAATTATTGCCTTGAATCACTAGGTCAAAAAGTGATAACCAAAAGAGATAACATTAACTGGCCACCTCTGGCCATGTCAAAATAAAATCCCTTTTGTAGTGTCATAAATAACAAATAGTTTTTTGTATCCCGTTTAATTAGTTGTTTATCATCATTTGAAATGTAAAAAGACTTTTATCCAACCCATACTAGTTTCAATAATGCGTTCTTATTCATAAACATTTGAAACCACTGTCCACTGTACGTTCCCCAAAGACTCGTAAAAAAAGTAGTTTAATTAAACAAAGAAATGATTAACAAGCCTTCGTAATTTGCATAACGCCACTACACGGAATGATTAACCAACTAAAAACATGAAAACAGTTATCGACTCAAAGATAGAAGATGAGGAGGTAGTTAATATACACTAACTCTCGTATAATAAGACACTGTACATTTATCACACAATTTACTGACATACCGATCTAGGACTCTTATAAACCGTTCTGGACATTCTGGGTGTTTATCATCCCACAGACAGCGATGTTGGGACATTGATTCATCATACACCAAACCCGTAGGCCCTTGTGTCATATTTTTTGCATTAACAGCCTGAAAGTAAGCAAAGAATTGATGTTAAATTAAAATTAAATACATTATTTTATGGACTTTTGTTGCAGTGGTACTTACATTTTGAAATATATCCTTTACGGTGACTTCTATCTGTGCTGGTGGCTGTTGCATTTTCAATAACTTTGCTTTCCGTTTTGCCTCCAGAAGTGCTGCATTCGGCTTGCGATTATCTACTGCTGATTTGACCATTGCTCGCGTTTGTATTTTAGCTTTCTGTGCTCCCCGCCGTGTAACAATTGGCGAACTCTGATAAGAAACAAAGTGATAAATTCATTTAAAAAACAAACAAAAGCTTATCATTCAAATGCAAAAAAGTCTTATATTCTGATGTGCTCTCTGTCTTTCTGTTGTATTAAATCACTTAAATACGAAAAGATCGTTATACCCCGATTTGACTTTACTCTTTCGGGATAAAAAGCGAACAAGAATAATGCAATTTTCTTTTTATTTCCAATTATTTTTGCTGCATCAATTAGACCCAAGTGGCTATCACGAACACACAACTCAAATTAAATGCCGTCTGCAAACTGATTCATCCAACAACCAACAAAGTCATTGCGATCCAGTTTGACTTTGGCTCCCACATAAACATGAGTGAGGCAGCTACAGCTCGTGTGCGGGTTAAAGAGGAGAGTGGTAGAGCTCTGTTGTTATAATGCTAAATATGCATATAAGCCGCGTTAGCTTAGGTGTTCCGTCTATTCATATTGTCGTAATTGTTGTTTTTTTGTTGTTGTTTTATTCCGCTCCGTAGTAGGAGAGTATGAATTTCAAGCGTCAGTAAGATTTATATTGCTTTATGAAATGTTTTGAACATTTCGCTTTGCTTCTACGAATAGGTGTTCTTCTTGACGTCACTGATTCGATGTTGTATAAACAAGAGCAAGTGGAGGTTTGAATAAATGAATAAAATGGAGCTTGCTAACACTTTTTAGATTTTGTATCCAGCAGGTCTTTTTTATATACATATGTAGTAACATTTACAGTTAAACATTGTGCTCGCTTAAGCGGTATTCTGTAGCATGCTTAGCTTTAGCTTAGTTAAATTGTAAAACTTAAGTAAGGCGTAAAATATTAAATTATTTTTATGTTGTGATATACATATCTATGTTTTTCGACAGCGTTCATTTTAAGTTTATTAGTATAATTGGTAAACGGCAGTTGTTACCTAGTAGGGCAAAATACTAGTTCGGAAGTAATAAAATACTAGTTCTCCATAGGACAGTGCACTAGTTCACATTCCATATAAGCAACTGTCTCATTTAACACGTAGTTGTCCCATGCTTAGGGGTAATTGTCCTTTTGTACTAGAATAGAACCAGTTCAGAAATTCTTGTCGGACGGTAGTTGAGTGTTTCTTTTGAACTAGTTTAAAACCACTTCAAAAGATATTGATGAGAACTAGTACAAAAATAACCCATTAGAACTAGTTCTACACTAGAAAATTTGAGATAGCATTCTACTAGTATTTTAAATACGATATTATAATTACACAATAGGGAATCGTCAAATTAGTTCGAAAACGTACTAGTTTAAAAGTATGGAATTGTGAGCTACTTCCAAAATGAACTAGTTCTAAACTATCGAATTTTGAATAATTTAAACGTTATTAGTTGATGAATAAAAAAAATAGGCTTTGTAGTAATTTGAAAACTTCTGAATCAGAAGTTATATGTTAAATTACACTACAAGCAAAAGACAAATCCTGTTAAATGAATTTTTAACGAAAAATTATTGAAAAATTTCAATTTTGTATTTAGTTAGAATATCGCATTTGCAATACTTTTTCAAATTTTCTAGAATAGAACTAGTCCTAATGCGTTAATTTTGTAGCAGTTATCAGTCTCTTTTGAACTAGTTCTAAACTACACATTAAATGAGACAGTTGCTTGTACGGAATGTAAACTAGTTCACTGTCCTATGGAAAACTAGTACTTTACTAGTTCCGAACTAGTATTTTTCCCTATTGGGTACCCAGTAGGGAATCATCAAACTAGTTAAAAAACGTACTAGTTCAAAAGTATGGAATTGTGAACTAATCCCAAAATGAACTAGTTTGAAACTATCGAATTTTGAACCAGTTTAATGTTATTAGCTGATGAATAAGATAAAGGGAATTTTGAAATAATTTCAGAAGTTATACATATTTTAAATTACACTATAAGCAAAAGACAAATGTTGCGTTTCGCAAATGTGAAAATAGGACTTCAAGAAAACGTTTAGTTCTTCTTGGAAGAATTATAAGTAACAATATTTTTCTGACATTTTTCAAAACTCCTTTAGAAGCTAGTCCTGACGTATGTTTGAGTTTAGGTTAGTTAGTTATGATTGTTGTATAGAAGTAAAACAAATTTAAGATCCGATATAATATTTTTCGAAAATTCTTCAGAGTAGCACTTTCTGGAATAAGTTTGGTGTATGAGTAGGTGTGAAAAGTGTGAAGCTTTAAAATTGTTTTGATAAATTTGGATAATAGTTTCCTAAAGTCTTCGAAAATTCTTCTGAGGTATGAGAATGATATAAAAGTCTTGAAACGAATGTGGTCTTTAGATTCTTGGGGTTCAACTCGTTTCCTTTAATGCGTTAAACTTGTTCTCGTATCTTATGATATATACTATTATTCCTATAAGTGAGGTTATAATAAAAAGAATGGAAACAAATTTAAAAATGAAAGGCACGGCAAGAACTAAAGTATCCGATTAAAGCGTCCACACGCTGAGATAGCACAAATATTTAAATGACTATAGGGAAATATTTAATTTGTCATTTAACATCCACACAATAAAAGGGTGCGAAAAACACTTCGAGCTAAGAAGATTGAACCGTTTAACAGTGGCCAATTAGACTTTTTTAACGGATTTTAAATGTGAAAAAAACGTAAAATTTTTTTTAACAATCAATAACAAATGCTCTCATTAGCTTTTTATAGTTTTTTTAGGCTCAGCTTAGTGTTTATGAGCACCACTGAACTTTCAAAGTCAACATATGGGCAATTCCATAGTCACATATGTGACAGGTCGTACGTTTCAATTGACTTTTTTATTACTTCTTTATCTTTTTGTGTAAAGCTTAAGAAGCTCTATATTTAGTAAGAGAGACGAAATCTTCTGAACTGATGGTCCTAAAATATTGGCAAAGAAAGAGGGTGACGTTACGTTACAAAAATATAGTCATTTTCTCTTTTACAAAAACGCAAACTAGTGCAAATTGACTCGGACTTTTTTGGTAAAACCTTTATTAATATGACGTGATGTAATATAAATTTCCTCTTTGATAATTTATAACAAAACTATTTAAAAAAAATTCAATTGCGAAATTAGGGAATATTATAAAGTTTATATAGAAAACAATGCAAACAATAGAAAAAAATATTTGTGTTAATGCTGTAAATACATCTTGTCATACGTAACTTTTATGTGTTTGAATAAAACTGTATACTTTAAAAGCAAAATATTTTTGGTTTTTAAGGGCTTTAGTCCTGCACATAGCGAATTCCTGGAAACGAATCCACTACTGGGTAGTGGAGACTGTACACTAAGGTGGGTCGCACATCATACAAATAAAAAAAATTTTGCAGGTCACCCCCTAGTATGAAAGATAATTTAAAAACGAATTCAAAAAAAATGAAAGATAATTTAAAAACGAATTCAAAAAAAAATTTATTTTTTTTTGCCACGCCCCTTGACCCCGCGCATTGGGGTTTTTGTTTCCTGTGTCTCCATTTATAGTCCGATCGTAATTTGTGACATATCAATGTTTTTATGTTATCAACATAAAGGCGGGGGAACATTCTCCAGAGAGTTATAATCAGGCAGTGTAAGTAGGGTGGGTCGATAAAAAAAAGTTGTGCCGGTCACCCTCTAGAATGAAAGATAATTTAAAAACGAATTCAAAAAAAAATTTTATTTTTTTTTGCCACTCCCCTTGACCCCGCGCATTGGGTTTTTGTTTCCTGTGTCTCCATTTATAGTCCGATCGTGTGACATATCAATGTTCTTGGACTGACAACAGCTACATTTTCTTCTCTGATCACTTTTGACTCCGACGTCAAGTTCTAGCAGTTTCTACCGGAATCTCGATTTTTACCCCCTAAGTCAATTTTTTTTGCAACGATAAAAGAGTTTTTTTATATTCCATGATATTTTCTCTTTTACCGTATATATTTTTATTCATAAACAAAAAAGTTACAGAGTTTTAAAAAACAAAATATGACCACGCCAACATTTGTAAACAATGAGCTTTGGCCTTAAGCGACGTCAAATTGATTTTTTTAAACCTCTGTATTTTTTTTGTTTATGAATAAAAATATATACTGTAAAAGAGAAAAAAATTTGACTTATGTGGGTAAAAACCAAGATTCCGGCAGAAACTTCTAGAATTTGACGTCGGAGTCAAAAGTGATCAGAGAAGAAAATGTAGCTGTTGTCAGTCCAAGAACATTGATATGTCACACGATCGGACTATAAATGGAGACACAGGAAACAAAAAACCCAATGCGCGGGGTCAAGGGGAGTGACAAAAAAAATAAAATTTTTTTTTGAATTCGTTTTTAAATTATCTTTCATTCTAGAGGGTGACCGGCACAACTTTTTTTTATCGACCCACCCTACTTACACTGCCTGATTATAACTCTCTGGAGAATGTTCCCCGCCTTTATGTTAACGTTTTGGTTTAGTGGATGATTGGATTTGGAAAACAGCTAGCAAACGTTGAATGTGTATTGTGCACCAAATATAACAGGTCCCGATCAGAGGATATGGTTGGATATTCTCCGATTTTCAGGGACGATATTGGACTGGCCCCTTTAATGTCTGGCATATGACTTGCAAATTGGATAGATTTCTACCGATCTACCATTTTACACCTAGCTGACCTATTTGATGAAATCACTGCGATTGCCCACATGCAGAGTCAAATTATTCTCAATTTCTACACAGTAACCTGTGCCTTGAAATTACTACCATCTGAAGAAAAGTATGTATTGACGCCAGGCTAGTTGGTTTCTTAGGCCTTTTCACGCCTTTGATAGACTCGTCACCAGAGCGAGCCTTCTTAGTTTTTTGTCAGTACTTGACAATCTATGGTGATCGCCCGTACTTCGATGTTGATAACCTCTAGTCTTGTTCATAGTGTTATACATCGTACTGCTTTAAGTTTGCGGAGGAAAGAATTCATAGTAGGCGAAAAATTGTTGACAGATAAAGTGATTTTATTTTGGACCAAGTGCCATTTGAATTCTCTCACCGATTATTTCTACTCTGCTTGGTCAACATCGCTCTTAACCCATTTCGTTGCTCTCATAAATGCGTGGATTTTACGCAGATCGCATAGTGGTAGACAGGTGTTATTTATAATTATCCAATGACCAAACTTCTATTATCTTAGGTCAACAAAAGCAGGACAGTGATATAGAAGATGCTCTACCTCCCCATCGTTGCGGCTTCTACGAAAATTTTTGTAGAGCCATCTAGCCAGTTAGTATGTAAATAAATATTACCGCCAAATAACCAATGATACTGAATTTGCTCCGCTGATATTATAATGACCATTATTTCGGCCTGAACTACGCTTCAGTAATCTGGTAGACTTATCGACAATTGCAAATTCAACTGCTCTGAAAAGATTTGGGATAGGTCTTTACTGCTGCTTGTGTGATGACATGGTGATAGAAACGGTCGAATATGTTCTATGTATATGCGTAAATCCCAGAGTATCCGACGTTTCACTCGGACGCTTCTTTAAACAAATGTTCATACCATCCAAGTATATATGTATTTGGGAAAGGAGTGTATTATGGAAAAAAAAAATGTATATTGGTACAAAAAAGGAAATAAAAAAATTTTTATGAAACTTAACTGTTAAGCTAAATTTTTATTTTTAATATGCGTTCGGACGTTTCAAGAGACAGAAGTCATTTTGAGGCTAAGTTAATGTCTACATCTGCAAATTTAACAGCCATACGAAATTTTAAAGAAAAAAATTTCAATAAATTTGACAGGCATGATGTTCGGTGTAGAAAATGTCAAAGCAAATAACTGCAAACTAGGTTTTGTAAAAAACAAATATCAACTGATCGAAGTAGACATTTACAAGCAATGTGAGCAGGAAATCATAAAAAGTGTAATTTTGATAAAATTAAAACGTTTTTTTTTATCAGTTATTAAGCAAAAATAAGAAAATCGTGCATAATATGGAGAATAGAAAGGATAATACGCAGTAGGGTATCGTTAAACTAGTTCAACAACGAACTAGTTCACAAGTTTGGAATTTTATTTTAAACCTTATGACAACTGTATAGAATCAAATAGAAAAATAAGAAAATAAGCTTTAGGTGATGTAAATAATCTTAAATTTTGGCAGTTAAGGAAAAAATAATTGCAATTCATGAGTTGAAGTTGACTCTTGTATTAAGCCGTTTTTAAATCCTAATAACTGTGGATGTTCTCAAAACTGATTCGTGAAATTTCCAGACAATAATTTTTTTAGGCCTAAATTTTACTCACAAAGCTTGAGTTAAGTCAACAGTTGAGAAAAACAAAATTGTTTGATATTTTGTTTATTAGTAGACACATGTATTCTGCACACTTTTAATACAATGGATTTAGAATTTAAAATGTCGAAATGTTATAGCGACAATTTGTTTACACCCTAAGGACTTGGAAACTTCTAAAACGTTTCTTCTATCAGTTATAACCAGAAAACTTTTCTCAGTTCTTTCTCGATATAGAAAATAAGACAACCATTTTGACATTTGTTCTCGTACACAAGAAAAATCGTTTTGTTATTTTAGTAATAACATCGCCAACGACTATAATTGTATTGTAATGACACGAAGTCAGCAGTTGATAACCTTGTTCAATTGGCCAGAAATTGCGCTTACAAGGGCAGAAGTAATCGATGGCTACCAACCCTATTCTACAGCATGTTGGACATCATAACATGTAACGCTTATGTTGTATGTATTTACTCCAATATATTAAGACCGGAATAAGAAAAATAATTTTTATTTTATTTTTTTTTATTACATTGATTCATTAACCGAGCCATTATGGCCTTATATGGTTACAAACTTCTACTCAATTTAATTTAACCCTTCAAAATATAACATTAGATAACATTAACTCTATTCATAATTTCATACGAGAAGCTAACATAATTATTTAAAAAACTGTACATAATCCTTTTGTTATAGCTGAAGGCCTAAGCTGCCAGTGCTATTTTGTATTAATGCTTGTATTAATTATAAGTTTAATATATTGTAAATAAATAAATAAATATTATAAAACCTTTTTTATTATTAGAAATAGAAATATAAAAATCTTAATTTATTCAAGATTCAATAAAAAATTTGGAAGTGATGACAGATTAGTATAATCGCAGAAAAAAAAGCCAAAAGACTTGAGATCTCATATCGTATATCTTATAGAGATGAAAAATTGAAAAAAAAAACTATAAAATTAAATTCAAAGCTAAATTAGATTTAAATTAATATATTGAAAAAGTTTATTTTTAAATGTAAACAGGGAGTGCTCAAAACATCTTAAATTACAAGGTACAAAATAAATTAAATTTCCTTAATAAAGACGACAGTTAGAAGATTTTCATACGGCCAAATCTAAATTTTTTTAAAGGTACATGTTAGCAAAATCTCATTAAATTCGGAGAGAAGGCCCAAACTTTGTGTGATCGCTTCCTAAGGAATACCTTTAAAGATATCTATCGTAAGAAGGCAAACCCTAAAATGGACCGTTGCCATTGTGCAAAATTGGCCCATAAATACAAACTTAAAAAACTTAATTTCCCTTTGCACCCCATGAATGAGGTATGGGATAGCTTCTCGCGTTGTTGTGAATTAACACGTTTTATATTTTTAGATTTACAACTAACGGCACCTACTTGTTTATCGACGAATGCGAAAGCTCTTACTAGACACGCCGATTGAATCGACGCTTAATACTGCGAAGTTGCTGTCAAACAACATTCGAGGGGAGCCGACAGTGAAAGAAAATTTTATTTTTTTTCTTTTAAGATGACTAGAGCCGGGTTTGAACCTACGATCTCCCGCATGGTAGTCGCGTGTTCTAACCACTATGCCACGGCCGGTCCCGGCCCATAAATACAGTATGTATATATTTTTTAAATTATCCTCTATGAGTATCTGACGTTGACGCTGAAAAGGACGCAAAACTAGTATTCGCGGTAATTTCGTCTTGTGACGGCGCTGTAAAATCGGTATTCTCGTAGTCGTTTTCGATAACTATCGGTTACTATTGACACAAATTTGGTATTCTGTAAGGAAATGTGACGACGACGTTGAATCGAAACGACTCTGAATCTGTCGTCACAGTTGTTTGTAACGACTTAAAACAATTTGAAGCAATAATTTTAGTTTTTGTAAATTTAAAAAAAAAATTGTTTAATGACGTCAAGAATAACAATGTCGAGTAACAAATAGGGGCTTGGAAACAAAATCCCTCATAGGTACAAGGATTTTGTCTAATTTTAAGGGGTAATGTGAGAAAATTGGTGAAAACAATTTAATTCCTTTGGAGCGCCTTTAAGAATCCTTTGCGGTTGTTTTTACGAATCTGGTCTTCTTTATTTGTAGCAAAAATTTTGATATGGGTTCCATCGACATATCCAATAACTCCAGTAAATCCTGTTTTGTTAAAAAAATTTAGTTTATGCTTCCGATTTGTCATCTTCAGTTACTTCCAATTGTATCCAAGGTGGACAAATCACCTCTCTAATGCAATCAGGGTTTCGACAGGAATCTTGCACCTACTGGCTGCACTTACACTTAGGTTGTAAGGCCCCTGTCCAAAGGACCTCAATGTTGCTGACAACTTAATTATGACTGAAACATATGTCCTGAGTTCACTTTTCATCATAGGGACTATTTCTATAGGAACTATTACGTAATTAAGATTTAAGTAGTTCTCGAATCTAAAAAAAGTTGGAAGGCCGGCCAACAGATAACCTCAAATTACGATTTTAACACCGATGAACATACTCGTTATTTGGAAAGTTTAAAATCGTAGAAGTATTTTCCTTTCCAGTATAAGATATTTCTTGCTTTCCTCATCGCTTGAATTTGATTCGGGCACAAAAATATTTTTTCATGAAACACAATAAAAATCAAAATAAATCAGCTGATGCACAGATGTTACATCAGCTGTTGTCATTTCTTTCATGATATCGATTACCAGTCGACGTCGTCTCATTGTAGTTACTTACTTACTTAAGTGGCCCATTACAACTTACGAACATGTTTCATAAGTTTGAGGCCTGAAGTACGAAAGAATTCCACACGCTTCGGTCTTGTGCATGTGTTCTCCAGTTAGTCCTACCAGATGGTGGCATGTCGCCTACCACTTGATCCTTCCAACGGAGTTTGGGTCTCCCTGCTCTGCGCCGTCCTTCAGGTACGCCTTCAAACACCTTTCTCGCTGGAGCATTTACATCCATCCTGGCAACATGACCCAGCCATCGTAGTCGTTGCATTCTGACTCTTTTAGCTACGTCGATGTCGTGGTAAAGCTCATACAGCTCATGGTTCATCCGATGGCGAAACTCGCCGTCGACACAGATAGGTCCATAAATTTTTCGGAGTACTTTTCTCTCGAATACTCCCAGGTTTTGTATGTCCGTTGTCGTAAGCACCCATGATTCGGCAGCATACAAAAGAACTGGTAAGATTAGCACCTGGTAAAGCTGTTTCTTAGTATTCCGAGATAAGGTGGTTTTACTAAAGTGCTGCCGAAGTCCGTAGAAACATCTATTGGCTAGCACTATTCTCCGTTTAATTTCTTGGCTGACATTATTTTTTTTGTTGACGGAAGATCCGAGGTAGGTAAACTCGTCGACTACCTCAAAACAATAATTGTCAACGTTCACGGTGCGTCCCCAACGAGAGGACTCTTTGTTCGTCGAAATCATTATTTTTGTTTTGTCCTCGTTGACCGCTAAACCCATTTTTGCTGACTCCTTTTCTAGTGATGAGAAAACTGCAGTAACATCCCGCAGATTTCGACCAATGATGTCTACATCATCGGCATAGGCTAGTGGCATGTGGCTCTTGTGGAATATGGTGCCAGACATGTTGACACCAGCCTTTCTCATCACCTTCTCCATAACTATATTAAATAGTGTACAGGACAGGCTATCGCCCTGCCTGAGACCTCTTTCCGTGTTAAATGGTTCAGACTGATCCTTACCAATCTTAACAGAGGATTTGGTGTTGTCTAAGGTACATTTGCAAAGTCGAATCAGCTTTGCAGGAATACCAAACTCAGACATGGTCTCATAAAGCCTATTCCTTATCGGAGAGTCGAAGGCAGCTTTGTAGTCGGCAAAGAGGTGGTAGGTGTCGATCTGTTTTTCATGGGTTTTTTCCAGGATCTGTCGTAAGGTGAATATTTAATTCGTCGTAGATTTGCCAGGTCTAAAGCCGCACAGATATGGTCCAATTAGTTTTTCTACAGACTTTAGACGTTCACACAATATGCTTGAAAGGACCTTGTACGCAATTGGTAATAGGCTTATTATACGGTAGTTCTTACATTCACTACGATCTCCTTTCTTGTATATGGGACATAACAGACTGAGACTCCAATCCCCGGGCATGCTCTCCTCTTGCCAGATGTTCTCCATGAGCTGATGCATGCTCCTAATCAGCTCCTCCCCGCCAGCCTTAAACAATTCAGCAGGGAGACCATCGGCTCCAGCAGCTTTGTTGTTTTTAAGGCGGGAGATGGCCATACGTATCTCGCTCTGGCTCGGAGGTGGACAGTTAATACCATCGTCATGGATTGGAGCGGGGTCTTTTGGATTGGTGTCAGTAACCAGTAAATTTCTAAAGTGGTCTCTCCATATCTTCAGAACGCTATCCGGGTCCGTCACTAGCTGACCATCGCTGTCCTTGCAGGAGGGCAACCCTGTTCCACGCATTCTCGCTTTAACTCTCTTGTAGAATTTTCGGGCTTCCCCTCTACTTCGGAGCAACTCAGTACACTCATCCTGTCTCTTCTTCAGCTCCTTCTTTTTTCTTCTAAAAAGACGAGTTGCCTGTCGTCTCTTCTCCCCGTGCCGTTCACGAACAGCTCGCTTTGCCATTGGCTGCAGTTTTGCCCTGTATGCAGCATCCGTCTCTCTCGTGGCATTGCGACATTCATCATCGTACCAGGCATCTTCTTGAGACGGCTTTGAGTACCCAAGTACGCTTCTCGCAGTCCGTTCTATGGAGTCGGCTATATATTGTCACTGCGAGGTTATATTATCAGGGGTTGGAGCATTCCGCAACAGTTGAGTTAGGTGGTTGGAGTAGGCATCCGCTACCTCTGTGGTCCGCAGTTTACCGATGTCCAGCTTTCGTTGTGCCTGGTTACGTACGTTTTTCGCCATGCTTAGCCTAGTGCGTACCTTAACTGCGGTAAGGAAGTTATAGGTGTCAATGTTCGCACCACTGATCACTCGTACGTCCAGAACACTCGATGCGTGCCTTCCATCGTGATCTATCTGATTCCTCATTGTAGTTACAGAATACCGAAATAGCATTGATGTGACGACGATGTTGAATCGAAGTGACATTGACATTAAAACGACGACGATGTCGACGACGACTACGGGAATAGGGGTGAATATAATTTGGTAAACGATATATAGAGGACCTAGAATCTTCCTCCTCAGTCGTAGTGGTGCCCCCCATGGCTAACTTGAACAAGATGATGAATGAAGATTTTTACGATCTTATCTTTTTTCTCTCTCCTTCTTTCACCTTCCCATCCTTTTTCCTATTTTTTTTATATAGGTTTTACCAGATAGTCCACAACCTTAACCTAAACAGATTTCTGAACATTAGCAAAACGATCCCAGTATGTCTCCCGCCGTAATCGTTAACTTAAAACGTGTTCTTTAGCGGACCTTTGTTAGCACAGCACAGTATTGCTACTGCATAATCCTTTTCTTCCATACACCTAATATTAGTCAACATACAACAGAATGTTCTTCCACTTTCCAACACTTGCTCTGTTACAATAACAATAATAGCACAACAGCAACAACTAAATTACAACAAATCTTTGTAGTGACATCAAAATAACAAGAACGGAAAAGGCAGAAATGGAACAAACTTACCATTTTGATATTTGTGTGCGTACAAATGCGTGTATTCTGCCTGACTCGTTCGTTGGGTGAAGCGGGCGGCAGGCAGGCAAGCAAGACAGACTGGCAGGCAGGCAGGTTAATTTGTTGTTGTTGTTAGCCGTCCAGTTCTATGTAAATCGTAAACACTTCACGCACGTTTCTTAACCCGTACTTATCGACCACCGACCGCTGCTGATTGCTATTATATTCGAAGGGATGCCTTCTTTCTGTATATCTGTGAGCAGAAGGTTAACGCGAGCCAAAAGATTCAAAAATTGTATTCCAATTCCTTGTAATTTATTGATTTATTAACGATATACTTTATTACAATGTTGGGTGTGAAGTCATGAACACAAGCGCACCCTGTATATCACACTTTTTCCCATGGATTTTCTTTTCTTCTTCGTCGTTGAATTACACTTAAATTATCTCCGTATTTTCTTTTTGTTGGTCACACTTTAATTTTCACCAATTTATATGACAGATTATTTATTAAAAGAAGCCCGTTTTGTTTGCAAAAATATTCGAGCTACAACTATCATTTATTTTCTTTCTATTTTGCTTACACTCGCGGAAAATTCTCCTACACACTCGCGACGAAGCCGAAAATAAAAGCAGAAAAGAAATTCTTGAGCAACGTCGTCCATGAAAATACAAAGCGAGAAAAGAAAAAACAAAACACACACCAAGGAGTTGCCATAGCTGGTCAAAGTTTTCCACAATTGAAAAATGATTTATTGCAAAACTTTCAAAATTCGCACCTGTGGCATCTCATGTGCACATTCACAATAGTACCGCAAATTCAGGGTGCGTATTTTGACATGGCCATTCGTATACACTGTGAAAATCTATGAATAGAAGTTTCAATATTTGAATATCTATCGCAGGTTGTTGGAATGCTAAGAAAAATAAATATCGATTTGATGGATGGAAAGAAAGAACAATTAATCAAAAATTTTCTTTTACGGCTGTACGTTAGGTGCTCTAAATATGTAACATCGAGCAAAATACTGACACTTGCAATAATATTAAATTCAACAAAATGTGTTCAGATTATATCTGATCTGAATGCGTTAAGGGTTTATATTTGTGTTTTTTACGTAACGATGATATTGTTTTTTATGTAAGCTATGAACTTATTTTTTACACTAGTGACAAATTGTTGGAATGTACACAACAATTTAAGAGTTATTATAAAAAAAATAATCAAAATGTAAACAAAATTAAGCATTTCATATCTTTGACCTTGCTGCAAAACAACGATAACAAAAGACAACGATATGCGCCCCGTTTCGATCAGATATCAGATGACGATACATCATAATAAATATAATTTCGGAGAGTCGTAGGGGGAAAAAACAACATTTTCTGACAATTTTTCCTTTTTGGGGGGTATACACTAGCGTTTTTGCTTAAATTTGTCTTGTTTGCGTGTGGCGCTCAGCGTCCATGTTTGGTTTTGACTGAAAGTGTGTTCGAAAAAGTGTCAGTCAAGCTGTATTTTTTATCTTTCAGATGGTCGCTGCTCAACATCTCTTCGTATAAAGATCGGTAACACTGTTGTTGTTGAAGAAAAAAGGCAAATAAACACAGTTAGGACGTCTTACGGAAGGAAATAAAAAGAAATTGAGGGGGTTAGAAGCAATAGAGTGCAAGTGACAAATTGCCAAAAATTGAGATAAGTGTTTACTAGCATGAGATGAGATCGAATTGTATTACCAGAGCTGATATTTAGCCGAAAAACAGTTTAAAACAACAAAGCTTTTGGTGACAAAAAGATAAAAAGTATTTTATTTCAAATCGTTTATAGAACAATAAATGAGTATTTTCCAAAATATTTTTATTTAGATTGGGCTAATAAAGCTTTGTTTGGCGATGGCGAGAGCACATACACAAGCACGTTTGAACGCAAAAATTATAGACCAAATGTAAAAGCTTATTTTGGCAGACATGTAGAAATACACACCGGTTGTTGAAGTGACAAGCCATGTGTAAAATACACATCGTCTAATGGCACCTTTTCAAATACGCTAAAATAAGTTACAAATTAGGTATATCTCGGTCCAGGGGACACGTAGGCACCACTAGTTTCAACTCGAAATTTGAGTACCCACACTTTTGCCCGGCCCCAACTTCTAGTGTTGGTCGTTTTTACTCACATCTCTCAGGTTGGTAATAAAATAAGTAGAGGTTTTAGTCTTCACACAAACCGACAAAGTTAAACTGGGTAACATTACATCTGATTTTTTGCTGTGTATATTTGGTACTTAATCGTGATCAGCCATTCTATACCTATTGTGATGCTGAGCTTCAAATCTTACGGTGTTACCATCCCGTTTGGATATAATGACGTGATCAGCTGCTAACAAATCCAATCGAAACAATGTATTCCAGTGTAAAGCGCGAACTTCCCGATTTCATCGTCCAGTATTTGGTATATTGTGACTGTTTTATTGACATATACAAAAAGAAAACATGTCTAGTACTCACAAGGAATCTAAAGATTTTCGAGTTTCATCAAAAGCAATTGTTGTCCAGCATCGACCTTGGGAAAACTTGTCTGAAGGAAGTGCAGGAAGCCATTAAGACCTACAAAGGACCCAAAGGCAATTGGTTCGAAACCTCAACTAATGATGATGGCGAAAACAGTAATGTTACCAGATCTATCGATTCATTTTCGACCGCTACAACCGGCAATAAAGGGGACGCGCCTCAGATGGAAATTTCTCTTGGTAAATATGTCTTTCAGTCTCTGAATGTTATGAAAGTCTACATAATTATTCAGTGCTGGGACAAATGTGTCATATTATATCGCCTTCCCAACTTCGGGGGATTTGAAGTGAAAGCAGAGTATGAAAATGTACAAAACATTAAAATTACGCACGGACCTATAAAATACTGTCCCATGTTAGAAGTAAATCTTCAGGGTACTACACTTAAAACAGATTTTCAAGACACTGATTGTAAACAAACGTCTTTGGAAGATTTTGCCAACAAGAATATGGAAATGAAACAGTTGCTGGATCGAGCACGGAGTGCTAAAACGGAATTACAACTACATAAAGGGATAACTGCTCACTCGTTTCAAAATTTACATAATAGGCTCAACTATGGTCGGCCGGGCATTGGCAGTGTTAAATTGGAAGAAAAACAAGCTTTAGCTCGATGTGGAGACATTTGGAAACGTTTTACTGCACAAAATGACTTAATCATTGGTATACCTTTGGTCAATCAATGTGGCCCGCCAAATCTTACAATCTTGCACAATATACGGGTTCTATTGCAGCCCAATCCTTGCCCAGAGAACATTATTAATGTTGAATGTCGTCTTTTTCAACTGAAGCTAACGTTTGACCAACTAGATACTGTAGATACATTTCTGCAAACCGAGGACGAAAATCTACAGGCAAATGTTTGGTCAACGGACACAAAACGCCAGCTACTTCCCGAGTCCTTCGCTACCCTTTTAGTGAAATTTAAAATAACGCAAATAATCAATCTGAAGCAATGTCCACTACTTTTAAGCTATGACGTCCATAAGGAGTTCAATTCCCAAGTAACCATTACATCATTACAGTTGTTCTTACAAATTATAGATTTCTACGACATTTTATATATAAACCGCGCAAAATATGAAATTAGTTTTCAGCCGGAATCATTACAACAAGATTTCTTAACAACAGCCTTCGCTTCACAGGAAATCTGGTTTAAAATAGTTTTTGAAAGTTGCAATGATGTCGACTCCTTTGAAAATTGTCTAATACAAAAATATGTTTTGGAAAAGTTACCGACACACACCGAGGAAGCGATGAACCATACAATATTCTACGGTAGTCAGCGCAACTCCTCTTGGTTTGGCAGCTTAGTTTTACGTAATGCTGAGATTGAAGATAATGAATACGGTCATAGCATAACCACATGGAAAATATTTTGTCCAGACAGCGAAAAACGTACACTATTCGTTAAAGTTATTTTAAATGATTTAATTGCTCTTCATTGTAATATTGTGAGCATAGAAAATTACAAGAAAACCACAACTTTTTTACAAAATGTTGCAGAGTTGGAAACTGCTTTACGTCTGGAGCTGGATTGCCTTAGAGAATTGGTCAGCGATACTAAACCCAACAATTGTTCTGAGGAGTTATTTGTAAATTTTTGTAAAACACAAATAAGGTCCGATATTCTAATGAAACAAATAAAAGAAAACGAATCAAACGCCTGAATAAGTTCAAACGGGAAATACAATTGTAGTTTTTAAGAATAATACACAAATCTGTACTACAAAGGCAAAAGTTGAAATGTTCGTTTTAAAAAAACAAATTGTTTTTACTTGATATTTCATATATCCATATTTAAAAATTTTATATTTCCTTTAGGACTTTAAAAACTAGTTAGCAATGGATGCTATGTCTGAGATAAGTGGAAGTCTATTAAATGACTATTTGAATGTTTCACTTGTCAAACAAATTAACCCGACTTTTTGTTAAATTGAATAAATCGATTTGGCAAGTGGGGCATCAATATAAAAACCTGATATGTTATTGCCTCAATGAAGATTCAAAACTTTGAACTGGCTTCCTGCTAAACTAATGCCCTATTTTGCCAAAATGCTAGTAGTAAGTACCTTGATGGCATTAAGGAGATCATTGGATTGGGACAATTACCACATGAGGCTGGGCAAAATGGAAGATTGACTTACACTTCTTCTTTAAAGGCAGCAACAACAGAAATTTGTCTATCGGTAGCCTCACATAGAAAAGTATTCCAAGCGCTTCGGTATTTTGCGCTCCGTAGATAGTTCGTCACACCAAGGTTAGATAACAGCTCTTTCACTTGGCTCATCCAACGGATTTTTGGTCGCTTCCTATCTAGTTTATTGCCGAAGACTTTTCGAGCCGGAGCATTTTCGACCATACTTACAACGTGTCCAATCCAGCACAATTGGTCTATTTTAAACAGTGCTCTAGGCTTGTACCGGGATCCCGGGAAATAAAAAAATATTTTTTTTTCGGTTTGTTAAGCTAAAATGCACATAATAGCTTGGAATTTTGCACAGTTCATAAACAGAGACTTCGTTGTATTCTATTATGCCAATTGAGGGAACGTTGTTCAAACGCCGGTCCGGGAAAGAAGAAATTTCTATTATTATTATAAATTTGTATGAAATTATTCAATTTTCCGGTCTATCCCGGACCGGCGTTTCTAAACTACTTACTCAAATAGATCGCGAGAACGACATTAGTACAACATTTCCACGAATTTTTGTGACGTTTGCTTAAAAACTGCGGAAACGCCGGTCCGGGATAAACCACAAACAGTAACTTTTTCATATATGTTTATATATGGAGCTTCGGTTTGTTAAGCGATTATGCACTGAATGGCTTGAAATTATGCAGAAATCATAAACGGAGTTATGGTTATATTCTCCCAAAAAATTTCCACGAATTTTTGTGCCTTTGCTTTGAAACTGCGGAAACGCGTTTCTAAAATACTTACTCAAATGGGTCGCGAGTTGGCAATATTGAAGAACAAAATTAATAGAACATTTCCAGGAATTTTTTTGATATTTGATGAAAAACTGCAAAAATGCCGGTCCGGGAGCGAAAAAGTTTCTATTATTTTTTTTCAGTTTTCCCGTCTGTCCCGGACCGGCGTTTCTAAAATATTTACTCAAATGGGTCACGAGTTGGCAATATTCGCTGGTCCGGGATAGACGGAAAAACTTAAAAAAATAATAAAAACTTTTTCGCTCCCGGACCACAGTGACCCTAATATTGCCAACTCGCCACACATTTGGGTAAGTTATTTAGAAACGCTCCCGGACCACAGTGGCTCAAATATTGCCAACTCGCCACACATTTGGGTAAGTATTTTTTCCAGTACAAATAGAGTTCAGATAGGATCGTTTCGGTTCCTAGGAAAGTGTAATTACATTAATTAGGGTAATTATTAATTAAATAGGGTACTTTCGGTAATTTATGTTCGTGCCAGCAATTCGGCGACGTACTGATAATTCAGGTTCGTCGGTGGTTACGATTAATATCAGCGATACGTGGTCAGCTTGGTGATTCGGGTTTTGTCGGGGTTTAATTTTAATATCCGAAAGTGACGATTGATGACTCAGGTTTATCGGAGGTTCGAATTAATGACAACATATATATCAGCAATACATGGCCGTTTGGTGGTTCGGGTTTTGTCGGGCATTCTGGTTAATCTCAGCAATTCGGAAATATATTGTTAGTTCAGCTTCGTATCCGCAACTCAGGATCGATTGGTGACTCACGTTCTTCAGCAAATCAACTTTTACAACTCGTGGATCGGTTTTCGTCGGTAAATCGATTTCGTATCCGCAAATCAGGATGGTGTTGATGAATCACGATCTTCAGCTAATCGACTTTTGCAACCCTTGGTTGTATCGATGATTTGCATTTCGTCGGTAAATCAGTTCGGTATCCGCGACTCAGTATCTATTAATATCTTGTATTCTCCAGTAAATGGACTTCTGCATCTAGTAATTGTATCGATTACAATTTCGCGACCGAATTAATAATCGCACCCGGCATTGTTTAAGTATCTAAATCAGCGATCGGCGAGAGCGCGCACTTGTGCAACATGAGCGAGAGAGCCACACATGTATTCTCACACACATTGAACGAAAACAAACAAACTGAATCAGTCTCGCTTGAGCATTCGTCCGACGCAGTTGTGTCGACGCTTGTTGTTAGCAAGACAATAAAAGAAATGAATTTTTTCGGTAAAAATGAGTTCTTATATGTTAATGTGCATTGCCACGCGCACAACAGTAATATTTCCTATATTATTATATTATAATTTTGTTCATAGTTATGAAAAAATCTTTACAACAATTTCCTTCACTACAGTGAGAGAGGGAAGAGAACAACTCACCAACACAAACCCATATTGTGGTTGTGTTAGTTGCCGATAGCTGATCTAAATGCTAAGGTGCTAATTTCTAAGACAGTGCTACATAAACGAAATGTATCTTCGTGTACCAGACCGAAATCTGTGTAACGGACGAGTCGGTATAACCAACCGGAGTTGAATTCAACATACCGAAGTCCAATTTAAGAGACCGAAGTCCGATTCAAAAGACCGAGTTAAACGCTCATACGCCGTTCGAGGTGATTGCCGAAAGCATTCACGTGCATTGCCTAACTCGTGCCCTTCAGGAAGTTAAAGAATTATATGTATTCAATTGCAAATGCAGGTTGTAGGTGGCCGATCGCATGGTTGAAGTGGTTGCCATTCGCCCTTTGTTGCCATTGAAGTACAGTAAGTGAAGGGCTAGTATATAATTGGTGGTTAGAGGTTAAAGGATCATAATTGTGTAATTAGCACTAGAGTTGTATGTGTAGGTGGAATATACATATATCTGGGCAACTTTCGTCACATTATACTTTCCATATAAATTGTTTTTAAATTTGACTTTTTGATGTAAATGTGTTCTAAAATGGCATACTTATCACCTGGAATATTAGATGTGTTCGTTAACTTCTCCAGTAATAATTTGCCAGGTTGTAGTTTGAGACATTGAAAAGTGTATAAAAGGAGAGCCACCTACCAAGGGACCTTCAATAAGCAATTGCCATCCATATGTTAAATAGTGTGCATAGTATTATTCATACCGGACGGCTACATTTCACTAAGAGATTAAAGTTATTTTGGTGTAATTAGGCTGATATTGAGCATAATTATTTAAAACTTGGGATATTATAATATATTTAAAGGTCGAATAAACAGTAATAAAAGCTAAATGTTATTTTTGTTTTTAAGCGAATCAACTGCGTTTATATGAGGAAAGCATGTCTTTGCAGCAAACTGTAGGTCTGGTTTATAGGTCTGCAAAGAACCATCCAAACACACTTGTTGTATGTAGTTCAATTTTATTATATCTGCTTGTATCTGTTTCGCTCTCTTTGGATTGAGTGCGTATGGAATATTTCTCTTTTAGATAACGATAGAATAGGTATGAGAGAGTGAAAGTACCAAGTATTCAAAAATACTTGTATGAATAAAATCATTACAAACAGATATATCGGTATTCTTGTTATCTGTGCTTGGAATATGTGGGGAGCGTGACGCTGAAAGCATAAAGAATAAAGAGCGAAATTTTGTTTTCTTTTTTGTTAAAATTTGCCACAGATGAAACTTACACCATTACTTTTGGTAAAAAGAATAAAAAAAATAGTAAGAAAACATCATCAACGCAAAGCGTATGGTCTGGAATATCTATATTAAATGGATATATCCATTTAAAAAAGAGGAACAACAGTTACTTCACTGAGAAGAACAGACAAAGAGAAAAAAAAGTTTCCACTACAATGAGAACTAGAGAAAGAGATGAGACGCGATCTACTCAATCCAAAACGAATGAGCACATGTATTGTTCTACTATTTGTTGTATTTGTACCGATAATATCAGGTTCTTACTTGTTTTATCTGTTTGTACAAGTAGAATGAATGGAACGCTGCAGGCCTTTAGTCTGGTTCTCTATGAATGCTTTATGTGAGTATATTTCAATTCCGAGAGCACAGATCTAACTGTTATGATGGCCTAGTGAAGTTTTCAGTTTAACCTTAAAATGTTCATAAAAACATTGTTTCTTTTTAATGTAGTGCAGTTTTAATGTTATCGATATTTTAAATTAAATTTAACGAGGATTTTTTTTCTTCCTCTACTGTCGTTACCCCTGTAAGTTGAGTTGGCGATCAAAATACCCAAAGTTTTTTTTATAAATTACCGTTGTTAGCTTAAGCTGCCATTAGACGACATGTATTTCACACATGGCTTGTCAATTATAGGTCTGCAAAGAACCATCCAAACACACTTGTTGTATGTAGTTCAATTTTATTATATCTGCTTGTAACTGTTTTGCTCTCTTTGGATTGAGTGCGTATGGAATATTTCTCTTTTAGATAACGATAGAATAGGTATGAGAGAGTGAAAGTACCAAGTATCAAAAATACTTGTATGAATACATACATAACAAACAGATATATCGGTATTCTTGTTATCTGTGCTTGGAATATGTGGGGAGCGTGACGCTGCAAGCATAAAGAATAAAGAGCGAAATTTTGTTTTCTTTTTTGTTAAAATTTGCCACAGATGAAACTTACACCATTACTTTTGGTAAAAAGAATAAAAAAAATAGTAAGAAAACATCATCAACGCAAAGCGTATGGTCTGGAATATCTATATTAAATGGATATATCCATTTAAAAAAGAGGAACAACAGTTACTTCACTGAGAAGAACAGATAAAGAGAAAAAAAAGTTTCCACTACAATGAGAACTCGAGAAAGAGATGAGACGCGATCTACTCAATCCAAAACGAATGAGCACATGTTATGTTCTACTATTTGTTGTATTTGTACCGATAATATCAGGTTCTTACTTGTTTTATCTGTTTGTACAAGTGGAATGAATGGAACGCTGCAGGCCTTTATTGTCAATTCAAAAACCGATATGTAATTCTGCATGTCTGTCAAAATGAGCGTGTACATTTGGTTTATAATTTTTGCGTTCAAACGTGCTTGTGTATGTATACATGTGTTTATCATTAACAGCTGAATTTGCTATATTTTATCATCGCCAAACACAGCTTTATTTGCCAAATTTAACTAAAAATATGTTGAAAAACACTCATTAATTGTTCTATGTACTATTTGAAATAAAATACTTATCCTTTTCAACTTTTTGTCAGCAAACGCTTTGTTGTTTTTCAAAAACAGCTGATTGCCGATATGTATTACATGTCAAAATAGAGCACGCTCTAAATGAAATGTAAACATATGTTATCCAACACATTGTTTTACACAAGCAGTGTTTGAAAGGGGTCACACGACATGTATAAATTTTACACTGTAAAAATTGACATGTCACATGTCGTGTAATACCACCTTAAATGAAATGTATACATATGTTATCTAACACATTGTTTCACACAAGCAGTGTTTGAAAGGGGTCACACGACGTGTATAAATTTTACACTGGGGAAACTGACATGTCACATGTAAAATACACGTCGTCTAATGGCAGCTTTATTATGTAGTTAGGTACAAAACAACAGCTGAAAAAGAGAAATACAACACTTTACAGCATTACCAGATAAAATTTTCGTGCATATTTGATTTAGTTTAGTTAAGTTACCAAATTTAGCCACTTTGAGATAGTTACTAAACTCAGTGAGGTAACGACAGTAGTAGAGTTGGGGTATAAAATAAAATTTTTGGCCCCATTCTAAATTATGCCAATATGTTATTAAGACAGTTTCTTTTCTATGTAATGCTTTAAGCCACCAATACAAAAAAATTTAAACAAAGGTTGCGTTTTGTTGGTAACTTATATCCGCTTAGCCATACAAATGCTATCCCATATACGCTAACGTGGATAAATTTACATGCTAAGCTTAGCGGGGATAAGTTGTTCAAAAAAGTACTAAAAATAAAAATGTAACCAAATTTGTTATTGGAGGGATAAACAAAAAATAAAAAATAAAAGAGAACGTCAAATAAAATATGTTGCATTCGAAATATATTTTTTCAATAAAATGTTATTTTACAACTTATTTGTTATGTAAACGGTTCAAATGAAAGTTCCAATTTGTGACTTATGGTCCCTGCGGAACACTAGATGCTAAGAAGGGTCATGTACATTAGACCGGGTCGGTCCCCATACAAAAATTTTTTTTATCCAAAGTCGAGGGCAAATATTAAAGATCACCTCGAGACAACTTCAAAAAAATTTTTTTTTTCCTCCCCCACCCCCGGAAAAACAGCCAAATTCGTTATTTTATCACTGCTTTTTTGTTTGTGGCTCAATCGTTAAATCAAAGGCATCGGTGTATAGGTTTCGACGAGTACTACATTTGTCCTATAGATGTCGCTGACATACGACATCATCTTGTAATGATGGTCTCTTTTAGAGCAATTTCTACCCCTAAAATTTAAAAATATTTTTTTCCTAGGATTAAAGCCCTTAAAAAACCAAGAACATTTTGCTTTGGAAGTATACAGTTTTATTCAAAAACAAAAAAGTTACGAAAGATAAGATGTATTTACAGCATCAACAAAAACATATTTTTATGTTGTTTGCATTAATATCACAAATTATTGCATACTTTATAGCGCTGATACAAAATTTTTATAAAAATGATTCTATACTTTGTAGATCAAATTGTTGCATAAGTCTTAACGACATCGAAAAAAAAAATTAAAAATTTTCTCGAGATAATTCATTTTTAATCTAGTTACCGACCGAATATAATTTTATTACAAATAAAATCCCAAAAAGAGCAAAGATATGTATGTAATTACAGCAAATATTGGCGCGACTCAAGGTCCGTTCACTACTTTCTAGTTTGGCAATAATTTTTCATTTTGATTAGTCATTCCAAGCGCTGATTCACTTAAATTTCGCACAAATGTTCAGTGTTGCAAATTGCATGGGAAGAATACAAGTGCATATTAATGTCTATATTTTATTATTAATACCTCCATTTTGCACCAGATATTTTTATAATTTCGTTGCTTGAATATTGGTGACGCTGAATAACTTCATCCGCATGTTTGAAAACACTGTTTGCGCTAAAAAGTATGCAATTACTTGTATTAATTTTTTTTCCAAACGCTAAGAAGTACGCAATAGTTTTCTGTAATAATGCAAACAACAGGAAAAAATATTAGTGTTGATGCTGTAAATACATCTTTCATACGTAACTTTTTTGTTTTTGAATAAAACTGTATACTTCCAAAGCAAAATATTTTTGATTTTTAAAGGACTTTAATCCTAGGAAAAAATATTTTCGAATTTTAGGGGTAGAAATTGCTCTAAGTGAGGCCATCATTACAAGATGATGTCGTATGTCAGCGACATCTATAGGACAAATGTAGTACTCGTCGAGACCTATACACCCAAGTCTTTGATTTAACGATTGAGCCAAAAACAAAAAAACAGTGATAAAAAACGATTTTGGCTGTTTTTCCGGGGGGTGGGGGTGGAAAAATTTTTTTTTTTTAAAATTGTCTCGAGGTGATCTTTAATATTTGCCCTCGACTTTGGAAACTTTTTTTCGCGACCCGGTCTAATGTACATCATACATCATTATACAAATATTACGACATTTCTCGAAAATATAACAAAAATACAATTAATACAATATTTACGAATGAATGAAAAGAAAATAAACAATTATATGACATAAATTACTGTGCTGCCAAGTAATAGCATTTTGTTAACGGCGAAGCGTTTTGTTGGTATCCTATACCGGTCTCCTATATAGAATACCAAAAAAACACGGCCAAAGTCAGATTAAGACTTTTTTCTGTGTAGGCTATAATTCCTTTTGAAATTGCCCCTATTGGTGTAATCATCTACAAAAGAATCTAACATAAACATTATAATCGTATACATGAAATCATTCCATAATATATAATCAGTTTTCAAAATAGTTATAAATTGTAAATATGGCAACTCTCATGTTACGTTATTTGCGTTATTGTAAATGATGTCTTCGGAACCGTAAAATTGTTTGTTTACATTATTGTTGTGGCATCCGCCGTAATATTCGCATCCACGAAAAAAAATCGCTGATATTGTAAATAATGGACAAGCCAGAAACAGTACCTCCTGCTGGAAATGCCAGGCGAAAGATACTAAGTGTGGCCGTTTCTCAAATTCTAATGGAGAAAGGTTTTGACAGTGTGGACAAGGAGTGCCTTGAAACATTGACTGAAATGTTGCAAAGTAGTAAGTACTTTTCCTGGACAGAACTTTGTAGCCCTAGGACGTTATAACACAAAAATTGATTAATTTACAGTGCTGGTAGAAGTAGGACAATCAGCAAGTGGTTACTGTGAACTATCCGGTCGCACAATACCGGTGGTAGGAGACGTTGTGGTGGCGTTGGTGAACATGGGCATTTCCTTGCAAGGCATTGAGGCTTTCGCCAAGCGAGAGGGAAGGCAAATAATATCAATGCCACCTCAACAACAACAACAGAAGCCTTTAAACCTTTTGCAAGCCGGCACAAAATCACAACATCCTTCGCATATTTTACCCTATTTGCCGCTGTTTCCAGATCCCCATGCCTATGTCCGGACACCGGTAAGTGGCATACTAACCAAATCTTAACATTTGTTTGCAATATATTTATGCATAAATGTTACCTTCAGACTCATAAACAACCTGTGACAGAGTATGAAGCCATTCGCGAAAAGGCGGCAACACAAAAAAGAGATATAGAGAAGGCTCTAACGAAGTTTTTAGCAAAAACGTCTGAGACGCACTCACTCTTTGATACGGAAGACAATATTTTTCCATGTAAGTTTTGTATACAATCTATGAAAACAGTAATAACATAATTTTTGGATGGTTAGTGATTGCTTGCAAACCTGCTTTTCCACCGTATTTGGCTGCTTTGAATCCCACCGATCAAGTCTTTGATTTCGAAGAATTAGAATATCATTATTTGGTGGCAAATCGTACCGAGGATTGTAAAGGTATAATTTATAGACTTCTATATGGATTTTTTTATATATTTTTTTTTATTTTTTTTTTATAGATGATGATGAAAATGAAAGCACTAATGAGGAAGAGGGAACCAGCAATGAAAATGGCAATGGCAGTGGTGGAGGAAATGAGGAGCATGATAACAAAAAGGCTGAAAAGACTGAAAAAGAACCAAAACCGGATAATGACATTAAGCCCAATTCAACCACAAATAAGGCTATTCTTGATAATCCTAATATAGACAATCCATATTTACGAGCGGCCACATTACCAAAACGAGCTAAACCCGATCCTGTGTTACTGGTGGCCGCATCAAGCAGTTCGGCAACAAATGCTCTATAACACGTTTAGTAATTGGGTTAAGAATTATGTAGATACATATACATATATAAACTTTTTGCTTGCAAATTAAGAAATTAAACTAAACTAAATATATAAAAATACAATTTTGTGATAAATTTATTAAGGCGAATTGCTGAAGGCTAACTTTTTAAACTTCCGACGTATATTTATTTAGCTAGGTTAGGTTTAGGTTGAGGATATTACATTACATATATATATTACATGCCATTACAACACTCGGAAACCATTATGGTCCATTGCGATTGCCCTGATTTAAGAAGGGGAAATATGAAGAAAAGAGTATAGTACAAGATAAATAACAGAGTTTACAAGAATGGTACTGGGGGAAAGAGAAGAAGTGTTAAAATAATTCCGATGTGTTCTCTCCTTCAACTTAATATACACAAAATAGTATGATTACGTAGGGACACTATGGTCCTTTGTCCTTAAGCCGGCTCAAACCATCAGTGACCTTCACCAGATTCTCCATGTTACATGACGCCAATTCGTTGAAACTATCAAAGAACCATTTCCCGAGGATAACTTGTTGCCCTAAATAATAGTTTTTTTTTCGGAGTCAAGGACCATGAAACATATGCCACTATCTTTTACATTCTGTCAGGCATGATGTATGAAATTCGAAAACCCAGATTTAGCGTTGACGCATCCACAGTATTAAAGGATGCTTGAGATTGTAAAAAAAATCCCTTAGTATCTTGTAAATTAGGTCTGCTTTGATATTAAAATGCCTTTGTCTTTTGCAATTCTCCATAGTCTGGGTCTCTGCCAAACAGTGATTGATGTAGAATTCTCTTGGTTTGATAAATGACATGTGAATGAACAAATTGTAAAAGCAATATTTCATTATTTTCTCTAAATAACTAGTGCAGTTTCCTCCCTTGCTTTGCTTTTCTAAACTCTATATTTCCGGCAAAGTATGTGATTCTTGAGAAGACTTCCTATAGTGTTATTTTGAGAAATGATTCAAAATACGTAAACATTCAAAAAACGCATTCAGATAAGGAATCATAGTATTAATATATTTTTATTAAAAAAAGACGTTTATAATTCACATACAAAAACGATAAACATAAAATTACATCAGCTCACATCACTCTAAAAATACATTAGTAAATTAGTTTGTTTTTGTTATTTACGAACAAAATCACACACTTCATTTGGTAGAAAACTATGTTAAGGCAAATCCAGCTGCTTAAACATTTAGATATGGCTATTGGCGGCCATCTGTTCAACGGCGCAATTTAACTACGATCGGGTTCGCCAAGTCTGTAAAGATAGAAATACAATTATAACAGAACATATTGTTAAGCTTTTAAGTACAAACCGTAGAATTTTAATAAAATTTTCAGACATCATTGCCATATCCTGAGGTGTTAGAAATGAATACTGGCGAAGCGGTCGTTTACGACCTTCATCAACTAGCAAACGAGTCATATATTCACGATTTACTTCATCCTATAAAAAGTAAATAAAGTTTTGTTTTAACATCTATAGGTCATGTCACAAACTTTCGATTATATGTATTTTAATTTATGTTTAAGGGTGTTGCATTCAAATATATACATGTTTATTTTAGAAAATAGTTTGTCTTACCGTAAATACGTCATATTCGTCCAAAAAATAAAATGGATGGTCCACACACGACCACAGGGAAATTAGAAATGCAACCGTACTGTAAGAACGTTCCCCACCCGATAAGGATTTTGTACTGGATACCGCGTTTTTATTGTGATCACGAGGGATTACTGAAATTTTTAAGGTTTTCTCTTGATGGTTTACATCTAAAGTGCCTTCGAAATTCCTTAGCTTAAGTATCATCTAAGATATAAATGGAAATTTTTAATATATATATTTGTAGCCATGGTAAACCAAACCGAAACTTACGCTAAAAGACAGTTGCAGTATTAAAGCCATGTGCTCTTTCAGCTTTTTTAAAAACTCGAAACGAAACTTCAACGATTTTCGTAGCTTTAGAAAAAACAAACTGATGTTAAAATCTTTTAAAATCAATTACATTACATGTCAATACATACCGAATCAATTGAACTTTTGATATTATTAAAATTTCCTTGGCTAGCTTCCATGGCTTCTTCTTTGGTCTCTATCAGCAAACGCATAGATTGCGGATCTAGACTAACCGGCTTACCATGCTTCAGTTTTGCTTTTATTTTCGAAATTTTGTCTTGTATTTCATTTAGGCTCAAATCAGTTTCCAAACGTTCGCCCTTTTCAGAAGCCGTTTCAATAAATCTTTTCCGTTTCTTGGAAATATCTTGTTTATCGTCATTTAATCTCTTCAACGCATCCTGAATTTCGCTTAGTTTGTTGCGATTGCTAGAGTCATTGCTGTTAATACTACGTAATTTCATTTTTATTTGATCAGAATTTGACTAAGGAAATAGGTAAGATTTGTTATCATTTATAAATATGTAGGTGGATTTTGTAGCATTCACAAACCTGGAATGTTTCGATTTCACTTCGAATTTCTTGCAGACCTTGCTCCTTTGATTTTAATTCTTCTTCAAACCGACTTTTTTCGCTATTTGCTTCGGCCAATTCGGCACGTTTGTCCACCAACTTATGTTCTATAGTAGCTAGCCGAGCAGCAGTTTCCTCCATTTCTTTTTTCTAATTGTAAAAAGTCAGATATGGTTTACGCATATTTTTAAAATAAATTTGCATAACATCTTACCAATAAATTAGTTTCATTGCTGTAATCGATATATTCAATATTTTCTAATTCTGCAATTTTTTCTAAAATGTCTTTCTTTGTGGATTCATGTTTCTCCAATAACTTGCGTTTTTCATAAATTTGTTTTGCATCCTGAGGTATTTGTTGGCCCATATGATTAAGGTCGACCTCCAAGCTTTTGCATTTGTTCTCCAATGACAACTTCTCGTTTTCCAAATGTCTAAAAGTGGCAAATTTCAATTAAATCTTTATCAATATTTATTAATGGAATTTAAAAATGTAATAAAAATTACCTTATTCGTTCTTCAACGTTAATCTGTATAAAACTGGCCTGTTTAATTCGGGTAGAATACATGCGATATTTTGGCATCGGGTAATATTCCAATGCCATGTTTCCCTCCTTCAGCACTATAACTTTGTTCAAGTTGTTGGGTACATTCTCTTTAACTGAAGTTATACTTTCTGCAACATCTTTGTTATTTGTCAAGAGAATGGATTCGATTTGTGCACGATCAATCAAACAATTCATTACCACCGGATCCGCACATTTTATTTCCTTCAGAAGTAAACGCGTTCCAGATGGCGGATAAACACATCCGTGGCTTACATCATGAACCTATAGTGAAGCATAATGTAGATAAAAAGAAATTAAAACTACTAGAAATTTTTCTTACCCTGTCCGCAAAGGCGTTCGTTATAATAATCGGCCGCTTTTGATTACGTTTGGCTATAATTCTTTCCAATTCCTTGCGATCCTTTGAGTTGTTCACCAGAAATGCACCCAGCAGTCCAGCACCAAGAACTGTTTCCACCGCATTTCGGTATTCACTGTTTGCCACTTCCACATAACTACCTATCGGACCCCTAGGCATTTTGGAGAATATCCCTTGAGAATGTGCCTTTCGAATGTCGCTCAGCAGTTGAGGTATATGATCGCCATAAATAAGTAGCTTATTATTAACACTAGCTTTAACTGTCGCTATTTGTCCATTCTTCAAACCTATACAGTTATACGGGTTACATTTTTATCACGGATACAAAATCTCTGACAGAACTTACGAATTTCATCCATACAATCCTTTTGTCGGCGTTTAATCTCGTTGACAACCTGTTCCTTCTGTGTTTTGCTATCAATGTGTAGCTTAAGTTCTCGCTTAAGATTAGCTATCATAGGATCCAAGTCTTTTTCACATTGATCACGATACTCGTCAATGGCATTTTGATTTTGTTGCCGTTGGGCGTCAACATCATCTTGGTTACTAAAAATATATACGCAATAAATAATAAACAATTACCAATGTTATGTAATGTTAAGATTTCTGCAATAGCTTTTTTTTACTTTCGCCTACCCTTTTGATCGTTCTTCTATATACTGTCGAACTTCCTCAATTTGCTTTTCTAAGCTCGATTTTTTCTTTTTCAAAGAATCTATAGCCGTCTGAATATCTTCCGCCAGACTCTTCGTTTCATCATATTTGCTCTTTATTTGTCTGTACTGTTTGTTCTCTTTTTCGTATTCACTGCTTTTCACAGCAATTTCGGCATCATTTTTGCTAAATCATAATAGCATATACCATCAAATTGTAAGTGACGAAATATTAAAGCTTACTTGATTTCCTGATTTAGTAATATGTTAACCTCGTCTTTGTTTTGAATTGAATGCTGAATTTCTCGTTCCTTCTTTTCATATCTCTCAAGTTTTTCGTTAAGTTCTTGAAGTTTTTCTTCGCATTCTTTTACTAGAAGCCAATCATGCTCAATTTCTGTGCGGTTTAAAACGTCCTAAAGAAAGTAATTAAATTAATGATTTCAACTTTATACGGAAAATACCATACTTACTTTTAGCTTTTCAAAAGATAATAGTTCTTGTAGTTTGTCCTTATGCTCTTTTATATCTTCCGCTTCTTTGTCCAATTTCTAAAAAATGTAATAGTTACAAGTATCCTTTAGTATGTAGAGGGGATTATGTCTTAGTCATTGTTAACTATATTAACTCCCAGTGCATGCTAACCGTCATTATGTGTTGTTTTACGATTGAACCATTGAACGTGCCTTGATCTCAAGGGTCACACTTTAGATTATCAAACTTCGAAATTATAATTATAATTGAGAGTTAAAAAAATATTTAGACTTACGATTTTAAAATTTTTTAACTCATTCAAATGGGATCTATGTAGATGTAAACAATCATTCAGTTTTTCCATAACAATATCTATTTGGGTAGCCTTAAGGAACAAAGTATAATTCTTCGATGGTTCCAAACTGAAATAAAAATTAAATGATAAATAAATGTAGAGAACTACATATTGTGAAGCAACGTACTCTTTTAGAAACTCTCTTGCACTATCCTGATTTAAAACAAAAACCGGATTATCTACTTGAACATTATGATACATTAGTAGGCGATGGAGATCATCTAATTTCTTGGTAACTATATGGCCGTGCGAGTCCTTTATAACATACGAGCCGGAGGATGTGGAGATAGTGCGCACAACAGTAATTCTATCCCCATAAACCTCGGGTTCGTAGGGCTGCGGGCCATCATTAGATATAACAATTTCAATTTTGGCTGTCGTCTCACCCGTTTTAATAAACGCTAAGTAGTAAAAATGTTATTATTATCCATAGTGAGTAAAGTGTTTTGCGATTGAACATACCTTTTGCACTACGTGATCTATTCGTGGTTTTAGCACTTCCTCCTAAACCTAACACCAAAGCTGCAAGAACAGCGCTTTTTCCACTACCATTGCTACCAACAAGGAAATTAACTCGAGAATGGAAATCAATCGACAGATTTGAGTGACACATAAAATTTGTTAAATGCATACGCAATAGCTTGCCGCAGCGTCTAGTGTCCTCAACCCCGCTGGCATTTAAACGCTGAGATTGAGACTGGAAGATAAGATGGATAAAAAAAGTCGCTTGTGGAGATAATTCACACGCCATTATGTTCGCTTACATTATTATTTTTTTGTGACAGAACTCTATCACTAGAACTACAATTGCGTCTTTTTGGTGGCACATCCTTTTCAATTTGGGTTTCGATCACTTCGCCGTTTGTATCGCGATTACGACGCTTACGAGCTAAGCTTAAACTCATCACGATCAAATTTTGCCGAAGCTTTCTGTTTAATTCATTAATTAAATGGAATTGTAGAAAAATATTTGGCGGCTAATTTCGCAAATTGTTTGCTAGCTTGCTTTGTTTCAAGTAATAGCAGTGAGTCAAAAGTAGCCAAACAAATTAAAAAGCGTACCAATGGAATTCGATAACTATTGTGAGTGAATACACCGAGAAAAATGTGAGTGTGACGGCAAACAATTAATGTCATGTTCTATTGAGGGGTGTTGAGACACACGGATCTCTCGACGGATTCTTCTGTCGGAAGTGTTATTAATAACTAATTGCTATGCCATTCTGGTAGGATTGTCCCTACTTTAAAGCGCTTTAAGTTGACGTTTGCACAATTTATTGTATGTTTATGTATTTGAGATTTGTATTTTGAGTTTTTCGGTATTTTTTATATGGGAAAGAGTCGTTGCATGCATTTATCGTCTAGAAAATTGTCTTCGTAATATTTGCGCGTATAGAAAGTTGCACTTTTCATTCATGAATTATATTTTTAAAAATATAAATCTCAGAAATTTATTTGTCTGTAATAGTATGTATAAATAACTTTGTTCACTTTATTAATACCAGAAAAAACCTTTGTTATAAAAAAATTTTAGTAATTTCAACTTATTAAAAATTTAAAAAATATTTTGCTTCAAATATCAAACGAAACTAAATTCCGAAATAAAATTATATTTATATTAATTTACGATTTAATTCATAAAAAGTTGTTAAATCGGATATCTAAAAACCTTTAAAGCGGCTATGACACAGGCACTCATGTAGTTAGACATGTGTAATGCCATACCAAAAAACACTGTCTAATAGCATCCATGTAGTGATTGTCACACATGTATGTTGGTTTGCAAAAATTTTTGATATTCTAATGTCTGTCGGATACCAACTACTCGTCTAATAGCGTTTCTGTCAAACTTCATATAAAACTTCAGTTTGCATTGTGACTTTGGTGTGCGCATATCGTGTAATTACGGAAAGTATTTGGGAAAAAAAATATTTTAAAATGTCAATTAATAGCTTATTATCCTAATTGTACTGAAATAAGTACAAAATAAATTTCCAATAGTTTTTTCTGTATTTGTGGATAAAAATAACAATTCTTTGATAACAATAATTCATACAAAATTCCACTTCATTGCCATGTTTTCGCTTCAAACTTCAATTTCTGCGTAATGGAGTATGCTCTCAACGACCGACAGTGTGATAGCAAAACAAAAAGCATGCCATCACACATGTCTGACAACATGAGAGCCTGTGTAATAGCCGCTTAATAAAAAACAGTATTCTTACCAGCGTTTTAAAAAATTATTTAATTGTTGCCCTGGCAGCGTTCTCTAAAAAACATACTTAACGTAGTGTATTCTGTTAGTGTTCGCCTGAAAAATCCACAACCACTATAATGGTGTGCATGTGTACAAATTACAGTACGTTATCATAGCGTTTGTGTTCGTCTTTCGTTGTCAGATCTCACAATATTGTCAGAAAAATGTGTAATAGCCGTGTGAATTTACAATTTTTGTCTTGCAAGGTTGTCAGAAAAGGCATAGTCAGTACATTGTAAGACAAAAATATTGTCAGAAGTCTAACAATATTACATTGCCATGGTCAGATTAGTGTCAGATAAGTGTTTTTATTGTTATTGTATTTATTTTCAGAGGTCCAAATATGAATCTGACGATGACACCATTGTCAAGGGAATATGTGTGTAGAACACTGTGTTGGATGACATATGTATACATTTAAAAAGGGTAAGTATTTTATTACAAATCGTTTGAACGCAAAAATTATAAACCAAATGTGCCGCTAATCTAGTTTCTGGAATTGACATGACAAGTGTAAAATACACATCGTGTAATGGCAGCTTAAGCTAGTTGATTTGCGCTACAAATCCCTTACATCCCATTAACGTACTGCTGCGTCCTCAGTCTTCTATAAACACTCTTGAATCCAACTGAAAACAGTTTGGCCATGAATTCGCTTAACTGCAATAGAAGAAATCAATGTCTACGTGCCGACCTAACACACCACGTGCATATATTGTTTGAACCGGAAAAGAGCACCATGAGGTGCGGTTCTCATATACGGGCCGGGTAACATTTGAACAAAAACCGGACGTGGTGAACAGAGCAACTTAAGGGGGCGAATATTGTCCAAAAGAGAAGCAGTGTTATACATATTGCCTAAAATGCTCAAACAGTAAGAAATCGTCTTCTATAAGATCCTTTTAAAGATATTATGATTGTATTTATTTTAATAAATAACTTTTCAACAATTTTTAGCGTTTCATTAAACATTAAATACGATGTATTATTCGATGTATTTTGATACTTATCGTTAGTTTGAAGTTCGCACGTAGGTATGTTTTAAGCAATTATACCCAAAATTGTCCCTGCGTATGTCGGCCAAACCTTTATTGTTTCTTTCTGTGCATTTCATTCAAAATAGCTATTCATTTCCGATTTGTTCCTCTGTGTACAAATTTAAGTACTATTTTGTTTCTTTCCAAAGTACCATTTTTGAAATCAGGGTTGTTAGTAGGTGCCATACAAACATATTTCAAATTAAACGAACAAGTAAGCCGCAAAAAGTCCTTCACGTTGTCATTACTCGTAATATTGTCTTAAATTAAATGTCACTTAAATAACAATTAAAACAAAACGAAAGATAATTGTTCTGCGAGAAAGTGGAAAAGAACAAATATCGGTTAACCATATAAAGGATTTGCACCATTCGGCAAGGGACTTTTGGATGGAAAAGATGGCAGCAACAGGTGTTGGCACCCTAAGTGGCAGTAACTACAATAAGCGAGTCTATGAGTTTCCACAACTCACTACCATTATTAGCCAGTTGCACTATGAATTCGATAACTACAAATACACCGTCTATCGTTGTGCCTCAAAATTTGTGAAGCTGCAGAAAGTGTTTTTCAGTGGGTGATCGCGATGAACTTGTTATTAAGAATTTATATTAATTGTTGTGTTATTTTTAGCAAGTAATATACCCTATAAGTTGATATTGGCAGTTATGCACCGTCACGACATCAAGGATGGTGATATAAACCTAATGGTACCCCCTTTTCAATTGACTTCACTAATCCACGATATTTTTTTTGCCTGTGAGAAACTGGGTAATTTTACCAATGTGCAATCATACTCCTTGGAGACGGCCACAGCTGTATTATCGAATTTCTTCTGGAACATATTTGATCCGTAAGTGTTGTATATTTAGGCAATGTTTCCTTATGTAATTGTGTGTTTATTGCAGACATCGACGTCATTCAATATCTCTGCTAGAGATAAAAACCACTTTCCTTTTATTGAGCAAGTTGTATGCTTCGGACCAAATTATCATGGAATTCTATAGTTTATTGTGTAACCGAAAAACTAAATGTGTTCCCAAGTTGAATTTTGAATATATGATAAATATATTGGCTAAGATCTGTTCATATATTGGAGAGGGTGCGGCATATGGTGTGCAGAATATAAGATTAGTAATGGATCAATGTTATGCGAGAGTAAGATTTTGTTTTTTTAATACAAATAATGCTATGCTTTGTACGCCCATTGTATTGGGACTGCTACCCTGTGCCGGGTTTTCCAATGTTGCTGTTGCTGTATGCAGTGACAGATTACTAGTTCTAATCAAAGCATTTAAATTGATCTTTTAAAAGTTTAAAATTGTTTCTCTTTTTTTCATACTTTACACTATCATTTCATCAGTGTCACAATTTATCTGGACTAACAGATTATCAGTTCCACTGCCTTTGGACTACAAATCAGACTCGATTCTTAATATATGCCAATTTAATGGCCCTCATAAAACGCATTGAAGATACTGAAAAACTTATTCATCTTAACATGTGTGCATCCTGCCACATGGAAAAAATAACAGGAATTCGTTTCAAGTGTCAATCATGCAAGGATATATCACTGTGCTTGAAATGCTTTGCCATGGGCTATAGTACAAACAAGCACAACGTTGGACACCGCATGTATGAGGTTTTCTCGGATGTAAGTAGGCACACAAATGTAGTTGTATAACTATAATACTAGAACGTTTTATATTTAAAGGATTTACCAGCAAAAAAGTTCTCACATTATTTTGCGAAATTATGCACTGGATTCTTTGCAAAGAAAGCGAACGAGGAGACTAAAGGGTTTGCCAATGAAACTATAACACAAAATGATACAGAGTTAATAAACGTTGCCACAGCTAATCGTTCATCGAATGCTTCCACTGTTAGTATTAGAGCAGCAGCAGCAAATGTTTCCCCCTCATTAACAGACACAAGAGAAATATCTGCGGTGGAAAATAGGTCGAAAAGTGAACAATTGCAAAAGATTGATGGTAAGTTTATCAGACACTTATAATAGTTATTATATATCACAGATGCATTTATATCTCAGCTTCATTGGCATGTCTATCAACTACCGCAACAAATGCTTTAAATGTCTCAGGCAAACTGCAACTCTTAATTGATAAACTTTTATTACAAAATGCGTAAGTTTCTAAGCCTGCTTCTCCTATCATTATTTTTTAACTTATTTTTAATTCACACGTTAGAAAATTGGAAGAACAACTAAAATGTGTTAAAACATCAACACCAGATGAAATTTCGGATTTTCTCAGCAAACACCAACAATTTCTCATGGATATTATAACAGATATGCGCAACTTTTCGGTAATTTAATTTTTTTTCCATTGTTAAGCAATTATTTAGTTTTAAAATATTTTCAGCAGCCTACATCACCCGATGGCACTAGTCTATATCCCACATCGAGCACTCCAAACCGGTCAATTTTCGGCAAGTCAGCATCATTGTCAGACAACTTTAGTGCTGTCGTGAATGTTCAATCGAATTGTAAAAATGCACTGCCTGTACTCTGTGCTCCCAGTGATAACTTGACACATTCTAGTAAGTTTTTAAAAATTCTTTTGAACATACAAATTTAAATGCCAAACCATTTTACATAAATATATTTATGTATATGCGTGAATTTGATGACATTTATAATGAATCCACATTAATTAAATTGTGTTTTCATTAACAAAACCATCGTTATTCTGATCGTCCACGGTTTTAAAACAAAATCTTATTTATTACCACAGTTAATGGAGCCGATATCAACCGCAGCTATTTAGATGCCAATAAGTCAGACTACTCAATTGCCGATTTAAGTTTATGGTTTAACCATAGACGTTTGTCGTCCTTACCGCCATCCTCATTAACAACGGCTCAGCAATCGCTTTCTGTACTTACGGAAGTTCCCTCGCAAGACGAACTAAATTATTATGGCGTCGGTACACGAGATACAGAAATGAACAATTTTAAACTTCTTCTGCATAAAGTCAAGGAAATAGTTGATGATTCCTACAGTGACAATACGGAGTTATCCGAGGCTACACAGAATTTGGAAAACGTTTTGGACTCAATTATAAAAGTAGAGGAGGGAAGAAGAAAAAGTCTAGATTAAAAAAACATTAATATCTTCGTCCTACGAACTTTTTCAAGTTCTGCAATTTGTTTTTGATTAGCTTTAAATAATATACAATATGCATTTTTAAAGTATTTTGAAGCATTCCACAGTATTTTTTATATATTTTTTGATATTTTTTATCTGTAAATATACTTTTCTAGATCACATTAAATTAAAGTCGACGCCTTATTTATTATTCAGGGATTTCTTTATTTTTAGTCTTTAAAAAATCGTTACGATTCTTCTATTGCTATATTTAATTAAGTCCATAAAACAATTACAAAAAATAGTACACATGTATGCTCATGCCTCATACAAGGTTTCTAATGCGCTGTTCAATTTAAAGAACTTTGTATCTACCCTTATTAAAGACATGGTGAGCAGAACTAAGTTTCAGCAATTCCTCCTTAATAAGGCGCGTGATTTCCCGTTTAGCTTTTTGCACCGCCAACTCGCTACAGCTTTCAATAGCCAAGTACAGTTTACGCTCACCTTCGGGTGGATTTTTGCCTGGTGGTACGTACGTGCCACGTACTGTAAGACCTGCTTCGGAATATTCGGATATTTGGGCAAGTGCTTCTTTAGAGGTGACCTTCCAACGTGCCTGTTGAGGGAAGTCATTGATTTCCAGCTCCTCCTCGTACTTGGTAAAGGAGTTGGTTTGGTTGGGCAACAATCCTGTGGACACGGTATCCTCATCGTCTTTTGGCTGATAATTAAGTTTGTTATTGAGTTTGGCAGCCAATTGTTCCACTACGGAGCGGGCAGTAATCATTGGCTGGGCGTTGCTGGAACCCTTGAGTATGGCTTCGGCTGCAACTTGAGTGCAGGCCTTACTGTCAACGCCCAAATTCTTATTAGAGCTAATTTTTGACGCCAGGCGTTTAGCCAACTCAAGTTTATCGGAACCAGTTCCAGCGGCTACGTTATTAGTAGTACCAGCAATGACGGTGCTGCCAGCCGCAGGGGTGGCTACCATGGTGACGGCAGGAGTTGGCACTGACGTGTCTTTCACTGTGCGTTTTGCAGCAAAAAGCTGTTCAATTTGCTGATCAATGTCTTGCTCAATGTCTTCTTCATCATCTGAATCAGCCAGACCCAAAGCAGCTTTCTGCAATTTCTTACTTTCTTTAGCGGCATTCGCTTCTTGCTCATCAAATTTAAATCCTTTGCCGCTAAAGCCTCCTCCAGTGTGAACCTTCTTTCCCTCTGCTTCCTGGGCTGCTTTATATTCAGTCCATAGTTTTTGCAAGTCTTCGGGAACGGGAGTTTCTGACATCTCCAAAGCTCTTATAATATCACCTCCGTAACGGCCTTGCTCGTATGTTAAAAACGTCCACGCACTCCCTTTCTTACCAGCTCTCCCAGTACGGCCACATCTATTATATAAATTTAATTAACATTATTTAAGAAAACAATCGTTAAATTTTTCTGGATATATACCTGTGAACATAGTCCTCATAGTGATTGGGAACATCATAATTAACAACTAAAATTAAATCCTTGACATCTAAACCTCTCGCTGCTACAGACGTAGCAATTAATAGGCGCACCTTACCCGACTTGAAATCCAATATTGTTGAATCTCTGTCGAATTGATCAATGCCGCCGTGTAAACTCATGCAGGGATACGATGCCTTCATCAGATCCTTGAGAAGGATGTCAGCATTTTCCTGCTTGTCGACGAAGACAATAATGCTGCCCTTCTCCTGATAGACACCCAGGAGTTCTAAAAGTTTGAAGAACTTGGCTTCATCCTCCACTATGGCAACATTCTGTTCCACGTCTTTGCATACAACCGAGCGACCACCTACAATAACTTCAATGGGCTTCTTTAGTATACGGCGAGCAAGCGCCTCCATTTGTCTTGGGAAAGTTGCACTAAACATTACTGTCTGACGATCAGGTCTAACATTATCAATGATACGCATTACCTGAGGTTCAAAACCCATGTCGAACATGCGATCTGCCTCGTCCAAGACAATGTAAGTAACACGGCGTAGGTTGGTAACACGACCGGAATTGGCCGCCAACATGTCAATCATACGCCCCGGAGTGCAGACAATAATCTCAGCGCCGCGCTTAAGTTCCGCGATCTGTTCGGAAATGCCAGTGCCGCCGTACACGCATACAACTCGTAGATTTAAACTTTTCGAAAATTTGCGTATGTCTTTGCCGATTTGCATACATAGCTCACGGGTGGGAGCCATTATTATCGTTATAGGTCCATCACCATCTTCTAACTGCGGCTGATCCAAGATATGCCTAAACATGGGTAAAATGAATGCTAGCGTTTTGCCACTGCCAGTTTTTGCAATACCTATTAAATCACGTCCAGACATAATGGCCGGAATCGCTTGGCACTGGATGGGAGTTGGTTTATCGAAGCCTAATTTTCGTAAAATGTCCATTTCCTTTTTGCTGACACCGCACTGGGCCCAAGTCTACAATGACAGAAACGAATATATGGATTAAAAAAAATAAACTCTGGAATGGAACTGAACTAGTCTGTAACTTTAGAGTAACCAGCATATCCAATCAAGCTCTTAAAAGTAATATTTTACAATATCTAGGAAATATGTAAAATAATTATATATTTAAATTAGCCATTTCATTTACTTTAATTCAGTGATATAAATATACTGAATAATTTATGTCAATTATACGTTGCTGTTATAATACACACCTTAATGGGCTTGGGGCAACCTTTACCCTTAACTTGTATGCCCTCCAATTCAGTTCGGTACTTCTCAACTTCCTGCTGTGTCATACGTGCCAATTCTGGGACCTCGACGTAGAAGTTTTTACGGAATGTGGCATAGTCAACGCCTGAATGGTCAATTTTCGCCAACTCCTTGCGATGCTTATTAGCTAAGCTGGCGGCGGTATCCTTAATATCTTCCAGTTCCTCTTCGCTTGAATATTCCAAACTGTCCATGTTTTGTTCGATAAGTTCGCCTTTATTCTTGTTAACTGTTGACTTCTTTGCCACACCCGTTAGAATAACAACTCCCTGCTGTTTTTTAGGCTGCGTAATGATGTGATTTATTTGTCGTACTTCTTTGGCAACTTCTTGCATGTAGGCGTCCAAAGGATCAACTTCGTCATCATCATCTCCGACGTCACTCACTACTATTACTTCTTGTTTTGCCTTTTCCTCTTCCAGTTGCAGCTTTTTTAATTCCTTTTGTTCTTCTCCTTCTCGCAGAGCTTCAATTTTGGCTTTAGCCGCACTCACAATGCTTTTTGTTGATTTTAGTTTATCTACTTTTTCGTCATCGTCGTCATCTTTTGGTTTTTCAATCCGGTGGAACTTAGATGGAGGCGAATCAGGTTCTCTGCTAAGGTCAACGGTAATTGTGTTATCCTCTTCTTCGGACTCGTCTTCTAAACTCCACTTTTTTGCTGTGGCAGAGGTGGCTGGTGGAGGCAACAACGACTTTATATCTTTCTTATTGGCCTCCAGTTCCCTCAGCTTTCGTTCCGCTCGCCAACGTTCAATGCGTTCACGCCTTTTTATCATTTCTAGTTCCAGACGACGCTGTTCTTCTTCTTTGTCAATTTCTTCCTCGGAAGAACTGCTGGAATCTGCATTGATGACTATTGTGGGTGTGGGGGACTTTTTATTAACCGGTTCCATATCTCGTTCTCGCATACGCTCACGTTCTTTATCCTTTTCTCTTTCGCGCTCTCGTTCACGATCTCTCTCACGTTCCCTGTCCCGCTCACGTTCCCTATCCATTTGTCGCCTGTCGTAGAAAAAAAGTGGTTGACTATATATAACTAATTTTTGGAAAGAAATAAACTTACAATTTTTCACGTTCATACTCTTTTTCACGTTCATATTCCTTTCTGCGCTTCTCATCACGTCGACGGTCGAATTCCCTGGGATCTCTTTCATTCCGTTCGCGTTTTCGATCATCCCGCATACGGTTGCCATTGTTATTGCCATTGCCGCCATTACGAGAATTTCTGCTGTCCTTTGGGGATCTTGATCTACTTCGAGAGTAGCGGCGCTTCCTGTCTCGATCTCTTTCGCGTTCCCTCTCATAGTCCCGATCTCTGTCACGCTCCCTGTCACGATCACGATCTCTTCTGTAATAGGATTGTAATTAATAATTGACAATGATTTCTACCGCAAAATATGTTGTGGTATCTGAATAAAATGTTAGTTTAATATAAAACAAATTGTAATAAATTGCACAGACATTTCTTTTGCTTCTGATTTACCCGATTGTAATACATATTTGGTTAGTATAGTTCTACAACAACTCCCACTTCCGCCCGCTATAACACACCAACACACACAACTAAAGTTCTAGTATATGTATATATAATCAAGCACCCGACAATACCGGTGATATATAGAACTTATGTATAATTTGTAAAATACTTTGGCTACATGTTGATACACTTCAGCTCATAATTATGTCCATTTCTTAACTTCCCCAGTATACTGGGACAAAATATAACAGCTTTCCAATAGTTGAACAAACGCAGCAAAATGTATATAGCGTTATGTGTAGGGGATCTTACCCAGTACTGCTCTTTGACATTACGGCTTGTGTAAATATGAAAATTCCACGTTTATGTTTAAACCATGTACTCTGCTAGCGTATTCTTATACTTTTCAATGATAAATTGTAATGAAAGCTCAAATTTTCACAGAATGTATATTTTTGGCAAAATAAATGCCGCACAAGGCAAAACAAGACTTTCAACAGCGTTTTGACAGATGGCCCAGAGCGCGTTCAGTTAATGCATCTAGGAATTTTAGTGGTTGCCACAGCGGCGTTTTTTTTATAAAGGTCACTGCTATTACCACACAGAGAAAAAAAATAAATGGTAATATTTTGAGTTACGATTAAGGCCGACTTACACGCTATTCACCCATATCAAAGAATTTATATATCACAAGAAGACCATTCGTTTTTTGTTTTTATCATTAAATAAACCGGCAGTAGGTTGGAAGGATAAAAGCGTATGTCGAAGATGTAAATATGTAAAAATTAATTATGAAATGAGAAATGTTACATTTATGTTTGTGGCTGTCGAGTCAGGTATTGGCCGTCTTCGAGAAAGTTGTTTTATGTATTTCTGCTTATTCGAAAGAAAGAGATAAAACTAATTTTGCGTGAAGGACTCATGCTAACTCAAAAAACTTATATTCCTTATACTTATTATATTATACTTATAATTCCTCGTATCCGAATTAGCGTAGAACCGTTGAGTCCGTACATGTAATTTAAGACCCGCGCATATAATTTATCCCAAAAATTATTTCACTGGCGGTGTTTCGCAAACACGTAGTTAGCCACAAAACGACAGCTGAAACGCAAATAAAAGTGAAATGCAACTCTTTTGGGCGTAAATTACATTCAATGCCCACAAGGGCCACTAGACGATGAATAGAAAATTACTATAAAAATACATAAAAAGGGTGGTATTTACAGTATGGGCTTCTAGGAAACTCAATAAGTAGATTTAACGACTTTTATATTACAGTGTTGGCGCACGGTAAGTTGAGCCGGCGTTAAATAAAAACAGAAAATTGCTAAGAGCACTCCGCGTGTAGTCGGATTATAAATTTATTAAATAAATGTATTGCGATATCTACAACGATAGCTAGAGCCGTTTAAAACAATTTTGGGCTTCTAGGAAACTCAATGAGTAGATTTAACGACTTTTCTTTTCCAGTGTTCGCGCACGGTAAGTTAAGCTGCCATTAAATAAAAACGGATTATAACTTTATTAAATGTATTACGATATCTACAACGATAGCTAGAGCGCTCTTAAACAATTTTGTTTTTGACCGTGCCCTTAAACTGACAGATTTTACAAAACGTCTATCTTCTTAAATTTGTGGCTGCGGACGTCTAACTACATGATACATAACGAAAATTTTCTTCTGGGGTTGTGCAAACTTGTTCACCAACGATCATGTCATAGTCAATACATCTGTCAGATTTATCTGACGGCTCTCAAATATATACACCAAACTTTGCAAATAATAAAACAACAACACCAAAATAAATCAGCTGCTTGCCGTCAAACGTAAGAAACTTGAGAAAAATCTGTTTTCTGCAGGTTATAATATTATGTTAAGTTACGTTAAATGATTAATAACCACTTTCATACAAAATGTGTTGAGTAGATTCAATCAGCTGATGTCTTTAGTTAAGTTTTGTTAATTTAAGTCAAGACTGATTGAGGTATAAAATCCTGTTTATGCTGGGTAACAAATCAAGCACTTCCTGTTTCTGGTGCAAATCGAATTCAAAACATTAAGATTTCTCATACATTCTGATACGGAAAAATCTAATAGAAATACTTAATTTCCGACAAATCGAGCAGCAATCTAAGCGAAAAAGTACTTTTTTCCAACCACTCGCACATACACAAACACACAATGTGAAAAAAGTACATGACAATTAATCCTTCAAATAAAAGCTCTGCTGCTCGCCGCTGGAAAAAATTGACGGCTTGACAAAGTTGTCGATTTTAATTAAAACTGCACTTATTTTAAACACAAGCAAGTGTATAACTACGATCCACCGATTTTAAGCAAACTGATATCAATTTTGTTTCTCACCGCTAAATTTGCATCGATGGATTTATTGACGTTAGCGTCAAATTTATGGAATTCAACTAGGTTTGTTTAGTTGATTTCGTACCAAAATCAGATATATTAGTGCTAGCATAAACAGGCTTTAAGGTAATTTCGATTAAATGTTAACTAGAGTTTTACAATGAAATATGTTTTTCAGTATGAAGGCAACAACGAAAACTTTCGTTAACGCACTTCAATAAATAGCTGAGTGCGGCAATAATTTGTTAACAGAAATACAAATTAAACAAACAATGCGAACTAATTTAAAATTCATGGGCGTTGGCGCCATCTTCGACTTTGTTCGCGTTTAGGGACGTATTTTGGAGTGTGACATATTATTTTTGTTGTTTTTTTGCTTCCACCACATATTCAGCATATTTGCCCATTGATTACAGAAAATTATTGCTTTATTTACATATGCATGCCGAAATCACTTCGAAGACCCAAAACACTTTAACCATAGTGAAAACGGGTTGAGGTGTTCAAGGACAAACAAGTGTTTTGAGCGGTAATGGAAACGCAGTATTACTTTGTACTCACTACTTTAACAGCACTAATAGGCAGTTCTTGTATTTACGAATACCATGGTATAGCATAATTGTTACATTTTTGTTATTCCGCTGTGCGTCATTGTACTTCTTTTGTTTTTGATGAAAAACTTTTCATTTTAAGAAATTAACGTTTATTTTTGCTTGTAATCCCACAAATATAAAGATTGCAAGTTTGTAAACAACAGAGGCAGCAGCGCGAACGACAACAGGAAGAGAAAATTTTATTTTTTTTAATTGTTCTATAACGGCTTCAAAATTGGCAAAATAAGGAAAAATAGAAAAATGAGCTACAACGACAAGAACGATGGGATTACTAATGAGGAGTGGGTGATGCGTCTGGAACAGTTTCCTTTCAAACAGACGGATATGAATCGTTTGATCATGAATTACTTGGTAACAGGTATGTAGAAACAACATCATAATTAAAACCTCATGTTGATTCGACTACTCTGTATCGTCTCCTCCAAATTAGAGGGCTTTAAAGAGGCTGCCGAAAAGTTCCAGGTTGAAGCGGGCCTCGAACCTAGCATTGAACTGAGTTCTCTGGATGATCGTATATTAATACGTGAAGCAGTGCAGAATGGCCGCATACAAGAAGCCACTCATTTGGTGAACCAGCTGCATCCAGAGCTGTTGGATAACGACCGCTATTTGTTTTTCCATTTGCAACAGTTGCAATTAATTGAGCTTATAAGGTGAGTTTGAGAGTAGCCATTTGATATTGTAATGTATGCCAAACCTTGACATTCCTCAGAAACGGTAAAATAGAGGAGGCTTTATCATTTGCCCAAAGCCGACTTTCAGAAGCAGGCGAAGATATTCCAGAGGTATTGTGCGAGCTGGAAAGGACATTGGCACTATTGGCGTTTGAAAAACCACAGGATAGTCCATTTTCTTATCTTCTCGAACAATCGCATAGACAAAAGGTGGGTACCATAAAAAAGGGCGATATAGCTCAGATCTAATCGTAGCTCCTTTTCAGATTGCCAGCGAACTCAACGCTGCCATTTTAAAGTGCGAGCACAGCGCTGACTCTACTCCGAAAATCATGTTCTTATTAAAGCTCATAATGTGGGCCCAATCAAAATTGGATGCAAGAGAGATAACTTATCCAAAGATGAAAGATCTAGAAACTGCTCTCATTGAGCATAAGTAAACATATTAGTTTCCCTTTCCATTGTGTAAGTATTTTGAAGTGGTGGGAGGACGTAATAACTGATAAATTCAAACAACAAAAGCAAAATCTATAAGTTGTACCTACTACAAAAAATCACTCATTTATACAAAGCTACAAAAATACATATTGGTAAATCTTATATAAAATAATAAAAGCGATATCAACTAGTACTACATATGTTCAATCGGTGTTTAATTTTTGACGATTATACAGGGTGGGTGATGAAAGCGGCTACAATCGTGTCTGATAGGCCCATTTCGATCTGAACTGCAACGTAACGAACAAAATTGTTGCATATGGAATGGTGGCCCCAACCCAAAAATACTGCATGAGTGGAAATTGCATCCAATTCGGTGTCACAGTGTGTTGTGCAGATTCTCCATACTTCTTTGAACAAATCCGACAAAGCGTCGGAACTACGCCGAAAAAGAATTCCTTTCAACTCCGTGTGGTTTTAACAAGATGACGCCGGTTAGGCCGAATTACTCAGAAACAGGCTCATTTCAAGAAAGCCAATACTACGTTGACAACCCAGGTCGCCTGACCTAACTGCACCGGACGAAATATAGGAGATTATTTAGACAGAAAAGTGTAACTAAGTCTTATTTTGGTAGTGGATTTCATAATGCAGTCTGCAGTATTGGCGACGTCGGAATACTTCTATATTAAATTTTTATTTGGTGTAGTCCACTACACCAACTTTTCCCTAGACTAATGTTCTATACTTCTGCGTAGTGGTGAGCGTGAAGAACACATTGATAAATAGCACTGCTTCAAATGGGTGCTTTGAAGACAAACAAAAGCAGTTATTCATTGCATTCCATGAACTTTTATGGGGTGAGCCCATTTAACTCACTGAATGGGAATTACAATAATGGACGAACGAACTGATCTGCAGTTCTTTTACCAGTCAAATGATCAAACGCTCATTTATTCCGTGAAGCCTTAAGAAGGCGGCGGCAGTCGGGATTAGAAACTCGTCATTATAAACTGCATATTAAATTTATATCAACTTTCTATGTGCTCTTAAGTTCAGGCAAGAAACATTACCCTTAATCTTGTGGTATAACTCGGCATTATCACAGACAGTTATTTTTTTTGCGCAAATATCAACGTTAAGGAACAGTCGTGCAATGTTTTACAGTGGTAAGAAATCTTTTTATTTATTTAATTTAACAAAATCTATAAAAAAAAAAAATACAAAGACTACTACATCCAAAAAATAGTGATCTAGGAATTTGTTTTTACAACGGAAACAAGTACAATTCAAATATAATTAAAAAATAATAGCTTATACACAAATTTCACCAACCAAAGAACAAGTCCATAGCTTTGTTCATAAGTCCTGAACTTTTTTGCGGAGCATTAGCTGTTGCAATAACTGATGTATCATTTTGGGCGCTTTTATATGCGGTTTGTGCGAGTGGACGAACTTTAGGTGTAGTTTGCCTACGGAATTATAAGATTAGAAATGATGTGCACAATATTTTTATCCTCCAAATATACTTACGTGGTATCGTTCAGACACATGTTCTCCTTATCAATAATGTTTTTGTCTTTGCACTGGGTTACGCCAATCATAATATTGTTCGCCAAGATTTTCTCATTGTAATTGAGGGCCTTGTCACATTCAAGTCTTGAGGAGTACTTCAAGTGAACCCAATTGCCATTTTGTGATGGGAATACTTTATCGACTATGGTACCGCATTGGGCAAAATGTTGCAGAATTACTGAAGACGCACTCGGAGGAAAACCAAAAACAGTTATCCAAAATTCAGTATAACGTGGCTGAGGCGGACATTGAAGCATCTGTGAGGCATTCAGGCCAAGGACATTGACATTTGGAGTTCCTGAAAGCAATGGCGACATGACACCAGCCCTGGACACGTTAAATGAGGTATTAGTGCCCATGTAAGAATCGTTAAATTGCCCGGTAGCATTTGCCATCTGCTGTTGCATACTCTGGTTCATGCCATAAGCTGATGCTATGCTGGTATTTTGCTGTCCCATTACGGGAGTCCCCAGTTGAGATTGAGGTTGTAGGGATCGGGATGGTGTCTGCACTTGATTGCGCTCATTCCGTAAGGAGTCAAACAGACCCTGAGTTGGTGGCCCTGATATACTAGCGTTATGGCTTTGCATGGGGGTGCCAGGATAGTTGGCCACGTTCTGTGATACGGGTGGAGTCTGCTGATAGCCTCCGAACAATGTCTTCTGCCCTAGGGCAGAGCGATTGTAATCTTGGGGAGAATTCGGTTGCATTCCTCCTGGTGAGGTTGCAAACCCAAATGATAGATTCCTCGCGCCAGCTTTGTTGGGCGAGAGTGTATTATTACGCGGTGTCGTTGGAGGCTGTTGGTCACCCAATAGGTATGACGGTAAATAGGGGTTAGTTGCTGGACTACCACCGGGGCTTCCCAAAGCCATTGGTTCCATTATAATAAATATATGAAAAACGTTGGAAACTATTTAAATGCTCAAAAAATGCTTTCGACGCCCCGGCCGCTTGTTTAGAAACTATTGGTTTGACATTTCATAAATTGACATATCTCCCTGAAAGGAATGTGAATTGTACCCAAGATGTATCAAACACTTTGAGATGTAGATGGGGTTAAAAAACAAAAATGAAAACACTGTTTACTGTATAAACAAAGCACGTTTCACTTACGAATGTTTTATACTATGTTTTCACTGAGCGTGAATGTGATAAGATTGATTTTTGAAATTATACCTGGCTCCACTATTTCGTTACCTACATTTACAGGATTTGCTTCAAATTCCCCCAGGTTTTCCATAAATTATCATTGTTAGAAAAACTTCAGCTGAAACCCTAGAAAACTGAAATGCAAAACATTTACATGATTGTCAACTAAAATGTTTGGGCATAGGTTGCATTTAAAGCACGCCATGTCACCAGGTGATTAATTCAAATGTAATACATTAATCACCTGGTGACAGGCGTGCTTTAAATACATTTGGGACCGGCCGTGGCATAGTGGTTAGAACACGCGACTACCATGCGGGAGATCGCAGGTTCAAACCTGGCTCCAGTCATCTTAAAAAGAAAAAAAGAAAATTTTCTTTCATTGTCGGCTCCCCTCGAATCGACGATTTAATCGTCGTGTCTAGTAAGAGCTTCTCCAAACAGTGACGTTCGCATTCGTCGATAAACAAGTAGGTGCCGTTAGTTGTGAATCTAAAAATAGAAAGCGTGTTAATTCACAACAACGCGAGAAGCTATCCCATACCTCATTCATGGGGTGCAAAGGGAAATTAATACATTAAAAAACTTCATATTTGTGAGAAAGTTAATTTATTAATGCATTATGAGCTAGTATTGCTAATAAACAAATATTATTTGCAATAATAGAATAGATCTTGAACCGAATGATGAAAACATATTCATTATTTACATACATAGATCAACTATAAATTCATAGAAATCTATGAATATTTTGCTGCAGTATTTATTAGATGTTTATTTAATTAATAAAAAGCCCGAAGCTTATTTTAGTTTCTTTTACGAATAAATGGACTGCAAAATTTCATCTTTGCATTGTTAATAACATATTTACTAATAATGCAAGTGAAATCTTATCATTAAATATTTGTCACAACAGTAAATACCACCAACAACAGTAAAAATTTTGCTTAACATTTTTTCTGTTTATACTTGTTCCTCCGTAACATGTGGGTGTGTATTTTCTATATTGTTTGACATCTACTATGATCGTACCAAAAAGTATATATATATGAACAAGAGAGGAGATTCCCCTGTTTATGTTCTAGTTATTTTTCCGGCGAGTAAACATAAATTAGCGAGTGAATGGTAGCAATAGTTGTGTTGCCAAACAATTAAAAACCATTTAATAAACCATTGCATGGTGCAATTTTTTCTTTAAAATGACACTTATGTCTTTTGAATGCCGGTGGAACAGAAAGAATATCTTTAAATTAATTTAAATCAAATGTATTTTTTTCATATTATCAATTAGACACAGAAAAAACAGCATAATAAACTTTAAAAATTATCGCTGTGACAACTTCATATTGGTGGTCTTAAATACCTACTCGTTTGAAAAATAAGGGTAGAGAAAATTTGACGTAAGGGGAAACGAATTGTTTCCTCTTGTTACTTATTTATACTTTTTGGATCGTACGACTGCCTAACCACAAGCAACTACCAATATCGTTCACAGAATCTATAAATGTGTACACACGACATACAGTTGCCCTTGCCATATAATTTATGTTTGTTTTATAATAGTGTGGCATCTGTGTTTTGTCACGTCAACGTTTGTGAGAGCTGTATCGCTGGCTGTCCATCGAAAGGGGTACTATTTACCAAAACAACTGATTTCCTTGGGCTACAAGACATAATTTGCCAAATTTTTCACCGCAAAAAGAACACCAGGATGTGTCAAAACTAAACAAAAATTCCAAAGTTGGTGCAAAGTGAGTGCGGCACAATTTTAGGCTTTAACGTCAAAAAAATCTATACATAGTTTCAAGTGTTAACATAACGAAAAAACAGCGGCGGGAACGATGAGTGGAGGTGGCAAACGTACTGCCTCCAGGCATGTCTTGGTTGTGGTGACATTGTGCGTCCTGTGGTACATCATATCGTCTAGCAATAATGTCATTGGGAAGATGGTACTAAACGAGTTTCCCTACCCCATGACTGTGACCATGGTCCAGCTATGCAGCATCACTTTGTACAGTGGACCATTCTTCAATTTGTGGAAGATACGCAAATATCAAGACATACCTAGAGGCTACTTTTTACGTTTAATCATCCCTCTGGCATTTGGCAAATTCTTGGCTTCGGTAACATCTCACATTTCATTATGGAAAGTACCAGTATCATATGCCCATACAGGTAATGCTAAGGCAGTGTTACAAGTTGGTCAACGAATGTGTCGCAAAATTACCACAAAATTAATGACGTGTTTGTCTAACATTTTGTATTTGCTATCGTTTGAACACTTGTTTTTTTTTATTATATCACTTCCTATTAATATTCAAGCTTCTATTTCTGTTTTAGTTAAAGCAACAATGCCCCTGTTTACGGTTATTTTGACTCGGCTGATATTTAAAGAGAAGCAGCCGTCGCTAGTATATCTTAGTTTGATACCAATAATTACTGGAGTTGGTATAGCGACAATGACTGAAATTTCTTTCGACATGATGGGCTTAATATCAGCTTTGATTTCTACAATGGGCTTCTCGTTGCAAAATATATTTTCAAAGAAGGTAAGTTCGAGAAAATACAAACTAAATTAAATTAGTTATTGAAACGAGAAAAATGTATAACATACGAATGCCGCTTATGAGAAAAGTGTAAATACGATCTTCGAAAGAACAAAATTAGTAGCAGTTAGTAGTAGAAAAAACTTTGAGATATATATTTTCAACCATTCTTTTTGGAACAAAGTTTATTAGAAATCAATTTTTTATTTGACTAAATTTTTTAATGTATACTACCATTCCATTTTTTTTTCGTTTTTATTTTGTTCACAAATCCAAATTTTAGAAAGTTCGTTATATTTTAAGCTGAGTCTGTCTAAAAGAAATTGATATAAATCTAAAACCAAACAAAAAAACCGAACCGAAAAAACAACAAAATAAATGCAGAACACTTTTGTTAACATTTTTTATCAATGCAAAGCACGACAGTTCACGGCCAACATTATCAAAATCTTATGCAAAGTTTATATTCATGGAAAAAGTTGTTTATTAGAATTACACGTTTTGCAGTAACGTCTACGAAAATATTTTGGTTTTTTTAATTACTTACTATCCCTCTCTTCTCCATATTATGCATGCTTTTCTTTTTTTTTTAATTAATATCAAAATTGCACTATATGAATGCTTGTAAATGTCTACTTGGACTATCCATAAATCAGTTGATATTTGTTTTTTTTTTTACAAAAACCTAGTATACAGTTATTTGCTTTGGCATATTCTTAATCGAATGTCATTAACATAAAAACATATTTTTGGCCAAGATTTGGGGCCAAATTACCTACTGTGCACTCCCTGGAATGTTTTTATTTTATTTATTACATAACCGAGTCATACGGCAATATATGTTCGTATTTTATTTCGTTTTCGTAATTTTATTCTTTTTGATCAAATAAGGCGATTTTTTTGTTTTTTATCTCTGTTTTGTGCTTTTTGTTAGAGGTGATGTTCTTCATTGTGTGATTCCACCATCAAATCGTAAAGATTTTATATTGTGTAATATACACACGCTCAATATAATAAGCTGAGTATAATAAATAAGTTAAACATAAAAATATATAATATTTGGGGAAAAAATATAAGATTTTAAGTTTTTTCCGCAAAACTTTCTTTCCTGGGAAAAGATCCATTAGGACAAAAGTGTCTTACAGCTGAAGTCCGTACGCTTTTAATCAAATATAACAGGATATAATACGATTTGAGTGTGAAATCATAGGGCAAAGAACGCCACCTCTAGAAAAGTAGAAAACAAATATACTAACAATATGAGGATATTTTCCTCTTGTTAGTTTAATAAGCTTTTTGTTCTTCACTACAGAAATAAGACTTATTGTTACCTGGTTGGTTGAAAGTACCAAATTTCACATATGAAGAGAATCATATAATCACATAACCTTATGTTGTCATGTTTAAACAGCTTGCTAACAAGACAACACATAGTTGTGACGTGACTTTATTTTATAACCTAATGATTATAATGCCTTGAATTGGAACTAGTGCTATATTTAGTTTCCATGCCTCTGTTTAAACACGTGCATATAATGGATAGAACTCAGTTTAACTTCTTAGATCTCATACCTCATATCGTTTTTGTACGGTGCATTTAATATACAGAAGAAAAACAAAGAAGACGACTTTGTTCTGGGAAATTAGCAGCACAAGGGTAATTGCCAACAATCACAGATTATAATTTCGTATAGATCCACAAGTTCTCTTTTAGGTCCAATTTAAAAGAGTGAATTGATTAACTAGTCCACTCCCTTTGCACAATATTCCCATAATTTGGATAGAAAAAAGCAATTTATCAATGAAAATAGTAAAAAAAAAATTGTCAAAAAAATAGAATTTTGTTTTTATCCTTCGGTTTAAGATCTTTTCTATTGTTGCTAATAAAGTTTCTTTTACAAGAATTGTGTGAAATGGATTATGTGACAGCTGCCATGCGAAAACCACACAAAACAAGAGCAAATTTAATATTAACATTTTCCATTGTAAGAAGTATTTTTTCATATGAGTTAGATCTAAGACCTGACAAGTTTCGCTAAAAAAATATATTCTGCTCAATTTTATTTAATTTTTTTATCTATTTTATTTATTTTATTTATTTTATTTATTTTATTTATTTTATTTATTTTATTTATTTTATTTATTTTATTTATTTTATTTATTTTATTTATTTTATTTATTTTATTTATTTTTTATTTATTTTATTTGTTTATAAACAATTGTAAAATTAAATTTTTTCGTTATCGTTAAATGCAAATGGTAACTTATTACATTTAAATATATAATCATTAACTTTCAATTATAGGTACTTAAGGACACAGGAATTCATCATTTACGTCTACTACATTTACTTGGTAAACTAGCTTTAATTATGTTTTTACCTATTTGGTTGTACGTGGACAGTTTCGAAGTTATCGAACATCCCGCAATTGTAAGCATACATCAATGTCACCGTCTTCAGCCTTATTAAAACTTTTTTTTATTGTACATTTCTCTCGTGATACAGACCAACATGGATTATCGAGTAATAGCATTACTGTTTGCCGATGGTGTTTTAAATTGGTTACAAAACATAATCGCATTTTCGGTGCTATCTCTGGTGACACCGCTGACTTATGCTGTTGCGAGTGCCTCCAAACGTATATTTGTGATAGGCGTTTCTCTATTGATCTTAGGAAATCCAGTTACATGGGTTAACTGCTTCGGCATGGGTTTAGCTATTGTTGGAGTGTTGTGCTACAATAGGGTAAGTTTCATTTATTATTAGTATGAAATATTATTTCATTTGTATTTCTTTCGTTTTCATAGGCAAAGCAAGTCACGAGAGCAAAATCATTAATTCCAACAACGACATCAAAAACGAGTACACCATACACACCACTTCAAAACAACATTGATCCTTATTATCGAGGCTCGACCACGACGCATCACAAAATGAATAACGGTTATAGTCCTAGTAATTCAAATAGTCTCCTAGCTAATGGCAGTATGATGCCCAACGGTAGTACAACGCGTCTATTGTTTGTTTAGTTTCAATAGAAAATGAATTTAAAATAAATAAATGTTTATTTTTAAATAATTTTATTTATTTGCTCATAGCTTAGCTGGACAAAATAAGTTGCCCGTGTAAATACAGTGTTCAAATTTGTGTTAATAATTATACGCTTTGTTTTTTGTTGCCTGTATCAGTCTAATGTGTGTCCAAATTTCTTCTCAGTATTTGTAAGGAGTTTTAAACCGGCTAATATTGTTTTAGTAAAATTTTTACACCTATCGCATGCGGACACTATGTTTATTTGCTACCATTATTGTAAATACATTTAGACCAATGCCTCACATAATTTTAATAATATTTCAAAGAAAGAAAACGAAATTGAAACTTCCTATTTTAATGTTTAAGATATAGTTCCCGCCCCCGTTAAGTAAGAAACAATAATGTGACGTATACTTTTGTATATAATATGTATGTATATTGTGAATGCAATAAAAAAAATAAATATTTAATAAAAGATTTGATTGTTTATTAAATATGAAACCGATTAATTTTTTATTGTCGAATGAAAGGGACCTTACCTAATCTTATTTTTCGGTACACTTTTTGCAAAGGCACTTGGGTACGATAAGAATATTATCATATTCAACTATGTTTTGGTTTTCTTAAAAATAAGTAATAAATTGTATGTTATTGTCTCAGAAGAATCTCGTATATTTACTAGTATTATGATGAAGCCAAAGTAGGTTGTGGTGAAAACGATTCGACGCTTATAATAACTAAGGTTGCAAAATTGGTATCACAATATCATTTATGTTCTTTTATCTTTTTATAGAATACTAGTACGGCCGTGACTTCATTCTGTGAGAACTTCACATACAAAATGTAAAAGAATCATTTTGTTTCAACTGAATATGAGTGAAACTCCAACCCATAGACCACAATCAACGAAACAGTTACTTGACATAACTGGAGATTAGAAATTGCTCGAGGTCAGCACAATTACGACGTACTAATACCGTATTTTTTTGTTCTTCCTCACAATCAGTTTAGATAAATTTCACATCTTTACATGAAATGCTATTTAAATCTTTCGTACCGGACGTAATATTGTGTTTTAGGAAGCATATGTAGTAATAAAACTCCAAACAAGTTGTAGACAATTCTATTCAATTTTATTTAGTTGTATCCATTCACTAACTACAGTTTTTCTGTATCCAACTTTTTGTAGCAATGACTCCGATTTTACGTTTTCAAGAAGAAACCACGCAGACAAATCGGCTTTATACGATTCGGCAATAAGTTTACTTAACGATGCTGCCAAAACAGTACCAAAACCTTTCCTTTGTGCCCTTGGTAGAACTTCTAGGATCCTGTAAGAAATTAAATAAAAAACATTAATGAAATGAGAAATACTGCAGAATAACAGTCATTTAAAAATGGATATGTTGTGACGCAACATTTTTGGCGTTATAAATTTTATTTAACTATTAAAATGTTCTCCTAAACACGAATATGAGATTTGCTTAGTTTTCAAGATATAATTTTGTTAATTTTTTTAACGAATTTTTTATGAGATGCACGAACTGCACCCGTTGTGTTGTTGGATGTGATTGTGAAGATTGATTAAACGAAATTTTTAGCTCTGAACTAAAAAAGTTTCGTATCATACTGTACCGCTTTGTATTTTCTAATCATTTGTATCGATAAAGCTTTATTTCTATGATGTATGTTGTAAGGTGCGCCAAATTTTTTTGCGCTATTATTTAAGAATTGTTGTTTTGATAGAACTAGAGTAAGTTTAATGCACGTTGTGCTTCGCCGAATTGATGCCAGTACTCTGAATTTCTATAGACTGCTTAAGCAGTTGGTAAACTCTCCTCTATAACGCGCCGACGCTGCTTGGTGCAGTTACTGATTCAAAATTAAACAGAGGTTTGGTTCACCCTGTATTTTCGATTCGAATTATAACCTCTTTATTTGCTAAAGCATTTCGATATCACACTCAGTTGATACCATACCATTGTTTCACAGTATTTTTCAACAATTAAATTATTCAACTCACCCTAAACCACTGAATTCGTTTTGAAAAATCCAACCAACCAAAGTATTATTAGGTTCCTCAAATATGCCAAGCGATTTGTCGATTTTGATAAGACCTTTCATGTATTCCAGTGAACCCTCTTTATTGTTGGTCCACAGAGGATGTATTATCTCGGCATGTTTCTCCTGCAGTTGTTCCAGTCTATAGCCTTCAGGAAGACTAGAGATATACCAAATATTAGAATAGGTTATATGTACACTAGAGCCCCGACTTGCGTCGTCCCGATTTGCGTCGCTTTTTAAAAACAGGAAAAATTCGATTTCGTCGATGCGTCGTTGCAATTTCAAGTTGCGTCGGTCCGAGTTTTGCCGTTTTGACCCAGATTTGGGCCGGTTCGATTTGCGTCGTTTTGATTTCGAATTGCGTCGCTAAAAACGGTTAAATTTTTTACTGCATCTACTTCTTATAAATATACATATGTAAATTAATTTAATTTTTGTTGTTTTTTCTAAATTTATTGTTTTGTTATTTCTTTATAATATATTATTCATTTGAAGTAAATGAAATAAATAAAAATGTATTCACTCTTTTTTTTTATCAAAAATACAAAATTTTTTACTCTGCTTTGAATATTTTTCGATTTGCGTCGCGTTTCTCCGGTCCCCATCAACGACGCAAGCCGAGGCTCTAGTGTACTTATATATACAGTACACAATATATACTCAATCAATACGCACTCACTTACTTGGCTATGCTCAAATTAACGGCATCTGCATGATTCAGTATTACACCATGGCAAGATCTGGCTCTCTGTATGGTCGTTCCTTTCGCCAACGCAAGTTGTTTTACTGCTTCACTATAATCGGCAGCAACATTAACTAGTAGAGGACCACTTTTCCAATGGATCAATTTGGTGTTTCTGAGACATTCCAGAAGTTCGTAGAAACTAGGCTCCCAGGAATGAAATGAAACGCTTTGCATCTAATTGGTTGGCCCAATGTTTAGTTATTATCCGTTGTCCTAATAAATCATTATGAACGAACTTACAATATCCTGATGAAGGCAAACATAGGTGCCATATGTTCGAAAATCTCCAGCTCGGTGCGTGTAGAAATCTCTTCGAAATGAAATCCATTTTGGATCATTGTTGGCAATATTCATATCTTGCAGACATTTATTCCATTTGCAATGATTGTAGATGAGTAAATATTGAAAATTTCCAGGACCATATTTGTGTTTATATAACTTTAATAATTCCTGAAGTTCTTCGTCGTTAAGTGGTCTTAAAATTTCACTGTCACTGACAATTTCTGAACTCGATTTCATCGCAATGTTATCGCTTAACGGACGTCAGATTCTTATTTGTTGATTATTAGCCAATTTAAATTATGAGAGAACTATAGGTTTCAGCCGCCGAAACGCAACTGCTATAAAACTTTCAGACACTACCATTTGATTAGCTATCCACATTAGGGTGGATCGATTTATTTTCGCACAAAGCGTTGCTATACGAAATCAACGTTTAATTCTAAGAACATTTCACTAAGAAACCATTGGTTTAAAATAAATTCCAATCAAGATATTGCGAAAGGGATTTTAGGGTCGATGGAAGACCACAAGAGCTTTAAAAAATGTCAATAAAAAAATTTCGAAAAATTACACATAACTGATTTGGTCGGCGCAGCGATGAGTTTTACACATTAGAAAAAGCACTTTCTGAATAATTTAACAAACATTAGGGTAATGTAATAAAATAGTTCCTAAAAAAATCCTTCAAACTTAAAAAGTAGTGCAAATAAATCGAAAATCGATTTACGCGATTTAGACTAATAATTTCTTAGTGAAATTTTCATAGAATTAAACGTAGATTTAATTTTTGCTATACGCCTTGTTGATTATTTTCTACCCATACAAATCGACCCCCCCTAATCAACATATGTGTTTAAAGGGCGAGCGCGATCTATTGTTTGCACGTACATAACGCGTGAGACATACAAATTTCATTCAGAAGCTCATCAGCTATCAACATAGTAGACTTGTGTGGGTAAAGTGTGCCAGCGACGGCAATGTTTTCTAACCGGTTTTCAGATTGTAGGAAAAATTAAATTTTTAATAATACAATCTTTCATTTAATTAATCACTTTATATTTTCTAAATATTCAAAATCATAGATTTACTTTAGCATTTAAAAACTAAATTAATTATAAAATTTTGATTTTATGAAAAATATGTTTTATTACTAGAGTATACAAACATTTGACGTTTTCCAATAACCGGTTTTGGTTGTATTCTAATTTTACATTATTTCAAAAAACTCGATTTTCGAATACATAATTATGAAAAAACCGGGTAACCGGTTTCATTTGGGTTTTTGAATTGTAAACAAAAATAAGAAAAATAATTACTATTATTAGCAATAAAATTTAGAAATGTTTAAAAAACGTATGGAATGTGAGTGTTTAACTTATTGCACAAAAAAGTCTTGTTAATATTTAATATAACTATTCATACAATTATTTATACTTTTCCATCTTCCTGACACAACTGTCTTACGTCTCGTAATATATTATAATTTTTTTTTCAAAAAAGCATGTCAAATTTCCTATAATCACGTTCTAACGTTAGATAGTTATTGGGCAACATGGAGTCTGCTTAATAACTCGGTCCAAACAAATTTGGGCAATTTTTTGTTGAACATAATAATTAAGTTTTTTTCAATTATTTCCATAAATTCAAGTTGTACATAAAATACAAAATCGAAAACCTTAGATAACTTTTTTGCAAATATTTTTCAAAATCTCTGTATTTAATCTATATTGTTATATTTTAAGAAAATAAATCGGAATATAATATTTTTAGCATGTTTCCATATATTGTATAGGAGAATTTTTTTAAGTTACACAAAGTTTTATTTGAATGTAGGTACTTAAAGAGAAAGTAATTTATTTTGTTTTTAAAAAATTGTTATTCAAAAAAATTATTGAACAAATTTTTTAAATTAATATTTTAAAATTACAAAAGCAATATGTACCGGATTGGGAAATGTAGATATGTGGTAATTATTGTGGATATGTTCTCCCGCCAAATCTACATTTAAAATGATGTGTTTGGAACATTTGACCTGACTCCAACAATATTGATAAAACTGTTACAATTCAACTACGATCAGTGCACTCCTTTTACCTCTGAAGAAATCCAGTTTAAAGGCACCGCAGCTTTGCTGCGCTTCCTAGTCAATTAAATGATTTTATAATCTGATATTTGTGTGTCGGAAGGAAATGTTTGTAAGAAGTATTAAAATGTGACAGCAATAACAGGCACTTCTTTGTATTTAAACTTAAAATGTCTATGCAATCTTACTATTATTTAGGGATAATTCAACGTAACTCATGTCTAACACTATTTTCTACTTCGAAATTTTGGTAGAAATCGGTCGAACCGTTTTCGCGATTAGGTGGTTACAATAAAATGTACACTTCTTTTAATATATGGGTATTTCCTAGCGTTGCTGACACACGATTTTTTTCTTATTTTGTCGTTTTCCCGAAAAGTTGAAATTTTTTGAAGATTATGTGATTATATTTAGATTTTGGACAGTACTATAATATTCTTTTAATGAAACTTTACTTAAAATGTTTTATCGAAATTATGACTAAAACAAAGTGCGTTACGGACACACACAATTTTCCACAACAACTTGAAGTGTTTACAAAAATTTGTGAAATTTAGCAAAATATCGTATGTGACCGTTATTTTTTTTTGTAAAATAAAGAAGACATGTTGGGGTTGTATAAACAACTTACTTCACATTTAAAATACTTCAATCTGAATGTGCGTTGCGGACACACGCATTGTTCTATGGATAACACAGAGCGACAAAAAAAAAACAATACCTGGGAAATTATACTATTTTTCTGGTAGGTTCTGCTGAGCACTACATGAATATGTTTTTCAAATTTCACAGAACCCCCAAAATATTGAGTTACGGGTATAAATCCGGGTTTTCGTACTTTTACGCACTTACCCAGTAGGAAGTGTCTGCAAGACATCCTCAAGGATAGGTGCATGACCATAGTAAATCGTTGATGACACGTAGGGGACCGTCCATACAAATCGTCGACGAAATTTTCATACAAGTGTCCGCTTTGTCATGCACGACCTGATGAGCGACAATGTCGGTCAAATTGTCGTTGATGCCTAAATAAGCGACATGTCGCCCACAAAATCATGCACGACCTAATAACAGACAATGTCGGCCAAATTGTCGTAACCTGTGCTTGATAATTTAAAATAACAAATGAGAGTATTTTTATTGAACCATGAACCGTCACGAACTGCTGTTTTCAACAAACTCAATATTTTTTACTTCTACTTTCCTATCATCAATATTATGTCGTTATTCTCCCGTTACATTGAATTTTTTTTGTTTGATGCACGACAACATTAGTATTTTGTCGGTCAGCTTGTCGTCAAAACACTTCTGTTAAAATTTTTCACATTTTGTCTTGAGGACAGCGTTGACGACAAAGTCGTGTAGTACGATACTTCCTACTGGGTATAAGCCAATAACGCGGACAAATATGAACCGATTTAAAGTTTGTTAGCGGATATATATAGTGTGTTTTTTTAACGTTCATCAAATTCATTATATGATTATACTAGCTTTTCCGGCTCGCGTTGCTTCACCCGTACTTACAATGGATTTTTTTTAAGAATTTAAACAATACAGGTAAAATAAAACCGCTTCATGAGACGAACGAACACCCCATTTTTGTGATCGTAGCTTTGTCCCATTGCATACAGTTCCTTTAGTCCCTTTTTATCACTAAAAGTATGAATTTCAAAAGATACATTCTAATGGCTCTTGAGATATGACTAGGGTGTTCAAACCCGAAACCGAAAACCGCCTAACCGGTATTTTTCTCCGATACCGTATGCCGGTTTCTTCAAAAATGCTAATTTCGAATACCCGGTTTGAACGGTTTTTTGATGTCGGTTAACCGGTTTTTTAAAAAGAAGTATTTTAACAGAAGATTGCTATGTTAGTGTTGGGCAAGTTGGCATAAAGGTTGTTTATACTTATCCGATATTCTTTAAACAATTCTCAACGGAAATTTTTTGAAATTTCCTAATGCAATATGAAATTTTTTTTGCAAAATGCTGCTAGATGACTGTTTCCTCTTATCTTTAAATAGGTGGGAAGCCATCTGTATTTATATAAAAAAACTTTCAATTGTCGATATCTTCAGAACTAAGAATTCAATCACAAAAAAGAGCTTAATTTTAGATAATAATACAAAAGTTGTGAAATCAGTAAGATACAGTTGGGATCTTATCTTGCAATGGCTGGGAAGCCGTCGATGTTTATATGAAAACTTTAAAACTATGTATCCATAATTTATGATCACCATATACAAAAGTTGAGAAATCACCGAGATACAGTTGAAATCTTATCTTAAAAATGATTGGGAACTCAACTTTAAATGGGTGGGGCGTGTCGATATTCATATGAAAAACTTAAATTGCATTTATCTCTTAAGAGGCTTAATTTATGATCACCAAAAAATAGTTTGAGAAATCAACTACATAGATACAGTTGGGATCTCACCTTGAAATGTGTTGGAGGCGGTCGATATTCATATGAAAATCTTTTAATGCCTTTTTTTCCTATACTAAGTATGTAATTGTAAAAAGGAGTCTAATATTGGATGATATCGATACCTCAATTCTAAACCTAAGTTAAAAATGTAAGTTTTACAGGAAACACGAATAAAGGTTTTCAGTAATATACATATAATAAGTAGATTCCACTTACATGTTTCCTTTGAACTTTTGTTTGGGTGAACTGATCTTCCTGAGAATTATATTGAATATAAATTGAAAAAAACTGAATTAAATAGCACTAATTAATTGCAAATACGCTAAGTTGACTTAGCATACTTTAGAATTAAGGTATCGATTTTCATATGTTCTCATATTTAATTTTATTTTACAATTTCCGAAAACTGGTATTCGAAAACCGAATTGTTGGAAAAAGGTATTTTTTGAATAAACCGGTAACCGGTTTTCTGAAAAATTTAAGTATTTGAACACTATAGATATGACCGATTGAAATTTCGTTTTGTGTGGGCAGTGTCACGCCCATTTGTCTAATTATTTGGCCAACATAACTATTTTGAAAAAGGCCATCGCCCACTTTCCACAAACAACGTATTTTTTCTTATACGACCGATACCTTTAATGCACAGTGGTCCGTTTCCCTGATCTTTCGACATTTAAAATCTACCAAATTTGATTTCCCGACGATAACTAACTGTTCATTTAGCAAATTGATTAACTGTCGGCTTTCAAAAACAACAGATGTCAAAACAGCTGCAACAAAAACGTTTTAGCGCGTTTTTACAAGTGTGCAGATTGTGCTGAAAAATAGGGAAAACTCATATTGCTAAAAGTTTTTTGGTAATTTTTAAAAGATAAAGGTATGTAGTTTACAAAAAATGTGTATCGTGGCCTGTGCAATATATATGGTGCTAGAAAATTGTGGTAGAAATCAACACTTTTGTTTAACCCTTTTTGTGACAGAATTTGAACTTCTGTAAAGTAGAACTTAGAGACTGTTCTTTTATGTTAATATATTTAGGCTACTTTATGAAATACCCAACATTTGCCGCTTTTTTTTCCATTTGGTTCCTTCTTGTTATATTATTCTAGAAAAATTTACCTTTTGGCGAAAATTGTATTGATTTTTATGTTATTAATTTCGTTACGCTAGATCAGGCAAATTAACCACTGTGAAATGTTTCGATTTCGTACCTATATAATGGTTCAAAAGATACAGCCATTTTAAAATTCCAGTTGTATGGGGCGGTGCTACGCCCATTTTACCCTCTTGGAGTCCGAATTTCCAAAAATCCCTCCTTAGTGCGTTATAAAAGAAACCTACATTCTAAATTTCACCGTTCTAGCTTTATCCGTTTGGGCTGGGGAGTGATCAGTCAGTCACCAAAGCCTTTTATATATAGATAAACAAAAAGTTAATAACTCCTTCTATGTGTTACACTTCTGGGTCGTATCAAATGACATATACCCTCATCCTTACGGGTGATGGTAATACTGGTGATAGGGTTATTTAATACTAAAATACTATTAAAATTTAATTTAAAAATGTAAAATATGTTTAGAATTCGAGATCTGTACACCCAGTTAAAAAACGCAGTATTATCTTTTAATACTCTTTTTTACACGCGCAACATGCGAACCGCATTGTCCTCCCTTTCAAACAGTTCCCATCCAGGTTGCTCGAGCCAATGGTATTTAATTTTGGCGAGAGATTTGGCGTCTATATTGCTCTATGATTTAAACTCGATGTAATTGAACAATTCCAGGGAAAGCGACCACATCAAAAATTTTTTTTCTTTATTTGTCATTTATCTTTATTTTTTTCTCAAGAAGTTGAAGAGAAACTTACTGGGGGGTTCAACAACAATATTATCTACTACGGGAAAAAATTAGAAAAATAGGGGTGGATTTTTTTTCAAGATAGTTTTGTTTTTCCTTTAAATTAAAAAAGTATTAAATCGTTCTATTTTATTTTAAATAATAAAATCAAAGTAAGATCTTTAAAAAAAAAAATTATCAAAATTTTCGCACCGCCAATCCTGAATTTTTTTTTAAAGAAAATACAAATTCTTTATACCCTTATAGAAGGAGCCACTTTAGACCCTAGGTTTATTTGAAGCAAATTCGATTTATGAATTTGTAAGTCGTTTGAGCCATGTCCGTCTGTCTGGCTGGTAAGCACGATAACTTTCGAAAGGCTCAACCAAATGTTTTTAAATTTTGCACGAGTTAATATTTCCCCAAATTTACTTACGGTATTGCAAATGGGCTGTATGGCCCCTCCCCTTCTGGTACCTCCCATACAAATATATCATTCCGCCCACTCTAGTAATAATATCAATACACTCAACGGGATCGTACCTAAATTCTGTATTTGGGAAAGCTAAAGCAGGATAAAGTTTTGGAAAAAATTGGAAGTCTAGCCACGCCCCTTCTGGTATCTCCCATACAAATGTACCATTCCGCTCACTTTAGAGATGGAGTAATAATATTAATACATCCAACGCGATCGTGCTCATATTTTTTTTAGTAAAGCTATAACAGGATAAAGTTTTGGAGAAAAAATTGGAAGGCTAGCCACACCCCTTTTGGTACGTCCCATACAAATGTACAACTCCGCCCACTTTAGAAATCGAGTAACAATATCAATATACTAGAAAATTGTATGTTTTATTGAGGGTGAGAGTATATGTAAGTCGGGTTTTCCGACTGATACTTTTTTACTGGTTTTCTGCACTAAGGTATGTTTCCAAATATCATCAAATTTGGAGAAAAGACCCAAAATTTATGTGATTAATCTTCCTCTTATATTTGGACAAGAGAAATATGTCTGTGCATAAATTACTTACTTACTTCATTTCCCTTTGCACCCCATGAATGAGGTATGGGATAGCTTCTCGCGTTGTTGTGAATTAACACGCTTTCTATTTTTAGATTCACAACTAACGGCACCTACTTATTTATCGACGAATGCGAACGTCACTGTTTTGAGAAGCTCTTACTAGACACGAAGATTAAATCGAAGCTTAATACTGCGAAGTTGCTGTCAAACAACATTCGAGGGGAGCCGACAATGAAAAAAAATTTTATTTATTTTTTTTCTTTTAAGACGACTGGAGCCAGGTTTGAACCTGCGATCTCCCGCATGGTAGTCGCGTGTTCTAACCACTATGCCACGGCCGGTCCCAAATTGCATAAATTAATACCAACAAAAACCTGACAGGCCTTCTAACCCACTAGGTGCTATTACTTCTCCGCAGTGAACTTTTATATTCTAACAATTTTGTTTTATTTTTAACCTTGCGCAGCAGAGCTCATAGAAACAGAAGTTATTTTTAATGATATAGATGAAATTTTTTCAGAAAGACAAAAATAAATCTTTAAAAAGTGGCCACCATTAATGTTATAAAATGGTGGTTGTGTTTTATTATTACCTGAAACTTGAATTTGTATGTCATGTATTTAGTGTCATATTGTAAGTTTTAAAAAATACGTAACAATAACAGCAGAGCTATATAACGTTTAAGTATGTATACAATTTTTTGTTTTTTATGTTTCGCTACTCGTGTGAAATTTACTTAATTTTTCGATATATGTTTCGTAGATTTTTTTTTTCTGTTTCAATTGGTTTTGGCCCCTTCCGAAATAAAATCCTGGCTACGTCCCTGCGTAGGGCAACAAAATGCAAAAAATAGTTTGTTTCCTGATTTTTGTTGTTTCTATGTACATATGTATGTATGTATGTCAAATTTACTCACATTAACAGCTTTAAATTTCGCACATGTATAAAGATGTTAATTGCCTGCTTCATTTTTTTTTAATTTCTATTTTGAATTGCAAAATCTTAAACATATTAAAAATGGAATTTATGTCTATTTCTCTAATTGAGTGGTGAGTGATTCCGCCGTTGCCGTGTTTACCTACAATTTAGCAAGTCCGTCAGTCGGAGAAATAATTGGAATTCTTTCCTTAAAACAATTTTTTCTTGAAACTCAATCGATTTCAATTTTACTGCAGCCTGCAAAATGATCTCGTGGGCCACTATTTGGGAATGGCTGATCTTCAGAAAGGATGTTTCCTTATAGTTGCAGCTCTTAATTTGTTTTCGAAAAAACATTTTATACAGAGCATGACTTCTTAAAGTAATTTTGAAATACTTTTATAACAGCAAAGTTAATATGTACAGCATTACTAACTAGTGCACGTTTACGGCTATGTAGTTTTCTTAAACATACGACAAAATATAAAGACAAAATTGTTATTGATACACTTAAATTGTAAACAATCGAGTTTATATGAACACTATGGAAACCAAACAATTGTTGGCATCAAATCGAAAAACAAAAATAGAAAACAGTTCCATTGAAACATGGTGCGAAGTAAGTAAAAACAAAAATGTGTTTCATATTTCAATTAATTATCTTATTTAAAACCAAACTATTTTCATTTTGTTGTCTATTTATTACACTCAGTCACCGAAGAATTGGTACGTAAGAAATCTGAGCACAATGAACTGCTCATCAGCACTTTGGAGGAGTTGTCCCTCCACCAAGAAGACATCGAGCGTATTGAGAATTTGCATAACTGGTGTCGAGACTTGAAAATTTTACTCTTACAATCTAATCTAATTGGAAAAATTGAAAATCTGTACAAACTTAAGCGGCTTGAATATCTAAACTTGGCACTCAACAATATTGAACGTGTTGAGAATTTGCAACAATTGGAGTCGCTTAGTAAATTAGATTTGACATTGAATTTCATCGGTGAACTGACTTCTGTAGAGTGTCTAAAGGACAATTACAACTTGAAAAATCTAATTTTAACGGGAAATCCATGCTGCGATTATCCCCACTATCGAGAGTATGTAATTGCAACATTGCCACAATTGGAGAGTTTTGACTGTCAGGATGTTACCATGACGCACAAGTTGCAGGCAAAGCCGAAACTTAAAGAATATCGGGCAATTATTGTCCAAAAGCAAGCTCTTTACGCCATGAAACGTGATGAACAAAAAATACGCTTTTTGCAGCAAAAACAAGAGTTGGAATCAAAAATGGCCAGTATCGAAGACGAAGAAGAGCGCATCAAGACGTTTTGGGATTCTAAAAGTGAGAACTGTCCAGAAATTCGCACAGAAATTGCAAAATACCAACGTTTGGGCCGCGAGAAGAAAACTGCAAGCGAAACTAAAAAATCACCAAGAAAGCAGCCAAATTTGTTTGCACCCTGTGGCAGACCATACAATTTGAATAAGCCAGAGTTGCCTTTTACGCTTAAAGACGAAGAGGGTGAATATATTTTAGAACTTGGGGTCTACAAGTCAGTATCCAAATTATTAGGGACATGTATGCCATTTTTTTTTCAATATTTATCTTTTCCAGATATCTCGATACCTCTCATCTAAACGTTGATGTGGAAATCAATTATATACGGGTTACAGTGAAGGGCAAAATATTTCAAATAGTTTTAAATGAGGAAGTAAAACCTTCTGCAGCGGTTGTGCAACGTTCTCAAATTACAGGTCAATTGGTGATAAATGTTCCAAAATTACTTTCAAATCAATTGTTATCCACTAAATCGGGAGGTATGTACGTTTATATTTTGAAATGTTGAATATTGCACAAGTAATTAATTTGCTGGTAAATACATTGACATTTTTAGCTAAACAGGCGATTGGCGTTAACAAAAATGGTCCAAAGGAAAGGTAAGCGTTTACAAAACAAAAGCCCTGACTTTTCAAACGGTGATAAAAAAACCGATAACTAAAAAAAACGATAACTAATAACAAATAGCGATATAATTACACACTGTGACAAAATGGACAAAAATTGAAGGAACTTGGGGAGTGACCTAGTGCATGTTGTAGGTATGGTTGAGTAAAACATGACCCTGTATGCCAAAGTTTCCTAACATCAATAATATAGGAAACATTAAGGTAAATTAATAAAAGAGTGGCTAAAAATTCTTTCAAACTTAAAAAATATCACCAAATTTTGAAATTTCAAGGCAAAAACAGATAGATGTGATAAGTTGTCTATATAAATGTACATATCGTTAGAGAGGTCTAAGACTCTTCTTTCCAAATCCGTTAAGAAATCAAAACTCAGTTATGAATTGGGACCGGCCGTGGCATAGTGGTTAGAACACGCGACTACCATGCGGGAGATCGCAGGTTCGAACCTGGCTCCAGTCATCTTAAAAAAGAAAAAAATAAATAAAATTTTCTTTCATTGTCGGCTCCCCTCGAATGTTGTTTGACAGCAACTTCGCAGTATTAAGCGTCGATTCAATCGTCGTGTCTAGTAAGAGCTTCTCAAAACAGTGACGTTCGCATTCGTCGATAAATAAGTAGGTGCCGTTAGTTGTGAATCTAAAAATAGAAAGCGTGTTAATTCACAACAAACGCGAGAAGCTATCCCATACCTCATTCATGGGGTGCAAAGGGAAATTAAGTAAGTAAGTTATGAATTGACTGAGTTATAAGTTCAAAAGCAAGGAAAGATACGAAAAACCGGTTTTTGAAACTTAAGTCAAGATTTTGAGGGTGTAAGGAAACTTTGGTATACAGGGTCATGTTGTCTTCGGCCAGACCTACAACATGCACTAGGTCACTCCCAAAGTTCCAAATGACTGTCACATAGTGCTATTTTAAAATTTAAAAACAAAATCATCCATATGTGATCCTTGATAATTTTGACACAGCTGCAAACATGAGCGGACATTTTCAATGACGGCTTCGTGAAATGTTTTGCATTTCCTTTGGAATGCATTCTTTTAGCACTGTTTAGCACAATTTTAACATTAATTGTTTAAAAGAATTCTGTAAGATTACGGTAAGAAGAGTTCAGACTCGTTTTTTTTAATTAATCAACACGTTAATTTGTTTATAATGGTAAATTTACGAAAACCTAAAGAGAATTCGTGAGGCTATGACTCAAATGGTTGCTCTTTCACCTAATAAATCCCTCCACCGATTCAAAAAATCTCTCTTTTTCTTTGCAGGCGACCTATGCTGAAAGGTACCGTTGACATCAGGAATATTTGCAATGGAGATCAAATTCCCGATTTAGTTTGAAAACAAATTGGTAGACAAATTTTACAATTGTCGGAGTTTTTAAAACAACTTAATTGGAGCCATATTATACTTAAGTGCAGAATAAATTTGACAGTAAACCATAAAAGAGAAAAACTATACTACCGTTGGACTAATAAATTTATTACCATCGTTTGAATGGTTAGTGGTGTCGATGCAAGGTAGGATTTTCGGTTGGCCATACGATTACAGACATATATTTCAGACAGAAAAAATTGCAGTGTCTAGAGTTTTAATAATTTGGAAAAAAAAACTTTAAAAGATATTATTATTTCTATCTTTGGGATTTTTGATTGTGAATATATTAATTTTCTTTATTTGAATGGGAATATGGGCAGCACACAATGGCCCATTTTTATTCGTAAGCTAATATGGGTGAATTCCATCGTTAGTATGAGAGATACCAAAAGGGGGTGTGAAAAATGTTTCGATTTTCTCAGATTTTTTCTAATTAAACTAATTGTATATATCCAATGGTCTTTCGTTCGGAAATTATGGATGAAATATTATTGTTTTCAAAAATAGGTAATTTTTATATAGGAGGTATCAGAAGGGGTGGGGCTATTATTCCTGTATACAAAACCGTATCTACATTTTGCACAATTTTTATACCACAAAATTTTCATATGAATCAGAAGGTAAATCTATCGCGCCCTTCAATCAAAAAGTTGTGAAACGAATTATTTTAAAATACTTGGGGTCTAACTTCTACCCTTAAATTTATTTTTTTTTGTACAAAGTACTTTCTTTTGTACTCAAGTACTTTTTTGTACTAAAAAGTTATTTTATTGGCTCAAAAGCACTTTTCCTTTTTTTGTACGAAAGCTTTTTTGTACCAGAAGGTATTTTTAATGTACTTTTCGGTACAAAGTACTTTTTTTGTACCAAAAAAGTACTCCGGTACAAAAAAGTACTTTGTGCAACAGAAAAGTGTTTTTTTGCCAATAAACGTATTTTTACTACAAAAAGGTACTTTGCTACAAAAAAATGTACTTTGTACTGAAAAGTACATTAAAAGTACCTTCTGGTACAAAAATGGTCTCTTACAAAAAAAGTGCTTTTGGACCAATAAAATAACTTTTTGGTACGAAAAAGTACTTTAGTACAAAAGAAATTACTTTGTATTAAAAAGTACAATAAAATGAAAAAGCAAACAAAAAAATTAAATAAAAGTACTCTGGTACAAAAAAAGTACTTTGTGCAATAAAAAATTACAAATAAAAACAGTACTTTGGTACAAAAAAATTACTGTGTACTAAAAAGTACAATAAAAGTACTATGAACCAAAAAGTACAATAAAAGTACTTTGGTACAAAAGAATGTACTTTGTACCGAAAAGTACATTAAAATTACCTTGTGGTACAAAAATGTACTCTCGTACAAAAAAATGCTTTTGGGACAAAAAAATAACTTTTTGGTACAAAAAAGTACTTTAGTACAAAAGAAATTAATTTGTATCAAAAAGTACAATAAAATGAAAAATAAAAGTACTTTTTGTCCTAAAAAAGTTCTTTGGTACAAAAGAAAGTACTTTGTACCAAAAAGAACAACAAAAGTACTAGCCAAGAGCCCAAACAAAGGTATCTCGTACAAGAGCCACAAAATTTCAAAATGGGCTCTCGAGCTGAGCTATCGGCTCGCGAGCCAGCTCTTTATTTGGGATCTAGGCTCGCGAGCCGAGAGCTAATTTGAAATTTTCTGGCTCCTGGCTCGCGAGTTGAAATTTTGTAGCTCTTGGCTCGAGAGCCAGCTCTTTATTTGGGCTCTTGGCTCACGAGCCGAGAGCTCATTTGAAATTTTGAAATAAACAATTTGTTACACGACATGAAGTACACTATGGTGCAAAAATGAGCCAATGGTTTAAAAAAAAGTTTATAATTAATTTTTTTTATAGTTTTTAATAAATTATATCCAAACTTTTTCTTCATATAAAATATGCACCTGTTGAAAATATAATGCAAAAATTGTTAAGGAATGCCTTAGTTCGCAATAGATTGGGGTCAGGGAGTGGCTACCGCAGAGTCCAGATCTGAACCCGATCAAAAATTTTTGGGATTATTTAAAGCGCAGGCTGGCAGAATACGAAGAAGCACCGAAAATTATTAATAAGCTAAGAGAAAGGGTTCAGGCTGATTGAAACAAAATTCCTTCATATTATGTTGCTAAACTTTGTCAATCCATGCCAAATTGGATGGATCAGTTAAAGAAAGCAAAAATATGCTGGAGTATGTTTTAAATTTAGATGAGCAACACCTTAGAGCAAAAGCAACACCTTAGAGCCAATGGTCTGAATTAGTAAATTTTTGTTTTTATATACTTACAGTTATGTAAGTTATATTATTGCCATTGCTTTATATTTTCTGAAGATGCTTATTTTAAATTTAACAAAATGTTTGGAAATAATTTAATAAAAACCTTAAAAAAATTAATTACATACTTTGTTTAATACATTGGCTCAATATTGCAACACAATGTAGGTAGCCAACTACTTCAAGGTGGTAGTTTGTATCGGAAAACTGTTTTTAAATATTTGTTTTTTTTTAAACGTTTTGGTTTGAAGTTTTGGGGACAGGACACCAGTCAAAAGTAATTTTGAGCAATAAGTGCGATACCAATTTTGACCCATATACGAAACTATTTACAAGTGGTAGTAGTGGCTATGTATAGTAAAACTGCAAGTTTTAACAAGCTATTTCAGTAATTCTCCTAGTCGTACAATGGTGATTTGGATATAAAATCAAAGAGGACAATCGCAGCCTTTTATATTTGTTGTTTTCATTTGTCAAAAGAAATTTGTGCAAAAAAATTTCCTTTCACATTTGTATCCATGAATATCCTTGACAATTTGTAAAAAAAATACCAAATAACGGTGTTAAGCATAAAAACTTTCTAAAGTGGATATGAAGCTTTCTTTAGCAGTCAAATACCATTAATAAGAAACTGTATTGATGTTTAAAAGTAGCTTTATAATCGGTTACAAAACTTTAATTTGCATTATTTATTTGCACATTATTGTAGCAAAATTTTTCAAAGACTACGATTCACGTTGGTTGGTTGTGAGTGGAACCAGATTCCCGCATAAAGATATCCAAAAGGCAACCTGGATATCTCCCGATCAAAATACAAGAAATCACATTGATCACGTGGAAATTGATGGAAGGCATGTCTCAAGCGTTATGGACGTGCGTTTGTTGCGCGGTGCAAATATTGACTCGGATCACCACCTAGTTGCAGCCGAGGTACTCACACGATTAAGTAGTTCTGAAAACACTCGAAATAAAACGCAAAGGAAGCTAGACATCACAAAGCTACATTCCACCGAGATAGCCAATGCCTACTCCAACCAACTCTCTCAATTACTCCATATAAACCCCCATAGTTCTGATGTTCCCGACACACAGTGGCAGCATATTGCGAATTATATGACCACTGCCGCAACGACCGTACTGGGTTATGAAAAATCAGGCTCAGACAAGCCATGTTACGATGATTAATGTCGCGAAATGTCTGAGGAAATGGATGCTGCATACAAGGCAAAACTGCAGCCAATGGCGACGCGTGCGGTGACGGAGCGTTATAATGAGAAAAGGATGGAGATGAAACGCCTGTTTAGGGCGTAAAAAGCGTCTGTGGAAGAATAGAGAGAGCCCGGATATCGAAAACTACAGGGATAGAGTTGAGGCCCGAAAATTTTATCAAAAGGTAAAAAGTAAAGGTTTTGGAACAGGGATCCCCACCTGTAAAGATAGAGACGGAAATCTGGTCACGGACACTCAGAGTGTGCTGCAAATATGGAGGGAGCTGCGGGAGCCGATGGACTGCCGGCAGAGCTTTTTAAAGCTGGCGGCGATGAGCTGGTAACATGCATGCACCAGCTCATAAACACGATTTGGCTCAGAGTGCATGCCCGATGATTGGAATCTGAGTGCCCTATGTCCCGTGCATAAGAAAAGCGATCCAAGTGTGTGTTCCAACTATCGCGGGATAAGCCCTTACCCATCGCATACAAGGTTATGTCTAGTGTGTTATGTGAAAGACTAAAGCCCATTCTGGCGAACCTGATTGGACCGTACCAGTGTGGCTTTAGACCTGGTAAATCCACCACCGACCAAATATTCACACTACGACAAATCCTGGAGAAGACCTAAGGAATGCAGATCGAAACCTACCATCTGTTCATCGATTACAAAGCTGCATTCGACAGTCCGATACGGCATAAATTGTTGGATGCTATGGCTGAGTTTGGTATACCCGCGAAGCTAAATCGACTTTGCGGGATGACACTGACTGACACGAAGTCTTCAGTAAAAATTAGCAATAATCTGTCAGAGCCATTTTCTACCAAGCGAGGCTTAAGACAAGGCGATAGTCTGTCCTGCGATCTCTTTAACATCGTCGTGAAGATGATCATGGGGGAAGCTGCAGTAAACATAAATGGTACCATCTTCAACAAAAGTCTGTCCTGCGATCTCTTTAACGTCGTAATAGATATGATCATGGGGAAAGCCGCAGTAAACATAAATGGTACCATCTTCAACAAAAGTCTGTCCTGCGATCTCTTTAACACCGTAATGGAGATGATCATGGGGAAAGCTGCAGTAAACATAAATGGTACCATTTTCAACAAAAGTCACAGATTGCTCGCGTATGCTGATGATATAGATATCATTGGACGTGGATTGTGAGATGTTACTGCGGCTTTTTCGAGCATTGAAAATGAGTCGGCTAAAGTGGATCTGGTGATAAACGAGGAGAAAACCAAGTTATTTGTTTCCTGGAAATCAAAAGTCGAGTATTCAAAGCAAACCGTTGCTACTATGCGCTAAGCAAGCGATTTAATGACAAAGCGCTTTCTCGAAGAACAAAGATCCAACTCTACCAGACTTTGATTCTACATATCTTGCTCTACAGCGCAGAATCCTGGGTAATGACACAAGCGGGTCAATCTTTTCTGGGAGTCTTCAAGAAAAAAATACTACGCAAAATATTTGGACCAATTATCGTTAACGGTGAGTACCGTCGTCGAATGAATCATGAGCTGTACAACGACATCGACGTAGTCAAGCGCGTTCAAATAGACCGGATGCGCTGGCTTGGACACGTTGTACGAATGGACGAAAACGCTCCGGCTGGAAAAGTCTTCGACAATAAACTCGATGGGCGGCGCAGGAGGATGACCAAAACTCCGATGGATGGACCAGGTGAAAGAGCTGTTAACTAAGCTTGGTTTGACGAACTATCTACGGAGCGCAAAAGACCAAAGCGCTTGGAATACTTTTCTACGTGCGGCTACTGATGAATAAATTTCTGTTGTTGCTGCCATTAAAGAAGAAGAAGAACGATTTACGTGAAGGTAAGAAAGTGGATAATGTAAAAATTACATTGAAAAATTGCATTTTGTTTTTCCTAATGTTGACATAATTATCGAATACCTATTGCACCCCGTTTCCTTGTTTTATTGATTCCTTGTGTTTCCTTGTTTTGATCACAGCTGAAGATTAAGAGCTATCGAGCTGAAATTTGGTATACAAGTTTCTGTCCTCTCATCGTAGATTAAGTTCTAAGATGGGCACGATCGAAAAAAAAACTACTACCACCTCGTCGAATTTCAAAAGTATGGTTTTTGGATCGATATTATTTTTTGGAATTACCTTCTATGTATCTATAAATTAAAAATACACATTTGATCTATGGATAGAATGTTTTATTTGAATTTGGGGGATATTATTTCATTTCATTTGTTCTTCATCTTTTTTTGTTGTTGTTGGTTTTGTTTTGTTTCGGTTTATTTTCTTTTCATTATTATTACAATGTTTTGGGTTTTTTTTGTTTTGTTTGTTTTGTCTTCTAAATTTGTGTACACAATCTTATTTTCTCTCTCGCAGGATAGAATTGTTTGTTGTTGTTACTGTTGTTGTTGCTGTTTTGTGGTTATTACTCTAGTATGTATGTACTACTTGTATGTACTATGTTTGATAGTATGTCGGCTGTGTGTGTGTATGATGTCATTGGGATTTCTTCTTTACAAGTGTGTTGGTGTGGGTCTGTTTGTGTTTGTGATTGGTATTTTCACTTTTTATGTTTATTGTTGTTGTATTTGTATTTTCATTAATTCTAAATTATAGTGGAGATTGATTAATAATGATTATTTGTTGTTGTTGCTGTTGTCATTTAATAACTTTAATAATGTATCAGTTCTATTGAAGTGTTATTTGTTTTTGTTTTTTTCGCTTGCTTTTGTCTTTATTTCCGTTTCTTTTTTTATTAGTTATGTCTAAGAATGTTCGTAATCTAGTTTGAGTGTGTGTGTGTTTTCTAATCATTATGACGATGATTATAAGATTCGAATACAAATTCTTAAAAATATTCGCATGTAAACTAAACTTAAACAAAATTTAAAATAAAATAAGTCTGCTTAGTTTCTGTTTTTTTCTTTTGTAAAAGATATTGATCGTACATGTGAAGGTTGTTGTTGCTATTGTTACTGTATTTTGGTTTTCTATTCGATTTTTTGTTTTGTTTTGAATATGTGATAAAAAAGATTTATAATAAAAAATATACAGCAAATGTTTTGGTTACTTATTTTTTTGTTTGCTTTCTTACATATTTCACGTTCGCGTTATTAACTTTAAATTATCTTGTTGTTGGGTCTGTGTGTGTGCTTCATATTCTTTCTATTACCTGTTACTGGCTGATATTCAATAACGCATTCAAAGTTTGGTTAGAACTACAAAATTTAATAAACTAGAATAGATGGAGCATTACAATGCATGGTCAAAACGAGGAAAAACGATTAAACAAATATTTCCGTTTATAGGTATAAGAAGTCGCTGATCTGTTTAGTATGTCAACCATTGCACTTGGTCGGATTGGTCAAATTAATTTAAATATTACAATAGACCTTTTGTTAAGAATATTTTTTAAATTGTCGACTCAAGAATTTATCTACCGAGAAATATCATTTAAAAGTATAGAAAAATGAGGTTTAAGTATTTATTTTAATAATCAACGTTCAACTGCAGGTCCTGTTCAGTGAGTCAAAAACTAAAAGCCTTTTAACTTACTGAATGCGAGTAGTTCTTCGATATTATAGACATGAAATGTAAAGAATTTTTTTGACATGTTACGAAACCCCAACTCTTGGACAAAGTTACCTGTTCATTATTGGTATAACCGATACCCTTGAGATTCTTCATAAAGGAGGCGAAATGTGTAAAAACCCCTTTAACAGTGAGTGCGTTTGCAATTGTACACAATCCTTTTAGCGGTAGCACCGATACCAACGTAAGAGAAGTGAAGAAGTACAAGGTGAACCAAAACCTTTCAAACGATGACTAAAAAAACTATATATATATATGAGGTAAAAGTCTGTTTATTTGTTATAAAAGTGCGTGATATGTGACCCTTGATTATCGACACTATTCCCGTTTTTTCGGGAACGGGAACGTACCATTCACTTCAGCCAGTGATTCCCTGTCATCATTCCTGGTAAAGATTTTAGAAAGGTTTATAGATAGGTACTTGCGTTCGGTCATCGATACAAAAATCATGTCATGGTTACCATCTACCAATATGACTAATTCCAGCTGTACCAACTAAGGGTTATTGTGTGGTGGCAGGTGCTTGGTAAAGGCAGATACTGCACGTTACTGGCTTCGGTTCACAAATGGTGATGATTTGCATTTCGGACGCAATATACACAACACTCGCAGATGCTCTTTATATCACGTTATACCTGTTGCCGATGGTCATTATAACGAAGCTGATTGCATTCAGTGCAACATGACCCTACTACTACTAAGTATCCTAACAGCCTCAAAACCTTGACTTACAGTTCAAAAACATTTTTTCATGTGTAAAACGCATATTTGATAGGAAAAAATTGTGATAAATATTTAAACTATTCATGTAAAATCAAGCAGTTGATGAAAATTAACTGCAACGTCAAAACAAAATATTTTCTTTAACTGTTTTATTTTGTATGGATTAGGAAATTTGGCAGTATTTTTGTGAAATAAAGCATTGTTCATCAGATAGGACCACTCGATGCGTCCAGTTTTGAAGTTTGTTTGAATACAATTTGAGGACTTTGTTATTCCGTGCACCTTACCGCCCATCCAAATGATATTTATTATGTTGATTCGTTATTTGTTATTCGATCGAAATGGGTTGTAAATCGTTATTCATGGTTAATCGTGGGCTGCATTTTGGTTTTTAGACATTTTTGTTTATGAATTAAAAAACATAATTGAAAAGTAAAATTTTAATATTTTTTGTGATCTTTACGAATTTGAACAGAAATATGCATAATTAGGGTGTAACAAACGATTTAAGAAAATCAAAACCTAAAATTGACGTCGAAGTCTGAGGCAAAATGTCGCCCTTTAATAACCATCAATAGTGATATACACCTGGTTTCGATGGGAGACCAAATGACAATACAGCATTTTTATAACGAAGTACTTATGTAAACTGAAACAAACATTACAAAAAAAATACTATTTCAGGGGTTCTTGGGTGCACGGATAAAATTGTTTTTGGACAAACTATAGGATTGGGGGTTGAAAACATCAACTTTTTCGAGAATATCCACATTGGTCAGGTCTGTGCAAATTTTGTGCTTAATATGAAGGAGACTTCCAAAAAGGGGTTTTGGCGTCGCTAATTTTGAATCCGGAGTAAAAAGAATATTAAAAACCCCCTAATGCTATGTTTCATGCATATTCGAAGTCTCCTAAACTTTCGGATTAAATTTTTAAAAAATGTTAGCGTAAATTCAAGAACAAAATAAGGAAAAATGGCAAAAAGTGGCGTTTTATCCTGGGTCATTTTGATAGAGATATCATCAAATTTTAACGTAGAGATAAGGATTTGCTGATGTTAGGTGATTTAACAAAGTTTTAAGTCCAAGAAACATCAGAAGTGATTTCTCTCTGCGTAATCAACAGTTTTGCAGTTATAAATAAATTTATAAAAAAAATAAAATATTTGCCTAAGAAATTCCATTAAAAAAATAATAAAAAAAATCTAAAACGAAAAAAATTTCAAGTCTTACTATTTTCACGTAATGTCACATGAAAAAAAAGTTTGTCGCGTATCGCTTTTTTTTAATTTTTATATAACTTTATAACTACGTAACTGCCTATTGTATAGGAAAATTATATGCGTACAGATTAAGGGAATTGAAGTAGTCTTTCTTGAGTTATGCCCCCAAACTTGGTTGTAGGGGCTTAAAAACTTTTAGCCTAAAGCAGCAGGGGTTAATATGCTCCAATCATTCTCAAACTTTGGGAATTCTAAATTCCGCAAAGACTTATCGTTTTTGGAGGTTGACTCCGACAAATCAGCCTAATGTACATCATATATATATTTTTACACCCTCTGTTGACGGTGTAAATAAAACACAAGGGCCTTTGATAAACCCCAGTAGGAAGTGTCTGCAAGACATCCTCAAGGATAGGTGCATGACCATAGTAAATCGTTGTTGACACTTAGAGGACCGTCCATACAAATCGTCGACGAAATTTTCATACAAGTGTCCGCTTTGTCATGCACGACCTGATGAGCGACAATGTCGGTCAAATTTTAGTTGACGCCTATACAAAAGACCTGTCGCCCACACAATCATGCACGACCTGATGGGTGACAATGTCGGTTGAATTGTCGTTGATGACTATATAAGCGACACGCCGCCTAAACAATCATGCAATCATGGGTGAAAATGGCGGTCAAATTATCATTGATTCCTTTGTATGTCTTAAATTGGCATTCAAGCCATATTAGTAAAAGATGGATTTTTAGCTGTCTTATTTAGCTTTTTATTAGTATGACTAATTGTTAATACTTTTAGGAAACTACTGACAAAGAGAGAAGTGAAGGATATAAACTTTTATACGGCATTCATCTTCAATTTGAGATTTCAAACTATAAAATTTGCTAAAATTGTCTACTCGATCGTTTAATAAACTGAAATTTTTTTACGTCAGATTCCATTTATTGTTCCTTTGAGTTTGTTGAATGTGTTTGATGCACGACAACATCAGTATTTTGTCGGTAAGCTTGTCGACAACCGAGTGTTTTGACGACAAGTACATCAATATTTCACATTTTTCTTCCTTAGATTTTGTTGATTGTGTTAGATGCACGACAACAATAGTATTTTGTCGGTCAGCTTGTCGTCAACCGTGTCTTTTGACAACAAGTACATACATTTTTCAAATATTGTCTTGAGGACAGCTTTGACGACAAAGCCGTGTATGATGAATCTTCCTACTGGGACGGTTTTTAAAAATAATGATGTGGATTTGTTTATTCAATTTGTAATCCCGGGTAGGAGGGTATATCTCATTTGATACGTCCCAAAAGTGTAACACATAGAAGGAGTCACTTTAGGTTTTTTGAAAAAAATTTGATTCATGACTTTTTAAGTCGTTTGAGCCACGTCCGTCTGTAATGTATTAGAAAATGTTATGTTTTATTGAGGGTGATGGTATATGTAAGTCGGGTTTACCGACTGAAACTTTCTTACTGGTTTATAAAAGCTAACGTTTATATCTGAATTATTTGTTAAGATTGTTGTAAAGGCCAATTTTTGAAAGTAATCCAAAATTTTCGTAAGTAATCGTTGAAAGTAGTCGGATTATTTTTGATTATTTTCGATTATTTTATCGTAATCTCCAGTAATCTTGATTATTTTTAGATAATTTGTAATCGTAATCAATTAGTAATTAAAAAATTCTTAATAAGGAATTATGTAATCATTACGATTCTTATAAAATGTAATGTAATTGATTACTAATCGTAATTGAAATTTAACAGGTATGGTTTTAGGTTGCAACGGTTCGATAGCGGTATTTTATGCAACTTTGCAATGCTAGAAGCAAATTAGATAACAGCTGATATACAGAATTATTGGTTGTGAACATTTGGGGTTTTGTATTTGGAGTTGTCGGCACCCTATCTTGAATTTTGTTTGTTATTGTTTACAAATGTCAGATGTTCAAGTATCAGTAATGTAAATGCAATACACGTAGCAAAAAAAGCTATACAGTTTTAGTGTTGCGCAAGAGCAAAGATGTGACAATTGCAATTCTGTATATTTTGTTGTTGGATTGCAAACATAAGCTACAAAATTTTGCATTTGCAATTTCGCTAGTGTCAAATCAATCGGCATGTCTACTAAAAGCTTCTCAAACAGCAGACGTTCGCATTCGTCAATAAACCTTTTGTTGTGGAACTAAAAATACAAAGTGTGTTAATTCGCAATAACGTAAGAAGCTACCCCATACCTCATTTATGGGATGTAAATAGAAATTAAGTTTGTTCCAGTTTAAGCTTCTAATTCAACAAACAGTTAGGCCTCGAAAAATGTTAAGAGGGGTAAATGACGGGGGTTGGTCACACATTCGAACCGTCTAAGAGCGATTCCAGGGCAGTTGGGGGGCTTGTTGTGGTTTTTTTTTCCCAATACGAATAGTTTCTCGTTAAAATCCAAGGGCTCGATTTTAGATCCATGGTTTCTTCTCCAAATTTTCTTATAATTCATCGTAGATTACGATTTTGATAACCGCATGGTGCATTTTTTTACTACATACAAATTGACCAACTCAAATATTCAAACACGTGTTAACAAAAATTATTAAACAATTTACTAAAAATTGTTACTCAATTATACGGGAAAATCAATTATCCGAAATGCTTCCGGTCCCGACCATATCGGATAATCGGGGCCTAAGCGTATCTAGCTATCGCCAGAAGAAAACCAACATCGTTTTGCTATACATTTTTTTCTGTGTATCTGCAATGTGTAAGGCTATAACAACATTAGCTTGGCTGGTTGTTGTCTTAGTTACGTCAGATCTCTGTTGCTAGTATGGCCACATCATTCTCTCAAGAACTGTGGTAATTAGTACAGCATACAACCTGATAATTTCACAAAGTTTTTAAGGTTTTTTCAAATGGTGTTTCTATATTTTGGTGCCGTCTGTCTAGCCTATTGTTTATTTTTCTGTTAATAATGCAATATTACCATGACGAGTTACACAATTGAGCACCACGGCCAAATGATAAAACTTTGTTACTTAAATTAATGTTCGCTAGTACAAACGCGTTGTTGTAACAATGGTCATAATCTGTCGACGTACTACGCCTTGGCGGACAATTAAACTATTTTTAATCCCAACACATTGGAATACAAGTACCTTTCCAGTAAAAAAAATTATGGATTAATACCGTTCGTTGCGACATCGTCTTCGATTTTATGTCAACATCACTTCGATTAAACATCGTCGTCACATTAATGCTATTTCGGTATTCTGTAACTACCATGCACCGACGTCGACTGGTAATCGATAACATGAAAGAAATAACAACAGCTGATGTAACATTTATACATCAGCTGATTTATTTTGATTTTTGTTGTGTTTTAAGAAAAAATGTTTTTGTGTTCGATTTTGATTCAATAATGATGACAATGATCCGACATCTAAAACTTGCCAGTTAACAAGTACGTACATAAGTGCTAAAGCGCTAATTTGTGGATAACTGTTGGCCGGCCTCCCAACTTTTTATTTTTTTAGGATTTGGAACTTCTTGTCTTAATAATGTTACATATAATTACATTCTGTAAGTGTAAGTGCAGCCAGTAGTTGCAAGATTTCGGTCGAAACACTGAATGGTTAAGAGAGGTCATTTGTCGGCAATGAATACAATTGGTAATGACTGAAGATGAAAAATCGAAAGCAAATCTAGATTTTTTTAAACAAAACAGGATTTTCTGGAGTTATGGGATATGTCGATAGAACCCATATCAAAATTTTCGCTCCAAATTAAGAAGACCAGAATCGTTACTACATCCGCAAAGGATTCTTTAGTATCTCTTAATGGCGGTCTAAAGGAATTAAGTTTTTTTTTTTAGCAATTTTCTCACATTGCCCCATAAAATGTGTCAGAACTTCACGTCTCCGAAATCCTTGCATCAATGACGGATTTTGTTTTCAAACCAGCCCCTATTTGGTACTCGACACTTTCATCCCATAACGTCATTAAACAAAACCTTTATACAATTTACAAAAACTTAAATTATTCCTTTAAATTGTTTCAAGTCATTATCAACAACTGTGACGACAAATTCAGAGTCGTCGTCACATTTCCTTACAGAATTCCAAATTTGTGTCAACAGTTATCGATAGTTATCGTAAAAGACTACGAGAATACCGATTTTACAGCGTTGTCACCAGACGACGTCATTTTGGGTCGACGACGACAACGGAAATAAGGGCGAATAATAAGCGAGCAATCAAAGCGTTTTGTTTTGCTAAAAAAAATACTCAAAAAATGAGAAAAAGGCGATGCCTCGCTTATTACTCCGAAAAGTATCAATAGGGAAGGCAATAACACATTTTTTTTGTAATATTTCTTGACATAACTGTCTTTTCTCATGTTTACTATTTGTCTCAAATAAAAATAAAGACGCATTAAGTGTTTGTCTTCAAAATATACTGTAGGAAATAAAATAAATTACTCGCATTGTGTTCTCTCAGAAGATAGTAGAGATTACTCCCTCTGTACTCCATTAAGAGGTAAAAGGAGTATCCCTTTTGTACTCCATTAAGTGCTCCAACCGTAAAGACCTTTAATGTTAAAAAGGAGTACAAAATACATGAGGCTCGGAGTTTTGTGCAGTACATAATCCATTACTCGCAAAAAAGCGATCCAAGTTTAATTTTTGGATGATCGTATTTTTTACTGGGTTGCACGTAAAAAAAATAATTTTATTAATATTTTATATACAGCTTTTTTATTACAATGCAATATCGATCCGTCCTTAATGAAAACCCCTTCAGTTTTTTATGTCAAAATGTTCCCAAACTTTCTAGTTAATATGCTTGTGTTTTAGATCACTTGTAGCCCAAAATTTGATGTTGTCTGAGACAAACATTTTCAAAACTCTTTGCAAATATCTTACAAAGCTATAACGATGCTAAAAGGGCCATTTGAATAGGGAGACGTCCGAACGTTGGCTGTTTGAGAAACTTTTAGTAAACTTGATTACTGCGAAGACAGGATTCAAATCCAATTCTCACTTATGATTTCCTTAGCATGTAGATTGTGCGCATAATTTGGTGGAATGGTGAGTTTATTTATATTCTTCTTTTACGTCGATAAATATTTTCCTTTTTCTTGAAGCAATTAGTTTTTCTTTTACCTGGAAAACACAAATAGTGTTTTCATAACAATTTGGAAGTTACCCTTTAATTATTATACGCGATATAAGTATGTATTTGCGTCCTTGTCAAATCTCTCTTTAAGATATTGACATTTGTGAACGCTTGGTAGGTTTGCATGTATATTCTAAATAGTTTAATCTACCTCGACCACTGCTTGGCCAAATCTGCCTGGATTTGTCACATAAATGGGGACGCAGCAATGATTTAATTTTTCAAGATCTACTCTGCCTTGGGTTATTGGTATTTGCACTTAGAGTATGTGTTGACTGCCGAGTGGGAAATGATATTTTAAAAATAAATAATTATATATCACAATTTACGTTAGTTTATCAAATGATACATGAAATTCGGCTAACGATCAGAAAAGGTGTTTTTTTATTGTTTGAATTTGACCAAAAATATCAAATAATAAAAAAAACACTTTTCTGAATTTGACCAAAAATATCAAATAATAAAAAACAATTTTTCTGATCGTTAGCTGAATTTGATGTATCATTTGATACACTAACGTAAATTGTGATATATAATCAATACGATCAACTAAAACTAACAAACAATACAGTTTCAAAAAAATAATTATGTATAATAAAAAATAGGCCGTGATATGGGCCAACAACACCGGACAAGGTTTGAGAAAATAAATAATATTACATATTTCCTTTCAAAGTTGGAGGAATGACCAGTTGATTGATTGTGATTTCTACTTTTAAAAGTTTATTCAAAATGTGATTTGAAACGCTGTCATATCCAAATATTGTATATTGGTATTTTATAAAGAATGTGGTATATTGTTAAACTCCATGCCAGTAATGTTCAGAAAATAGTTGTAACACAAAAGTTGTTTCAAAACAGTATTATAATTTTGTTTCATTAGATGTATTTGCTGCTTTCCAATTAAGAGAAAAAAATAACTGTTTTCAGATTTTATCGAATTATTGTATAATCTAGTAGCATGATCAAATAATATATAATTCTGTTTTATCATATGTACTTGCGGCTTTGCAATTAAAAGAAATTAACGTTTTCGGAATCTATCAAATTATTCTATAATCTTATATCATGTACAAATAATATCCAAGTGCAAGTTCTCGTACACCGCAAAAAAAAATCATGTTCATGTTTTGATTAAATAGCTTGTTGGTTTGTTGGCAAAATATATATGTATGTAGTATATATGTTTAGATATTACAAAAAGCTGGTTTGTTTTTCAGTTGTTTCGTTAATGTTTCGGTCTTTTCTTTACTTGTATTTGCTCTTGTATATTTCTTTGTTTGCTGTTATGCTGGTTGCTTCATTTAAAGTACAATAAGTTAAATAATACGAGTAAGTACAAATTATCGAGTCCCTTATTCTGCTGATGCTGCGGTTGCGGAAAATGATTTTTGGTTTTGTTCTTCTCATTTTTGTTTTTTTAGTAAATAAGGCTAAATTTTCAATTCTTTTTCGAGTTAATACTTAATTTAAAAATTTTGTATTTCTTATTTGAATTCTCTTTTTTTGTTGTTATTACTTTTTGTTTATTTACTTTGTTTTCATTTCAAATCATCCTTAATGGAAAACGAGGTAGGATTTTTGTTGTTGTTGTTGTATAAAAAATTTATTGGTTATTTTTTGTTTTTATTTAAAGTTCTTTTGTTCTTCGCTTGTTGTTAGAGTTTGAAATAAGATTTTTATGTAACATTTTAAAAAATAACTAAAACGGCTTTAATTGTCATGTGTGCATAAAGAATAGAAACAAAAATGTGTCATGATTTAGAATCATTTCACACTCACTTGTTTTTCCCCCAAAGGAAAATCTTAACGGATGTAGACGTAATAAAGCAAATGAAATATTATATGTTAACTTATTTAAGTCAAACAATGTTTATGCTATTAAATATAAATGATGAGCGGTCGGTTATTATTGCCATTCTAAAACGAGTAACATTTCGCAAAAGAGAGGTATTACTCTCACTGCCTTTTGAATGATGCTAAATTGGTAGAAAATATGTTATACATATATTATATAGCATTAATTAGTAGATAACTTGGCTATTAAACGGTTTTAAACTATTAAATTTGTGAGATTGGTCAATTAAGATAGTCAAGCTTTGATGGCATGTCTACAATATAAAGAGTTATAGAAATGTTATTAAGAAAATATTACTGAATATTACGAAAAATCTGCTGTAGCTGATTAGATCTACATGCCTTGTTGCTCGAGGCAATATAGTTGGTAAAGGGCTGAAGCAAAAAAACAGCTGAGAGTCACATGTATAACTCACAGTGATTGGGATATCTTCTGCAAATTGATTTTAATTATAGAATTATCTGAAATATTTTGTCTAAGTATGCAAATAACGAAATAATGCATTATGAGAATATTGCTATCACGGCATGATGTTAAATAAAAATTTTGCAGTTATATGCATCTTATTTATTCTTGAGGTTATGTTTTATATGAATAATAACTGTACAAATATTCTGCCAACCAAAATTTTACAATATTGTAAATGTTGTGAACTTCAATCATCATTTCTAGGGTATATTTTAACTTTGCAAATTCTCTGTACTAGTAAAAAAAGGTAAAAGCAAAGTCGTAAATAACTTTTTAAAAAATTTCCACAGCTTATCGTAGTTAGTTACTACATTGGAAACTAATTTTTAAAGTTTTCCTTAAAATAAATGGCTTTCTTAATTACCTTCATATGAAGTTACAACACATACAGCGTTGTATGTTTTGTTTCTGCAAAAATGTGTTAGCAGTACAAAAATTAGCAAAAAAAAATCAAAACATGGCTTCTAAAGATAAACTGAATAATTTCATATTATTATTAATATTTTCTAAATATCAAAGCTTTATAAGATGAGTGTAAATTTTGTTAAACACCATAAACTCATTTAATATGTGCTAACATATAAATATGAATTAGATGTGTATATCATAGCCGCCTTCTTAATCTGCGTAAAAAAATCACAACAGTAACAAAAATAATGACGATGCAACATTATGATGCAAATGAACTTTACACTTAGTTATTGCTTAAAACTATCATTTGTAATTGAAACCGATTTAGTTATTTTCTTTTTCTTCGAATTTGTAAGAAATTATCGAAAGTGTCATTGTCAAATAAAAACGGTGGTGCAATCAAAATTAAATCAAATAAAAAATCTGTATTTTTATGAGCATTTTTCAACTTAATCATTCGTGGTCAATTATTATTACATTATCATTTTCTTTTGTACACTTAAAAAAATACATAAATAAAAAATATAAATAATTTGCAAACTATTTTGTTGTAAACTTACAAAATAACAACTTAATTGCCTAGAAGTTACAAAAAAAAAAATAATCGCATATAATATAGACGTGAGAACTTTACAGATTCGCTGTGTAGTTTTGTTGTTGGTATCGTTTTTTTTTTGACAAACAAAGAGGAAAATCAAAATATTTAAATGTATTTCTTGGTTGTTGGTAAATTTCCTATCTTTTTCTTTCTTTTCTACGAGTTGTGTTTTTATTTTTATTCCGATTACCAGTTTCCGATTTTTGTTTCCAATATGGTGTGCAAAAAAATCAATATCACACACACTTATGTGTCGATTGTTTAGATTTTCATTTTTTCTTATCTGTTCAAGCAAATCATTATTCGGGATATCATCACTATAATGACTGCCGATGATTTACAATACGTAATAATTACCGTAATAGTTAGTAGTAGTAGTTTTTGTTTTTAATATAAGATTTTTGTTTTCGTTATCATTATTATTATTATTAAATTTTGTTGTGGCTGTGGTTGTGGCTGTTGTTGTGGTGGTGGTGCATATATGAGAACTTGTCCAATATACAACGTCCTTTGAGCATTGCTTGTACGATGCTGCTTCTAGACACGCAAGATCTCACATGCTTTGTTATAGCATATTGCAATCCAATCGGGCTGCGTTGCTCCCCATTGGATTTGATTGACTTCACCTTCGGCGGCTGTATAAGCTAAAATTGGATCCTCAATTGCACGTGGCATTTGCTGAATATCCCAGATCAGTGCTTGGTGATCATCACCGGCAGTGCATATATGACAGGAACTGAAAAAAAAACAACATGGCAAAATTGTATTATAATTTGACAGAAAGTGCGTCGTTGAATAATTTTCAACATAATTTTCTAGAGAAAAATGTTTTATATTAAAAAAAGAAGAATAATATATCGAATGTTTAAAACTGAGGGAAGCTGGAGATTGGTATCAATCTTTTTTCACCTGCCACCTTTTCCGGAAAGATTGGAATGTAATGATAGCGAGAAACCCTGTGGTGACTCCATTTCTGTCTTTGCTGACGGTTTAAAGATGGAGTTGCAAAGGAGTTGATTTTTACAGCGAAGACCTGCGCGGATCTGCATTTCCGTTTGGAAAACATTTAAACATGTGTTCCTTAAGTCTCTTAAGTTGCTAATAATGACTACTTTTGCACTTTGTTACATTCTGTTAAGTTAAGTTCTGTTTTGTTATGTAAAGTCAAGACTGATTAAGCCATAAATAGAAGACAGAACTTAGTTCATCTTCGAGTATTTGGATTTATTGTGGTTTACCTACCTAAGCAGAAACGGTTAAAATTGCATTCGAAGTTGCGGAAAGCAAAGCGTACTGACTGCTTACCCCAACAAGATCGTTATAAGTGGAAAAGCAAGAAACAGCCAACAGTTAGTTTGGTTGTATAGTATAATTTCAATGTGAAAGAGACGATTCAGGGGACAGTGGCTAATTTCCCATCTATCTCAAATTAAAGATCTGTAGATAGAATATCCAATCAGAGGATAAATTAACAGCGACATTAAATACTATGAACGATAAAACTTTAACGTATGTTGCATTTTAACCAGTCGATTCGGATAGTTCATGAATACAGATTGGCCTTGTGAAGAAGCTAAATCCGGTACCGCGGTTAGTGACGTATAGTCCCCAAATTCATTTAAATGGCATCAGATTCAAATTGGAAATATTCGTCGATCGGAGTGTATTGCTAGCTGTTATTAAAAAATAACGATATTCTGTGCTATGGATTTTGTGTCGAATAATCCATCAAACAAAAGTAAAGCAATGTCATCCAATGAAAAAAAAAATTGGGGGTGCTGTGCTGCAATGGCTTACATATTAACCAATGCTTATCCGCATTGTAATTTTATAAATGTTTAAGGCTTCAGTTTTATATAGTTATAATTGATATTTACCTGTGCGGCGCCCACGCTATACCGTTGACGCACGCTCTATGATTGCTCAGTCTTGCAACAGGTGTACAAGGAACACGAACATCTAATATGATAACCTCACACGAGTCCATAGCAACGGTGGCCAAATAATTTGGATCCTGTTTGTTCCATGCTAAACGCAGTAAAGCTGTATGTATGGGATCCTGCAATATCATAAAAATACATTGGCCATTAAAAACATAAACAATTAATTCATATTTTAATGTAATTTACCTCATATATAATCGTTGAATGTTCCAGATGCCTCAAATCAAACATGCGTACTGAGCCATCGGCACCAACCGATGCAAACATATCACGACCACCACCAGCCCTTGAGAAGGCAATGTCATAGACTTCTTTGTCGTGGGCAATAAGTTGTGTCTTTACATGCCCCGCAACATAGACGCGTCCGTGTGGTTGACCGGTCTCAAGACCCCATATTGTACATGTTGTGTCTATTGATGATGTGCCCACTAAATTAGGATCGACCTCATTCCAATCGAACGATGTCAGAGGTGCACAAAAGTCGCTGTTTTTGTTATTGTTTAGAACACATTCCAATCGGGTATCGGGTTCACCAGCGCGCCACACACGCAAATAATCACCACTTGTTGCCAGTAGATCGGGATATATACCCTTTGAATCAGGTATCCACATTATTTTTGTTGTGGGATATGGATGGTCGAAAGTGCTAAAAGCAAAACATATAAAAGTTATTTGAAATGTAATTTATATACACATTCATCGTAATACCTTTTAGCACTAAATTCACTTGTGTCCTCATCCAGACTGATAATTTGAACTTTGTTGTTGTATTCCTCGATAAAACTCCCCAGCGCTAAACGAAATCTTTTGTCTGGACGTACACTCCAGTTCATCGAGTATAATGGCCATGGTGCCAAATATTTGTAGATTTCTTTTCTTTTACCGGCGGTAGCTGACATAACTATTTGGAATGAAATAAATGAATTGAGAGCGGTTATAAATAAGCTTTTATATTCATGAAATGTATTGTTTAATTGTAAAAGGATGATTTATATTTATACAATAATTATAGAAAACGTCAAGATAAATGTAAAAAACAAGAAGGGATGAGTCATTTTAGTGGGAAGAACGATTGACCTACCAAAGACAAACTATTAAAAGCAGATTAGATGTAAAATCAAAAATTAGATTGTGAATATCTTCAATTATCTATGATTTTTTTCAAATCCTAAAAAAATCTGATGACAAATTTCGCAGAAATTTATCACAATTGTTGTTCATATCAACTAAAACGAATTGTTTTTAGGCTTCCAACACAGATTCAAACAATTCGCTATAAATATTATAGTGTAAAAAATTCACAGTGGCAAGCAGTTAGAAAGCCGAATAATAACTCTTCTTATCTATTTTAAGTACTATGTGGCCAGCGCGATTAGCGATGAGTTCTGTTATGTTGATTGTATTCGGGTACAGCTCTGAAATGATATTCCCCTACAATTGTTAAATTACTTATTTATTTTGTTCTTTTAATACCTATTTGACAAGAAAATGTCTGCAGTTAAGAAGTGAAATATACCAATGATACAAGTCAATGGAACAGACTTATGAAATCCTTGATGCACTAAGAAGAAAATATTTTTCGAATGACTTAGTTTCTTATTCAAAGTTTGAGGAAGGTTGATAAGAACAGAGATAATTTTGCAACAGAAGATTGCATTCCTATACAAAATTATATAGGTAATCGGTTTTATATACTATACATATTTAGAATATAGTTTATCCGATTACAACAGAATACAATTATAATGAACACGTTTTTAACTAACTACACCTTGAACGTACACTATTTGTCGGTTCAACGAAATTTCAATAAAAATGTTTCGTCTAATAATATTGGAAAGAGGCCAAATAAACGTTGAGAAAATAAACTCATATGTAATCTAGCAACCAAACAAAAGCTTTCGATATAAAAAAAGGGAAATAAATACTTTTGATATCGTTAAGATCAAACATTATGCCAATAGGGCATGCACATAGTATTATAAAATCGATACTAGCTAAAAATAATATAAAATACAGAAAACCCGTCGAAGACCAAAGAAACTCACAAACATATTCTCTTTATAATATTAGAATAGATGTTAATTGTAAATGGTTGAAAACTGCATTTGGAAAGCAATGCATAATGTCCATTTGATAACTGGATAAACAATAAAGATTTTTTATCATTTATCTGATTATCGGAAATGTGATTCCTATGGTTATTAATGCCATGATTTCAAATATTTTTTTAGATTTTCTTCATCAGGCAGTTTTTTAGTAATATGGATTAAGTTGTATTAAAATACATTTTGCATAAATGTAATGAAAATTTTTTTGATCCAACAGAAGCTTTTTTAAATACAATAACCGATACCAGTAAGCTCTAAAACATGAAAATGAGGAAGAAAAAGTATGTATTTTCCATGAGTTAATAATGTTATTTCTTAATTTTATGCTGAACATCCTTGCAGTCTAGTACAGTATTCCAGCAGCATTCAGCGGGTATAGAAGGCGTCTATATTCATTCGACTCTTTTCTAAATTAGAATGTCTTTGTGAAACCTCTCACCATGTTTATCGGACACGTTGAAATCCAAATGAGACGGCAAAAATTCACTTTCAAGGACATGTTGCATTCCAGGTTTACGTAGAATTTTATAAAGAGTTAGGTATAATAAAATAGAATACTGTTATAATTCAAGCCGATCAGGCATGTTGCTGATGTTGCCACCTGTTTCTACTAATTTTTTAAGCAATCGCCTCCATACAAATTATTAATGGAAAACAACTTATTTTCAAATATCTAAAAAACTATGCCTGGTAGCTAAATTTTAATTTCGTATTTGAATTTCTCATGTCAAAATCCCACAACACAAACAATCAATGCAACACAAGAAAATACCTTGCCAATTAATGTAATTTTCTATCTTACTGACAAATAAAGATTAATAACAAGATGGTTTAGTAGTCTTTACTGTTCTTACTAAGCCAGCTTGGAAGGATAAATATGTAGACTTAAAAATTTTTCTGATAGGACGATTATGCGATCGGGCATCTAACCGATAATCGTACGATAACTCTGGTTTTTTTTATTTCTTTTTGTTGTTGTTATTTTTGAGTTTTAACCGCCATATTTGTCCCAATGAATGGCGCCAGTTAGTTTTGTTGATTTATCTTGAAATGTCGATAAGTTATTTATTTTCCCCTTGGTTCTGCGCAATCTGTAAGTCTGAACTTTTTTCGAATAACCATATGTCTGCATACAACAATTATTCCTTTTTTTCAGCATATCGACGACTTAATGTAGAAAAGGATTATCTTAATTTTTTATACCTAGAATAAAATAAAAATTTTAATGTCTAAAAATTGTTTGTTAATTAACATAACTAATTTTTTTTGTATGAAAAATGTGTGAGGATCCCCTACAATAATATGCAAAAATTTTATTTCGTAAAACAACAAGATATGTCCTTCCTATACAAAGCCATCGAGTTTAACCAAATAAGTTTAAGTTTAAGTTTAACCAAATTAACGTATTCTTAAAAACCGTATAGGTTTACCAACTCAATGCAACTTTTTCTCATCCCACCCACATGTAATATATCTATTTTATTGATTGACACCAAAGCTTCCGTTTTTATTCAAAGTGATGAGTTTACCTAAAACATATTCAGGTTTGCCAGACGCCTATTCAAACGGCAACCCTTGCTTATTGCATAAGTATTCATTAAAACAACCGACTAGGAAAACCGTGCGTAATAACAGTGTTGAAAGAACAGGCATTTATGCAAATTTGTCTATAAATTATATAGTTTTACTTCAATCAATCATCATAACATTGACTTCAATGAGATATCACACCAATCGTTATTCTCAACATACTATACATGTCAGTCAATTATAATTTGTATCCTTTAATAATAATTTTGATCAAATCCGAGCAACATTCGCCCTTCGGACCATTTTAAATCGATGTTAAGCCATTGGTTCTTGTGAATAACAAGGCGTATTTATATTTTGAAAGCAAATCTAAGCATAATTTTAGTCCTCCGAATAACACAAAATATTTACATATTTCATAGTGCAACTATTATTTTTATCACAGGTGTATGCAAAGCACCTAGGCTATTGACAGCTAAGGAAACAGCAACGGTCAATGGCACCCAGATGTCACGTCAACAATGTGTGCGAAACAATAAATAACAAATGTCCACCACCTTACACTTACTGCAACAACTGTGGGCAAACAAATCAAACTCAATGTGCCCCACCTCTGTCGCCACCCACCGCGCGATATCCCACATGTAAACTAATTTTCTTTAGTAGAAGAAACAAATTGCAACTTACCTAAATTTGTTTACAAGTTTATCTTGGTTGTTTTTTGTTGCAAGTAAACACACTTGATTTTATTGACGATGTCCTCGCGGCGACGACGGCGTTGCTGCAATGTTTTGTATGATGGTTTTGTAATACGACAACGACGACGCACTTGTGAAAGTTCAACAAAACCCAGGAAGAATTAATGCCAATTTACAAAAATGCAAAAACAATTGTTTACCAATCTCGCAACACAAACCAAAATATAATGTATAATTTCTAATGGATGTTGAAAGAAACAAGTAGTGGTGTATTGTGAGTGAGTGGTATGACAAATAAAATGTTTGCTTTTTCCAAAAAAGTTAAAAATCAAAGCAAATGCCTCAAATCATTTTCGCCGCTAGTCTGTTTTTTTTTGTTGGTCTCGTCGGTCGGTGGACACAGGTAAAATAAACTTCTGGCAGGGGTGTACTGAATGCCGAACTGAAAACGCTTCTTTTTCACATTTATTTATGACATAAGTAGTTGTTTCTGGTAGAAAACAAATAGCACATCACACAATCATCAGTTTGTGAAAGATTTCTGTATGTTTTTCACAATGCTTCGCATCGATTTTAATGTTAAAAACTTTAATTTTTAATCGAGACGAGACACAAGGCGAAAATGTATATAACAACGCGTAGTTTTCTTTCTGTTTAGTGATGGGTAAATCGATTTCGATTATAAGCGAAAGTCGATAAATGGGTTTCATACACTATTATCAGTTGAAAATATACTGAAATCGATTTATGCGTTGGCAAGGCGGTGTTCATTATCAATGTTGTCAAATGGCATAAAGACTATTAAGGGGAGACCACACAAACTAATATGACGTTTGTAATCAGAGCGTTAAACCAAATATTCTCTTTTTACTCCAAACGTGTGAGTAGATAATAGTATTATTAGAAAACATGTAGAGGTAAGCATAAAATAGAAGAAAATAAGGGTAGATAATAATAAATAGTCAGTGTGGGTTGGAATATTGGGTAAGGGTATAACGGCCATTTTCACAATGTACAATAATTTTATTTTTAACGAAAAATTAACTAATTGCTGGTTTGCTTAACAGGGACTATTTAACAGACAGTTACCGATTTACGTTTCACAATACTGCATATATTTGTTTACGAAAAATAGTGTAATAAAAGATGACAAAACAAAAATTTGTTAAAAAGGCGGCATTAAAGAAAGAAAAGAAGCTCTCAACATTAAAAAAAAGTGTAATAACTCAAAGTAAGTGTATAAATTAAAGCCAGAAACAAACTAAACAACAATTTACACATTCCTTTGCTTTCCGTAGGCATGGAACGGACGTTATATTTTGACGCAGTTCCTTGGAAAGGGGAGCGGACATAAGACGACGGCGAATGTGGAAAGTGGCATGGAAATCGTACTTGTGGTAATCCTGCGAAAGGCCGTCAAGAACTTGTCCAAGAAGAACATTTTTAGATACCTTACCTAGTTGTTGCTGATTTTGTTTTGCTGCTTATAGGGTTAGCAACGTATTTTGCTGTGGACTTTGAAATTCTGAATCTGTCTAAATTCTTCATGACTTAAAGAAAAGTGATCACGCCGTGTAAAACAACTTTTTTGGCGCTTTACATTTTGAAAATTAAAAATATTGAAGAATTATAACATAAATGTTGTTTTTCCATTTTCTCTTAGTTATTTTCTTACAATTAACCGGCGTAGTTGGTTCGGTTAAATTTTTTTATTAAATAGTGTCGGTTAAGAGTTAATCGTACTTTGTGAAATTCAGATTTGCCTAACTTTCGGTTAAAGTTCACGTTAACTTTTAATCGTATATTGTGAAAATGGCCGTAAGACTGCATTTTTGTAACGGAGGCAATTGATTGGTACAATTTTTAAAAGTAAAGTATACTTAAGCCTTTATCGGGCCATACGCCATAGAGCGAAACAGCCTATTGTTTACTTTTTTTTGTTCCAAAAGTTTAGTCAAAAAATTTTACGACAGGTTGAAATATAGCAATAAACAACAATGTTGAGTTGCATTATTTTGTAACAAAATTAACTACTGTTTCCGACCATAGCACCTTTCATAAGATTTTTTCACTTAAAGTTTTTTTTGCGCTTTTCAGGCAATGTAAAATTTATGCAACAAGGAATAAAGGACTTAAAAACCGAAAAAAAATAATTTAAAAAAAGGTTTTTTTTTATTTTAACGATAGCTATTGAAAAATAAACGTTTCGGATAAAAATATTATATTGCGATAAAGGGTTAAAATATACTTTAACTTACTACCCAAATTTTATGTTTTATGATATCGCAGGACCGGCCGTGGCATAGTGATTAGAACACGCGACTACCATGCGGGAGATCGCAGGTTCAAACCTGGCTCCAGTCATCTTAAAAGAAAAAAATAAATAAAATGTTCTTTCATTGTCGGCTCCCCTCGAATGTTGTTTGACAGCAACTTCGCAGTATTAAGCGTCGATTCAATCGTCGTGTCTAGTAAGAGCTTCTCAAAACAGTGACGTTCGCATTCGTCGATAAATAAGTAGGTGCCGTTAGTTGTGAATCTAAAAATAGAAAGCGTGTTAATTCACAACAACGCGAGAAGCTATCCCATACCTCATTCATGGGGTGCAAAGGGAAATTAAGTTTTTTTTTTATGATATCGCAGCATATACAGTATTACCCGCTTATAAGCATGTCCATAAATTGTTGGTCTTTTAATGCTTATAAGCGAGGAATGCTTATGTAAAAAATCGGATACATGCATTAATGGTGCATGTAAGAAATCTCGGTTATAAGCATCGGTGGTGCATATAAAAGTCAATTCATACAGATATCATCATCAAAAAACACCTGTTGCACGTGCCAATACCAATTGCATTACCATATTAAAAATAAAAAAGGGGTATATGTTTATTCAAAAACAGATTTATTAAGATTTATGTTTATAAAAAAAACATCCTTAAAAAAGTTTATATTAAATTCATAAAAATTATAAATTTCTCTAATTGTGGAAATTTGTACATGCATATATGGGAATGTTTTTACATGATTTTGTTTTAACATTTTTGTTTTAATTGTGTTGCAATAAAGCGGGAAATTGATATAAATGTAATGCATATACAAGAAAAAAGACTGAAGATTTTAAATAGCGGGGGAAATTGTTCAAGTTTGGCTGCCAATTGCTTATAGGCGGCGTACATATAAGAGGGAAATACTGTACAAGAACTGTCTTTTGATTAATATTTAAATTTTATACCATTTAATAGTATTTATAGTATAATTTTGTAATATTATGTCCGTATGTTTATTGCAGAATCCACATATTTCTGAGTTCAAATTTTTCCTTTCCGAAATTTTATTTGAAAATATGGGTTTCAACTCAAAATTCCGATTCTGATTTTCAATTGATAATTGTATCAATTACAAATTCTGATTTTAATTTGTTCGTTTTTGAATTTTAAAAAGAAATCTGATTTTCAATATTAATTTCTGAAGTTAAATTTTTCTTTTCCGAATTTCAAATAGAAATTCTGATTTTCAATTGTTATTTTCTGAATTTCAAGGAGAGTTTCTAATTTCAATTGGTTTTTTCTGAATTACAAATGTAAAAGGTGAAGTAATTATGGTTTAGGGTTGATTTTTAAAAGCGTGGTACAGAATCGTAGTACTCGCCATACTCGCCATATGCACTGAGAGACATGTGGAAAAAATTGTTTTTTTTTCGTATATAGTGTTTAACGAAAATTTTAAAAAAATGGCGGTCTAAAACTCTGGCTTGTACGCAATGAAACTCGAAAAGATTAACGTCAATACATAATACCACTAGAAAATTATAAAAAAAATAATCACATTCCTTTTTAATGTATAAGAGTTTATAAACCATTTTAAATCAAATTTCGAGAAAACAGTATTCAAAAACGATTATCATCTTCAGCAAGTTAGAGCTATAAAAGCCGGCGGCGATGAGCTGGCAACGTTCATGTACCAGCTCATAAGCACGGTTTGGCTGTAGAATACATGTCCGATGATTAGAATCTGAGTATTCTATGTCTTGTGCTTAAGAAAGACGATATAAGTGTGTTTACCAACTATCGCGGGATTAGCGTTTTACCCATCGCCTACAAGGTCCTGTCTGGTATGTTATATGTAAGACTAAAGCCCATCCTAGTGAACCTGATTGGACCTTATCAGCGTGGCTTTAGACCTTTAGACTACCTCAAATCCTGGAAAAAGACACAAGAAATGCAGATCGACACCTACCTTCAATTGATCGATTACAAAGCTGCATTCGACAGTCCGATGCGACTGAAATTATTAGATGCTATGACTGAAAATAGGGAACAATTTCAATGAGCCCTTATTTTAACAGTAGAGGCCTTAGAAAAGGCGATAGCGTGTCATGTGATCTCTTTAAATAATAATGGAGATGATCATGTGGAAGGCTGCAGTAAACGGGACTAGTACCATCTTTAACAAAACTCACATGCTGCTGGCGTATGTCGATGATATAGATATCATTAGCCGCGGAATGTGGGATGTTAGTGCGGCCTTTTCAAACATTGAGAAGCAGTCGGCAGAAATGGGTCTGGAGATAAATGAGAACAAAACCAAGTGATTTGTTGCAACGAACAAAAAGTTTACTCGTTTGGGACGCTGCGTGAACGCTGAGAACTATAACTTTAAAGTGGTAGATGATTGTCAGCCTGGAAATCAAGAGACGAGTCTTGATGTCTTGCTCTACAGCGCAGAATCCTGGGTAATGAAACCAGCGGATTAATCTATTCTGGAAGTTTTCGAAATAAAAATAATTCGCAAAATATGTGTACCCATCATCGTTAACGGCGAGTACCGTCGTCGATAGCTCAGTGGTAGCGTAGTAGACTAGCAATCCGGAGGTGCCGGGTTCGATTCCCGGCCGGGGCACTGGCCAAAATCAACATCGATGAAAAATTACTTTTTCAAATACTTTAGAGTTCTCCAGCCAACAAAACTCATCCTAGATGCTTCCACTACAAAAATCCAGATTGCGCAAGGATCAAGGAAAATGATTTATCAACATCTCATATAAATCAACAAGCCAGCTGGTGGAATTTGGCGTAAAAACTTACAACAACAACACCTAACAATCCTTGACACAAACCTTGTTATCTACAAAGGAACGAACAGAGTTGCCAACAATGATCGTATAATAGTGCCGATAAATAGAAAATCGGTATAAAGAATTATCACCCCAGCTACCACCAGATGTTACAACAACAACAACCGTTGTCGAATGAGCCTTGAGCTGTACAACGACATCGACCTAGTCAAGCGCGTTCTCATAGATCGAATGCGCAAATAGACCGAATGCGCTGACTTGGACATGTTGTACGAATGGATGAAAATGCTCCAGCTCGAAAAAACTTTCGGCAATAAACTTGATAGGTGGTGCAGGATGGGGTGACCAAAACTTCGTTGAATGGACCAGCTGAAAGAGCTGTTATCTAAACTTGATATGACGGACTACCTACGGAGCGCAAAAGACCGAACCGCTTGGATTTCTTTGCTACTTTCGTCTATTGATGGATGCATTTCTGTTGCTGCTGCTAAATAAGAAGAAGACTGGTTGTAACAGTTGTACCAAGCTAGTTTTTAAGTAGTTCCAGCCGCTGGGAAATTGTCTCGTGTAGTACCATACCGTAATTAGGTACTTTTTACAGTCATTAAAACATTTTCTGTTTTTGCTCATTTAATAAAATTTAAAAAGTTAAATAATGAATGTGATCTGAGAATAATTGTTGACTTGCAATATAGTTTTACTAGGATGAAAAAATAAATAAACAAATTGGTCCCGTTTGCAAATTCTGCTCTTGTACCACCAGCCATGTTTTCTAATAAAGGGAATGTTGGCATATATAAAATGAAAAGAAAATAATATTCATACATAAAAAATATATATACAATTTTATTTAACTTAGCATATTATTGATTTTATTTGTAATATTGACATTAGATAAAATATAATAGAATGAATAGACATTAGATAATATTAGTTTGAATTACTCGGTTATAGTACTAAGTACAATACAAATAAAGGGTTATTTTTAATAAACTTTGGTTCTTTTGGATGTGTTATTATAAATTTATTGGAAAGTTTTTATTTACGTTACTGTTTTAATTATAAGGTTTAATTTACACTTTCCTTTTGTCTTTATTATAGTATCTTTAATAAAAATTTATACGCATTAACTTTAACTAACTGAACTTTTGCGATGATTTAAGAAAATTTTCCTGTTGCATTTGCTCTACTATCTTATATTTAAGTTTAGAAATAAATAATAACATGCAAAACTTTGAAAGATTCTTAAAAAGACTTTAAAGTTGTGATATATTATATTTGAAGGTCAGATGGTGATGCCTAAAAGGGAAGGGGGAAATTGGCCTTATATAGGACAGTTATTTATTTGCTCACTTGCAAACAAACAACTTTCTTAAAATTAATCGCATGTACTTGATAAAGTTGCCAAATCTTTATACTACTCTGAGCCCAAAATTATTTTCATGAGTACAAAACAGATTGAGTTTTACTTAACAAAATATACAACTCCTTCGTTTAAATTAATAACAGCTTTATTATAAAATTATCAACAATATTAAAATCATATTCAATAATTAAAAAATTATAAATAATATATTTTATACTTAGGGGAAAATGTTCGATGATAGGGGGCGACCCGGCGAACGACCCTTGTTGGGACTACCAAAAATATTAGCTGGCAGTGGTCGGCTAAATTTGTTTGACTGTTGATGTTGTTGTGTAGGAATACGTCTAGGACGGAAGGCAATTAGACGTTCCACACGTGGCAAAGTCAGTTGAGTTGAAGGAAATAGTTGTTGAGCCTGAAAACGTCTCGGGCGGAAAGCAATGATACGCTCGGGACGGGGTACAGTGAGGTAAGATACGGGTCTTAGTGGAGTATTGATAATGGCGGCCGATTGGGGAAATTTGATGGTATTTGGACGGAAACTAACGGGCTTATTGGGACGAGGTGGTGTAAAAGGAGATGCAAGTTGTAATGGTGCATTGACGATGGCTGCATTTATTGGCTCGAAGCTATCAGGTGGTCCATAAGTTAGATCGGGTGGACCATATGTCTGTTCTGGTGGTCCATATGTTAGATCTGGAGGAGCATAAGACGAAGCAGGTGCGTCTGGTGGGGGACCATAGGTTTCCGCTGGTGTTCCATAAGTTATTTCCGGTTCAGGTGGCCCATATACCTCCTCTGGAGGTCCATATACCAATTCAGGTTCCTCGGGTGGCAGATATACAACTTCTGGTTCAATACTGGGCAACTCAAATTGTGGTTCTGGTCTAAAACCAGCGGCCGGATATGGAGCTGCCTGTTGTTTTTCTGGTTTAGGCAAAACAATTTTGCTGCTTACAGGTTCTGAGAATCGTATACGCAATGTGTGTACCACGGGTTCAGCTTGTGTGTGGGCAACAATCACGCCCAACACAAAGATACTCCATATAAATTTCGCCATTTTGTTATCCTCTAATCCACGTTTTGTTGTAAGTCGGTGCTCAAGCTCAAACATTCACTATTCCCTCTTGTGGTCGTTTGTAATGGTTAGTGTAAACTACTGCTATCAGTGGCTTGGAAGCGCATTAAATACAAGCGTTTTAATTAACAAAACCAAGCGCTCTTCCACAGTGACACTTTAACCTTCGTCGTTCACAATTTTGGCCACTTGACCATTTTTGAATATTTTTGTTTTGCTTTAACAGTTTCAAGAATTTCCAATGAGTGATCGCTAATGCGGCGCCGCGTACTTCGCGGCTGGGAAAAAATACAATTGACAGTTCTTCCAATAAAATGATATTGGTGTGTGTACGTGTTCCCATGCAAAAAGTTAAGGGTAAAAACGAGAAATAATTAACTCATTTGAATCATCATTCACCACCATATCAATCAATCGGAGTGAGTGTTTTTGTTTATATGTATTTCTTAAGAAACTATTTTTTCCCATTTTATGGGATTGACCATTGTGACGTTATCGTTTATCGTATAGATAGTCGTATTGATAGAATGCTGTTGCACACATATTTCTGCACCGGCATTTGCTTGTATATATTTCAGCAGGTTTCCGAAATGGGGAATGGGGCTTTGCTCAGAGGTGGAAAGTTACTGATTGTTACTCACTTGGGAGTGACCAGAATCGATTCCTTTGTGGCACTGTCCAAGCAGCTAACTACTTCCGGTCTTAGACCAAGTATTCCCTGGGCAATGACTTCAAAGCAACCGCTTAGAAGTTAGCTAAAGTTAGAAGGCATTACAACCATGTATCCTGAATGGTCAAAGAGACGTCTCAGGAAAGTAGGCTTGAACCGCTGAAGCATGGTTGCATCGTGGGATTGGACGTGCAGATAGCAGCCGTATTACCAATCTAGGAGGCGAGGGTTAGCAACCCACATCTTCCGAAAACTAAATTGCGAAAATCCATAGCGTCTGTTCCATATTGGGCGGCTTCCTGGTCAGCGTCTGCCTCAGAATGAGCGGCTGAAATGTTTTCCTGGCAGTAGGAATAAAATGCAGAACCTGGTGGGCTGGGCTTGCCACCCGCCACCAGTATAATGGCAGTGAATAAAATGAGAAATAAGAGAAAAAGAAACCCCCAAAATGATGACGACCACCGCAAACGTTTTAAGGACCATGATTTGAGAATATGCACTTGGAATGTTAGAACTCTTTACCGACCAGGTGCCTCTATTCAACTGGCGGATGTCCTCGAAGAGTATAAGGCTGACATTACTGCTATACAGGAAATTCGGTGGACTGGATATGGATGCTCGCGGATGAGGATGTGTGACGTGTACTACAGCTGCCACGCGGAAAAGCATGAGTTTGGATGTGGATTTGTGGTCGGCAAGAGACTACGACACCTGGTCTCTAGGTTTACTCCTGTCAGTGAACGAATCGCCACCATAAGACTAAAGGCAAAATTTTTCTACATCACGCTGATATGTGCTCATGCTCCGACGGAGGAGAAAAGTGACGAGGTCAAAGACGAATTCTACGCCCAACTTGAAGAAACATATGACCGTAGCCCGGGCCATGATGTTAAAATCGTGCTGGGAGATTTTAATGCCAAAATAGGCCGGGAGAATGTCTTTAGCCCAACAGTCGGAAAATTTAGTCTGCATACTGACACATCGCCAAACGGAATCAGACTGATTGATTTCTCTGCAGCAAGGAACATGGTAATTAGCAGCACACGATTTGACCACAAAAACATTCACAAAGCAACGTGGATATCTCCTGATCAAGTAACGAGAAACCAAATTGATCACGTGGTAATCGATGGAAGGCACGCGTCAAGTGTCTTAGACGTACGAGTGATCAGAGGCGCGAACATCAACTCGGATCACCACCTCACTGCAGTGAAGGTGCGTACTAGGCTAAGCAGAGCGAAAACCCTGCGTAACCAGGCACAGAGAAAGCTGGACATCGCTAAACTGCAGACCGCGGAGATAGCCAACGCCTATTCAGACCAACTCACTCAACTACTTCTTGAAGCTCCAACTCCCGAAAATACTAGCGCGCAATGGCAACATATTGCCCACTCGATGGAAAGGACTGCGCGGTCCGTACTAGGGTATGTGAAGCCCTTTAACGATAATGCCTGGTACGATGACCAATGCCGCGATGCCACCCGGGAACAAGATGCTGCATACAGGGGCAAACTGCAGCCAATGGCAACGCGAGCTGTTCATGAAAAGTATAGGGAGAAGAGGCGGGAGGCGACTCGACTCTTCAGGCGAAAAAAACGAGAGCTTAAGGAGCGGAATAATGTGTGTATTGAAGATTACAGGAACAGAGGTGAAGCCCGAAAATTCTATCAGAAGATAAAAGGAAAGGTACATGGAACAGGTCTTCCCTCCTGTAAAGACAAGGATGGTCATCTCGTTACTGACTCCGAGAGCGTACTGAGAATATATAAAGACCACTTCTGCAGCCTATTGATGTGTGAAAACTCGGCTGATGAAGACTGTGCACCAATCCGAGATGATAACATCGAGTGTCCACCTCCGAGCCAAGCTGAGATAACAACTGCCATATCCCGCCTAAAGAACAACAAGGCCGCTGGGGCTGATGGTCTTCCAGCTGAGTTGTTTAAGGCGGGTGGAGATGAGCTTGTTTTAAGCATGCAACAGCTCATAGAGAACATTTGGCTTCAGGAGAGCATGCCAGAGGATTGGAATCTCAGTGTGCTATGTCCAATCTACAAAAAAGGTGACCGTAGTGAGTGTAAAAACTATCGTGGAATTAGCCTCTTACCCATTGCGTATAAGGTCCTGTCTAGCGTACTGTGTGAACGTCTAAAGCCAATTGTGGAAAACCTGATTGGACCTTATCAGTGCGGCTTTAGACCAGGCAAATCCACGACGGATCAGATATTTACACTACGGCAGATTCTTGAGAAAACCCATGAGAAGCAAATCGACACCTACCACCTCTTTGTCGATTACAAAGCTGCCTTCGATAGTCCCATCAGGCATCGACTATACGAAGCCATGTCTGAGTTCGGTATTCCTGCGAAGATAATTCGTCTCTGCCGGTGTACCCTTACGAATACCAAATCCTCTGTTCGAATTGGCAAGGATTTATCTGCACCATTCGATACGACGAGAGGTCTTAGACAGGGTGACGGTTTGTCATGTATGCTGTTCAACATAGTGATGGAGAAGGTGTTAAGGAAAGCAGCGGTTAACATGTCTGGCACCATATTTAATAAGAGCCACATGCTGCTCGCATATGCCGATGATATCGACATTATCGGTCGAACGATGCGAGAGGTAACAGCTGTTTTCACATCAGTCGAAAGGGAGTCAGCGAAAATGGGTTTGGCAGTGAATGAGGACAAGACAAAGTTAATGGTATCATCGAACAAAGTGTCCACCCGTTGGGGACGCAGCGTGAACGTTGAAAACTATTGCTTTGAGGTAGTGGATGAATTTATCTACCTTGGATCCGCCATGAACAAGAACAACAGTGTCAGCCTCGAAATAAAACGGAGAATAGTGCTTGCTAACAGGTGTTTCTTTGGACTACGCGAGCACTTTATAAACACCACCCTATCTCGAACTACCAAAGTCCAGCTGTACCAGGTACTAATTTTACCGGTCCTGTTGTACGCCTCCGAATCTTGGGTGCTTACACAGGCAGATGCAGCTCATCTGGCGGTGTTTGAGAGAAAAATACTCCGCAAAATATATGGACCCATTTGCGTAAACGGCGAGTTTAGGATTCGGATGAACCATGAGCTGTACGAGTTATACCACGACATTGATGTCGTCAAGCGGATCAAAGTACAACGATTACGCTGGCTAGGCCATGTCGTGAGAATGGATGAGGAAACTCCAGCGCGAAAGGTATTCTATCAAGACCTCGAAGGACGGCGCAAAAGAGGGAGACCGCGACTACGTTGGAAGGACCAGGTGGAGGAATCACTGACGCTGCTTGGTAGGACTGACTGGAGACGGTGCGCACAAGATCGAAGCGAATGGAAATCTTTGATCATTTCGGCCTCTGACTTAGGCACTAAGATATAAATATATATATGTGTCAAGTTGTTTTAAAGGCTAATAATAATAATAGGTTTCCGAAATCAATTTAATAACTCATCCCAATTTCTTACATGAATGTTTAAAATCTTGATATAAGTTTCACGTTCATTTTAGTAATTAAGATTAAAATTTAGCTGCTCTTGCGCGGTCTTTAAAATGTTTTCTTATTATTGGTATTGTCTGATCCTTGTTACAGTTGTTTACATATTAACAACTCTCTTTTAGGACATTCATCTTGAAAATGTTTATTTTCTAAACTTCTTATCCTGTAGGTCCGAAATCTAAAACAAAACTGATTTTCTCTACGTGTTTTATAAATCGTATGAATTGGTGATAATTCATATTTTTTTGTCCACATGAGAAGAACCATCTCATACCCATTTATGTTAATAAGTAATCTTGCAATTCCCATATTACTTTAACTTTTTTGATTTAAATAACGAGGGTTGCAGTTGCACTTCTGCCGAAATCATCGTAATTTTAATAGTGTTCTTCGATAGGAAACAGTCCTTATTAGCATTTATACGATAATACGAGTATAATGGATAAAGACTTTAATTGGTTCTGTGATCGCAATTATTTTGGGTTATCGTCTTAAATATTTTCACTAGTGATATTTAGTTTCTGAACCAATCTGGACGGTACGTTTACCCTCTCTAATGTGTGTGAAGCACCCATAAAATCTTATTATAAGCCTTTCCGTATTTTTATGAATATTTATTCATAATTTTTCAATTTTCGATTTTTCAAAAAGCTTTTCGGTTTTTTCATACTTGGACTAGTGGGCCCGGCAATGCTTCGCTATTGCATATTAACTTGTAATATATCTCACAGATACAGACATTCCGCTAAAAATCAAAATTGAATTTTTATTTTTACCTGTAGTAGCTGTCTGTATACTAACTATATCTTAAGGCGTAAAAACACTTTTGTCATGGCTTCTCCGCCTATTGATCGCAAGTGAAAATTTCGTTTGAAGTTTCATGCCTTTAGCCATAAAACCATTTTTTGCCATGTCTTCTTCTCCCGCGGATCAAGAATATTCCCGAATACTATCTTTGTATTGAACTCGTATTACCATTTTTTGAGATAAATCCGTCACCAAACGTTTGGCTTAACAAAGTTTTGGTCTCACGCGCTGTATAACTTGTTACGCCGTCGTGTTGGAACCATTTCTTCTCCCAGTGATTTGCAATGACATGAGAAATAACAAAATCAATTGATGATCCACTGGTTCTTCCACCATTTGGATCTTATATAGATGTAGGTCAAGATCTTTCCTCAGCATTTGCAGATATCTAGTTGCTGAGAACGGCGTCGGTTCGATAAATTCGAGTCCCTTTCACACTTACTTCTACAGCGTCGATGGCTTCCATTAGCCACTCAGATGGATGATTATGTGCACCGTAAATTTGACAAAGGGCTCCTTAAGTATGGCGAACAGAACGCGCATTTTGAAAATAAATTTGTAAGATTTGTAAACACTGTTCTTGTGTAGTCTTTGCATGGTGATTGCCAAAGTATACTGAAAGAAAGTCTATCACACTTCATTAGTATGACAGCTAGATTTACACTTATACCTATAAGAAGTTCTATATGTCAAAAAATACCCCATACATAGGTTATTAACGTATGTTTGCTAATGTTACCTCTGACATACTATAAAAATTCAAATTGTGCCCCAATCAAACAAAAGGTGTTTTCCAGTACAACTCCAATGAATGTTGTTTAATTTTTCTATCTATATTTTTTACCGATTCGCTCTCCTGAAAAGTATATGAAAAATGGTAATAGTATACCAGGATCGAAATCTACGATGAATTCTAAGAAAATTTCACTAAGAAAGTATATGTCTAAAACCAATTCGTAGTGTATGAGCAATTATCGAAAACTTCAGACCGATGGGCCCCGCCTCAAATTTTGACCTACCATTCCGATGTTTGGAGACCAAGACGAAGGGAATAGTATATTTTTGACATTGTTTGGAATCCCGTCCAATATTCTGCTCAATAACTTTTTAACCAATACATAGATTTGCTTCTGTAATACCTCATTTAGTTTGTTGGGAAGTCAGAAATACGCAGAAGGTCTCAAAAAATATATATCTGAAGTTTTCGGTTTGTGCTCATGTAAAACCCAAAAAAATCTCAATCTGAAACCTTCATGCTTCCCAGTGCAAGTTAGAAAGTGATTTTAGACACCAAAATTATTGGTGAAATTTTGTAACAATTCATCGTAGATTCCGACATTGGTATACGATTTTTGCGGAAAAAAAATAATTTTGAGGACGATCAAACTATTACTATGGCAGTTATTACTGATTATTTTAAAAGAGGTGTGGCACAGCCCACTTCCATGCTTACTTTAATTCATACTGTAATAACAACATATGTAACAAATCACATCTTCATACCTCTGATAGTGGGACCGGCCGTGGCATAGTGGTAAGAACACGCGACTACCATGCGGGAGATCGCAGGTTCAAACCTGGCTCCAGTCATCTTAAAAAAGAAAAAAAAAAGAAATAAAATTTTCTTTCATTGTCGGCTCCCCTCGAATGTTGTTGACAGCAACTTCGCAGTATTAAGCGTCGATTCAATCGTCGTGTCTAGTAAGAGCTTCTCAAACAGTGACGTTCGCATTCGTAGATAAACAAGTAGGTACTAGGGTGATCAGTTCGGTTTTCAGAAACCGGCTACTCGGTTTTTTTCACTCATAAAACCGTCGGTTTTTTTTAAATCCCTGTTTTTCGAATATCGAATAATCCGGTTATTTTTTTGTCGAATCTCGGTTTTTTGGCGTTCAATATTTTTTATTTAAATTTATTCATAACTCGTTCATGTTTTTTCCAGTGTTTCGGCCGAACAACCTATTTGTTAGTTTTATAAATCTTCAATGTCTAATAAGTCGGCTGAAAAGCGAAAGAAATTACAAATGTTTGTTAAAGACCAATTTAATAAGGAGCTTAAACTTATCCATGATGTTAAGCACAGATGGAATTCAATGGCCAATATGGTTTCTCAATTTTTATAATTGCACAAATGTGTGAATCATACTTTATTGGACTTAGGACTGACACCATTTAGTGAAAATGATATCGAAACTTTGTCTGAGCTTAGTGATACCTTAAGCCTTTGGAAATGTCTATACAAAAACTTTCTGCAAACTCTTCGACTTTAGCTGATGCTGAAGGTATTCTTAAATTTTTACTTAAACACTTTTCAACAATTCAAAACCAATTATCACAAAATTTATATGAAATTTTATAAAGACGTATATGAGAACGACGTGTTCAAACTCTGAATACTCTCATTTTGTATTTAAGTACGAGTAAACTCCCAATTAGTGACGCATTTCTAAAATATTCAAGTAAAAATGATTTTTGATTTTTTATATATGGATAAGAGCGGCAAAAGGACTCAAAGCCTTGACAGACGCCTTTTACACTATAAGTCCAACTAGTACATTGAGTGAAAGGGCATTTTCAATGTCAAGTTATCAACCAAAGAAAAAAAAATAGGTATACACTCACGCACTTAAATTGTATCTTATTTCTTAAATGTTACTTTAGGGAAAACGAAAGATTAAATTAAATATATTTATATATAATCAAGTATTTACAAATTAATTGTTTTGTTTGTCTTTGTTAAAATAACAAACTGATCTCACTAATGTTTTGCATTGTAACTAAATTAAACTAAAAGTTTACTTTTTATAGGTATAATTGAATTGTTTTGTGTTATTTTTTAATAAAAATTTTTGTCAAAAATTGTGTTTTAATTGGTTATTTGGCATACATTTGAAAACCGAATTATCCGGTTTTTTGTGAATTTCAAAAAATGCAACCGGTTTTTTTTAAATGTCATTTTTCGAATAATTCGAAAACCGGTTTTCGCAAAAACCCGAATAATTGATCACCCTAGTAGGTACCGTTAGTTGTGAATCTAAAAATAGAAAGCGTGTTAATTCACAACAACGCGAGAAGCTATCCCATACCTCAGTCATGGGGTGCAAAGGGAAATTAAGTTTTTTTTTTATACCTCTGATAGTTCATGAGATATAGCCTTTTTTACTTTCAAGTTGTATGGGCGGTGCCACGCTCCTTTATCCAATCACAACCAAGTACAGCCAGAGACTATCAACAGGTCATCAGTATCACTTTCTAACATTATCGTATCTATCGGTCTATTAGAAAAGCTGTCAGAGCGATTTTTTAAAAGAGGCGTGGCACCGCCCACTTCCTTCCTAGCAGTAATTAATTTTGCTTGAACAACATATGTAACAAATCTCATCTTCATACCTCTGATAGTTCATGAGATATAGCGCTTTTAATTTTCAAGTTGAATGGACGGTGCCACGCCCCTTTATCCAATCACAACCAAATATAGCCACTGACTATCAACAGGTCAACAGTACCACTTTCTAAAATGTTCGTATCAATCTGTCTTTGGAAAAGCCGTCAGAGCGATTTTTGAAAAGGGGGCGTGGCACCCCCATTTCCTCCCTGGATGTAATTAATACTGCTTCAACAACATATATACCATATCTCATCATCATACCTCTGATAGTTCATATCGATTTTCAAGTTGTATGGGCGGTGCCACGCCCCTTTATCCAATCACAACAAAATATAGCCTGGTACTATCAACAGGTCAACAGTACCACTTGGTAAAATTTTCGTATCAATCGATCTATTAGAAAAGCCGGTGGAGCGATTTTTGAAAAGAGGGCGTGGAACCGCCCACTTCCACCTAGCTGTTATTAATACTGCTCCAACAAACATATATACAAAATCTCATCTTCATACCTCTGATAGTTCATCAAATATAGCCTTTTTAATTTTCAAGTTGTATGGGCGGTGCTACGCCCCTTTATCCAATTACAACCAAATGTAGTCAGGAACTATCAACAGGTCAACAGTACCACTTTGTAAAATTTTCGTATGAATCGGTGTATTAGAAAAACCGTTAGAGCGATTTTAGAAAAGAGGGCGTGGCACCTCCCACTTCCACCCTGGCTGTTATTAATACTGCTCCAACAAAAAGTGGGCGGGGAACAATTTTCTTTCCGTATAAACCTAAGTTGGACCATGGCGATCATCGGTTCGTGCGTTCTAGAGTTATAGCGTCAGGAAGGAAAACCCGACTTATTTTTATATAATAGATTAAGTAACTCCTATGTAGAGGACACAAGTCTAAAAAGGACTAAGACAGTTCAAATAAGGCAACAAACTTAGAGGACCCGTAAATTCCATTTTATAAAAAAGCAGCACTAATTTAACAAATCGTTGCATACTTATAGTGATGCCTAACGTGACCACCAATTTGTGAAATTCTGTACAAATACCAGATGTCGGTACTCGCTGTTAATGATGATGGGTCCAAATATTTTGTGAAGTTTTTTCTCGAAGTCTCCCAGAATAGATTGATCCGCTTGTGTTATTATTCAGGATTTAGCGTTGTAGAACGAGATAGGTAGGATTAGCGTCTAGAAGAGTTGGTTCTTTGTCCGTCGAGACAAGGCTTTGGCATCGATTATCTGTGATGGTAGGGACCGAAAGCATTCTAGATAATAGATTTTTGTGGTTAATTAACAATTTTGAGTAGATTTTAATTTATTATTTTAATTAATAAAAAAATATTTTTTCTTCGGTTTGTTAAGCAAAGACGCACAGAATGGCTTGAAATTTTGCAGAGATCACAAACAGGCACTTCGTTATCTTGTACCAAAAATTATACCGTTTGATGGAACGCTGTTCAAACGCCGGTCTGGGATCGAAGAAATTTATATTATTTTTATACATTTGTATGAAATTCTTTAGATTTCCCGGCGTTTCTGAAATACTTACTCAAAAGGGTCGCGAGTTGGCAATATTGGAGAACAACATTAGTAGAACATTTCCACCAATTTTTGTAATATTTGCTTTGAAACTGCGGAAAAGCCGGTCCGTGAACGAAGAAGTTTGTATTATTTTTTTAGTTTTCCTGTCTATCCCGGTCCGGCGTTTCCGCAGTTTTTAAGCATATATCGCAAAAATTGGTGGAAATGTTCTACTAATGTTGTTCTCCAATATTGCCAACTCGCGACGTATTTGAGTAAGTATTTTAGAAACGCCGGTCCGGGATAGACGGGAAAACTGAAAAAATCTAGAAATTTTTTCGTTCCCAGCATGAAGATTTCAGGTAGACATATTTTTTTTACAATGAGTAACTATTGAAACCTTTAGAACTATGGGCCCCGGCTCTTAATTTTACCTACTATTCCGATGCTTGGAGACCAAGACGAAGAGAATGGTATATTTTTGACATTGTTTTCTGTATGCCAACACTCAGAGGCCATTACTTTTTAACCAATACATAGATTTGCTTCTGTAATACTTCATTTAGTTTGTTAGGAAGTCAGTTTTACGCAGAAGTTTTCGGTTTGTGCTCATTTAAAAACATAAATCTGAAATCTCCCTGCCTCCCAGCGCGAGGTAGGAATTGATTTTATACACAAATTTTATTGGTGAAATTTTCTAACAATTCATCGTAGATTCCGATTTTGGGTTACGATTTTTGCGAATAAAAAAATTGGCCCACCTTTCTATTCATATCTCTGGGAGAACTGCAATATTCTGTGAAATGTTGACAGTTATAACTACTTATTTTATAAGGGTGTAGCACAGCCCACTTCCATCCATACTGTAATTCATACTGCAACAATAACATATGTAACAAATTACATCTTCATACCTCTGATAGTTCATGATATATAGCCTTTTATACTTTCAAGTTGTATGGGCGGTGCCACGCTCCTTTATCCAATCGCATCTAAGTACAGCCAGAGACTAACAACAGGTCATCAGTACCACTTTCTAAAATTATCTTATAAATCAGTCTATTATAAAAGCCGTCAGAGAGATTTTTTGAAAAAGGGGCGAGGCACCGCCTGCTTCCTACCTGGCAGTAATTAATACTGCACCAACATCATATATACGAAATCTCATCCTCATACCCCTTTGTCCAATTGGACCGAATTGTAAATCTAAACAACCCGAGCGCCACCCAAACGCATACAAAAAAATTTATGCAAATCGGTCCAGCCGTTTAGGAGGAGTTCAGTCACAACACACGTACAGTAGAATTTTATATATATAGATATAGATTTTATCATCTGATATATGAAATGATATATGAACAGAATAAAGGAATTTTAATTCTTACATTTCGGCGCGGGTTAACATACTCCAATCGCGCTCCAAGACATCATTTTTGGGGGTGAGTCCGACAAAATTCTGAAGTTTTTTTTTCCCATATAACTTGCGGTCACCCTAGTAAGCATGTATTGCTTGCAAGAATAAACACTAACTATCCACACTTCTCAAATTTCTAAGTTGAACTGAATAACCAATTTATGGCCCTAGCATCACGCGATAGCAAATGTTGTGTTATATATGAATAAAATTATTTGGGGTCATTTTGGAATGAAAACGATTTTTTGAAATCTCTCAAGGAGAAAAGTGGATAAAAAATTCAATTGTTCTCCCATTTTCAATACGTTTTCAATTTTTCTATAATAACACGGCGTATTATATTTAGGTTGACCTAAAATGGTAACAAAAACCGTAAATTGGGTTTTGTTGGTAGTCAATTGTACATTAAATATCCATATCCCTATATATATATATATCATATCCCAGCTGATTCTTTTTTTATCACCGTTTTGTGCATTTTTTTAAGATGTGGATTTCTTTGCCCCGTGATTCCACCATCAAATCGTAGATATATCTGTCCAAATAGATCTTTTCTGCACAAAAGTAAGTTTTGCGGAAAAAACTAAAAACCTCTAATTTTTATTTTTCCAACAAATTTTATATTTTCCTGTATAACTATTTATCTAGATATGTCAAATAAGTATAAACCGATTTAAATAATTTTTTGCATTTAGATATTTATTTGCTCAAATATCTCTAAATAAGATATATAAATGTACGTATGCTTTTTTGAAGGTTTTTCAAAAAACTATCTAAATGCAAAAAGTCTTCGGCTCTTAAATGCACTATCCACGAACATTTAACATTTTAAAACTCCCGAAGTGGCCAACTCGAGTTATGTCAAACAAAAGAGCCTAAAACGTGACAAATTCCCCTGTATGATACTTACTAACTTCAAATTGATATTTAATTATTATGACATGTAACTTAACAAAACGAATAATGCAGAACTTCTTCTTTTTGGGGCTTCTTTCACTTGCAGTTCTCAGAATTGAGTCCCAAAATCATGTGTTGTACTGTGAACGTCATAGAACTAATTTCAAATAAAAACCGCTTTGGCACCACTGTGCTACATTAAAACAAGTGCCTCGTTAGATGGAGTGGAAACAATATTACTTTATTAAATGTAATTTTTTTCCGGCAAAATAAGAGATGTTTAGTTCTTTTTCCGCAAAACTTAATTTTGTGTCTTAAAGCTGAAGTCTGTACGCTTGCAATGAGGTATAACACTATATAATATATATACGATTTGATGGCAAAATCATGGGGCAAAGAGCGTCACTTCTAAGCACAAGCCGGGAATAAAAAAATTTCCTTTTACCTTAAAAGATTCAAGTGGATATTTAATGTCCGATTGACTCCCAACAAGCCCCAATTTATCATTTTTGTTACCATTTTAGGACAACCTATTTGTCATTCAGGCGAGGAGTGAGATTCGAAAGAAAAAATATTTGCGTTTTATACCATCACCCTTAGGGATGAGGGTATATATCATTTGATACGACCCAAAAGTGTAACACATAGAAGGAGTGACTTTAGACCCTAGGTTTCTTTGAACCAAATTCGATTCATGACTTTTTAAGTCGTTTGAGCCATGTCCGTCTGTCTGTCTGGTGGGTGTCCGGCTGGTTCGCACGACAACTTTCGAAAGACGCAACCAAATGTTTTGAAATTTTGGCACAAATTATTATTTTCTCAAAACTACTTACGGTATTGCAAATGGGCTACATGGCCCAGCCCCTTCTGGTACCTCCCATACAAATACATCATTCCGCCCACTTTAGAAATCGAGTAATAATATTAATACACCCTACGTGATCGTCCCCAAATTCTGTATTTAGTAAAGCTATAACAGGATAAAGTTTTGGAAAAAATTTTGAAAGCCTAGCCACGCCCCTTCTGGTACCTCCCATACAATTCTACCTTTACGCCCACTATAGAGATGGAGAAATAATATCAATAAATTAAACGTGATCGTACCCAAATTCTATTTTTAGTAAAGCTATAACAGGATAAAGTTTTGGAGAAAAAAATTGGAAGTCTATTCACGCCCCATCTGGTACCTCCCATACACATCTGGTACCGCCCACTTTGGAAATCGATTAATATTATTAACAGACCTAACGCGATCGTGCCCAAATTCTGTATTTGGTAAAGTTTAAGCAGGATAAAGTTTTGGAGAAAAAATCTGGAAGTCTAGACACGCCCCTTCTGGTACCTCCCATACAAATGTACCACTCCGCCCACTTTAGAAATAGGGTAATAATATCAATACACTCGACACGATCGTGCCCAAATTCTGTATTTTCTTATGTTAAAACAGGGCAAAGTTTTGGAGAAAAAATTGGAAGTCTAGCGACGCCCCTTATGGTACCTCCCATACAAATGTACCTTTCCGCCCACTTTAGGGATGTACTAATAATATCAGTACACCCAAGGCAATCGTGCCCAAATGCTGTAATTAGTAAAGCTATAACAGGATAAAGTAATGGAGAATAAATCTGGAAGCCTAACCACACCCCTTCTCGTACCTCCCATACAAATGTACCACTCCGCCCACTTTAGAAATAGAGTAATAATATCAATATAGTAGAAAGTTATTTGTTTTGCTGAGGGTAAGGGTAAATGTAAGTTGGGTTGCCCGACTGAAACTTTCTAACTGGGTTTAATTACAAATCGGTTAATTTCAATAACTCAAGGCTTAAACAATATCTTATATTGGGTGATGGTATTTATCAGTCAGTTTAACTGACTGAAATTTCTGTACTGGTTTGGATAAATAAATACAAAGAGTATTTGATTCCCACTTTGTTCTAAAAATGCGAAAAACTAAACTGAGTGGAAATCAAATTTTATGAAATGAAAAAAAAAAAAATTAAAAAACACGACACTTACATTTATATTTAACACTTTCAAAAGTTTTATTTTACATTTAACAGTTACTATTGCACTAATTTACAGAAATACCTCCTAGATACTTTGATATCTGGCAGTATACACAAAGTTTTGAGGTTTAACTAATTTCACCTTTGTCAAGCGCGCTGGCACCGAAGTGGGTGGTTGACGTCTTTGTGGAAAACGCTGATATACTAAACGAGCTGGCTTTTCATCCTTAGTCCTCTGATCGAATGTCGTCGAAATTGCAATAATGGAACCATCTTCGTCTACGAAAATTTCTTCCTCGACTTCATCAACATCCTGCACCTCTTCTTCAGGTTCTTCGTCAGAGGGCTCTAACCTTGGAAGTTCTTCAGGGTTAGATTCAGTTTCAGGTGGTCCATAGATGGTATCGGGTTCTTGAGCTTCTGTTTCTGGTGGGCCATAAACTTCATCTGGTTCGGGTTCCTGTATTTCAGGCTGTTGGGTTTCTGTTTCAGGTGGACCATAAACAACATCTGGTTGGGTCTCTGGTTCAACTTCCGGTGGTCCGTACACCGTATCGGGTTGTTCAGTTTCGGTGGGAAGTTCAAATGGCACTTCAGGAGTCACACCTGCGGGCGGATAACCAGTAGGAGCTGGGGCCAACTGCTGGCGTGCCGATACACGTCTTCTTAATGGCTTTTGACGTATAGGATCCGCAGCTACCAGGCACACGGTTACGGCAATAACCAGCAAATGTGATAACTTAAACATGGTGTATTATTTTTTACAAAAATACAACTAAAGGAAAATGGTGTGTTCTTGGTTTTACGTACAATTCGAGTATATTGATTCAATTTCAAATATTTAGTTCTTATATACAAAATATCGGAAGTTCCTCCTCCCACAATCAATATCGATTTTATGGGAATTCTTATGATGAATTTTAATTTGTGGGTCGTTGAATTGTACCTACCAGCTAAAAATATTATTTATTTGTTCGTTACACTCATATGATTCTTGTTCTCAGCCACTAGACAACATTTTAATTTATTTTTTATTTGAGCCTCATTTTGGTTCATTTCAATCATTTCTATTCACCTCTGCACGTGAGTATTTTCATAATAGACCCCCGCTCGAACTACTGACTAGTATTTGCCACCAAAAGTGTAAACACAAATCATCATTAATATTCGAAACAGAATCGAATTTAAAAGTGTAATATTGGATTTTGTCAATTCCAAAACGCAAGACAACCTTGCCAGCACAGAGTTTATGGTGTGTAAGTTCATTATTACTCGCCGCGGTTGGGTGTAAATATGAATAATAATATAATGTTGGGATTATAAGTAAAACGACTGAATGAACGCATTTGCTAATGCCCAAATAAATGTCAATGTTCGAGATATTAATATGGTTATGTGTACGTACACATGGATGATAATTTCGAATCAGTTGGTGTTTTGTTGTTTTCATTGAGACCGGCAAAATATCTTTGTGCATAGAATGTATTTCGTTATGCTGTGGCTTTTTTTAAGAGAAATTTGTGAAGAGATCTTCGAGCCGGCGAATGAGTACAAAATACATACGTAGTTGCGAGCAAAAGTATTCGCCACATTCTTGTGGGCGGAGGAGGTCCTAAAAACAAGAGCAGACAATGGATATTCAGTGTTATTCAGCGGAGCATTTCAATATACGACATAAACATGAAATTCATAGATTCAGTTGAGTAGAAAATGATCGCAAAGATTTACATTCACATCCTTGCAAAATTCGGAACAAAATTTGTTTTTTTTTTTATTTATTTAAAAGAACAAAAATTCATTTAGTGAATACATATTCAGCCCAATCATGAAGGAAAATTCCGTGGGAGTTTTTTCCCTTTTCCCTTTTATCCAATTATGAATAATGTGTCTATTCCCCTTTTTTTCAACTGAGGGAAGAGAAAAAATTCCGCGAGAAAAAAAGTAGGCATCATAAATGTAAAAACGGGGGAAAAACACAGCTTTATTTTCAAAATTTTTTCCCCTGCAAATTCGAAGGGAGTTTAAGCTAAAATGTAAGTAGTATTAATTTTACTTAAAATCAAAGGTATTTAAAAGGGTCTTTCTAAATTTTTAGGTCCAAAAATACAAGCAAATACCAAACGCAGCACTTGCTGACCTTAATGGAGGCCAATCCAGATATCGCATGAGGATTTTTTAAGGGAAGTAAGGAGGCTCTGTCACGGTGGAGAGTGCTCTATCAACACTTCGAGTAAATATCGGAAAGCCGGCATATTCACACGATAGTATTTTTGGAACCTGAGAAGAGAAAGAAAATTATTTCTGTTGTGCAAAAGTGTACCGCTGATACTTACAAAGATTGGGGCAAGTCCAGAGGATTTGACGCATCACGCAACTGCCTTCTCGCAATTCTTTCGTTTCTGAATTGCTCACATTGTTCTTCTTGCAAGTATAAGTTGCTTGCAAGTATTCTAAACGCAATGCTATGCATATTTAAAACTTTTATTTAGAAATAATCAAAGAATATTTAATGTAAACAAAACAAATATGCTGTCTTCTTCTTATTTATTTCATTCAGCTTAGAATGACAGCTGACTCGATTTTCTCTCTCCCTTATTTCTTACTCCCACGGAATTCATAATTGGAGGAATGTTTTCTCGAGAAAAATAATTTACGTGGGAAATCAATTCCCGGGGAGTATTCATGATTGGGCTGATTATATTTGTATTCAAAAACATCTTTAAAAAAAATCATATTGTATATATAACTAGCTGACCGGGAAGACTTCGTCCTGCCTAAAGAAGTATTGACTTAAATGTGACCTTTTTGAGTGGAATAAATCTTAATTTTTTCATTTAACTGTTGCTAACGAAAACTATGTATGTAGTTTGTTTTTGTTAGAATGCCAGCAGCCTTTCTATAATTCTCTCATTCTCTTTATAACTCTCTCTATCTCTCTCTTGGTTTAAAAAAAAAACAGTGTGTATTTATGTGAGTTCCTAGTATAAATCAAAACAATAGATACAAAAAAATAGAATTGTGTGATTCGCACTTATGGGCCACTTCTGTGGCAGGTAAACGAATCAAATAACTACCAATTTTCGGCAGTTAAAAAATTTAACTTAAGTTCCATTTTGACTTACCTGCCACAAAATGCGTGCAAAACACGGTGTGGCAGTTAACCCATTAGTGACGACTGATACCATATGGTAACGTCGACAGCGTTAGATATTGCACGCAATAAAATAAACATAAAAATAAATGTCAAGATTTTTCTTTTTTGATTTCATTAAAGCATGCCTTGATCTTTCATTCTTGATTAACCGCTATGCGATCAGACGTCAGTAGCGAGCGTGGGGGATCATTTAAAATAGGTGTTTTTCACATGTGCGCAAAACAGCAATATGGAGGGATATAAAAAGTCACTCCATATCAAGAATATTTTTAGGCTGCTTAATGACAGATATATTAAAGATTTTTAGTTTTGCACGAATTATTTTGCATGAATTATTTTGTACTTGGTTCTTTTTATTTTCCTGTTTTAAAGCTGTTACCATATGGTCACAGTCGGCATAACACCAGTAAAAATCTATATTTTTCTGAAATTTTTCATCTTACTTTTTTATGTAAAATTCGTTTTTTAACTAATTTATATGTAGTACTGACAAAATCTTTAAAAAATTCCCATTATTTCGCTCTCGTCATTAAAGGGTTAAGTCAAAAACTACTGTATTAAGGTATATTATAGGATAATATCGATACCTTCCCATAAAAATGTATTAAGCGACATTTCTAAAATTGTGTAGGAAACGAAAAAAACGTCTCATTTAGTTATTTATTTGTGTATTTTATTGAGAGGAACATATTTGGAAGGCGATTTTCACAATACAAAACTTGACATCATTGCAAAACCAAAATTTAATCAGATAAAATTTCAAATTTCAGGGTGCAACATTATTCCAGTGAGAAAACTTGACGGTTGATACAATTTTATTTTCTCTCTAGTTTCGTTTGCTTCCATGATAGGGCATCGAAACCCAGGCCAAAATGTGGCGTTTAACTTCTGGTATAGTTCCACATCAAAAAGTCATTTTCGAAAAAGTGGTGCTTAATACATTCTTATGGGAATGTTTTATTCACATTATCACATTACTCACATTATTCCAGTGAGAAAACTTGACGGTTGATACAATTTTATTTTCTCTCTAGTTTCCTTTGAATACCTGAATAGACTGTCCTTCAGCTTTATTGATTTTTATCTCAATTTCTAACCGAACTGGATACTGTAATCAATAGAATTAAACGGCAAATCCGTGGCTGTTATTGAAATACATAGTAGCAATACATATTTTCTGGTTAAATCAATTTAAAAAAGATAACTCAATTATGCATTGCTTCCTGAATCTTGTTATGCGCGATCAAGGGGTTGTAACGATTTTTTTTGTGCCAATTTCACTCATCCCTCACTATGATTTGACATCTTTTCAACTTTTTGTATCTTGATCCTACATGTGGGGTTCTCAGAAAATTGCAATTTATTGGACTATTCTGCAACGTCCAAAAGAGTTGCGCAATACAGGTGGATTCTGTAGCCAACGCGATACGTTTTGAGATCAAACTTTTGCTAAAATCAACGATATCAAAACCGATGCAACATGGAAATAAAATCTTCCACACTCATTCCAAAAATCAAGACAAATGGTGCTATAGTCGTCCAGCTATTGCGTTTGGAAGACAGAATTGGGCAGGGTCATCCATTTTTGGCCTGATCACACATTGTCTATTGCACACAATATTTCCCACACTCTTTCTTAAGAATACGTATCCTTATTGAATCCACACCAAATTTCATGAACATTCGCAAAAATTGTTCTTCAGTTATCGCACTATAACAAATTATGTCCAATAGGCGGGCCACGCCTACTGATCTAGTACTTTAGATTTCGCACTTTTACAAATAAGGTTCAATTAGCGGGGCCATGTCTAAACATCTAATCCCGCCAGTTTTTGTCCAGGTCATATTTTATCCACACCTATTTTAAAGTCACTTATTGTAATAGTACGCTATATATGTATTTATTGTAAATGGGGTGGAATGGGTGGACCACACCTCAAGAACATCGATTGAATGCTGTATCAACAGTCAATATTTATATTTTCACAAGTTAAAAAAATGTGTATAATGCAATTTTTAAATAGCCTACAACCATCCTCGGAAGATTGTCTTTCTAATGAAACTGGTTTGTTGCACATCGGTTGGATGGTTTTAAAGTCTATAGCGGTCATAGGTAGAAACAAATGTTCACTTTTATATATATAGATAGATATTATAGTTAAAAATTTTTTTATGTAATGTAACTTCGAATTAATGAAAACATTCACTAAATTCACAACATTTTGCCCATTCGTTAAATTTTTTATTATAAATCCAACCAATTGCACATACAATTTGGAGAGAATTAATTTCTTTACAAACCATCTCCTGAAAATTTCAAATCGAATGAAAAACATCACCCAAATCGCTCCAGTCGTTCTCAAGTGATGTGTTTACATACGTGGACCGTTACATTTTTATATATATTCTTTGTGTAACACTTCGGAAACTAAAGGTGGCCTTGGAAAACAGACAACGTGTCTGAAATCTTCATGTTCATATTAACAAAAATTCGTTGACGATATCTTGGCATCACCAGAAATATAAACCACAGTGACAATGGATGTGTAATTATCGTCATTTAGTATAACTTTACATTTCCTGTTTTACCGACAAATGTATGTGGAATGCAAAGAAACAACAACTAAATAAATTAATTGTGCATCCATACTTTACCCATACACACTAGACTGGTCGCAATTTTTTTTTTGGAAATTTAATTGTGTGCGCTGCTTTAAATATGAGGTTTGGTGTAAGAAATCATGTCCTAATTTTTCAGCTCAATCCGACGGTGCCAAGTCGTGCCGGGTGGAGCCCAAAGTTCTTCATATTATCCCAGATAGCGCCGCAATTTTTTTTTCTTGAAAACTTAATTTTTTTTTCGGATCTTAAATATTCATGAGTTTCTAAGTATTTTTTATAATATAACTTTTTTTCCTACAACCTATAGTTATCCCGGAATCGGTCGTGCCGAGTGGAGCCCAAAGTTCTCCATATTATCCCAGATAGCGCCGCAATTTTTTTTTTCTTGAAAACTTAATTTTTTTTTCGGATCTTAAATATTCATGGGTTTCTAAGTATTTTTTATAATATAACTTTTTTTCCTACAACCTATAGTTATCCCGGAATCGGGTGTCCTTTAATAAGGACACGGCACCTTGCGCTGCAATTCAACATTACACACTAGACTGGTCGCATTTTGTATGGGAATTTTTTTTTGAAATTTAATTGTGTGCGCTGCTTAAAATATGAGGTTTGGTGTAAGAAATCATGTCCTAATTTTTCAACTCAATCCAACGGTGCCTAGTCGTGCCTAGTGGGGCACAAAATTCCCCATTCCCCTATTTAATCAGATCTTTTTAGTTATACTAGTTAAAAAGTCGGTCCCATAGACCGAAAATCAAAAATCTTTCTCTGCCAAAGACCGTAACGAAGTCAGATTTTTGATTTTCGGTCTATGGGACCGACTTTTTAACTAGTATAACGAAAAAGATCTGATTAAATAGGGGAATGGGGAATTTTGGGCCCCACTAGGCACGACTAGGCACCGTCGGATTGAGCTGAAAAATTAGCACATGATTTCTGACACCACACCTCATACTTTAAGCAGCGCACACAATTAAATTTAAAAAAAAAAATCCCATACATAATGCGACCAGTCTAGTGTGTAATGTTGAATTGCAGCGCAAGGTGCCGTGTCCTTATTAAAGGACACCCGATTCCGGGATAACTATAGGTTGTAGGAAAAAAAGTTATATTATAAAAAATACTTAGAAACCCATGAATATTTAAGATCCGAAAAAAAAATTAAGTTTTCAAGAAAAAAAAAATTGCGGCGCTATCTGGGATAATATGGAGAACTTTGGGCTCCACTCGGCACGACCGATTCCGGGATAACTATAGGTTGTAGGAAAAAAAGTTATATTATAAAAAATACTTAGAAACTCATGAATATTTAAGATCCGAAAAAAAAATTAAGTTTTCAAGAAAAAAAAATTGCGGCGCTATCTGGGATAATATGAAGAACTTTGGGCTCCACCCGGCACGACTTGGCACCGTCGGATTGAGCTGAAAAATTAGGACATGATTTCTTACACCAAACCTCATATTTAAAGCAGCGCACACAATCAAATTTAAAAAAAAAAATTTCCCATACAAGATGCGACCAGTCTAATACACACATGTAATAATATAAATAGATATTATAGTCACTTCATATAATATAATTTTTAAAACATTGCCTCACTGGTATTAGACATTGGAGTTGGTCAGGTTTCTTGGTTAATGGTTAACCGAGTTATATAATAAGTTTACTGTCGAAATTTTAAGTTTAAGTTTACTGTCGAATCTGACTCCTATATAATTTTGGCATCTTTGACGTCGTTATGCTCGTGCCTAGGACGTCAAAATATACCTGTAAGGGTATATGTTTCTTTCTCAGCATGATTAGCTCTGTTTTTTCCGTGGCGAGAAATAAGCCATGCTGCTCCAACCATGGTTTTCACCGGATCCTAATCGTACTAAGTTTTCTTCTTGCATCATACGCTACTATATGATAGTCTTCAAGCATTTCCAGTCATAGCATTTCAACATAGGTGATGTTTCACAGATCAGTTCCAAATATAAAACCCTATGACGGATACAACTTTCTGATAGAGTCACTGCTTTCTTCACATCTACCGTGATCCCCGCAAACCAAATAAGGTCCATGATTTAAGGATATGCACCTGGAACGTCCGGATTATCGGGATCTATATCCGGATAAAGAGAAAGGCGCCACTATCCGACTGGCGGATGTCCTTAAAAAGTATAAGGCGATGAGATGGCTTGTCTCCCGATTCAATCCTGTTAGTGATCGAATAGCCGCAATCCGCACCAAGGAGAAATATTTATACATCATGTTGATTTATGCTCATGTCCCGACGGAAGATAAAGACGACGAGACTAAAGATGCATTTTACGAGCACCTAGAGAAAACATACGACCGCTTCCCTGGTCACGACAAAAATTGTTTTGGGAGACTTTAATGCAAAAATAAGCATGCATACCGACGCGTCAGACGCACTTAACCAAATACAAAGAAAGCTGGACATCGCAAAGCTGCAAACCCCAGGAATAGCCACTGCCTACTTCAACCAGATCTCCCTCATTCTACGACTCAACGCCTCCACTTCTGACGTTCCCGATACACGGTGGCAGCATATTGCGCATTCCATGGCGACCGCCGTAACAACCGTGCTAGGATATGTAAAACGGCGCTCAGACGAATTCTGGTACGATGAAGAATGTCGCATAGCGTCTGACGAACACGATGCCGTTTATAGGGCAACTCTACAGCAAATTGTAACCCGGGCTGTTAGGGAACGGCACAAGGAGACAGTAAAACAGGCGAGACAGCTATTAAAGCGAAAAAAATGTCAGATGAAAGAACGGTAGAGCGAGAATCTAGAGCGATACAGGGATAGAGGCGAGGCCTAAAAATTTTACCAGAAAGTAAAAGCAAAAGGCTACGGTAATGAGCTCCCCTCCTGTAAGGACAAGGATGGAAATCTTGTTACAGATACGCAAAGTGTGTTGCATATATGGAGAGAACACTTGTAGCAACTGCTGGTTCCAGAAGGCAGCGCACGTAAATCATCACGCCAATTGTCGACGACGGCTTAGATTGCCCACCATCAAGTTAAGCCGAGGTAAAAAGAGAAATATCGCGTCTGAAAAATAATAAAGCAGCCAGTGCCGACGGACTTCTGGCAGAGATCTTCAAGTCCGGTGGCGAGGAGCTGATAACAAGCATGCACCAGCTCCTACGCACGGAGCTACATGCCCGATAATTGAAATCGAAGCGTATTATGTCCTGTGTTGAAAAAAGGTGATCCAAGTGTATGCCCCAACAACCGCGGGATCAGCCTTTTACCCATCGCATATAAGGTCCTGTCGAGTGTACTATGTGAAAGACTATCTAACCTAACCAGTGTTATCTAACCTGATCGATGTGGCTTTAGACCTGGTAAATCAACAACTGATCAGATATTCACACTTTAAATCCTGGAAAACACCCAAGAGAAACAGATCGCCACGTACCATCTTTTCGTCGACTATAAATCCGCCTTCGACAGCCCCACACGGCAGAAATTACTCGACGCCATGGCTGAATTTGGTATTCTAGCGAAGCTGATACGCCTTTGCGGAATGACGCTGACTGACACGAAGCCTTCAGTGAAGATTGACAAGAACCTTATGGAGACATTCTATACCAGACGAGGCCTAAAACAAGGCGACGGCATATCGTGTGACCTCTTCAACATAGTGATGGAGATTATATTGAGGAAAACTGCAGTAACACGAATGACACGATATTCAACAAAAGCCACATGCTACTCGCGTACGCTGATGACGTAGACATCATCAGTAGAAAACTGCAGGATGTGACTGCAGTCTTCTCAGATATACAGAAGTAATCAGCGAAAATGGGTTTTATGGTGAACGAGGACAAAACGAAGTTATTAGTTTCATCGAACAAAGAATCTACAGACTAAGCAAGCGATTTTATGACAGAGGCCCCTCTCGACGAACAAAAATTCAGCTAAACCATATACTTGTTCTAACTGTCTTGATGTATGGTTCAGAATCCTGGGTTATGACACAAGTGGATGAATTGGTTCTGGCAGTATTCGAGAGAAAAATACCCCGTAAAATATATAGGCCCATCATCGTTAACGGAGAGTATCGGCGTCGTATGATTCATGATTTGAGCGTTGGCTAGGTCATGTTGTACGCATGGCGAAAATGCTCCAGCTCGAAAAGTCTTCGACAATGAACTCGATGGACGGCGCAGAAGAGGGCGACCATAACTCCGATGGAAAGACTAGGTTACTGAGAACCTTACAGAACTTGGTGTGACTACCTGTAGAATAAGCGCAGACGATCGAAGCGCTTATAATATTTTTCTACGTGCGGTATATAATTCAATAGGATTGCAAAGAAGTGGCAGCTAAGTAAGTAAGCAAGTACACTACACTCTTCTCTTATTTGAGTTCTTGTGATATTTATATTCTTTGGTATAAGTAAAATATTCGGTTTTCTAAAATTGTCAGTGGCTAATCTTTAAATCCTCATCAAAATTTTTTTCGGCTCATACTGATGTTCATACTTTTATTTATTACATTTCGCAAATATTATCCATTTTTAAAAAAACCGGTTAATCGACATCAAAAACCCGGAAATTAGCATTTGCGAAAAAACCGCCATACGGTTTTGGACAACAAAAAACAAACGGTTAGGCTGTTTTCGGTTTTGAACACTTTAGTTAGGACTATTTTTATTCACTTCATTATCACAATGGGAAAAATCGAATCGAACATCAACCAATTTCAACGAAATACCAATAGCCATGATCGGATTAAAAATATCTCCAAACGTTACCGTTTGAAGCTCGTAATCTTGAATGTCTTTAATACGTGACCGCGGTGAAAGATCATATCGGAAGGAGTATGATCCGGATGAACTAAAATTCGACAGCGAATCTTGTAAATGCCAACACTGAATACGAATGAAAGAATCTCAGCCTTAAATATAGAAAAGTTAACAAATTTTTCAATACTGCACTGTCATTAAGACTTAACCCATTGGAGGTATAATGAGGCATATAGTAGTGCTATGGATGCTTTCATTTCTGAAGATCATTCATGCTGATCATTCTGATCATTTTAAAATGTTCTAGACATTTGTAGAAGAGGAGTCAGGCTCAAAGTTGACCACTTTCTTGTTGATGATGTTTACAAAGATCGATAACAAAGATGTTCTACTTTTAGGAATCTACTAACAAAAAACAGAATATCTTTTACCGTTATTAAGATATTCTCTTTCGAAGTTTAATATTGTCAATTGTTACATAGACTTTCTTCAGTGTTTTAAGATTGAATTTATTATCCATCACAAACAACAACAGCAATTTAATTTGTTTGTCTTTCAATTCAAATTCACACTTTTATTTACTCTTAACTTACATTTTTTTATTTTAAAAATTCTGAAGACACATCTATGTTTTAAACATAACAAGAATTCTTGCGTTATTACATCTCCGTTTACTTGTTTTTATTCGCGTGTTTTCAGAACTGACCTCATGCAAGGTTTCAAGCAATCGTCATGCATGTATATTCTTTTTTTAACTGAAAAAATCTCAGAAAAATGTCACATCAGCAAAAATTCTGTAGACAGTTTTCATATAAATACATTGACTTACGACTGGACAAGACATCAGTTTTCATTCTTAATTTCCATAGACGTCTGTTAAATTAAGCTTAACCACAATATGAAGTTCTTTGCCACCGCTGTAGTTTTCTTCGTTTTGGCTATTTGTAATGTGGCCTACAGCAAAAGCGTAACTTATAAAATATACTAAACTGATCAAGATTTCACTTTACCTAAACTACTTTTGATTTTAGTTAAAAGACTACTATGGCAATAAGTTGACAGCATTCAAGGGTCAACGCAAGCCGTTGGCCAGTCCGGTAGCTAATGGCATCCACGACAACTATACAAGGTACAAGAGACAAACACCAAAAGCTGTACAGGAATTCCAGAATCTTTTGACAAAATCGAAACAGGAGTGCGTAAAGGAACTGGGTATGAGTCCCACAGTCTTAACCAAATCCGTCTTGCATGAGGAAAATCCAACGGCAAAGGAAAAATGTTTAATGTCCTGCGTTCTTAAGAAAACTAAATTGGTATGATATTAGATCTGTGCCGCTATAATTGAATTCTAATTAAGTTTATGTCGCACATATCTACCCCAGATAAATAAAACCAACCGGCTGTGTACCCAGAATGTAGCTCGCATGGCTGGCATGGTGTCCAACAACAATCCCTTGGTTATATCGATTGCTGTGGCCACCGCCAATAAATGTAACAATTTCATCAACTCCAATAATGTTTGTGAAGCTGCGTTCCAGATCAACAAATGTATTGCTAGAGAAATAAAAACTCACAGATTGAAATTAGTTTATTAAGATACAAATAGTTGCGAGTGTAAGATATGATACATAGTTAGTAAGTTATGTTAATTTGTCGTTCATCGATTACAATTTAGTATCTGAAATCGCTAATAAGCAAAGTCATATTTTAGATATACATATTTAATTCATATTTATATTATTATCATTTATACTACATAGTTTTGGATATAATAAAAATTTGGCGTCTTTTAAATAAAAATGCGTTCTTTTCTGTGAATTGTGACTCACTATTCTATAAAATTTCAATAAAAAAATTCAATATTTATCCATGGATTTTCATCAAATGTGTTACTGTGATGGTATATATCATTTGGTATGACAACAAATTTAATACCTAAAAGGAAGTGTTAAAATAACAATTTGTTTTTGAACAAAAATTATTTCGTGCACTTTTATCGATTGAGCTTTATTCGTCTGTCTTTCGGGCTTGCAGGCAAGATGACTCTTGAAAATATTTTCATCGCAGTATCATCGCAGCCCACCCACTCTTTCAAAATAACCCATTTGCTAAAAATTATATGACATAAAACTTTGGCTGTTTCACTTATTTTCATTATTAGGTTACCAAAACCCGATTCTAAACTGACGATTTTGATGTTGGGTTTATAAGTTTCCCGTATTTTAACGTTAACAGTTTGTAGATACTGGTTCACAAAAACCATTATTTTTCTATCGGCGTCGACAAAATTTTGGTACTTTATTTTTACATAAAACTGGTTTTGGCAACCGGTTTCAAAAAAAACAATTCGAAACCGAAAATCCGTTTACAAATACCAGTACGTTTAAAGCTTCTTGATTTTTTTTAATATATTCAAAGCCGATTTGTATATTATCCGTATTTGAAACTCCGTTTTTCAGTAAGCAGTTCCTAAAACTCGGGTTACATTTTTTTTATCGACATCGGCAAATTTGTGAAACCTAATTATATGACCGTACTTGGCGATTTTAATGCTAAAATAGGCAGGGAGGCCGCATTTGAGCCTACCATGGAAAAATTCAGTCTGCACACCGAAAAGTCGAACAATGGCATCAGACCGATTGATTTCTCTGCGGCAAGAAATATGGTAGTTAGCAGCACTAAATTTGACCATAAAAATATTCATAAGGCAACATGGTTATCTCCAGATCAATTGACGTGGAATCAGATAGATCACGTGGTAGTCGATGGATGGTACGCATCGAGTGTTCTGGACGTACGTGTGATCAGTGGTGCGAACATTGACTCCTATAACTTCCTTACCGCAGTTAAGGTACGCACAAGACTAAGGAACCAGGCACAACGAAAGCTGGACATCGGTAAACTGCGGACCACAGAGGTAGCGGACGGCTTCTACCACCACTTAACTCAACTGCTGCGGAATGCTCCAACCCCTGATAATATAACTTCGCAGTGGCAAAATATAGCCGACTCCTTAGAACGGGCTGCGAGAAGCGTACTTGGGTACTCAAAGCCGTCTCAAGAAGATGCCTGGTACGATGGAAGAATGTCGCAATACCACGAGAAAACGGATGCTGCATACAGGGTGAAACTGCAGACATTGCACAGTGGTTCCGTCCATAGGCCAAAAATCAAAAAACTAATCACAAAGTATTAAAATAAAATGTAAACAAATTATCTCTTAAATGTCCAATCTTCATAATGGTAAACCGGTTTCTTCTGAAAATCTAACGGGACTTTTTAAAAATAGAATTTAATCATGAACATTTGTTCGCGCTTTTGTACATTGGTCGAATAATTTAAAACAAGAGTGCACTTCAAAACGGATTGCTCATTGCATAAGTCTAAAAAATTAAATTATTTTTAATGGATTTTAAAATTAAAAGTATTTATTTAATCACCACAAATTTATAAAAACTAACTTGTTTTGTAATTCTTGTCAAATTAATGTTTTAGGTAACGTATTTATTTGATCCTATTTTGTGCGTCTTCATTATGATTATTTAGAGTTTTAGTTGTGTTCCCCCCAGATCCCCCTTTAGATCTCTTTTCCATTGTATTTGTAGTAGTCTTAAGGTAATAAAAGTGTTAAAGTTTGTTGCGGAAATTTGCGGATGTGCGTGTAGTTTTTAATATACTAAACCGCCTTCTTAGTATATCCCCAAACTTAGGTAAGAGGATAAGTATAATTTCATAAGTGAAAAAATGTAACGACCCCAATTACCTCGACCTAAATTATCTTAAAACCAAATTTGTTTAAAGATTTTTTAAGACGATTGTCCCATTTCCGTCGGTCCGGCTGGCTGGCCGGTTGGCTTGCTGGTTGGAAGGATAACTGATGTGCATGATAATTTGAGTAAACCTTAACTGATCTTTATGAAAATTTACCAGTTTTAATATTTTCCAAAATGAAGTTACGTTATTGTAAATAAGCAGAATTGCCCCACCCTTTCTGGTACCTCCCATGCAAACTTACCTATTTATGGATATTTCTTCCATTACTTCCAAACGAAACACTACATGATCATGAACTTTGGTGGACTAATAATCTTATAAAACCAGGTAAAACTACAGAAAATCGGAACATTTGCCGCGCCCCTTATGCCACCTCATTGTATATAAATGACCTAATTCAACGTAATATTCCCACAAGCATATTCTTTTTCAGTCAAATTTTTTCCAAGGAAAAATTAGGGTATACAAAATTACCAACATATTTTTGGGAAAATTAATATTTCTCTCATAACATTTAAACGAAAAACTGGAGTATACTTGAATGTGGTCGGTTGGATTATCTTGTAATCCGACGCAAAACCTCGGAAAACCGAAATATTAGCTTCAGAGGGTTTTACATACATATCATTTTTGTAAGAGATATTGAATTGAACTTTTTATAACTGTTGTTAGTTTTGCTACATGTCTGTAAACTTCTGGCCATACGACCGAGAGTCCTATTCCAGATCGTTTACGCTACATAAGTAATTTCTTTTTCAATTTCATTAATTCGAGAGTAAAACAATGTCGTACATAGGGTGAGGGTATTTATCAGTCAGTTCACCTGATTGAAATTCCAGTACTGGCTTAAATATTTTTTAAGAGCCCTGCTGAACATTTCAGCTCTGTACTACCATTATAAGTATTTTTGGCCGCGCCTCCATACAAGCGGATCCACTGTGCATTGGCTACGCGAGCTGTTCGTGAACGGCACAGGGAGAAGAAACGAGAGGCAGCTCGTCTCTTTCGACGGAAAAAGAAGGAGCTGAAGAAGAGACAGGATGAGTGCACAGAGTTGCTCCGAAGTAGAGGGGAAGCCAGAAAATTCGACATGTGAGTTAAGGCGTGAATGCGTTAAACAGGGTTGCCCTCCTGCAAGGACAGAGATGGTCAGCTAGTGACGGACCTGGATAACGTTCTGAAGATACGGACACCACTCCAATCCATGACGATGATATTAACTGTCCACCTCCGAGCCAGAGCGAGATACGTGCGGCAATATTCCGCCTTAAAAACAACAAAGCGGCTGGAGTCGATGGTCTCCTTGCTGAATTGTTTAAGGCAGGTGGGGAGAAGCTGATTAGGAGCATGTATCAGTTAATGGAGAAAATCTGGCTAGAGGAGAGCATGCCCGGGAAATGAAGTCTCAGCCTGTAATGTCCCATATACAAGAAAGGAGATCGTAGTGAATGGAAGAACTACCGTGGAATAAGCATATTACCAGTTGCGTACAAGGTCCTTTCAAGCATATTGTGTGAACGTCTAAAGCCAATTGTAAAAAAAACTAATTAAACCACATCAGTGCGACTTTAGACCTGGTAAATCTACGACGGATCAAATATTCACCTTACTACAAATCCTGGAAAAAACTCATGAAAAGCAGATCGACACCTACCACCTCTTTATCGACTACAAAGCCACCTTCGACTCTCCGATAAGGAATAGGCTATATGAGGCCATGTCTGAGTTTGGTATTCCTGCAAAGCTAATTCGACTTTGCAGATGTACCTTGGAAAACACCAAATCCTCGGTTTTGATTGATACTGACCATTCTGAAGCATTCAACACAGAAATAGGTCTCAGGCAGGGCGATAGCTTGTCCTGTACAGTATTTAATATAGTTATGGAGAAGGTCATGTCTGACACCATATTTCACAAGAGCCACATGCCACTAGCCTATACATCATTGGCCGAAATTTGCGGGATGTTACTGCAGTTTTCTCATCGCTAGAAAAAGAATCAGCAAAACTGGGTTTAGCGGTAAACGAGGACAAAAAAATGATGATTTCGACGATCAAAGTGTCCTCACGATAAACGTTTAAAATTATTTAACCTACCTCGGATCTTCCGTCAACAAGAACAATAATGTCAGCCAAGAAATTAAACGGAGAATAGTGCTCGCCAATAGATGTTTTTACGGACTTCGGCAGCACTTTAGCAACTCCACCTTATCTCGAGATACGAAGAAACAGCTATACCAGGTGTTTATTTTACTCGTTCAGTTGTATGCTGCCGAATCGTGGGTGCTTACGACAACGGACATACAAAACCTGGGAGTATTCCGAAAAATATAAGGACCTATCTGTATGAACCATGAGCTGTATGAGCTATACCACGACATAGATGTAGCTAAAGGAGTCAGAATCAAACGACTACGGCTGGGACATGTTGCCAGGATGAATGCGAATGATCCAGCGAGAAAGGTGAACAAATACTACTAAATAATACTTTTGACGTCGGCAATTTTCAGAAGGACTTCTTTCTTTTGAATGATGAAAACATTCACAAAATTCCCAACATTTTGATCATTCGTTCAAATTTGTATTATAAATCCAAACCAGCGGATCATGATCAAACAAATATGCATTCTAAATTTCAGTTAAATTAGTCCATTCGTTAAAATTTTCGGTATAATTTTTCGCCATCTGAAGTGGAATATTTTATTTACAAACCAAGTTCTGAAAATTTCAAATCGAATGAAAAAAAAATCAGTCAAATCGCTCCAGGCGTTTTCAAGTGATGTGTTAACATACGTGTGCCGCTTAATTTTTATATACATAGATATTATTATTAATCATTTTCTTTTGCTGGAATGAAACTAAGCTCCGCCATTATTAGGTGAAAAAGTGTAGGAGTCACAATAATCCTAAATTGAATAAACAAAATAGCCTGTATTCACGAAGGCAAGAGGCATTGTTGGTTCATAGTTTTATAATAATCAAAGGGGACATGGTGTTTCAGTGAATACAGAGTAATATATTTTCATGCTATATAACTTTTTTGTTTCTACAATACAGATTTCCAATAGTTTCAGCAAGATGGGTCAACATGACACCTCCAACAACATTCGCCAAATTATTAATTAATAAGTTATATACCAAAAAGGTGTCATTATCTGATCGCCTTAACTTTTCATATTAACCACAATAACATTGTACTGAGCCGATCTCAAATTGCGCCCATTCAAAGTACTGTGCTAGTAGTTCAATGTTTAATTTTTGATTAAAATCGTTTTCAATATTAAAAACATGATCGAAAACAATTTCACCATGGCAATTATAACGAATGTTAAACAAAATATCTGATACAATTTTATAATGTCTAGTACATAGTTCACATCACGTTACGTTCGAACGTGTTGACATCCGTTGATATAAATGTGACTTCAATTTGAGATTTTAGTCAGAACTGTATTGTTTTTATTTGGTATTTGTGTTAATGCAAAGTGATTAGTGATTAGAGCCATAAAAGTGTTGGTCATTTTTTAATTAACACTTTTTTCTTAATGAAAAAGTGTAATAATTGAGGCGAAATTATGAATTATATGTGGCAGAAGTTGATCATTTGTTTGAGCATAATGGCGGTGGCTTATGTAAGTATAAAAATACACATGTAACATAACAATTTCCAGCAAAAAGTTTACATTTAAACACATACAACTTAAAAACAAACTATATGAAATGTTTAAGTGTTTGAATGAAATCTCCGGTCATTCTGTTCACAGCAGATGATATTTTGAAATTGTAAGACTAAACGACTAATGTTCTGCTTCTTAGATTCATTATTATTTATCTCAACAGCTTTATAAAAGCTAATGTGTCAATTAAGATATCATCAAATAATTTAGTGTCCAAATGTTCTACTAAAGACCACATATTTGAAACGAAAACAAACGTCCGGAGAATACGTGATGTCTAGGACAATGCCACTAGACATTTTTAAGTGTTAAATGCATGTTCCGATGCATCTTAGCGATTGGGAAGTAAGAGTTGCTAAAGCTCTACACAACTGCTCTCTGTTGCGTTGGCAGTCCAAAGAATACGTTATAATCCTCTTTTCTTAAATAAACAAGTTATTGTGGAAGCAGATAGAAAACAAAAAAGGAGAACGCTTCCAAATGTTAGCAAACTCCACACAAGTTAAAAGGAACATAATTTAACGAAAGGAAATGCGACGGACGGGACAGTGATGCACAAGACGAAAGAGCTGTGACACATTTACCAGCTGCCATGCAGAAAATCATGTATTTGGATATGGATTCATAGGAAGTAGAGGACTTAGACATCCACTTTCATAAAAATCCCATATCCGAATTAAGGCGAATTATTTTCACATGACGCTGATTTGTGTACACGACCCGGCGAAAGACAAAGACACCAAAGATGTATTCTATGAAAACCTGGAGGAAATATATGACCGCTGACTTGGACATAAAATTGGAATTGTTCTAGAATATTTTAATGTTAATATTGGATGGGAAGATGCAAATTTCCACACAAAGGTATCCACAAGGTAACCTGGATATCCCCTGATCAAAGGACAAGAAACCAAATTGATCACGTGGTAATCAATGGAAGGCATGTATTAAGCGTCACGAACATGCATGTAATGGTTGGTGCAAATATAAACTCGGATCACCAACTAGTTGCAGCCAAGATACGAACGTGTTAAAACAGTCCAAAAACGCTCGTAATCAATCGAAAATAAAGCTTGACATTGGAAGGCAACATACCGTCGAGATAACCAATGCCTACTCAAACCAACTCTCTCAATTATTGCAAAGACTTATAATTTTTTGAACTTGTAATTTTAGATATATCGTCATTTCACTAAATTTGCCATAAAAACATTATTTAACGAAATGACCGAGAAAAACTATAAATATCTCTGTACTCTATGGACTTCAGCCTAACAGAATTGATATATGAGAACCCCTGTATATTTTGTGTGTAGCACAATTTAACTGAAATTCAGAGTGTGTTTGTGTGATCTTTAAAAAATATTGAATTTAAAATGGACCTGGTAGGTGGCGCTGGCGTATGTTTATATCGTATATTTGAATGAATTGACAAATTTACCTGAAATTTAAAATGTATATTTATTTGATAACGACAAAAATAATTTTAGGTACTAATATAACCGGTAGGTGGCGCTGGGTGGATTTATACTGAAAGTTTGAACGAATAGACCAATTTATCTGAAATTCAGAATGTATGTTTGCTTGATCATGAGAACAACGTTTTTGAATATATGGACCCGGTATATGGGTATGTTGGGGCCGGCCGTGGCATAGTGGTTAGAACACGTGACTACTATGCGGGAGATCCGTGGTTCGATTCCCGGCTCCAGTCATCTATATTATTCTTTGATTGCCGGCCCCCTCGATGTTGTCGACAGCAACGTCGCGATATAAATGTTGAGTTAATCGGCATACCTAGTAAAGCTTGTCAAACAGTGACGTTCGCTTTCGTCGATAAACAAGTAGGTGCCGTTAGTTGTGAATCTAAAATGAAAAGCGTGTTAATTCACAACAACGCGAGAAGCTATCCCATACCTCAATTCATGGGATGTAAAAGGAAGAAATTGTTTTTTTCTATTAGTAGGGGAGGTATTATGGCATAAATGTATTTTGTCGTGACGAAATAAAATTTTATACATAGATAGCACTTTAAGACGATTGTGCCATGTCCGTCTATCTGACTGGTCGTATCGCTGGTGGGTAGGATAACTCAAGTAAACCTTAACTGATCTTAGAGATAATTTACAAGGTATTACTCAGACAAAATGACCTTTCTTGTAAAAATAATATTTCTCCAATAACTTCCATACGGAAAGTTGAAGGTCGCTTAAATTTGGTCAGTTCAATTACCTTATAATGACAGACAAACCCTCAGAAAACCATAACGTTTGTCACACCCCTTCTGGTAGCTCCCATGACCGAAATGTCCTTATAGTTTTACTTTGTATACCCTCACCCTACCTGTAGGAGGGTATATATCATTTAATACGACACAAAAGTCTAACACATAGAAGGATTCACTTTAGACCTCAAGTTTCTTTTAACCAAATTCGATTCATGACTTTCTTTGACTGGTTTGTAAGTTCATTGAATTCTGTTATACTGGGTGGAGCGTGGTAATTTTATTATTTGGGAATGAAATAAAAATAGTATGAACCTTAGAAAAATTTATTTTATATTTAAATTATATTGAACAGTAAGTTCATGACCTGTATGCCATAGTTTCCTAGCTCCCCCAAAATCTTGACTTACGGTTCGAAAAACCGGGTTTTCTGATCTTTCCTCATTTATGAGGTTATAACTCAGTCAATTCTTAACCGAGTTTTGATTTCTTAACGCCTGGAAAGAAAAATCTTAGACCTTTCTAACGATATATACATTTATGAAATCGAAAACTTTTGTGTTTTTTTTCACTATTTTTTATGTTCCTAATGTTGTATACACTGCCAGCCACATATAATAGTATAAGAAAGACCTGCTTAAAATTTAAGTGGATTCTAAATTTCTAAACTGTACATTATGATTAAATATATTTGGATTAATATAAATTTGTACATTACACAAATCTGTAACCTTTAACCCATTTCTACCCAAGGCTGACGACGATAATGATATTGGTATGACTTCCGAGGAACTTGCAGATGCACTGGAGCCATTTGCCGAAAATTGTGATCCCAAACCGGATAGAGGTAATGTTATAATTTCTTATAGCAATAACTGGTCTTAACTGTTATTATTTTTTTAACTTTTTTTTTTAGAACATATTAAACAATTGATCAAAAATGACGAGGACCCTCATTATCACTCAAAATGTTTAAGACATTGCCTAATGAAAGAATTTGGAGTGGTAAATATTCTTATTATAATAATCACCATACAGATAGATTTATCTTATAACTATACTAAGGCGATTCAGGTTTTTTGATTGAGCTCTTGCTTCTGTCTGGCTGGTGGGCAGGATAATTCGAGTAATTCTTAACTGATCCGTATGAAAATTTACAGAATAGAAAAAATATTTAATTTCCTGAGATTTTTTTTGTTTCTATTTCAAATTGAACGCATTTTTTTAAATACGGAAACAAATTTTCTCTAACAGCTTTTGTTTATAGTTATAGCTAACTATAACCTCAGAAAACTTGCAAAACTTAAGTAATGTGCAATTTATTAATAATATAGTAAGCATTAGGGTGTCCTTATAAAATAGTGACTACAAACTTCGTCAAACATAAAAAAAAATGAAAATCAAAAAAGTTTTAGAGGCAAAAAACATACAGATATGATAAGTTATCAATATAACTATATATCGTCCCCTTAATAAAACAATAGTGTATAATTTTTTTGGTGTTTTGAGAAAATCGAGTTTAAAGTTTTCGTCAAATCGGATGTCTATGAAATTTTCAAGAAGAAATTATATACTATTTTTTCCAATGACCTTTTGACGCACTTTGTGGAAGCAGATTTTGACGAAATTTTGACCAGGCATATAATCAATGGTGTAGATTCTAAATATGCACTAAAAAGATAATGGTGTATGAGCATATACACTATTGTTAGATTAAGGGGACGATATATTGTTGGAAAGAAGACACTTGATATCAACCTCGTTACTGGCTCATAAGTGCGTAAAGCTACGAAAAACCGGTATCATAATTAGTGTTTTTGTCCCGAGAATTCCTGGGACAAAATTTCCGGGAATCCCGGCCAGCTTTTTCAAAATGTTTGATAAGTTAAAATCTACTACAACCATAAATTATTTAGTGTTCTAAATTTTTACCATAAAATTACCAATTGGTCACAATTTTCTTGACAATCACTATCGTCTTCCGTCTACCAATATTTTGTTTATCCTTCAAATGTACTTTGATATATAGAGAAAATTTCGAACGTATTGAATTTCTAAAATAGATCAGCAATACCAGGTTCACGGTATTAAATACTCCGCCCCACATTCGCTATTCTACATTAAGCCGTTTGGTCTGGGTTTAGTTAGGTTTTTCTTTAAGGGGTAACAATTTTGAAAAATATCATCATGCAGCTCTCTAATTCTATAAGAAGCATTACCATATAGATTTTTGCAATTCTACCTTTAGCCGTTTTACCCCTTTAGGGACATTTTTAACACTAAAGAACGAATTTTGGAAAATGCCTTCGGATATGGATGTGTGCGATTATAGGTTAAGTCGTTTGGATTGGGTCCTTTTTTACCCTTAAAAGGACGAATTTCGAAAAATCTCTTCATGTAGCTCTCTAATTCTATAAGGAGATTGCTCAAAGGTACCGATTTTAACCCTTTTTGGCCTTTTTATCCCATAAGGTAAGCATTTGGAAAAATCCCTCCTAGCAGCTTCTTGTTCTTTATGAAGCTTGCTCATATACATTTCCACGATGATAGCTTTTGGAGTTTAACCTGGATATGTTACCAATTTTCTCATTTATTAGACCTTGTTCCCCCTAAAAGTACAAATTTGAAAAATCCCTTCGTGCACCTCTCTAACAGCCTGTCCCACGATGTCGAAAGAAAATCTATGCGAGCGAAAGCGAGTCACTCACTTTCCAACTTGTCGTTCGCCTGGCTTTACGTGTTGTTACGTAGATCATTTACATATTGTCAAATAACAATGCTGCGAAACACACATATCCAGAAATAAATCGCGTATTTGGATGGTGTGGTGGATGGTGTGTGGCTGTTGGCTGCGCTGTTGTTGCAGCGGGCTAGCTACATTGCGCTCAACTGACTGGGAACGGCCTGACATTCTTGTTGGCGTTATTACGGCGACGATCTTGTCTCGCCTGGGTGGTGTGTCTGTCAGAAGTTGGAAGCAAGTATCAATAACCTCAATACTCTCTGTCGTTTTTGGTGGTTCAAAACCGAACACCTTGCCACTAGGTGCTGCGGCTTTTGACAGGAAGAGTACTCGGTCTATTTTTAGCTCCATCTCTCACAGTCAGTGCACGCTGTACATACCGCCTCCAGTCCCCTGCATACTTCTTGCATTTTCTGCTATTTTTTTCTTCGTACGGGATTTCAGGTCAGCCCAAGTCTGAAAACAAAATCAACATAAGCACACAATTTACGACAAAAGGCAAACAACACTTACCTTCTTCCAGTCACTCATTGTTCGAAGAGGAGGTCCTAATGAATTTAATTTGGAAGTCAGCTTGTTCCACTGATCCTCTGTGGATTGTTTGGTACTTCCAAACACTGGCATTCCTCTGGCAAACTCAGGATTCTCCTCCATAAAATCTACCAATGCATGTAGCTGCTGCAACGTGGACTTCTTTATGCTGAAAGGAATATATGTACATGCGTTATACATATTTTAATAAAGTTAGCATAAAAACTTTATTTACTTACCTTTTAACATCCATTTTTCTAAAATATTTTTCACTTTTTTTTCTCTTGTCTGTGCGACAACCAAAACACAAGTGAGTAGTTTTGACGTTTGTGTTCGCAGAGATGACAGAGAAAATAGTTAGTGGGCCCCAATTTTACACTAAAATGATTACGTTTTTGTTCGCATAGATTTTCGTTCTACTTGTCGTGCTAGTGCGTGTTAGTGGGTCACAAAACAGCTGTTTGTCGCATAAAATGCAGGCGAACGCTAAACTTCGACATCGTGGGACAGGCTGTAAGTCTTTAAGAAGATTGCGCATAAATAGGTTTCACGATGATAGCTTGTCTAAGCGGAAAACCATAACACGAGATTTTTAGAATTATTTGTATGTATTTTATAATATAAATAAAAACTTTTTTTAATAGGTAAGGGCATTTTTATTTATTTTTTGTTTTGGACCGGGATTTTCCGGGATCCCGGGAAAATGAAATAAAAATCCCGATTTCCCGGGAAATGAAAAATGCCGGGAAATCAAAATCACTAATCATAATGGACATTTTGAGCTATTTAGGTTGTCTAGACACGTTCGGATTGTATGATATGTTCACATGGCTACAATTATGGCGAACATTGTTAGTGAAAAATTTGCACTCCCTCAAAGTAATGCGCAAAAAAGTGAAAATATAATAATTTCTTTAATTTTTTTGGAAAAAGGGCAGGAAAAACCAAAATGTTTGTCATAATTTGTTAATCAAGTTAGTGCTCAAAACTAACAGCTACATTATTGCCGAATATGGTTTAGCGCTTTTACGAAGTGTGAGTTAGCTGTTGGACAGAAACTGATGACACCTTTTTTCGGGGGGCTCACTGATTTTGACAATCAAAATTTGGTCACCAATCTCGCCAAACTGAGTATAGGGTTTTATTACCCTTCGATAGTAGAATCGAACCTATACTGTCAAGTTCTTGTATTAGTTCACTATTGCACTGTATTTTAAATCTATTTACTATCAATATTTGTATTTAAATTTTGCATTTCTTTCATATTAGATAGACGATGGCGAAACTAAAATGAATACTGACAAAGCTGTTGAAATGCTGAGTGTTATGTTTTCAGAGGGCCAAGACGATTTAGCCGATATAGTCGAACAATGTAATGGCAAAAATCAAGGTGTCACAGAAAAGTAAATATTATTTATTCTCATGACTAGTATTGATCTCGAACTGAATGTAATAGCAGTGCATATAAAGCGAAACATTCATTAGGAAGTTACTTTGTAACTATTCTAAAAAAAAAATTATGTTAGCTGAAAAAATTAAATTTTTGTACATATATTAAAGAATTTTTCCGGAACGAAATTTTCACCTACCATAAAGTAAGTCTGACAAAAATATCGGTAAAACAAAATTTTTAAAAACTTTTTGTCTACGGCTCTCTTAGCAAAATTTTCACCAAAAAGTGCTATTACATGAACGTTTGTGTTTTAGAAAAAAGTAAAGTGTCGTCCAAACACAATAGTTTCATAGCATCATAAACACTAAAATTAACTAAACATTGAGGTTAAATATTCATTACGAGATCAATACTATCTATTATTTTTAACATCTTTATAAACTGCAAATTTTTTCTCAATCACAATTAAAGATGTGAAAACGCTCATAAACATGGCATGTGCATTTTAAATGAACTAAGAGACCGCGGCTATAAAGTTCCCCAAGTTGGCAAATAGTTAACAATTATTAACGTTTGCCTCTACATTTTTGGACCAGATGACCTGATAACTACCCGTAATACTGATCAAATGACCGTCTTATCTCCTACTATCTTCTATTTTGTTATCGTTTTTTTATTTGAATTTTAAAGCATCATAAAAACATACGGTACCGCCAAAGCAGTAAATTGCTAATAGTTTAGTGACGTTTATATACATATATAGTATTTCAGTTTGTATTACAAAATAAATGTACATGAAAATGGTGTGGTTACTATTTAAAATAACGAGATTTGATTTGAAAGGCATACTTTTGGGCGTATTTACTTGCAGTTTCTCAAACGGTTTCATAGATATTTAATATGTGTGTACAAATTTTGAAAATTTCTTTTGGTATAGACCAAAATAACCCTACGGGAAAAGTGGTGTTAATTTACCTGAGTATACCTATCTCAGGACGGGTGAAGAGGGGATGTGTTAATATACTGGCTCTAAAGTGTTAAAGAAAAGTCAATTTGACTGATATGTAGTATTCTGCGGCGTTATGTTACCAACGGCGTTTTAATTCGACGGCTAACAGCACATAAACAAAACTTACGCCGTTATTTACATGTCGTTTAGCTGAGGTGTGTATAATGTAACCAATGGTAAATTGCTCACAATATTTGCAGAAAAACGAAAAACAGTCGTAAGAGATAAAAATTTCTGAAAATTGGGAAATTTTCGGTTTTAAACTTGAAAAAAGGTAAAATTAGGTGACTGTAATGAAAGGATTGAAAAGAAATGATAACAGAAGATCTGGTAAATAACTTCAATATTGACGGAATTCATGGAAAGAAGAGGATGAAAAATTTCAAAAATTTGTTTGCCGCAATCGAAGGTAAGATACAAAAATAATAAATAATCAGTGAAAGTGGATGGATATACATATAATAAGTACTATTTTTTTTGCGAGACACATCACAAAGTATCAGTAAGGTTCCGGAACTAGAACCGGTTCATGCACCCCAGGCAACCGGCCCCGTGACTGATACTGTACCGGTTCATTTTCCCGCAGGGAATGAATAGACTTTGAATTAATCATATTGTTTACAGCAAATCGAATCTGCCGCACAGTATTAGTACCATATAGAAACTTACTTGGTATCATAATGAAAATAAAATTTTAATTTTTCTATATTTTGTAGTTTATTGCCCAGAAACAATAACAACGTTACGCCAAAAAAAAACAGTAACAATTACTCAACTTAATCAAGCGTAGAAGCGCCGTTTATATACAAATTCACGACTGACTCAACAGTTTTCATTTTGATTGGTTGAAAATGGCGATAAATTATATTTTTTTTATTTATTTCAAATTAAATTATACACATTATGTATTTGCTTGTGTTTGTTGTATATGTAATTTACCATTAATACGGGGTACTAAGTGATTTCCCTTGATAATAATAACTCTATTCAGACTAATAAATACTTAGCTATCAATTTACTTAATCTTATCGTTTTAAGAATTTTGCACTGCAATAATGGCCAATTAGAATAATAAATGGTTAAATAGAGGTCATTGCCTTAGAACTTTTTTTTTTGGATCAGTTTATGGGAATACGAATCTTTTGATTTCGGCTTTTAAGCACACGAAGATGGTGTAGGCCGCCTCACAGTTATTCTTTACTCCGTTAGCAACATCTTTGCATTTGGCCAAACCAGTTCGATATTCCTCCTTGTAATGGTCGGGCATCAGAAGATCGACCTGCTTCAGTGAGGCCTCATATAGAAATTTACCTTTCTTCATCTGCATGAATATGAAAAGAATTTATTAATATTTGAGATACATTGATTTTCGATTCAATTCTATACCGTTTGCATCATTTCTAGTATACAGTTCACATAACACTTGGCATCTTTTTCGTTGGGCAAATTACCTTCTCTAATGCCATCCGCTATCTCTTTGGTTACTTTAGGGAACTTGGGAAAACAAACGTCACGCATAAGTCCACCAGCGGCCCACATTTGCTCCTCCGTTGCCTGTAGGGGAAACAAGAAAGCATTGAAAGGAATTTCAACAAAGGATACTAAAGTAAATAAAGATATAAGTTTTTGTCGAATTGGTAGCCGTAGTTCTTGAGATAACGATGAAAAAACTGGAAAGTGTGATTGAAGTTAAAACCTTCCGAATAGACCACCTCTGCGTAATCGCGGACAACATTTCTATCATATTGTATCATTAAAATTAATATTAGAGATTATTCTTTCGATTACGTATTCCCCGGGCAATGCAGTATTAGTACCATATAAAAATTGAACATGCGTTCAGTGGTAGCAAATGTGAGAGGCGAAATGTTAAGTAACCTAATCGGCATGCTATCACTGATGCGTCTTAGAAAGTAGGTAACAGAGGTTACTGACGCTCAACACAGGCTCTCTTAGTGGCTTTGGCAGTCCCAAGAAACTAGGATCGGGCGCGGTGGCCTAATAAGCTACTCTCCTTAAACAAAACAATTATTATGAAAACACGAAGAAAAGAAAAACAAGAACCCCCCGGCCTCCGCAAACGTTACTAGGACCATGATTTAAGAATATGCACCTCGGAATTCTATACAGAGATGGTGGATGTCCTCGACAAATACAAGGCTGACATCACCGCCGTACAGGAAATGAGATGGACGGCACAGGAATGCACACGACGAAAGAACTGTGACATCTGCCAAGAACTGTGACATCTGCTGCCATGCAGAAAGACACGAATTTGGATGTGGTTTCGTAGTCGGCAAAAGACTTCGACAACCTGGTCTCGCGATTTTACCCTGTAAGTGACCGAATAGCCTCCATTTGCATCCGGGCGAAATATTTTTACATTACGCTGATTTGTGTACACGCCCCAAAGGAAGACAATGACGATGACATTAAAGATGTATCATATGAGCGCCTGGAGGTGATATATGACCGCTGCCCTGCAAGTGACATAAAAATTGTTCTGGGAGATATTAATGCTAAAATAGGAAGGGAAGATGCTCTTGGTTCAGCAGTCGGGAAATTCAGTCTACGCAACAACACCTCCGATAACGGATTCAGACTGGTTAGTTTCGCGTCGGCAAGAAACATGGTTGTGAGTGGAACCAGATTCCCGCATAAAGATCAAATCATCAAAATACAAGAAATCATATTGATCACGTGGTAATTGATGGAAGGCATGTCTCAAGCGTTATGGACGTGCGTGTGATGCGCAGGGCAAATATTGGCTAGTTGCAGCCATGGTACGCACACGCTAAGCAGTGCTCAAAACACTCGTAATCAAACGCAAAGGAAGCTAGACATCACAAAGCTGCATACCACCGAGATATCCAATGCCTACTCCAACCAAATTTCTAAATTTGTCCAAGGAAAACCCCCTAGTTCTGATGTTCCCGATACACAGTGGCAGCATATTGCGACTTCTATGACCACTGCCGCAACCGTACTGGGTTATGAAAAACCACGCTACGATGATGAATGTCGCGAAATGTCAGAGAAAATGGATGCTGCATACAAGGCAAAACTGCAGCCAATGGCGACGCGTGCGGTGACGGAGCGTTATAAAGAGAAAGGGAGGGAGATAAAACGACTATTCAGGCGAAAATAGCGTCTGTGGAAGAAAAGAGAGCCAGGATATCGAAAACTACAGGGAAAGAGGTGAGGCCCGAAAGTTCTACCAAAAAGTAAAGTTTTTGGAACCGGGATCCCCACCTGTAAGGACAGAGACGGAAATCTGGTCACGGACACTCAGAGTGTGCTGCAAATATGGAGGGAACACTTTCAATCTCAACTCGTTCCCGAAGGCAGCGTAAGTGACGAAATTATACCAAGCATCGACGATGGAGTAGACTGTCCACCACCGAGCCAAAACGAGATCAGCACGTCAATTGCACGGCTTAAAAATAATAAAGCTGGAGCCGATGGACTGCCGGCAGAGCTTTTTAAAGCCGGTGGTGATGAGCTGGTAACATGCATACACCTACTCATAAACACGATTTGGCTAAGGGAGTGCATGCCCGATGATTGGAATCTGAGTGTCCTATGTCCCGTGCATAAGAAAGGCGATCCAGGTGTGTGTACCAACTATCGCGGGATTAGCCTTTTACCCATCAAGGTCCTGTCTAGTGTGTTATGTGGAAGACTAAAGCCCATTCTGGTGAACCTGATTGGACCTTATTAGTGTGGCTTTAGACTTGGTAAATCCACGACCGACCAGATATTCACACTACGACAAATCCTGAAGAAGACCCAAGAAATGCAGATCGACAGCTACCATCTCTTCATCGATTACAAAGCTGCATCCGCTATGGCTATGGCTGAGTTTGGTATCCCAGCGAAGCTTATTCGACTTTGCGGGTTGACACTGACTGACACGAAGTCTTCAGTAAAAATTGGCAATAATCTGACAGCCATTTTCTACCAAACGAGGCTTTAGACAAGGCGTAGTAAAGATGATCATGCGGAAGGCTGCAGTAAACATGAAAGGCACCATCTTCAACAAAAGTCACATGTTGCTCGCGTATGCTGATGATATACATATCATTGGAAGTGGAGCATTGGGGCCGGCCGTGGCATAGTGGTTAGAACACGCGACTACCATGCGGGAGATCGCAGGTTCAAACCTGGCTCCAGTCATCTTAAAAGAAAAAAAATAAATACATTTTTCTTTCATTGTCGGCTCCCCTCGAATGTTGTTGACAGCAACTTCGCAGTATTAAGTGTCGAGTCAATCGGCGTGTCTAGTAAGAGCTTCTCAAACAGTGACGTTCGCATTCGTCGATAAACAAGTAGGTGCCGTTAGCTGTAAATCTAAAAATAGAAAGCGTGTTAATTCACAACAACGCGAGAAGCAATCCCATACCTCATTCATGGGGTGCAAAGAGAAATTAAGTAAGTAAGAAGTGGAGCATTGAAAAGCAGTCAACTGAAGTGGGTCTGGTGATAAACGAGGACAAAACCAAGTTATTTGTTTTAACGAACAAAGAGTCCACTCGTCTTGGACGCTGCGTGGACGTTGACAACTGTAACTTTGAAGTGGTAGATGATTTCGTCTACCTTGGCTCCGCCATAAAAATAAAAATCAAAAGACGAGTATTGATAGCAAACCCCTACTACTATGCGCTAAGCAAGCGTTTTAACGACAAAGCGCTCTTCCGAAGAACAAAGATCCAGCTCTACCAGACTCTGATCCTTCCTGTCTTGCTTTACAGCGCAGAATCCTGGGTAATGACACAAGCGGATCAATCTATTCTGGGAGTCTTCGAGAGAAAAATACTTCGCAAAAGATTTGGACCCATTATCGTTAACGGCGAGTACCGTCGTCGAATGAATCATGAGCTGTATGAGCTGTGCAACGACATTCAAATAAACCGAATGCGCTGGCTTGGAATCCTATTTCTATACTTAGGGGTGCGCGTAATGTATTCATCATGACCCCTTATTCGTTTCTCGCTTACTACTTTGGGCATAGCCGGCTAGGACAGTAGATATTGCATCGACGTGATACATTATACAAAACCATCATAAAATCATTGATGAATTTATAATGTTTTTCACCACTGGGTTATTTTGGCGCGATGCATCGTCTATTGTGATGGTGGAGAATGTTATTAGTCGTCGATGATTGACGTTATTTCGTCCCTCGCTCTGTATTTAAAAACAGACAAAGTAATTAAATGTTTCCTCAATATTTGCAGGACGCTCTGTTTTCTTGGCATGATCTTCGTCTCTGTCCTAACAGATGGGGATCCCTGCTTAACCTTAACTTAAGGGAGACTGAACACATCAAATATACCCAGTAGGAAGTATCGTCATACACGACTTTGTCGTCAACGCTGTCCTCAAGACAACATGTGAAAATTGTATGTACTTATCGTCAAAACACTCGGTTGACGACAACCTGACCGACAAAATACTAATGTTGTCGTGCATCAAACAATAAAGTTCAATGTCACGGGACAATAACGACATAAAATTGAAGAGAGGAAAGTAGAAGTAAAAAATGTTCAGTTTGTTGGAAACAGCAGCGCGTGACAGTTCATGTATCGCACGTTTTCAAAAGAACTACTTCAATTGATTTTTTTAAATTGTTAAGCACTGTTAAAGACAATTTTATCGACATTGTCGGTCGTTGTGTCGTGCATGATTGTGTGGGCGACATGTCGCTTATTTAGGCATCAAAGACATTTTGACCGACATTGTCGCTCATCAGGTCGTGCATGACGAAGCGGACACTTGTATGAAAATTTCGTCGACGATTTGTATGGACGGTCCCCTAAGTGTCATCAACGATTTACTATGATCATGCACCTATCCTTGAGGATGTCTTGCGGACACTTCCTACTGGGAGTATCATATTTAGAGTGTTCAAAACCGAAAACCGTCATGGATAGGTGCATGACCATAGTAAATCGTTGATGACACGTCTAACCGGGTTTTTTTCTCCGAAACCGTGTGCCGCTTCCCAGTAGGAAGTGTCTGCAAGACATCCTCAAGGATAGGTGCATGACCATAGTAAATCGTTGATGACACGTAGGGGACCGTCCATACAAATCGTCTACGAAATTTTTATACAAGTGTCCGCTTTGTCATGCACGACCTGATGAGCGACAATTCGGTCAAATTGTCGTTAATGCCTAAACAAGCGACATGTCGCCCACAAAATCATGCACGACCTTATCAACCGAGGGTTATGATGACAAGTTCAAGTTTTTAAATTTTGTCTTGAGAACAGCGTTGACGACAAAGTCGCGTATGACGATACTTCCTGCTGGGTTCCTATCTTTGAGGGTGTCTTGCAGATACTTTCTACTGGGTTTCTTCAAAAATGCCTATTTCGAATACCCGGTTTAACCGGTTTTTTATTCTTTGGCCAAATCTGAAAGGATGATTTCATTGAAATTTCCTTTTGCCATACGAAAAAATACTGCTAGATGTTTTTTTCCTCTCATCTTGAAATTGGTCGAATGCTGTCCGTATTCGTATAAAAAATATTTGTCAAATCACTAGAATCTCAACTTGCAATTCAAAACCTAAAAAAGATTTTTCTGTCTTTATATAATCTATAGCAATTTTACTGACATGGATAGGCAGTGTATAACAGAGGTGAGCAAATCGGAATACATAAATTTGATTTTATGTTATATTTTTTTTTTTGATTCAAAGATTTGAAACCTCACAATGGTAAAAATATAATTTCTATAGCCGGTTTCTGAGACCCTGTATAAAAGTTAATTAATTTTTTTAATATTTGCTTAATGTTACCCTATATCCAACTATAAATTGCCTTGGCACACAATGTTTATACAGATATTCCACAAAACCGAAATTTTGTTGCATCTTTTTAAATTTTATGAAATGTCCAAGTTTTAACCAAATGTTACTGCCACTGGTAATTTTTATTCACACCACTTAAAAATTTACTTTTTAGCCACTTTAAATAGTCCACTTAAAAACACTTTGATATTTGTTTGTCCGAATTCTACTTACAGCGCCTATAACACTTTGCATTTCAAACGCGCACACTATGACACAAACGAAAACCAAAGAGGTGATTTTTGAAATCATGTTGTTTACTTTTTAAATGACTCCAGGATAATTATTTCCGCTTTTTTTCGAAATATTTAGCAAGAGATCTCAAAAACGATTGAATGGAATCAATCTTGATCTGAATGTTTTATATGCAAATCTGGCAGATGGCAGGTGGGGTGGCATGTCATATGAGAACATCTCGAAAACACACACAATCATACATACAGCCAAAAGTAAATAGAAATGTATTAAGAAACTTAGTCGTATAGAATGTTAGAACAAAAACCAATTTTAAACGCTAAAATAATAACAAATATAATTGTGTGGCAAAGTTATTATTATCAATGAATCGGGCGTGTTGCCACAACTCAATGTGACAGCAGTCATAGGGCAGAGCAGTATCCACTGTCGTATATTGGCTATTTACATGAAATACATATTTATAAATATACAAATATATAAGTAGATATTTTTACGTATTACATTGTTGACAGATACAACGACGAAGTGTGCTAGAAAAAAACTTATCATCATCTATCATCGTACACATGTGTGTAAAAAAGGTGGAGTATTTGAAATTACTACAACTTTTTATATTCTTAATAGAAATACATATCGTCGCTGCGCCGACCGTGTTTTTCAATTACTTTTCAGAAGAGCCAAAAAAACTGGTTTATTTTTTGAACATTTCTCATATATTCTACACATTGCTGATGTTTATAAATTCGAAATAAATCAACATATCTTGAAAGGGATTTTAGGGTCGACGGACGACCACAAGAGCTTTAACAAATTACAATAAAAAAAATCGAAAAATTACATAAAAGAGTTTTTTGATTTTGTTTCAATAAAATATGGGGTTTTTTAAGAAGCTTAAAAATTCACATAATATGCAAATTTCTGATGTTTCTTGGACTTAAATTTTTTCCTTATTTTGCCCTTTGAATTTACCCTTCGTACGATACAAATTTTGTTTTTTTAAAACTTGACTCCGGATTCGAAATCAGCGACCCAAAAAAACCCCATACCCACAATATGGTTGAATTCCAGTATTTTTCTTTTAGGCACAATATCCGTTAAATGCTAGCATTTTTGTGAAAATTTCCGCCATTTTGTTTTTGTTCTTCAAATATTACTGCGGATTCGAAATCAGCGACCCCAAAAGTAATTTTTTTTATAGATCCGACCAATGTGCAGTTTGGACATGGGTGGAAAGGGATTCGTTTTAGAAATGCGATTTCCACTAAGTTTAGATATAAAGATATATACCTCACTGATATATGGGTCATATCTTTACTTTGAAAGTGCGTGAGGAAAGGTTGTCGCTAACGCGGACGAGTCTGAGGTACATCATCCAGAGTCACCAATTAATGTTAGGTAAATGGGCACCCCGTTTTGTGGGTGCTAGATATAGTGTGTAAATGCTGGACTTTTTCATAAAACGGGTTTCGGTATTATTTGAAAAATACCTTTTTCCAACAATACGGTTTTCGAATATCTGTTTTAGCAAAAAAAAAAGCGGGTTAAGCAGTTTTTCGGTAATTGTACAATAAAACGAGTGTTATATAAGTTCTTGTCAATCTAAAAATAGAAAGCGTGTTCATTCACAACAACGCGAGAACCTATCCCATGACTCATTCATGGGGTGTAAAGGGAAATTAAGGCTTTTTTTCACTTGGCAACCCTACACATATAAAATTTAAAAATATAAAAATTAAAACTAGAATTTATGTTTAATGTTATGTTAAATGTAAACTACTAGCCTTTGATTTTTTTACACAGTTGTATGAAGGATATATTTTTGGCTTATTTCTGAAGTATGCTGACTCAATAATCATCGCAAGTGCTTGATCTAGTGACTTTTCATGTTCTCATTAGATAATCGAGTTTTCTTTAATACAGTGCCTCTTGATCAAGATGTCACTGCCAAGTCTTGTAGTATTTTTGCAGAATTTCTTTTTCCAGATAATCTCAGTGTCATTTCCGCTGCCATTAACAATTGTTCATTATCAGTATTGCTCATAAGTTCCTTAGCTTTTCGCTTCTTTGAGCGCAAAGAAGATTCAGAAAAGTGTTTTCAAGCCTTCCTGTCTTCGATATATCGCGAGATGTACTTGTCCCAACATCAACAATAAAATCTGAAAAGTTCAGATCTTTTGACAACCATTTAGAATTTTGTTGCCAAAATTTATTTATTCGAGCAGCATGTTCCCATCTTGACCGAAAATCAAAAGAAAGTTTGATAACAATCTTTTTTAATTTATGGTGGTCCACATCTTTTCCAATTATACTGCAAATGTGACTATATACGGCTTCATTTTTGTCTTCTTTCTTGCTTGTGAGCCAAACATCAAAAAGTGCATTTGGTGGAATTGTCATGTTTTTTTTGCGAAAAATCTAAATATCGCAAAAAAGAGCAAAAAGTAGCAAAAACTTACTGTTGAATCAGAAACTAGATATATAAACCTTCAATCTCCATATAATCACTTAACAGAATTTTACAGAATCATGCAAGTTTTTCTCTATCGAAAAACAAACATTTTTGGAAATCACTAAATTTTTAGTGATTGCATATTTTCATTGATTAAACATTAAAATAATAACGTTAAAGCTTCAGAATCTTACCAGTACCAATTTTGTAAAAATATTTTGTCAAAAAAAAGTAATGCCACCGCAAAGTTCAACAAAATATGAAAACTATAAACAGATTTACTACGCTTTTCACAGTGACAAAAGTTTTATAACTGTTATCATGTTAATTGTTGTTTTTCTTTTTGTTTTAAATACATTTTCGTAACATAACATAAGTACTCTTGTTTACCATATGCTAAAAATTCATAAAGATCGGAGACATTTTGTTTTTGGACTTTTGGCATCCTAAATGTGGAAAAAATCACACTGTGCACCGGTTAGCAGAGAAACGACTTTAAGATCGCAACAAAACATCCATGTGTGTTTGTTGTAGTTTATTGCATCCAAAATTATTTTCGTACGATTCAGCCATACAAGTGACGTGAGCTATTGGTACTGATGGATATTTATTTCCAATAAGAAGTAATACCACCTTCAGACTTGTCACTGCAGAGTCGTTAAACAATCTCCATTCCTGTGATACATGAGGATGACCAATTTCTTCAAACAACGCATCAATATCATTGCATTACAGTCCGTTTGTGTCACAAAATGTGCTACTTACTCTTGAACCAAATTTACTTGTCGGCAAAAATTTGGAAGGAGATGATTGTCTTATAGCCTTTTTACACCGGAACGCATTAAACATATTTCCGCGATAATCCGCATCTTTGATGGATGCGGCCAAAATGCTTAAATTTTTACATGTATTTTGTTGTTGGAAAGATGTTAACATATTTTCGCATCCATGAAAGATGCGGAAAAATACACTGAGTTGTACTCTGAAAATTGGAATCTAAGCGATTTTTCTTAGTAATGTTTATCTGGCAACCACCATTTTCGTTGTTTGTTTACATTTATCGCAAAAAATGGCAAACAACATGGGCGGACAAAAAATTTACATTTTTGCCAAAATATTAATAAAATAAATAAATTAATAAATGGTTATTCCAATTAGTTAAAACTATTCGCGCTTCGTGGAATACAGCATCCGTAACAATATTAATAGGTTTGTGGCAGGAAAAATATTACAGTTTTACAAGGCAAATGGTAAAATGTCTGAGTTAGACAACAGCTGACAATATGCGAAACTGCAGTGTAAAACCACTTTTTAACATTCCGCATCTTCAGCTTAAAATGCGGAATGTTTCTTTGGTGTAAAAAGCCTATTATAAACAATGATTCAATGTTCTGGAAAGCTATATTCACATCCGAAGGAGCTGTTGGATATTGTGTGCATCTAATTTGTGCCCCTATAACTGATTGAAGGTTAGGGTAAACCAAGCTTTGTAAGAATCGCCCATTACCAGCTGCTTACGCTGCAATTTAAGTGTAATTTTCTTTAGTACGATCAAAATAACTGTTAAGTCATTTAATTCATCTACATCTATCAGTAGTCGATTCAGATGGTCGTTGCAAATTTCCCTGTATTTTACAAGATTTTCTAGCATTGTAAATGTAGAACTGTTGGAACATCTAAAGAAGGTGTGACTAGTTTAAGCATTTACTAAACTACCCTTAGAAAATAAATATAAATATAGATAAATAAATAATTATTTAAATTAAAAACAGAACTAATTCAATATGTCAAACTAAAAAGTTAAGAGTCTAGTTTAATTCGAAAAATAAGTTTGAAGTTTTAAATTAATGACGTACATGTCTAGCTGGAGAAGGACATCAATTGCATCCTAAATTTTTACGAAAATTAATGTTTTTGCTCGATTGAGCATAAAAAAATGCAAAACTTTTGGGAACGATCTAATTCTAAATAGTGCTACGAGGATAGCGCTTAATATCTTCATTGACTGTTACCAACACCTAAACCAACCTAAAAACAACATATAGAATATATTATAGAAAATCGAAAAGCATGCTGCAAAAATTTTAATGCGTAATTAAAAATCAGCAACGCGAATTGTTAGATTCGGCATTTCATCATTTTAACATTGCTTGCTATATTTTCAAGGTTGATGGTTTTCTAGGATATTATTATACAATACAATTTCCACAATTTTCGCAAGTTGCTAAAATATATGTTAACTACACCTCTTCCTCTAGCGACCACATATTAAATGTAACATTTAACTCAAATGTCGTGATAAGAGCTCCTCCTCATGTTGGGTCGTTAAAGTTTAGTCAATCAGCCTTACCGCTTATCACTTAGCAATTTTAAATGATATTAGATCATTTTGATATTAAACGAGTTTAGTTTATAATTTAAATTTTGTTTAATGAAAATAAAATATAGACATCAAAACTCGTAACTTCCTCTAAACTCGCTGTAGGCCATAAAATTATATAGGACCGATCATTTAGGAATACTTTATTGCTAAACGATAAACGATCACTACCTAACGAAATGTGATTGACAGTCAAAAAGTGCAGTTCATATCTGTAAAGCAATCATTCATAAAATTACAATTGAACAAGAAGGAGAAAATGTCAATCAAATAACTTTAGTATATGCTCGTATGTCGTTTAAATAACATTTTCTGTATATACAAAAGTAGCAATATTTATTTGTGGAGAGATACAATATCTATTTGTGAAGAGAAGTTGAACGATGCATACCTAAGAATAACACACATTTTAGAAAAAAAAAAACAAAATATGATATGTATGTTTGTGATATTGGCCAATTACACACTGCTACAGAGTGGAAAAACTTTTAAGTAGAAGAACTTGGAACTTGCAGTTTAATGTGGTGCATGATGTAGGTCTGGTCGAGTACAACATAAATATGTATATCAAAGTTTCAAAACAGCCATAAATCTTGATTAACGATTCAAAGCGCGGTTTTCAGGCATTTCCTCGCTTATGAGCTGATAACTCAATGGTGAAAGTGATGTGCGAAAGAGTGTCATTGTAAATCAAACGCACTTAAATGTGTTATACACGACGATAACTGATTCAAAACCAAAATTGCATGTACCAAAAAAGTCGGCTTTTTGTACTAAAAAGTATAATTAATTGTCAATCATTTTCAAATAATATTTTTATTTAAAATAAGGTACCAAAAAGTAAAATTTATTGCAAGGAGTAATGGGTTCTTACTTACTTAATTTCCCTTTACACCCCATGAATGAGGTATAGGATAGCTTCTCGCGTTGTTGTGAATTAACACGCTTTCTATTTTAAGATTCACAACTAACGGCACCTACTTGTTTATCGACGAATGCGAACGTCACTGTTTGAGAAGCTCTTACTAGACATGCCGATTGACTCGATACGTATACTGCGGAGCCGACAATGAAATAATTTTTTTTTTAAGATGACTAGAGCCAGCAGTTGAACCTATTATCTCCCGCATGGTAGTCGCGTGTTCTAACTACTAAGCCACGGCCGGTCCCAAGTAATGAGTTCTACATATAGATAAAAACTGGTTGCAGGGGGAGTCGCGTACAACGATGACTAGCCAGTTGGTGTTAGCTTAGCTTAGTTTTTTTTCAAGCGGTACAAAACTTTCATTAAGGGCACTTTACACTGGCAGATATGTCTGTACACTACGTAGACATCTGTCTAAATTTATTTGTTTTTGAAAATTTATCATGGAAGGTGACGCATATTCCGCCGCAATAATATCAATATTGAGCAAAAGGAAGCAGAAAACAAAAAATAAATCGTATATGGTCTAAAAATTGGTATTTGCAAAGTCCGACACTATCCTGCAAAAATTTGCTAGATGAGTGAAGAATATCATCTAGAGCTGATTTTCAAAATTTTCACAGAATGGATGCTGAATTTCTTTGACGAGCGGTTGGAAAAAATAAAACCATACATACAAAAACAGGATACCATATTAAGGGAAGCCATGTATATGCCCGCGACAGCGACTTTTAACATGCCTAGATTTTTAGCAAATGGACAATCATTCGAAGATTTGACATTTTTATGTGCCATGTCACCTGCAACCATAAGCGAAATAGTTCAGGGTGATGGATAAGTTTTCTCTTTTTATCTCTAAAATTACGATTTTCGAAAAATCACCTCATGTTACACAACTACACATGAAATAATTATTCACCCCCATTTTCACAATTGTACCTTTAGTCGTTTGGTCTGGATGATAGTACCAGTTTTATCCGTTTTAATGCCTTTTTTAACATCTAAAAGTACGAATTTCGAAAAATTTCACCTACTCTGTAGGAAGAAAGTACACACCAATTATCGTGATTTAGGTTAAGCCTATTGACCTGGGCAATGATCAGTCAGTTAGTCAATCAGTAACGCAACAATTTTATATATATAGTTGAATCTCCAAATGTCAATTATCGTTATTTAACTGTAAAAAAAGCATTTAAAGTATTTTATTTACAATAAGCTGTTGTACATCTATGTGGGTTACCAATATAAGCTGACACGAAAATACCCTGCAGGAAATGTCTATAGTAAAACTGTACTGGTTCAATATGGACTTTGTCAACAGTACTACTGACCATTGGTGCGACAGGCAATGCTTTCTTCTATTGACATTTAATATGAGCTTGTAATTCAGGCGTCAGTACTGACCTTAGAGCCATTGACTAGGTGGTACTTCTGGAACCACTTCGAGACATTGGAACCAGAGAATCAGTAGTCCATTGTCGCTATTTATGTCGTAAAATTTAAAATTAAAATCATATTTATTATCTAAATTACATTAAAAAATGTTATCAGTCTTTTTGTGGGCTCTATTTCTTCAAGGATGGCCATACCATTCACAGATACTGTAATATTAGGTACAAGTTCATCGTTTAAACATTGTTTTTTTGTGTTTTATAAAATTAAAAGTGCTCACTTTCTTCAGGGCTGGCAAAACCATTCAATAAAGGAAAAATATAATGATAACTAAAAGTCAAATAAAAAATGTTTTGCGAAAAATTAATTCTGCAAAGTCGGCATTGTTTTCATCATTATTAGTAGCTTTGCTTTTGCTGGTTTGTTTGAAATATTTTTTTTCTGACGTTGAAAGGCAGCAACATTTATCCGAAGAATCTGTAAAGCTGGAAATAGCATCTTCTATTTAATGAATTAGTGAATGTCCAGTTAATTATTTATCAATTATTGTATTTATAATGGCCTCAAACACATTAACATAATCGTGCAATCGTTTGCCGAATGTACCATCTACGTTAAAATCCATTATAATATCATGCCCCAAAATTTGGTGTAAATTCCGTTCCGCATTACCGCCAAGGAGTTTTTTGATTTGTCGTATCTGTTAAAACGTAGACAAAGAAATATTTAGTTGTTTACAAACATGATTTTGTTGAAAATACTTACGTATGGGTCAGCTTGCGTTGATAGTAGAACATCTAATTCTTTTAATTTCTCCTCGCTTCTAACGGGAATAATGTTCATTATGTTTGACACAACTGCATTTTGCGAAACAATGCGATCCAGCAATACCTTGTGTTCTGCCAATATTTCAAGGAGTGTGTTAAACTGCCTTTCAGAAGATTCTGTAAAAATATATATTAAAATCTAAAAGATATTTTCATCTCAAATTTATTTACAAACCTTTGTATGAATGAAATTGTTGTGAAATTTCTTAACAATTTTGACATCTTTGGTTAACTAAAAATAAATAACAAAATCATACAGTGTTTAGTTTTGAATAATAAAAAAAATAATTGCGGTGGAAAATACTTAAATGCGGCTTTTGATTGTTGGGGTTTCTGAAGTTGGCATTGTATTTTGTAGTGGAACCGAAATTATTATCGACTGATTTATTGGTTTTCACAGATCCTCGATTCAATGTGCACAATCACGCCTTAAATAGAATATCATCTATAGCTTTCTTTGCAAATATTTGTTGGTCTGCATTCACTCGCCGGTCTTCAAAAGCCCACGAATTTTCAAGCGTTTGCGCATCACATCGTTTTAGTTGCTCTGAAGCCAATTGCAATAATTCATCAGAATCAACAGTATTTGTTTTTTTTCTTTTTTCTCATTGGTGACGCCTATAAAAAAGAAATATTCGTAATTTGCAAGTAATACCAATTAATATATAGGTTTTTTTAGCTGCCGCAAACGGAAAACGAATGGAAGAATCTAGCGATGCAATTTCAAACTCAATAGAATTTCCCACACTGCGTTGGCGGTATAGATGTCAAGCACGTTGAAATAAAAAAACCATATAACTCTGGATCCATTTATTTCAATTATAAAAAAAAACTTTCAGTATTGTCCTCATGGCAATTGTAAACTATGAATTTATAATGATTCACGCGGGAGCCAATGGCCGAATATCAGATGGAGGCGTTTTTTCCAATAAAAATCTCGAGCAAGAAAGGTTAAATATAACTCAACCGGAAAACATTAATAATACAAACATAAATGTCCCATGCGCTCTTGTTGGTGATAACGCGTTCCCCCTTTCTGAAAATTTGATGAAGCCGTATCCACAAACCGGATTAAGGAAAGAAGAGGACATTTTTAATTATCGCATCGGTTGTGCTAGACGAATTGTGGAAAATGCATTTGGTATAATGGCATCAAAGTTTAGAGTATTGTTAAAGAGGATTGAATTGAAAAAAGTAATAACCTGTTGTCATCTGCACAATTATCTCAGAGAAAGAAATGCAGTACTAATTTAAACTGGACTGGACAATGAGAATACCTTGACTGTCGAATGCTAGAGGGAGACTGGCGAAGTACCAATATGCAAATGATCGGACTAGAAAAAAACACATAAAAGACGCTATTCTAATAGTAAAAATGAAATACGCTACCAACTATGTTCCTACTTTAATTCACAGTTTGGAGCAGTTTAATGGAAAACCAATTTCAGATCCGGGATTACCAAAAAGAAACAATAGTATACTGTTTAAGCTTTTTTAGACTTTGTTGATGTTTTAAAATATTTATTTATAATATTTAAAACATAGTTGATAAAGAATGTTATTGTACTAAAAAATACAATTTATTGTACCAAATATAACTTTTAAAATATCAAAACAGAACTTTTTTGTACCAAAAAGTACTTTTAATTTATCAAAACTGTACTTTTTGTATCAAAAAGTACTTTTATTCTACCAAAAAGTACTTTTAATACATTAAAACTGAATTTTTTGTATCAAAAAGTACTTTTGTTCTACTAAAAAGTACTTTTAATATATCAAAACTGTATTTTGTATCAAAAAGTACTTCTATTCTACCAAAAAATATTTTTAAGATATCAAAACTGTACTTTTTTATCAAAAGGTATTTTTATTCTACCAAAAAGTACATTAAATATATCAAAACTGTACTTTTTTTTATCAAAAAGTACTTTTATTCAATTAAAAAAATACTTTTAATATATCACAACTGTACTTTTTTTATTAAAAGATACTTTTATTCTACCAAATAGTACTTTTGATATATCAAAACTGTATTTTGTATCAAAAAGTACAAATTTTTATACCAAAAAGTGTGTAATTAAATTCTACCAAAATGTACTTTTAATGTTTCAAAAAGTACAGTTTATTGTAGAAAATAAGCGTGAGTTAAAAGATACTGAAGAATATTACGGAGAATTCATCTAATCTAAGCTTTGAATTTTCATTTGCACCTTAATCCTTTAATTTTTCGTCGCCCAATTGTTTTTTGATCACAATCCCTGAGGGAACAAACCATCGCAACATGGCAAGACAGGTGGAACGTCGAAAAGCACGGAAGGCGGACGGCAAGGCTCATACCAGGCAAGTTAAATTATTACCTAACACAAATCCGGGCATGGATATTTCAGAAAGTACCATTACAAAAGGGGAAATGCGATACATCATACTGTTTGTAAGAGGCAGAAGATGTGTTGGACGACGCGGAGCATACCTTTTTCGCGATGGGCGCTCAATCGTCAGCTATTAATGAGATCAGGGGGCAGATACATGTGTATAATCTAATCAACGTAATGATCACCAGCGAAGAGAACTGGGCTGCTGTCGATGTATACTCTGAACGTATTCTCAGATGTAAGAAGTTTTATCTCGACGCTGCGGCGAATTGAGAAGAGACTAAATAGCGGGGACCTAAATACAGGTTAATAAAGGTCGATGACACAAATTGCCACATGGGGACAACCTCGATGTAATGCGAAAGCGGTTCCGAGGAGACATTGGTGTGTCCGACATACCACGTCAGTGACTTGAAGGCTTAACACATCTCCCCTACCACAACCGTACAAAAAATGGTTTTTGGTCGGAACTAACATATTTGTTTTACTTACGTCTTCATCGTTACCATGTACTCCTATAGAAAAACCCTCTATAGGCTCTTCTTGGTCTTTTAAAAATCTCAGGTTATTATAGTACCATAGTGATGGAACATACTCATCATCGGCGCCGGCTCACGCCTGTAAACTGCTGTTTATTTTCTTTAGTTCTCGCCTGTACACACATCGCAGGTTATTAATTTTCTTCTTCATATATTCTTTGTCTGCATTTTCCTCAACCTTTTAGAGCCCGGTTTTTGTAAATATCACTCTTACTTTTGTATAGTTTTATGAAATTAGCTCGAAACCGTTGTTGGATGATTTAATTTTTTAAATTAAAGTCTTCTAAATAATTTTTCTAATTATATTTATTTGACAGGAAAATCTCTCAGACTTCTACGTACACTATACGATAGGTCTTCCCAGATTTTAAAAAAATCTAAATCGTTTTGATATTCGGCAGACAAATCTGCACGGACTGAAAACTCCGCCATACACTAGGAGATATTTCTGCCCAGATTTTTTTGTCTCTGAGACAAATCTGCCGGTGTAAAGTGCCCTTTAAATGCAAAAATTATTTCTTTGAACATGTCAACCTGGGAAACATTATTACCTATCACAATAAAACAAATATCGTAGGGGGAGTACGAGTTTGACCAAATTATTTAAATTGTTCACTTCATTCTAAAATAGTTTATGAAATCAATGGGCGAAATGCCAGAATATTTTGTTTCAAATCAATATTTTGACTTAAATATGGCGAATTCAATTGTCATATATTTTATGAGCCCCAAGGGCTGGCATAAATTATGACACTTAGAAAAAATTGAAAATCATATAATTTTTTTTAAATTATAATTTCACAAATTAAAATTGTGTATAGCCAGTTAATGTTAGCAAGTTAAAAACATGTAATTCCGATAATCTTCTTTACAGTCTGATTCCGTTTGGCGATGTATCAGTATGCAGACTAAATTTTCCGACTGTTGGGCTAAAGACATTTTTCCGTCCTATTTTGGCATTAAAATCTCCAAGCATGATTTTAACATCATGACCGGGCTACGGTCATATGTTTCTTCAAGTCGGGCGTAGAAATCGTCTTTTACCTTGTCACTTTTCTGCTCCGTCGAAGCTTGAGCACATATCAGCGTGATGTAGAAAAATTCCGCCTTCACTCTTATGGTGCAATTCGTTCACTGACAGGAGTAAACCTAGTAGTGAAGTCACACATCCTTATCCGCGAGCACAAATATCCAGTCCAGAAAAATTGTCAGCCATATACTCTTCGAGGACATCCACCAGTTGAATAGAGGCGCCTGGTCGGTATAAAGTTCTAACATTCCAAGTGCATATTCTCAAATCATGGTCCTTTTCCCTGGTGGTGGGTGGCAAGCTTGGCCCACCCGGTTCCTCATTTTATTCCAATATCGAATAGACGCTATGAACGCTATAGTACGCTCTCGGTCTCAACCGCTCTGATCGGGGACTACTTATTAATCGTAGTTAACCTACATATCTGCAGGTCGCCACCTGCTGACCCACCATAAGAATAATAAGTGAGCATGTTTTATTTGAAACACAATAGTACAATTATACAATTTTTCAGAATTGTAATAATAATCTTATATTCAAAGGGTACAAAAAACTTTTTTGGACTACACTACATATTACGAAAGTGACCTTTTTTTTGTAAAATATAACCCCTTTACGGAACTAAATTTCACTCAAATTGTTTTGAAAGAGGACAAGAAAAAATTGGTTTATTTTTTATTTTCAATATTGCCTATTTTATGTAGATTTTTAGGCGATACAGTAGACTACGGATAAGTGCACATCGGTTTTTGCGCGACTTTTTGTGCACTTATGCGGTTTTAGCATTTATACAACACTTGGATAAGTGCACAACTATTGCATTTATACAAACATTAGATTATTTTTATTAATCTGTAACCAGTTCAGTTTGGACGGAAATTTAAGAAAATAATTAAAATATAAAGCTGTTTAATGTTATTTGGTTTGCATTACATAACAGGTTTATATAAAAACTTATAGAATCAGTTCAGTCTAAGGTAAAACATATCACAAATTTATATTTCATTGTTTTAGTGTTTTTCATACTTCATAAAAAAAAAAGAAATTAAAAATATTCAGTTCTGTGCCAAAATAAGAGCTGTTAATGAATCATTGCAATCATATTTTGCAGCATTGTTTTTTGCAAAATACATATTAAATTGCACTCAATTCGATTCACCTAAACCACGTGTGCTGAAAAAGTCTGAAATCTTTTTTTGAACCGTGTTATCTGTTCCAACCTTATATATTTTTTTCTTTAGTTTCTCTAAATCATAATCTACATTTATGTAGTATGAGAGATTTGCATTTATGCATGCAAAGTTGTACTAATAAAGTACTTTCAGGTTAGCAAAAGTTGTGCATTTATCCGGTTTTTGCATTTATGCGTGTTGCACTTATCCGTGTATTTTTGTATGTAAACGTACAAAAAAGGCTAATGGCTTTAAGTTCCAGTGCACTTATGCGGTTTTTGTATTTATGCAATGTGCATCTATCCGTAGTTTACTGTATTTCGGAGAACTTGATTTACCTTTTTCGTATTTAAATTGTGTGTCAGTGATGTCATTGAAAGATGTAGGCGATTTAGGAAATTTCTGTTCTTTCATATTGAACAGAATTCTTTCATACTCTATTGTAGTGAAAGCTTCATTAAATTTTTTACATTGTCGGTCAAAAATATCACGTACACTTGATCTTTTTATTGGCGCTTCTTTAACTTTGCATTTTATTGCATTAATAAGTTCCAATTTTCGAAAATGATCACTTTGTGGTCCATGGTTATGAGATTGAAATTTCCCACTTTTACGGCAATATATGGTGCTATTAGAATCCACTGCAACGCTAACGTTGCAGTTTTTTTTATAGCAATAATAATAACTATGCCGTGGCATAGTGGTTAGGACCCGCGACTACCATGCGGGAGATCGCAGGTTCAAACCTGGCTCCAGTCATCTTACAAAAAAAAAAATGTTCTTTCATTGCCGGCTTCCCTCTAATGTTGTTGACAGCAACTTCGCAGTATAAGTGTCGAGTCAATCGGCGTGTCTAGTAAGAGCTTCTTTAACAGTGACGTTCGCATTCGTCGATAAACAAGTAGGTGCCGTTAGTTATGAATCTAAAAATAGAAAGCGTGTTAATTCACAACAACGCGAGAAGCTATCCCATACCTCATTCATGGGGTGCAAAGGGAAATTAAGTTTTTATTATTGCTGCTATATTTATATTTAAATATTTGTTCGTCCTCTTTGATGTATAATAATTTACTGGATGCCCTAAATCCAGGTATTACTTCGTAAGCCAATATTTGTCCCTGTTCCATGATATTCTTTGATTTGAGCTGTAGATGTTGTTTGCTTGAAAGACGTAGATAACACATGAAATTGACATTGACATGTAATGTAATGTTGGGCGTCGGGAGTGTGATGCAAGGTAAAGCTTCTGATCGGTTTAACTTGGAAAACCCAGAGTGATCCTTGCCAATTGCACTTCAAGTCTACTCACAGAGCTCCGTATTCGTGGTACTACTGCGAACGGAGTACCTCCACGTGGTGACGCCTGGAAACGTGCTTTTGACACCCGTCAGAGCACGGCTAACTGTGAGGGGCGAAACCCAAAACCCAGGCACGTCAGCTCAGAGTGAGCGGTACCCTGGTCAGCGTCTGACCCAGAATGGGCGGCTGCAATAAAATCCTGGCAGGAGGAGAAAACTGCGACGTGGTGCGCTGGGCTTGCAACCCGCCACTGACGTATAACCGATTGCAATGAAAAGAAGTAAGATAAGAATAAAACGGACCCCCCAAAATGTTGACGACCACCGCAAACGAATTAAGGACCATGATTTTAGGATATGCACCTGGAATGTTAGAACACTGTATAGACCAGGTGCCTCCATCCAACTGGCGGAAGTCCTCGAAAAATACAAGGCTGACATAACCGCTTTACAGGAAATCCGGTGGACGGGACACGGGTGCTCGCGCAAGAAGACGTGCGACATCTACTATAGTGGCCATGCGGACAAGCACGAGTTTGGTTGTGGATTTGTGGTTGGCAAGAGACTGCGACACCTAGTCTCAAGGTTCAACCCGGTGTGTGAACGTATAGCCACCATAAGAGTCAAAACTAAGTTTTTCCACATAACACTTATATGTGCCCATGCTCCGACAGAAGAGAAAAGCGATGAGGACAAAGACGAGTTCTACGAGAGCCTAGAAAATGTATATGACCGTAGCCCCAGCCATGACATCAAAATTGTACTAGGCGATTTTAATGCTAAAATAGGCAGGGAGACCGCATTTGAGCCTACAATCGGAAAATTCAGTCTGCACACCGAAACGTCGAACAACGGCATCAGACTGATTGATTTCTCGGCGGCAAGAAATATGGTAGTTAGCAGCACTAGATTTGACCATAAAAATATTCATAAGGCAACATGGTTATCTCCAGATCATTTGACGAGGAATCAGATAGATCACGTGGTAGTCGATGGAAGGCACGCATCGAGTGTTCTGGACGTACGAGTGATCAGGGGTGCGAACATTGACTCCGATCACTTCCTTACCGCAGTTAAGGTACGCACTAGGCTAAGCATGGCGAAAAACGTACGTAACCAGGCACAACGAAAGCTGGACATCGGTAAACTGCGGACCACAGAGGTAGCGGACGCCTACTCCAACCACCTAACTCAACTGCTGCGGAATGCTCCAACCCCTGATAATATAACCTCGCAGTGGCAATATATAGCCGACTCCATAGAACGGACTGCGAGAAGCGTACTTGGGTACTCAAAGCCGTCTCAAGAAGATGCCTGGTACGATGATGAATGTCGCAATGCCACGAGAGAGACGGATGCTGCATACAGGGCAAAACTGCAGCCAATGGCAACGCGAGCTGTTCGTGAACGGCACAGGGAGAAGAGACGACAGGCAACTCGTCTTTTTAGAAGAAAAAAGAAGGAGCTGAAGAAGAGGCAGGATGAGTGCACTGAGTTGCTCCGAAGTAGAGGGGAAGCCCGAAAATTCTACAAGAGAGTTAAAGCGAGAATGCGTGGAACAGGGTTGCCCTCCTGCAAGGACAGCGATGGTCAGCTGGTGACGGACCCGGATAACGTTCTGAAGATATGGAGAGATCACTTTAGAAATTTACTGGATACTGACACCACTCCAGAAGACCCCGCTCCAATCCATGACGATGGTATTAACTGTCCACCTCCGAGCCAGAGCGAGATACGTATGGCCATCTCCCGCCTTAAAAACAACAAAGCTGCTGGAGCCGATGGTCTCCCTGCTGAATTGTTTAAGGCTGGCGGGGAGGAGCTGATTAGGAGCATGCATCAGCTCATGGAGAACATCTGGCAAGAGGAGAGCATGCCCGGGGATTGGAGTCTCAGTCTGTTATGTCCCATATATAAGAAAGGAGATCGTAGTGAATGTAAGAACTACCGTGGAATAAGCCTATTACCAATTGCGTACAAGGTCCTTTCAAGCATATTGTGTGAACGTCTAAAGCCAATTGTAGAAAAACTAATTGGACCATATCAGTGCGGCTTTAGACCTGGCAAATCTACGACGGATCAAATATTCACCTTACGACAAATCCTGGAAAAAACCCATGAAAAGCAGATCGACACCTACCACCTCTTTGTCGACTACAAAGCTGCCTTCGACTCTCCGATAAGGAATAGGCTTTATGAGGCCATGTCTGAGTTTGGTATTCCTGCAAAGCTGATTCGACTTTGCAAATGTACCTTAGACAACACCAAATCCTCTATTAAGATTGGTAAGGATCAGTCTGAACCATTTAACACGAAAAGAGGTCTCAGGCAGGGCGATAGCCTGTCCTGTACACTATTTAATATAGTTATGGAGAAGGTGATGAGAAAGGCTGGTGTCAACATGTCTGGCACCATATTCCACAAAAGCCACATGCCACTAGCCTACGCCGATGATATAGATATCATTGGCCGAAATCTGCGGGACGTTACTGCAGTCTTCTCATCCCTAGAAAAGGAGTCGGCAAAAATGGGTTTAGCGGTCAACGAGGACAAAACAAAAATAATGATTTCAACGAACAAAGAGTCCTCTCGATGGGGACGCAGCGTCAACGTTGAAAATTATTGTTTTGAGGTAGTAGATGAGTTTACCTACCTCGGATCTTCCGTCAATAAGACAAATAATGTCAGCCAAGAAATTAAGCGGAGAATAGTGCTAGCCAATAGATGTTTTTACGGACTTCGGCAGCACTTTAGTAATACCACCTTATCTCGGAATACTAAGAAACAGCTTTACCAGGTGCTAATATTACCCGTTCTTTTGTATGCTGCCGAATCATGGGTGCTTACGACAACGGACATACAAAACCTGGGAGTATTCGAGAGAAAAGTACTCCGGAAAATTTATGGACCTATCTGTGTCGACGGCGAGTTTCGCCATCGGATGAACCATGAGCTGTATGAGCTTTACCACGACATCGACGTAGCTAAAAGAGTCAGAATGCAACGACTACGATGGCTGGGTCATGTTGCCAGGATGGATGTAAATGCTCCAGCGAGAAAGGTGTTTGAAGGCGAACCTGAAGGACGGCGCAGAGCAGGGAGACCCAAACTCCGTTGGAAGGACCAAGTGGTAGGCGACGTGCCACCATCTGGTAGGACTAACTGGAGAACACACGCACAAGACCGAAGCGTGTGGAATTCTTTAATACTTCAGGCCTCAAACTTATAAACCATGTTTGTAAGTTGTAATGGGCCAGCTAACCAACCAACCAACCATGTAATGTAAAGAAAACGTGCTGATATAAACAACAATTAAATTAAAACAATTAAAAGAGACAAAAAAAATTTTGAATTGCTATCCCTTGTTGTCAATATAAAATTATATGGTGTTATTTCTCAAACAAATGTAAAATAAGACCATATGGCTTTATTGCCTATGGCCATATGGCTTTATTTCTAATGGCTTTATGTATTTGACGGTATCTAACAACAACCCCCATTCAGAGATCCTAGTCGTCATGGCTGAAATCGCCGCGCCAACCATTTTTCACATTCTCTGCCGCCTCCGATAAAATCTGCTGGCAACAGCTCAAACTCTACCACCGGCGTAAAAAGGAAAACAACGAATTTTTATTTTTGAAAAACCATTAAAATATGTATCCCATGCAAATTTATTGTGCGTTGTTTCTTGTTCTCTCTAAAGCGGCTATAACACAGGCACTTAAGTAACAAACACAGTAAAATCTATCAGAAAGGCCTTTTGTACTTATTTCAGTACAATTGGGAAAATTACTTATCCATGCTATTAGACAGTTTTTTTGGTGTGCCATCACACATGTGTAACTACATGAGTGTTTGTGTAATAGCCCGTTAACAAAAGAGGTAGCTGGTGGACAAACTTAAAAACAATGCAAATATGACCAAAAAGCCAGCTTGCTGCTTTTTCTGGTGCACTGTATGGAACTAAATTAAGAAAAGCAACAGGTGGATAATAAATGTATTTTAGGGTACCCATTAATTCGGATTTTTTGATTATTCGGTTAATCGATAATCGTAAATTTCAATCTGACAATTACCCAAACAAAACTCAATCAAATTATTCGATTAATCGAATAAAATAAAATGAGAAAAAATAAAGCAGTGCTTAAAAATTGTACGTGGTACATTTATTAAAACGAAACAAAAATGAACAAGAACTATTAGTAGGTAATAAAAGAAATCGGCTGATTTAATTTTTGATTAAGTATAACATTTCGGAGGTAAAACTGTACGCTAAAAAGGATGGTGGTAGCAGTTTTTCGAAAGGAATGGTTTTGTTGGGTTTATAGACGAGGTTTTATCGAAAATATTTTTCCCCCGATTTTTACTTTTTGATTTACGATTTGATTCTAGTTATTATTTGCATTCTGCGATGTAATGGAAGGTTATATTAAAAAAAATTAAATCAGCCAATTTTTTTATTAGCTACTAAAAAAACCTTGAAAATAAAAGTTGAAAAAAGTCACAAAATTTATTTTGGCCGCCTCGAAAATTATATTTTTGATATGATATGTCGTAGTGGAACTTTTTTTCATCATGCCAACAGCTATCAAAAAATCGATGGCGCAATATCACTAAATTTTTTAACATACAAATCGACCCGCTCTAATGGGTATTTCGTATTTGGGGTCTGGTATTCTTTTTTGGTGTCGGCATTTGTCAAAAATACGCAATTCCCCTGAATACATTCCCATAGATTGCGTTTAGTTTCATGGAGAATACGCTATTTCATTAAAAAAATACGTCCTGTTTCTTCCATTTAATGCTTTTTACCCAAAAATCACACTTTTTATGTTCTTTTCTAAAAAAGGCAACACTCTGAACGGGTAACGTGTTCTTTCCTATAAATGTTACCCTAAATTAAAAATCTTAAATTTTAACCCGCAATTTTATAACAGGGTAATAAAGTTGCACTTTCCATTAATCAGTCGAAGATTTTTCCAATAATTATAATATTCATTCAAAAGGATCCTTTAGACCGACAGACTTGTCTGGGAGACAAAAAAAAAAACGCACAAACATCTGCCATCCCCTTTACACTATAAAAGCATCTGCCGAACTTTAATTTTTTGCCAGTAGTCAACATTAACGGTGTACCGGAACATGACTAATATTTGTGAATTATTTTTACAAAAAGTTAGCACAACACTTTTTAAATGTTAATTTCATAAAATATTTCTTTATTTGACTTTTTTTAGTATAAATTAATTAATTTAACAATTTTTCCTATTTTTATTTTGAAATTCTTCATTGACACAAAAAAATGCGTCGGACCTTTCGCAAGACAAGTCTGCCAAGATTTATGAAAATCAAAATCGTTTTGATTTTTTACAAACAAGTCAGCGCATACCGAATACATCACCCTAAACTGGGGAATAAGTCTGGGCAGACATTATATCTCGCAGACTTGTCTGCAATTGTAAAGTGGGCTAAAAATATTCGAAGTTTTCTTTTGTGTCAAAAAAAGCAAAGCAACTTCGATTCAAATGTAATCAGGTGAAGATAACATTTTATAAATGTCTCCTTGTAATACAAATCCGTAGTCCATTAAGTGCTTTAAAATTTAACAATAAGTAATAAAGAAGTTTTTATACTGCCTTGTATTTGGTAATGGTAGAAATTAAAATCTTACCCAAATACAAGAACGAACGAATACAAAAGATCATGAAACTGCCAATTATTCTATACACAACTCGTTCCAAAGCACTTTGCTCTTTTGTATTATATTAAAATAATTATATAAATAATTGTATAGTATTCTTATAATTTATTAGTAAACTATTTTTATTTTTTTTTTTTATTTATTGTATAGTTTCAATAACCGAGCCTATAGGGCCTTATATGGTTACAAATATCTACTCATAAATTTGTTCATTAAAATAATATTAGAAGTGCAAAAAAATATATTCAATAATTCGATTTTTAAACTTTTTGAATATAAAAACAATAAATCTAATGATAACAGTTTTGTATCCTCAGTTTGTAATCAGAATTTAAACAAGTTTGTAATAAAATATTTCCAAAATGCATGCAAATAGGAGTGTTATGGAGTGAACCAGACCTATAAAAAAAAAACAAAAACTGACCAAATGTTTCAGGAGTATGAGTATAAAAAAAATGTGTAAAGTATTGTTATTTTCAAATTTTGAAATAAACATATTCTCACTACACCAACGTAGTAAAACCAACAACAAAAATTAATTTGTAATTATCATTACAAATCATTTAAAACTAGATATTGATTAATTTTCTTCTTAAACGTGGCAACAGAGTTGTTAAACACTTTTAAAGAGCTAGGTAATTTATTATATATTCTTGCTACTCTTACAAAATAAGACCGATCTAAGGACGGCGACAATTTCGGCATAACTAGTTGCAAATTCCTAGTAGATCGACCAAATCTAAACAAATTCACTAAGAATGACGGTGTTCTTGTCTTATAAATTTTATAAAAATGTAAAAGCGTTCTTTTTTTGATAAAGTTTGAAAATGAACAACCTAAAAATTCTAAAACATAGTTAGAAATATGTTGTTGCCATTTTACTGGATACACGATCTCAATACCTTATGAAATAAAAGGCGCATTTTCTTTAAAATAAAGCCTACTGTTCCAGAATACACCTCTATGCCGTATAAAAAAATTGGCATAATTAATGCGTGGACCAACTGTGATTTAACGTGTCTTGGCAAAGCTAAATCAATATTATAAAGTTTTCTCAAAACAAAGTTAACTTTAGATATTACTGAATTTATATGGAGCTCAAATCTGAGATTGCGGTCAATTATTATCCCAAGACATTCAAAACTATCAACAATGTCTATGTGAGCACCATATAAATTAACTGCGATATCTTCATATCTAATATTACCAAAAAACATGGCTTTTGTTTTATTTGTATTTATTGAAAGCTTATTATAATTCATCCAATTTTCTACCGAATTCGATGTGTAGTTAACTAAATTTTGTAGCACATCTATATTTGCGGTATCTCCTTTAAAAACTATTTGTAAATCATCGGCAAAGGCAAAACAATGAGCATTGTTGCTATGAATACTTTCGAACAAGTCATTCATATACATGACAAAAAGCAAAGGACCGAGAACAGATCCTTGGGGTACACCACTACTGACTGAGCTAGTGCTTGAAAGACAACCGTTGCAAGAAACATACTGTTTTCTTTCAAACAAATATGACGGCACTAAATTACATGCAATGCTTGAAAATTTAAAAAGTGAATGCAACTTCTCAACAAGGATGGCATGGTTAAGTTTATCAAAAGCCTTTGCCAAGTCTAATGACAAGAGCACGCAACATCCGCCACTACCAATCTTTTCCCTTACTACATCAGTCATTCCCAGTAACAGTGACGTAGTATTGCGATTATTTCTAAATCCTAACTGACAATCATGCAACAGCTCCGAATTATCTAAGTAGGAAAGCATCTGCGATTTTATTACATGCTCAACCACCTTAGACAAGATTGGCATTATAGAAATTGGACGAAAATTATCGACTGAACATGATAAGCCCTTCTTACGAATAGGAACTACCCTGGCAATTTTCCATTCCTTAGGAAACGTTGAGGTAGTAAGTATGGTATTTACAATATGCAGTAAATGGCCGACTATTAATTGAAAAATCAGTTTCAGGAATTTAAGTTTGAAACCATCAGACCCCACAGCTGTTGACTTAATTTTACTAAAAGATTCAAACAATTCATGGATATCAATACTTCGGAAAGAAAATCCACTATACAAATTCGGAACCACCTGTGGCCGCCCTGCTGTATTAGAATCCTGGTTAGACAGAAATACATCATTCAGGTGTTCTACATCAATATTGTTAACTTCTTGGTTAACGTCATTTAAACCATTATTGCCTAGTATTGTCCACATTTCCTTAGCCGATTTGTTTTTAAACAAATTACCGTGATACCGTTTTTTTATGTTTCTAATAACTTTCTTTGCCCGGTTTCTGTATCTACAGTAAGATCTCCAATTTTCACTAGTTTTATCAAATAAATAGGCTTGCAATGCCAAATTACGAAGAGACACATAATATTGAATTTCAGGACAGTTAAACCACTCATTTGAAATGCCTTTGCACAGACGTCTTTTTACAGGCACAATTGAATGCATTATCTGTAAATTATTATTAAAAATTTTTAATTGATCATCAACATTATTTGTATAATAAATCTCTTCAATGTTGCACTGTTTTCTCCAACTCTTACCAATTTTCTCCAACTTTAAACAGAAGCTGTCAGCAACGCCATCTATATGTCAGCTTAATTCGGCAGCTTATTCTATTTCCAGTTACCCTGTATGCCCTGTTCCATTCCCTGTTGTAGCGAGCTAAACAACAACATAACCTTTTGACGTTTACAACAAATTGTAGAAATCTCTTGGAAATCGCTGAAGTCGAATCGCATCATCTCCTGCTTATTAAAAAATAATAACAAATAAATGCAATTGCTGTAAACTCTAACGGTATCTCCACTGTACTCTCTCATAAGACCCTAACAACCCGCTGATAAAAAGAAAATTCTCCAAAATGCCTGTAAAAAATGGCGAATCCGATGCCGAGGGAGACGTTTCTGGCGCTGAGTCGGAGCACTCCAATTCCAGCCAAGGGCACGAGTCCAGCGACGAGGAGGCCAATGAAATCGATTCAGACGACTCCTCAGAAATGGATGCCAATGAAATCGAAAGGAGACGAGCCGAATGTTTAGAAATATTAGGTAAGTTTAACACTCGTAGATTCTAGGACATTGCAAATAATCTGTGTATTCGCGTTTGCAGACCACTTGGAGAAACAATTTAATCAACTGAGAGAACAGTACTATACCGAACGTATTAACCAAATTGAACGTCAGTCAGCTGAAGTGCGCAATGGACGTTCTGAGGAATATCTACAGCCTCTCAAGGAGTTGGACAAAGTATATAAGAATCGGATTGAGGTGGCTGAAATACTGAAACGTTACCGTTTAGAGAATATAGAAAATAAGTTCAGTGGTGAAGAACAAGCAGCTTCACAGAACTTTGAGGTAAGTCCCTTATGATAATCCGATATATCATAATAACATAATAATCATAAATATCTTTTATTACAGAGCGAAAAACAATTGGCTTTGGATCAAATTTACGATGATCTCATGGAGAAAATTAGACGACTAGAGGAGGACCGCCATAATGTGGACATTTCCTGGGATGATTGGGGCAACGACAAACGTCATAGCAAAGTCAGGGGACCAGCGCGAAAGAAGGCCGTCACGGTTACGGGACCCTACCTGGTATATATGCTGCACGAAGAGGATATCTTAGAAGACTGGAATACTATACGCAAGGCTCTTAAACGTTCAACCGTTGTGGGGTCCGTGAGTGCTACAGCAGCTACATGACCCTAATTTACCTATTTCATATGAACACAACTCATTCTTCGCCTCCTACTCGCTTTTCCCCAGTAGGGGTTTCCTCTTTAGGATGTCAAGCCATAGTTTTTAAGTATAAATAAATAACAAATTTACACAATTTTTCTTGTGAACATCTAACAAAAATAAAGAATTTATTAATTATTGCAAGTTACTCTAGTAACCCTTGGCCTTTAGGTACTCCCGCACAACATCCACATGGTCTCCATGTATATGCACTTGGCCGCTCATTTCGTTTACGCGGGTAGCAACTAGCTTGCCGTTGCGCGATTTCTCAATCTCTGTGCGGAGTTCTTTTTCCAATTCCCATATGTTGCCCTGCACACGTCTAACGATTGTAACTCTACGCTGACCACGGAATGTTTGTTCCAAATACACAGGTATCATGTGATTACGCGAACGGGACACATAGTACTTCAGCTTGTCAATATTATGTAGACCCACAGTGGGCGGCTTCCAGCCAGAAGGGTATTCGGCCTTTTCAACCATTTTAGGTATCACCATCTTAGGCAGGAGACGCTCGACATATTTCCATTCTGGTGGATTTTGTACCACTTCAACTTCGGGGTACTCGTCAAGGGAAGTAACCTTTTCAGAAGACAAAAAACTAGAGAAACGTGCAGACACCGGCAGCTGAAGATAAAACAAGTTATAACACAAATTGGATAAGTTTCAGGAAAAACTTACACGTATTGTCTGGCTAACAATTTGCTTAATAAGATTTTGTGTCAGAGCCATGGTTTATGTTAAAAATCCCTTTTAATTGAAAGAATCAACGCTATTCTGTATTCACTGTTGTCTGCATTGGGAATATGCAGTGATTACAAAACTAAAAGCAGCTGATTGATGAAATAATAACACAGGGCTACACCAAATGGCAACTACCAGCTATATGCGCAGTGTTGTACTAGCAGGTTTGGTTTTGAAATTGGTTAAGGCACTGGCGTCGTATCTATTCGTTTATAGATGTCGCTGTAAATAAGCATTAGGAAAATCATTGCATTTCAATTGTGAGTGTCTATGGAAGATATTAGTTAAGGTGGTATTACACGACATGTATTTTACACATGGCTTGTCAATTCAAAAAGCGATATGTAATTCTGCATGTCTGTCAAAATGAGCGTGTACATTTGGTTTATAATTTTTGTGTTCAAACGTGCTTGTGTATGTATACATGTGTTTATCATTAACAGCTGACTTTGCTATATTTTATCATCGCCAAACACAGCTTTATTTGCCAAATTTAACTAAAAATATGTTGAAAAACACTCATTAATTGTTCTATGTACTATTTGAAATAAAATACTTATCCTTTTCAACTTTTTGTCAGCAAACGCTTTGTTGTTTTTCAAAAACAGCTGATTGCCGATATGTATTACATGTCAAAATAGAGCACGCTCTAAATGAAATGTATACATATGTTATTTTCACATTGTTTTACACAAGCAGTGTTTGAAAGGGGTCACACGACATGTATAAATTTTACACTGTAAAAATTGACATGTCATATGTACAATACATGTCGTGTAATATCACCTTTAAGAGGATACTGGATATCAAAGTAAACTTATGATTATCTTACAGCGTAAAGCTGCCATTAGACGACGTGTATTTTACATGTGACATGTCAGTTTTCCCATTGTAAAATTAATACATGTCGTGTGGCCCCTTTGAAACACTGCTTGTGTAAAACAATGTGTTAGATAACATATGTAACATTTCATTTAAGGTGGTATTACACGACATGTATTGTACATATGACATGTAAATTTTTACAGTGTAAAATTTATACATGTCGTGTGACCCCTTTCAAACACTGCTTGTGTAAAACAATGTGAAAATAACATATGTATACATTTCATTTAGAGCGTGCTCTATTTTGACATGTAATACATATCGGCAATCAGCTTTTTTTGAAAAACAACAAAGCGTTTGCAGACAAAAAGTTGAAAAGATAAAATATAGCAAAGTCAGCTGTTAATGATAAACACATGTATACATACACAAGCACGTTTGAACGCAAAAATTATAAATCAATTGTACACGCTCATTTTGACAGACATGCAGAATTACATATCGGTTTTTGTAGTGACAAGCCATGTGTAAAATACACGTTGTCTAATGGCAGCTTAAGCTGCGATTTCGAACGTTAACGTTCACCTGCATTTTATGCGGTAAACAGTTGTAATATGTATTACAAATTAGTTGTTTATCGCATAAAAAGCAAGCGAACGTTAACCTTCGACATCGTGACTTTGGCTGTTAGTCGTCAGTCTTATATTATCTTTAGAAACTTATCATATGAGGTAGTTAGAAGCAAAATGATGCAAGTGACAAATTTACAAAAATTTATATAAGTGTGCAGTTCCTCTACATTATCTCTATCTACTACAGGGTTACCAGACGGGCTGGATTCGGCTGGACAGCTTTTTTATACTTGTCCAGTGTCCAGCTAAGATAAAATTCGTCCAGCTAAATAAAAATTTTGGAAATAAAATTAAAGCAAAGATGTTTGTGCTATTAATATACTTATTAGTGCATTTAACACAATAACTTTTGAACAAAATTTTAATTTTCATTTTCTAGAATGAATTATTTTTTTGTTAATAAAATTTTTAATTGTTGTTCTTTTTATATTAAGATTTTTGTTTTTTTCTTTTTGTATTTATTGTTTAATTTTAATTCTCAGAGGTTTGAGTGAAAAGTGCAAGTTTTATTTATTTTTTAAAGTTTTATTTAAAATCTCAAAAATTAGAAAGACTGAATTATAAATATTTAAGTTCAATTGTATTACTTTATGTTTTCAACAAACTTAAAAAATGTTTTTTAAAAAAAAATTTGTATACAAAACTTAACTTGGAATTTTTTTTTTGAAAATATCCAGCTATTTTTGCAAAATCCAGGTTTTTCAACCCGAATGTACAGCTTTTTGCGAATCTGGGTCTGCCAACCCTAATCTACTAACATTAGATGATAAAAAAACAGTTCAAGTAATATCTGCATTTGTACTAGAATTTGAAACTTTAAAGGCGAATATCTCGAAATTAACATTTTGTCCCTTCGAAGTAGAACATATTCTTAACAAAAGTACGGCGATGGTGCAAGATGGCTTGCATTGGCCGTATACGTTACTCCTCACAATTTATATACTAAGTATTTTAATCTGAGTGAAAGCACAGATAAGTTTTAATCGGCACAAATAATAGGGTCGAAAAAAAGTTTATGTTTTCTCCTCCCAGTTTTGTAGTTTATCTGAAGACATCAAATTTTTTTCGTATCTATCCACCCTAGATCCCCCGAAATAGTATTTATTAAGCTGTATCGTCATTTGATATCGGATCGAAACGTGTCTACAAATGTAAGCTTTTAAAATCGGTTTACAAAGAGAAGACTTATGTTTTTTGGAACTTGTAATTTTAGGAATATCTTCTTATTTAACTTAGTTATGCTAAAAAACATAACTTAACGAAGTGACCGAGAAAAACTTTAAGTATCTCTGTACTCTATGGACTCCAGTCTAATGCTACATGACAACCCCTGTATGTTTTGTGTGTAGCACAGTGTAATAAGTTTGTAAAATAAATACAGCATACGAAATTTTACAAAATTTTCGGAAGAACACCCTAAAAAACGACTAACGTGACCAGAGATATGCTCTCTTCTGGGGATTTTGTTAACAAAACGCTTTATTGTGTTAAAAACTTGCTTTAGCCTCGTTAAGTTCCTAGAAACTGTGCCAGAGACAACTTCTAGGTAATGCAAAACTTGATGCATAAGTGTTGCAGAGGCTAATTTAAATTTAAATTTTTATTCTTAAGGAGGCATATATTAAGGCATGATGTGAGATGGCTGGATATTTTACCTGACCAGAAGAGTGATTCATAGACAAATCGCTTACAAGAAAAAAAACCAATTAAGGAAATGGATCTGTGAGTCACATCAAAATGGGTTAGTTTTGAATTGTAAACAGCTGACATATTCATTCTGACACAAAGTGCTCAGAGCATAGCCGCTTTTGAAATATTGTGCATGTTACAATTCAAATCTTCCACTAACATAATATTCGAATAACTACAGAAAAGATCGCGGTGGAAATCTTTAAAAGTATCAAGGTCACCAGGCGGTGGCAAATACACAACACCAAACAAAACCTTTGCATTACCAAATGTAAACTCAATAAAAATTGACTCACATTTACCTAAGACTGATGTTTTAAAAATAACTGTTTTAATTTAGTGGATACTAAAATTCCGACTCCACCACCCCTTGCATTTCGCCAATCCAATCATTTCTACAAAAAGTGTAACCAGGAATCTTTATTGCAGGATTAGAAACCTTAGATTTTAGCCAAGTTTCTGAAATGCCAACTACATCTAACAGTGAACCACACAAAATAGACTTTAATTCCTTAAATTTCGAAGAATTTAAAGAAGGTCTTATGCTTTGGCAATTTAAATGAGCCTAATTAAAATTATCCTTACATGAGGAAAAAATTGACTTGAAAAATGAGCTCTTTCCTATCACTGGACTAATGTTATTATTAGAAGACATCAAAATTTAAAAAAATAATTACAGCGGGGAACCAAATACAGTGAAACTTCGATATAACGAATCTAGAGGGGACCGAAAAATACTTCGTTATAGCTATTGATTCGTTATACATATGCATTGTGAAACCTTGGTATAACGAAATTTAAAGAAATACGAAAGAAATTCGTTATAACTATAGTTTTTTTTTGTCCGAATTCTATTTTACACGAAAATACTAGTATAATAATAAAAATTAACTATTTAAGGGGTAAATAAAAAATTAAGTTTTTATTATTTTTTTATTTTATTACATTTTAGTAAAATATTGTGTAATTTTTGTTTGTTTACGCAAGTTTAGAATGCAACCATCAATCTTTTTTTCGACAGATGCTAAGCTGTCGAATGTATTTTGCGGTGTAGAATCCTGTGCCTCAAAAAAGTTTGCAGTTTTCCGACAATTATTTTAGCCTCTCTAGCGGTTACAACATTTTCGATTTCTTCAGTTTCATCATCTTCATCCTCCTGCTCACCATTATCTTGTGGTTTCGTTACACTCATAATAATGTCGTCATCGGTAAGGGACCCGGTAAAAGTAATGTTGTCATCGAAATTCACAAAATCATCAAACCGTTCTGTTACATATTAACCTGCAAAGACATTTACCTTTCGTTGGTTTTAAAAGGGACTTCCCCGTTTTGCTTAAAATTTAATTTTGCTTTATGTTTTATTCTGACTTCGTTGTATGGAGGCTATAGTTCAAGACTTCGTTATGTAGAGGCTTTTGATAATGACTTACACACTTAAAATGTTAAATGTATGTATTACTCAATTATAATTTCGTTGTATAGAGGCTTTTGAAAAAATACTTCGCTATATAGAGGCTTTATAGATCAGAATTTTTTCGTTATAGCTATAGAGCATTTTTGTATGAAAAACTTTGCAATAAAAAGGTTTTTTCAAGGGTCTCAGCTAAAAATTCGTTATATTGAGTTTTTCGTTATAACGAAGTTCGTAATATCGAAGTTTCACTGTATTTGCAAATGATGTACTGATGAACAATTTCAAATCCATAAAAACTCTTATCATATATTAATTTATACACTAGTAATTGACAGATGATATTCAAATTAGATTTTTATCATGTTTCACGAATCAGGATGAATTGAAAATAAATATTCAATATCAAAATCAATAGGATTAGCATCAAAAATATTAAAATAAAAATGAATAGTAGAGATATGAAAGCAAAAAAATAAAGAAAAAAGAAAATAGCAAAAAATATTTTAGTTTTTGATTTTTTACTTCGTTTGTTACAACTTAATTATGCCTATTTCTGATAAAAGTCGTTAAGATCACAAAATAATATGAACCCTCCGCTTTTAAAGTATATATTTTTACTCATAAACAAAAAAGTTACGGAGGTTTTAATAGTCAAACATAAACTTTTTTCCGCCATATAAAGCGACCCTGTCTACGGTACAAACATTAAATCTAGGGTTACCATCCCATTGAAAGTGGATGGTCCAAAAGGGACATTTGTGACGGTTAGACTTAACCATTGCCGGCCACCTTGCAACATCTTGGACATCAGACTTAGTGCTAAAATTATTGGAATAAACATTACTTATTGCCTATCCTATATATATATTGTAAGCTGATATGTACTGATAGTGTAGTTTTCTCCAAACGCCTTAGTAATTATGTACCAGCAATTACCCAGCCAAATAAGGTGTACATTGGATAACCAGTCATTCGACGATTCAGTCCTTCCACGACGCTGGAATAGACTTCAACACCTAAATCCAACGCCACCTGCCGAAAGCGATAAAACTCTGTATCTGCCAGAGCGAATGGCTCATATATAGCATGAAGATGTTGCGGTGCGGATTGAGAGGAAACCAATCTCGTTTCCATCTGACCTAATTGCTTTCATCTATGCCGACTTGGGCAATTCTCCGCAGTATGAGCGCTCCCCAGACAGTTAACAGTAGACGCGATGGCACCGACTTCGTTTATTATCCGAAAATATTGCCTGCGGTCACCCGCGACGAGCTATGAATCTATAAAATGTCGCCAAAAAAGATATCTGTTGACAAATCAGGCTGCTTCTAAGTGTACGGCTTTGGTCGCAAAGCACACAAATACACATACATAGCCTTAGGTCTTCCCAAAACTGTCCTTTCCGTAGGGAGAGCTGCCATGATTTGGCTGCAGGATCGTTTGCGATCCGATATGCCTTATTACGGTACGAATTAAGGTTCTCATCCGGGGAATCCAATGTTTGATACGTAGTATCCGAAGCCTTAATAGATTCGTTCCATGTACCGAAATGCGACAACAATATGGCAAAACGATTAGATGCTGCTCAGTTTAGAAAAGGGTAGGCGCCTTATCAAGTCGCCCGTTTACTCGCATTTCTCCGCGATAATTCATGAAAGGATTAAGTGGTAGCAGGAAGCTTTTAGAATCTAAAGTCTTTATTCCAAAAGACAGCTGTACTCAGCAGCAAAGTGCGCCTTTTGTTCCAGGATCGCCAATCGGATTCTTACCGCGCTGGTAATCATATACGCCATGACTCTTAAAGCCCTGTCCAACGACGAAAATCTTTCCAAAATATCCTTATATTCTGTAAGGAATGTGACATGACTTCGCACCGATCGCAATTCGATATTAGTGTCAAGTGGGGCGAAGTATTGTACATTCCATAGGGACTTTTATAATCGAAGCCATTTTGGTCCGTGCCACCAAAGGTTCAATTTCCTAAATCCTACAAACGCGATTTGCCACAAATGTGGTCTTTTGTAGCCAAGCTAGAACAATTGTGGAATCAATCCAACAATAAACTCGATCTATGCTAATATCTATCTCCTGCAAGACAGTCTTTAAGAGCTCTGAAGCTGGAATTGCCCTACATAATTCAAGTCTCGGAAGAGATACGGACTTAATAGACGCGACCCTTGTATTACAGGATAGTAAATGAGTAAAGACATTTCCCTCTGAAATTTCCACACGAATTTATACTACCCCCGCGTATGCCTTTTCCGAAAAAGTTTTGGTCTCCACAAAGGATAGGACCTGAGTATCTACTAGAAGTTTCGGAGGAAATCCTTCTAAGATAGTTTTTTCATTTGACGTCCAATTTCTCAAATCAAACTTTACCGTACGAAGTGCGGCTATAAGTGGTCCACGAGCATTTAGCGCGGCTTCAATGTCGCATGATAAGGACATCATCCACATACATGCACCTTCGAAGAATGTGTGCCGCATGTGGATATTCAATTTCAACGTCTTCGGTGAGTTGGAGAAGTGTTCTTACTTCCAAAAAAAGCGCACAGTAAACACCAAAGGTTACCGTGAGCAACTCAAAATCTTTTACAAAGTTTTGAGGAGAAGACCGATAAAGAATTCTCTGAAGGGAAATCAGAGCTGGATTACCCATAATCTGCCGATACATATAGATTATATCACAGCTAAAATCATACCTAAAAATTCGTCATCTCAGTATGAGAAGAACAAGACCTAATTGTATACTTGGGCCCACGTGCAGTATATCGTTAAGACTACTTCCGTTACCTGTTGTGTCAGACGCGTTGAAGAAAACACGCAACTTGGTAGTCTGTTTGTCCGGGTTTATAACCGAATGATGAGGCAAATAACAAATTGGAGAAACCGCCGTGAATGGACGTGGAACCGGTTTCATATGGCCCAGATCCAAATACTCCATTACTACCTTGTCATAGACGGACTTGATATCAGGTTTTTGCAAAAGTGACGCTTCATTTCGAAGAAATGAAATTAAATGTACGGTGACGGTACCAAATTCTAATTGCAAAGGGAGTGTTACGCCGTAACGCCCCTCGTAGTCTCGGAGGGTTGTGCGTAGGAATAACGTAACGTACGCATAGGGGATTCCTGAAGATAAAAAACCCGTAGAAGTGCCCGGTTTAGATTATCTTCGTCAGCTATAGTATATTGTACATAGTACCTGTACCGAAGGTAGCGGACCCGTAATGATCCATCCGAATACAATATTTTGAGCAACCAACATCATACATCATTCTAAAAGATAAAAATCTGATTTATTTTTAACTGACTTATGCTAAGGTGATAACATGATAACTTACGTTATCCCTTAGTTATACATCTGAAACTATATGCCCCTTAAAGGGACTACAAAGCTTCAAAAGATATCATTTCTAAAAATTAACTTATTTTTGATTTTCAATGGAAAAAATAGTGTAGCCCCACATATCCTACCTATTACACAGTAGCACATTTTCAAACTTCAAACTCTTAAACCAATCGAGACCCCCAAAATCTAAAAGCTTAACTGGGTTTTCAATTATTAGCTAAGGTTTTCTTTTAATTCATTTTTGGAGTTTTCGACTGGCAGGAGGATTTTAGTACATTTTTCAAAGAACATGTACTGATTTTTAAGTCTTTATCTCGTGAACTATTCCAAATATTGCTTTTCTCTCTTCAGCTAATTTTTAGCTCTTAATCAGATCTAAAAATTTTACCTTGAGATAAAATCAAATAACACAAACATCTTACTCAAATCAGTAAAACTGACAAAAAATCCAAAAATTTCGTCATATTTTTTTATAGTTTTTCACACTTATTTCAGAAATCGAACTCGACCATACATTATAAGACAAAAAGATATCGAAAAGCAAAACAAACAACTCTTCTTAACAAGCCGATTTCATTTGATGACTCCTTCACATAGTTAAAGCCCCACAAAGTCATCAAAAATTCAATAAAGGAATAACAAATCACTCAATTGTACGTTTATCGGAATTAAAAATTCTATGGTTTTAAAAATGAAATATGTACAAAACCGAAATAAATAAAAAAAAACAATAAAAATCTATGACGACATTTTACGATTTTTTTACAGTTTTGTTGTTTTGAGTAAGATGTTTTATTGATTTCATCTCAAGGTAAAATTTGTAGATCTGATTAAGAGCTAAAAATTTGCTGGAGACAAGCATGGGCGTGGCAGCTTTTGATGAAATTGTTTTTTTTTTTCTTATTTTAGTCGATATAAAGCTTGGTGCAAAATTTTCATAATCGGGAACCACCCCTTGTAGTTTTTGCTCAAAAAGGTATGATGGCATCCCACTGTGGGACACTTTGTTCTTTTAAAGATAATGCAGCGAGTTGCAATTATTAGCAGCCGGAATTTATATCATTAATCTTTAAATATTGCAAAATATATATTATTGTTGACTTCGATTAACTTCGCAACTAAAACTCTAAGTGAAATTCAAGTTTTCACATGAACTAATAAATAAAATAAACACATTATGCTGACAACTTGAAAATTATCAGAAATAATATCGAATACTTTTCTTTACAATGTTAAAGCGATCTTTTTAACCCTGCAGTGATAACCTTGTTAGAAGTTACACAAATGTTAACCATACGTCTAAGAGACGTATCATAGTTTACCTTTATGGTGAAAGCGTTTTTGTAACTATTTTATAACTTTTTTTATTTTAATTCATTCTTCATATAATTTCCCATTATTTAAAAATATTTTTTTAAAAAAAAAATTTTTTTATTAAAAACAATAAATTAAGTAATTCAGTCTTCTTATTAGATAAACAAAAATATCGTAGTATTCTTTAAAACGTGCTGCCGTTTTCTTAAAAACTAAAATTAATTGCTTTTCTTTCTTATTTAAATATGTATAAAATTACAAAAAATATATAATATTTTTAATGTATGTGCAAAATCAAGTACAAGTTTTGCACATGTAATTTTAAAAAAAAATTAAGACATTTATTTTGCTTTTCTCTCTGATTAAAATATAAAATAAAAAAAAATATAAAATATTTTCAATGTATTGCAAAATCAAGTACAAATTTTGTACATGTAATTTTAATGTTCCCGTATATAGGCTTATTTCATTTAACGCATTATATATTTGACATACGCCTTATTTTTGAGGGGAAAATTTAAGAATACCTTTTTTCTTTGGTTATGGTTCTTCCTGGCACCCATTGTTGTCTTTTTCTAGCTCTTGAGGCGGTGATTCTTATAATTCGTTTCAACCAAAAAATCACACAAACGCTAACCATACGTCTCTGAGACGTATGCGATAGCCAAAACTCAAAAAGTAACAAACTTACCATGACAAAACAACACCACCGAGAAGCGGCTGTAGACGGCATAGATAAATGAGAATATCAACGTGCTGCGAAAACACTCGCGAGAGAAAGAACGAAAAACGTAAAAAGCGTTAGGTTATCAATGTTAAACCCTACAATCTATATATATAAAAATAGTGGCAAAAATGTATAGTAATTCATCAATTGAGAACGGCTGGACCGATTTTGCTGCATTTTTTTTCAGTTATCGGAGAAGGTTTATGTAAAAGAAAATTTTGGGAAAAAGCCGGAAAATTGGAAAAACCGAAAATTGCTTTTTTGTATGGAATTTTGTGTGCAATTGTTACGAATGATTTTTCGAATGGAAAAATAAAAAAATTTTGTTGAAAAATTCGGAAAATTCCGGAAAAATTCGAAAAATTTTAATACTATTTTTCGACTATTTGTCGTACGATTTGATAGTTTTGGACGATGTAACTTGCGAAAACTTTCGGATAATTATCCCGAAATGACTTTCCGAATGAAAAAATAGATAAATTCTCGGTGGAAAACTCGAAAAATTCTGAAAAAATCGAAAAATTTAAATTTTTCGTCAAATTTTTGAATTTCATCGCCTGATTTGAGGTAAAACGCAAATTAAATTTTTGTCGATTTTCGAATGGAAAAATAGAAAGTTTTAGTTGGAAAATTATGGAAAATTTTGGAAAATTATGTTTTCGTAATTTTGGGCGATGTACATGTGAACAATTTGGAACAATTAAGACTTTTCGAATGAAAAAAATAGAAACATTTTTGGTGGAAAACTCGGAAAATTCCAGAAAAAAATCGAAAGAATTGGATGCCTTTGACGAAATCTTCCATTGTATCGCATGATTTTATGATTACAGACGACGTAAAGGTGTGTTGTTGAAAAATTTCGGATTAATGTGAAATATGGTGTGAAAAATTTATTGTAATTTATCAAGAGAGAACGTTGGCCCAGTTTGCTAAATTTTTTTTCAATTGTTCGTAATTGGCAAGAATTTTAATGCCAGAAAAATTTTGGGCAAATCCTTAGGAAACGCCGGGAAAATTGTGTGCAATTGTTACGAAATGGCTTTTCGAATGCAGTTTGCAGTTTTCGCCTGATTTGATGATTTTGATTGGTTAAACTGCAAGCAAGAGAAGCAGACGTGCAAAATTCTCCTCCTGTTTTAAAATTGAATTTAAATTACATCCAACGTTATTCTGTGTGCTTTGTGTAATTCGTTTAAAATATAAACACACAGTCTTGTGTCGAAAGTTAATTTTTGTCACAAAAACTAAAGAAACTCTTAAAACAAAACAAATAATCATTGCGATATTAAACGAGAAAAAAAATAAACTAAACAAATCTCCTAAACATACATATATACGAACTGAGATAACAACAACAGTTTCTCTCATCTTCTCAATTTGTGAATACGCGAATACGAGATAAAGCAGAAATATGAGCTCATCAGTTACAAAACGCTCCAGAGACTCTCTCGCATTGAACTGCAGTAACACGCACACAAATAAACATCAACGTCTCTCAGTGGACTCCCCGTTTCGCGCCATGCAGTCTTTGGATAATAGGTTTGAGAAACTCTCTTTATCTCTGTGCGATACACTCTCAATAAAGATCAGAGAGGAAATGCAAGAATGCGAACGGCGAATAATTGCAGAATTCAACAAGAATATTGCTGAGACGGAAGAAAAGCTTTTGAAGGAGATTGCCTCAAGTGCGGATTCTCTTAGATCAGAGTTTCAACAATTTTCTGAGTGCATCGGCGCTCTTGAAGCACAGTGTTCCGAGATAAATGTTTTGCGTGGTGAAATTAAAACCTTACAAAACAAAGTGGAAGATATGGAGTCTAATGTTCACAGGCAGGATAATGCTTTAGTCGCTTCAGACCTGCGCATAACAGGCATACCCCAACTACAAAATGAGGATCTTTGTAACGTTTATTCGAATCTTTGTAAAACTTTAAATTTACAACCGTTACCCATTAAATCAATTTTACGTATGGGTGGAAAAAACAAAACAGATTCGACTATAATGCTTAAGCTCATGTCACCTTACGACAAAAACTTTTTATTAAGGTCTATTAACCAATTTCAAAATATAACAAAAAGTCATCTTAAATTATGCCACATTGGATATGATAATAATGAAAAAAATATTTTTATAAATGAGAACCTTACGCAGACAAATTTCGCTATTTTCAAACACGCACTTCAGTACAAACACCAACATAAATTATCGTCTGTTTTTTCACGTCGTGGGTTAGTATATGTCAAAATTAACCCAGATGATAAACCTTTGCAAGTTCTGTCTTTGGACGAGCTGCACGCGCTTTTTCGTAATTAATTATATGTTTTATTTTATGTTATTTGCTTTTAATGTAAACTTATTGTCAAAATTGAATTTTTTATATGTAATTTATATATTTCCATCTCTTTATTGTAGTCTTGTTCATTATGGTGTGTATTTAGCTTACCAGGTATTGGATTTAAATGCTGTTCCTACAACACAATCAATCAATGATTTCAAGAAGTAATTTAAGGACTAATTCAATAGACAATTGCCATAATATGGTTCGCGTTCTGGCTGCACAAAAAAGCGGATTAACTATTGTTCATATTAATGCGCAGAGTCTTAAGAACAAAATTGATAACTTTCGATTCATTTTTAGTGACTCGAATATTGACATTATTTGTGTATCGGAGACATGGTTTCATCCTGATTTTCAGAACACATCATTCGATTTAAATGGGTACCATCTTTACAGAGTAGATAGAGCAAGCCGGGCGAGCGGTGTTGCAATCTTCGTGAAAAATGGTATATCTGCTAAAATTGTGCTTACATCTGGTCCTGGCGATAGTATGGAATATTTGTTCATCGAATTAAAGTTCAATGGAAACCTTAGTGAAAAGTTGTTAATTGGTGTTGTTTACCGACCCAATAGAAGAACAAATTATGACCATTTTCTAGAAAAACTTGAGAATATCACGCTTATTTACAGTGACATTATAATTTGTGGTGATTTTAACAATAATGTTCTCCAAGATAATTCATTTGTTCTAGAGATGCAATCGCTCGGGTTGAGACTGGTGAATAATTCAAATCCTACGCATTTCTCTAATACAGCTAATACGCTAATTGATCTTTTTTTCGTTAGCAGTTCACATAAAATTCTTCTCTATACCCAGCTTTCCGCTTCTATGTTTTCAAAACATGATCTTCTCTTTCTTACTTATAACATCGTGGTGCAACCTACTTCAAATGTATTGACTTTCCGTGATTTCAAAAGGATAAATTACTCTGCTTTACATGATGATGCCATGTTAATCGACTGGAACGAAATTTTTTACATGATTGATGTAGATGAACAACTTAAATTTTTAGTGCATAATATTACACATTTGTACGATAAGTACGTTCCATTAAAAACTCGACCTAATTTTGAAACTCATGACCCGTGGTTTGATAACGAGGTAAAACAATTGATGGCGCAGAGATATTCAGTTTACGCCCGATGGAAAAGATTCAAAATCTCGGAACTACATGACGAGTACAAACACTTAAGGAACAGGGTAAACAGCCTTATTAGATTGAAAAAGTCTTTATATTTTGGGAATCATTTTGAAAATGCAGTCAATAATCGACAAACTTGGCAAGGGATAAGAAAAATTGGAATAGGAAAGAAGACAAATCCAATCAGTTCAAATTTGAACGCAGATGAATTAAATAAAAATTTTGTGAACATCCCACCTGCTAGTCCCAATTACGAATACTATGAAAATGTCAATGTTCCAGAGGATATTCCATCAGTCGAATTTGGTTGTGTTAATCAATTTGATGTTTACGAAAGTATAAACCACATAAAGTCTAATGCTGTGGGCCCCGATGGTATTGATCCCAAATTTTTCAGGTTAATATTTCCCACTTTAATTCCTCATATTACTCATATATTCAACACTATTATACTAAAATCTCAATACCCAAAAATATGGAAACGGGCAAAAATTATTCCTCTGCCCAAAAGTGGAAATCAGTACCGCCCAATAGCCATACTCCCTTATCTGTCAAAAGCTTTTGAATATATTATAAACAAGCAGATTAAGGAACATCTTTCTATTAACTCGCTCTTATCAGATTATCAATCTGGTTGTAGACCTGGCCATAGTTGTGTGACAGCCCTTCAAAAAGTCTCCGAAGATTTAAGAAATAATATGGATAGCAATCAAATATCTATACTTGTACTTCTTGATCACTCCAAAGCTTTCGATAGTGTCGACCATGATATTATGTGCTTAAAATTGAAAAAGTTTTTAATTTTTCAACTAATTCCATCAATCTTATGAATTCATACCTCACATCAAGATCAAAGTTTGTAGCCATTGGTAGTCATTACTCAAATTCGCTCAATGTATCTAAAGGCGTACCACAAGGTTCCATACTTGGACCTTTGTTGTACAGTATGTACTCTAATGATCTCCCATCTTGTGTTGTTAATTGTAATATACACATGTATGCCGACGATGTGCAGGTGTATATTAGTGCTGCAAAATCGAACATGGAAAATAGTGTCAATAAAATAAATGATGACCTCAAAAACATTGACACGTGGGCCAAAGCCAATGGGCTAACTATTAACCCTTTAAAATCAAAATGCATGATAATTAGTAGAAAACCATATAGTTTTCCTGAAAACTTGTCTATTAATATCACAAATACACGTATAGACATAGTTTCAAAATCTAAAAATCTTGGAGTTATTTTCAATCATAGGCTAAATTGGAAAGACCATATAACCTCAGCTATCGGCAACACCAATTCTGCTCTTAGAAACCTTTACATTAGTCAAAAATTTACTCCAGTTTGCATAAGACTATTACTAGCAAAAACATACCTAGTACCGAAGCTTCTTTATGCAAGCGAAATTTTTTCCAGTTGCACAAGTGACATGTCCAGAAAATTGAACACGGCATTCAACAACATCACTAGGTATGTTTTCGGGCTATCAAGACGTGATCACGTTTCTACTCTTGCCAAATCTATGTACGGCGTTACTTTCGAAAATTTACTGAACATAAGAAGACTAATAAGTCTGCACAAAATTATATATTACAGAAGACCAACATATTTATTCAACTACATCCGCTTTGCTAGATCTGCAAGAGGGTGTCGGATTATACAGATAAGTCATAACAAAACACTTTCCGAAAGATTCTTCTTCATAAGTGCAATTCGTCTATGGAATTTACTTCCTTTGAATGTTCAAACAATCTCAAACGACAGCCAATTTAAATCCAATATTTTTAAATTTTTTCAGTGATTCTTTTTTTTATAAATAAATTACAATATAAATAATTTAAAAATGTTTGATACATTTACACACCAACCGTACTTTTTTTTTTCTTTTTGCCTTTTTTGTTTGTTTTTTTTTTTCATTTAATTATATTATTGTAACCAATATTATCCTTAACCTTTTCCATATTCTAAATTATTTTTTTTATACTTTTATTTCTACCTAATTAGTACTTCTCAAATTAATTAAATGTAAATTTGAAATTCTAAAATTAAAACTAAAATCTAAAAAAATTTACAACTATATTCAAATTGCAACAAATGTAACCCCTATGCTTTAAATAAGAATTAAATTCTTTTGTATGGGCTGAATCAAATAAATAAATAAAATAAAATTTAACGAGATAAATAATATCTATACATATATATAAAAATGGTGTAATTGTAATTCATATAGTCATTCATCTATTTAGAACGGCTTGGCCGATTTTCTTCAATGGGAAAAATCCTTCTGAAAGGTCGGAAAATAAGAAAAATCTAAAACAGCCTTTTTGTATGGAATTCTTACGGAATGGATTTTCAAATAGAAAAATATAAAATTTTCGTTGAAAAAATTATTCAAAAATGACTTTTCGAATGGAAAAATATAAAAATCCTTGGTGGAAAACTCGAAAAATTCGGGAAAAACTTGAAAAATTTGGATTGTTCGACGAAATTTTGCATTGTGTGGCTTGATTTAATGATTAAGTCGACGTAAAAGTGGATTTACCTCCTTCGGATCTTCCGTCAACAATAAAAATAATGTCAGCCAAGAAATTAAACGGAGAATAGTGCTAGCCAATAGATGTTTCTACGGACTTCGGCAGCAATTTAGTAACACCACCTTCTCTCGGAATACTAAGAAACAGCTATACCAGGTGCTTATCTTACCTGTTCTGTTGTATGCTGCCGAATCATGGGTGCTTACTACAACGGACACACAAAACCTGGGAGTATTCGAGAGAAAAGTACTCCGAAAAATATATGGACCTATCTGTGTCGAAGGCCAGTTTCGCCATCGGATGAACCATGAGCTGTATAAGCTTTAGCAAGACATCGACGTAGCTAAAAGAGTCAGAATCCAAAGACTTCGATGGCTGGGACATGTTGCCAGGATGGATGTAAATGCTCCAGCGAGAAAGGTGTTTGAAGGCGAACCTGAAGGACGGCGCAGAGCAGGGAGATCCAAACTCCGTTGAAAGGACCAAGTGGTAGGCGATGTGCCATCTTCTGGTAGGACTAACTGGAGAACACACGCAGAAGTGTGTGGAATTCTTTATTACTTCAGGCCTCAAATTTATGAACTACGTTTCGTAAATTGTAATTGGCCACTTAATTAAGTAAAAGTGGAAAATTCGTTATGATGCTTGGAAAAATTCGGATAATTGTGAAATATATTATGTTAAAAGAAGTTTTGCGTGACACTAAAAAATATAACGGATGCTTTCAAATTACGTCATTTGAAGCCGATGTCGAGCAGTAAAAAAACACACAAACGTAGTTATGCATGTCTGGTAGTAATACTGAAGCTGAGTGAAACCCTAACTCAGTTCGACAAGAATAGTAAATTTCAAATAATATTATGTCAACGTCACTTTTTTCAAAAAGTAACAAAATTAAATTTTTTAACTTTTTTTTAAAATAGATCGCCAAAACTTTTTATTTCTTTTCGTTGCTTTTTAAAAATATATATATTTTATATATGAACTATATTTTTATATATATGAACTATTCTAGAAATATCTTTAGCTAAGTGGTAACTAAGCTAGGGTTTACTCAACGTTCGGGTGTTTTTGAAAAAGTCTGATTTTATGGCATAGTGTTATTATTAAAATGAACAATTCTTCAAATTTTTTTTTAATTTGCTTTCAAACATTCTGATTCAAGGGCAAATACATCATCGAGCGGGAGGGAGCTTTGTTACCACCACCAAACGAAGATCATAAGTGCTTTCAGATCTATTTCGTTGGTGATTTGGCAATTGAACTACATCAACGTTGTACAATTTTTACTGCGAAATGATCTAACAATTGCAAAATCTTCTGCTTAACGCATAACGCATTTGTCAGATTGTTCAAAACCGCATTGGATACAATGCATTTTGACGACCACAAAACATTATCGGAGCAGACAGAAGACCCTCTGGAGGCCATGCAAGACAATTCAATGCACCCACTATCAATGAAGTCGCAGTGGTGATTGTTGGGGAAAAAGTGGAATCACCCGATATTGTTCTCAAGCTCGGGATGGTGGACAACTGCATTCAATGCCCGTTGAAGTTCTGTCGTGGAGATGATGGCTATCACCTCAACACACAGCTTTGCACAAAATTATAAAAATATAGATTGGATTAGTAAACAGATACTAGCAGCGAAGAACAAGAACGTCGATGGCTTCAATGTTATTATTTAAAGTTGAATCGATGGAGCCTGCATTCATACATATTTACAGCTGAAGTTGGGATGGATCATAATGATGTTGCGGAATCTAAAACATCCGAAATTGTTCAACGGTACGCGGTTGTCCGTCAAGAAACTGATGAACAATTTGATTAAAGCGACGATCATCAAGGGCAAATTTTAAGGGGAGGAATTCCTTATCCCACGTTTTCCTATTATTCTAACTGATCGTCCCTACGAATTCAAGCGAATTAATTCGATTGGCTTTTGTGATGACAATCAAAAAATCAAAAAGCCAATTGTTGGAAGTTTGTGCGATCAATCTCGAATTCCCCTACCTTTCGCACGGTCAGCTGTACGTTTCCTGTTCGCGTGTCGGCAAACCGTCTTCATTGTTTGTTTTTGCGCCGGAAAACAAATCGAAAGACATTGTTAATCAGATCGCTCTTCACTAATTTCGATTAAATTCAAATAAATTACATTAAAATTTGAACTATCTGTATTTTAATATTTTCCTGGAGCTTATATGAAGGCGTTAACTTTGGAGCGAGACAAAGTTCGCAGGGTCCGAAGTTGTATGGCAGAACAACTTTGCCGGGTCAGCTAGTTTTCTTATGTTTTATTTGCGACCTTCACTTGTAAGTTAATTTCCCGGTAAAACCAAATTAATTTTGTACTCTGACTTTTGCATCTATTCTTAAAAAGGTCAAGTGAAATAACGCAAAAACAACAGTCAATTTAAAAAGCTTGATATATTGTGAGATAGGGCTGACACAATTCTACCCAAAATTTTGACTTTATTTTTTTTTATTTTTGACCTATAGGACCACTGAGCGTTTGTCGCCTTCGACGTATTTGGTTAAGGGTCTTTCAACATTTGTAAACGTTCCCTCATTAACCCCAGACAACGCACATACGACTCAAATGAAGCATCGTGTATACCTTCGACCGAGTCGAGGTCAGATGCGGTCGCATCAAGATTTTCCTTTATATGCGATATATGTGGGTCCGTACAAGTTCGTCCCAGAGACGTTGTAACTCCGTACTCCGGATTTCAAGCGTGAAAACGGTATGATAATCTGGTTTCGGTAAGAAGAACGAAACTTTTTCAAGGCATCCGATGCCCAAATGAAACAATCAAGTGGTGTGTTAGCCATATCGCAAATAAATTAAACAAGCTTGATGAAACTATTGCCTGAAGAACATTTTGTAAAGATTATTTTGGGACCGGCAGTGGCATAGTGGTTAGAACACGCGACTACCATGCGGGAGATCACAGGTTCAACACCTGGCTCCAGTCATTTAAAAAAAAAAGAAAAATTTTCTTTCATTGTCGGCTCCCCTCGAATGTTGTTGACAGCAACTTCGCAGTATAAGTGTCGAGTCATTCGGAGTGTAAGTAAGAGCATCTCAAACAGTGACGTTCGCATTCGTCGATAAACAAGTAGGTGCCGGTAGTTGTGAATCTAAAACAACGGGAGAAGCTATCCCAGTGCTATCCGCTGAAAGGGTTGTCCGCATTCCTTTAATTGCGGGCTTTTGTAAACTGGAAAATTAGATACTTTGGTACATTACTGAAAAACGTGTTATTACGGCGTGTGAACGCTTTGGCCGGTTTGTAGCACTAGCACCTCATTCATGGTGTGTAAAGGGAAATTAAGTAAGTAAGTGTTGATTATTTTCACCTACCAACAGTCGTATTGACCTGTATTGGGGTACACGTTACGTAAACGTAGTTTTCTATCGAAAAAATTCCAAAAAAAAATTTATATTTTGTAACAATTTTTAAAAATAATTTTTACCTACTAACAGTCGTATAGACCTGTAGAAGGGTACACGGTACAAAAAAGTAGTTTTCTATGAAAAAAATCTAAAATAATTTCCAATTTACCAAAATTATTTTCACCTACTAACTGTCGTATAGACTTGTAGTAGGGTACACGATACGAAAACGTAGTTTTCTTTGAAAAAATTCCAAAATAATTTTAAATTTTGTAAAAATTTTCAAAATTTTTCACCTTCTAACGTAAAAATTTGCAAAAATCATTTTCACCTTCTAACAGTCGTATAGACCTGTAGTAGGGTACGAGACACGAAAACGTAGTTTTCAATGAAAAATTTCCAACATTATTTTCAATTTTGTAAAAAATTATTTTCACCTACTATCAGTCGTATAGACCAGTAGTAGGGTACGAAAACGTAGTTTCCTATAAAAAATTCCAAATTTGAAAAAAAAGTTTTCACGATTATTTACACGATCGAAAACATTGTTTTTTATAAAAAAAATTCTAGAACAAGACGAAATTTGGAAAGATAATGTCTCTTAGATTATCCCCGCGTACGTCCGTAGGACACAGTTCGCGACTACTCTAACTACCAAAGCTCACACATACCTACTTACAGGCAAAGATGTAATGATGACAAGCCAAGTGAGATCAAGTAATGGACGGCAGTAAGATTTAGAAAAAGCAACAACATAGAATTCACCGGAGTATTTCACGATGATTTAATCAAAAATATAATTAAACTATCTGTTACCGCACTAAAATCTCACTTTTTTCAGATCGTAAAATCATACACTTGATATCACTTGCTTGTTCACTTTGTATTTTGTTTTTTCCGTGGATGTAAGCGAAATTATGCTTGTAATTAGTGGATTGTTCTTGTTTTTTTTTTTCTCCTATGTGTGATATATCTTTGTAATTATTGTTTGTGCTGACACTGATGATGTTGTAAGGGGCTTTGTACTTCTCTATTTTCTATTTCTCTCTATTGTATTTCTGCTCACTTATTATTTAAATTTGGGGAATGGGACTTTGCCCAGAGGCTGAAAGTTACTGATTGTCACTCACTTGGGAGTGACCAGAATCGATTCCTTTGCGGCACTGTCCAAGCAGCTAACTACTTCCGGTCTTAGACCAAGTATTCCCTGGGCAATGACTTTAAAGCAACCGCTTTGAAGTTAGCTAGAGTTAGAAGGCGAAACGTTGAGTAACCTAATCGGCATGCTACCACCGATGCGTCTTAGGAAGTAGGTAACAGAAGTTACTAGGCTCTCCTAGTGGCTTTGGCAGCCCCAAGAAACTAGGATCGGGAGCGGTGGCCTAATAAGCCACTCTCCTTAAACACAATTTATTATGAAAACACGGAGAATAAATATAACAAGAACCCCCCCAAATGTTGACGACCCCCGCAAACGATATAAGGACCATGATTTAAGGATATGCACCTGGAATGTCCGAACTCTTTACAGAGATGGTGCCTCTATCCAACTGGCGGATGTCCTCGACAAATACAAGGCTGACATCACCGCCATACAGGAAATGAGATGGACGGGACAGGGATGCACACGACGAAAGAACTGTGACATCTTTTACAGCTGCCATGCAGAAAGACACGAATTTGGATGTGGTTTCATAGTCGGCAAGAGACTTCGACACCTGGTCTCTCGGTTTAACCCTGTAAGTGACCGTATAGCCACCATTCGCATCCGGGCAAAATATTTTTACATCACGCTGATTTGTGTACACGCCCCGACGGAAGATAAAGACGATGAGATTAAAGATGCATTTTACGAGCGCCTAGAGGAAACATACGACCGCTGCCCTGGCCACGACATAAAAATTGTTCTGGGAGACTTTAATGCAAAAATAGGAAGGGAAGATGTTCTTGGTCCATCGATCGGTAAATTCAGCCTGCGTACCGACACGTCAGACAACGGGTTTAGGCTGGTTAGCTTCGCAGCGGGAAGGAACATGGTAGTGAGTGGAACCAGATTCCAGCACAAAGATATCCACAAGGCAACTTGGCTATCCCCCGATCAAAACACCAAAAATCAAATTGATCATGTGGTAATTGATGGCAGGCATGCATCTAGTGTCAGGGACGTGCGTGTGATCCGTGGTGCTAATATTGGCTCGGATCATTACCTTGTTGCATCCAAGGTTCGCACAAGATTGAGCAGAGCGAAAAACGCACGTAACCAAACACAAAGAAAGCTGGACATCGCGAAGCTGCAAACCCCAGAGATAGCTACTGCCTACTCCGACCAACTCTCCCAACTTTTACGACACAACGCCTCTACTTCTGACGTTCCCGATACACAGTGGCAGCATATTGCGCATTCCATGGCAACCGCCGCAACAACCGTGCTAGGATATGAAAAGCGGCGCTCAGACGAATCCTGGTACGATGAAGAATGTCGCATAGCGTCTGAGGAACAGGATGCTGCTTATATGGCAACGCTACAGCCAATTGTAACCCGTGCTGTTAGAGAACGGCATAAGGAGAAAGTAAAACGGGCGAGACAGCTATTTAGGCGAAAAAAAACGTCAGATGAAGGAACGGGAGAGCGAGGATATAGAGCGATACAGGGATAGAGGTGAGGCCCGAAAATTTTACCAGAAAGTAAGAGCAAATGGATACGGTAATGGCCTCCCCACCTGTAAGGACAGTGATGGAAATCTGGTCACGGATACGCAGAGTGTGCTGCACATATGGAGAGAACACTTCCAGCAACTGCTGGTTCCAGAAGGCAGCGCACGTGAAGTTATCACGCCAATTGTCGACGACGGCTTAGATTGCCCACCACCAAGCCAAGCCGAGGTAAGAAGAGCAATATCGCGGCTGAAAAACAACAAAGCAGCCGGTGCCGACGGTCTGCCCGCAGAGCTCTTCAAGTCCGGTGGCGAGGAGTTGATAACGAGCATGCACCAGCTCCTGCGCACGGTTTGGCTTAAAGAGTGCATGCCCAACGACTGGAATGTAAGCGTATTATGTCCTGTGCTGAAAAAAGGTGATGCAAGTGTGTGCTCCAACTACCGCGGGATCAGCCTTTTACCCATCGCATATAAGGTCCTGTCGAGTGTGCTATGTGAAAGACTAAAGCCAGTGTTATCCAACCTGATCGGGCTTTATCAGTGTGGCTTTAGACCTGGAAAATCAACAACTGACCAGATTTTCACACTTCGGCAAATCCTGGAAAAGACCCAAGAGAAACAGATCGACACGTACCACCTTTTGTCGACTATAAAGCTGCCTTCGACAGCCCGATACGGCAGAAATTACTTGAAGCCATGGCTGAGTTTGGTATTCCAGCGAAGCTGATACGTCTTTGCGGAATGACGCTGACTGACACGAAGTCTTCAGTGAAGATTGGCAAGTACCTTACGGAGCCATTCTATACCAGACGAGGCCTAAAACAAGGCGACGGCCTATCGTGCGATCTCTTCAACATTGTGATGGAGATGATAATGAGAAAAGCTGCAGTAAACACGAGTGGCACTATATTCAACAAAAGCCACATGCTACTCGCGTACGCTGATGACGTAGACATCATCGGTCGAAAACTGCGGGATGTGACTGCAGCATTCTCGGGTATACAGAAGGAATCAGCGAAAATGGGCCTAACGGTGAACGAGGACAAAACGAAGTTATTAGTTTCAACGAACAAAGAATCTACTCGTTTGGGAAACTGCGTGAACGTTGACAACTATAATTTCGAGGTGGTAGATAATTTTGTCTACCTAGGCTCCGCCATCAACAAAGAAAATAATGTCAGCCTAGAAATCCGGAGAAGAATCCTGCTTGCAAATAAATGCTACTACGGACTAAGCAAGCGTTTCAATGACAGAGCCCTCTCTCGACGAACAAAACTGCAGCTATACCAGATACTGGTTCTACCTGTCTTAATGTATGGCTCAGAATCCTGGGTTATGACACAAGCGGATGAATCGATTCTGGCGGTATGCGAGAGAAAAATACTCCGTAAAATATATGGGCCCATCATCGTTAACGGAGAGTATCGGCGTCGTATGATTCGTGATTTGAGCGTTGGCTAGGTCATGTTGTACGCATGGACGAAAATGCTCCAGCTCGAAAAGTCTTCGACAATGAACTCGATGGACGGCGCAGAAGAGGGCGACCAAAACTCAGTTGGAAAGACCAGGTTACTGAGAACCTTACAGAACTCGGTGTGACTTACTGGAGAAGAAGCGCAGAAGATCGAGACGCTTATAATATTTTTCTACGTGCGGTATATAATCCACTGGGATTGCATAGAAGTACCAGCTAAGTAAGTAAGTATTATTTAAATTTGCTGAGATTATTGTATCTTCGATGAAAATTCGATGGTAATGATGGACGCTGTATTGATTTGGTGGGGATGAAATCCGAAACCTTTGACAACTTTTCTTAAGAATATTAGTCGAGGCTCGTAAAAGATCCGGCTTGAAGTACCAATGTTTGCGTTGCAAATATAGAATGGAATAAAAGACCAATGTAATTAGTGTTTTTTTTTATTAAATCAAAGGCGGGATATTTATTAATCGTTTTACCTTTTTGTTTGTACAAAGAATGAAAATGATCGTGTGGTGTGGATGTAATCCGGACAACGAATAAGTACATATTCTTAATAAAAGTGCGGTGCAAAATGGCTTGCATTGGCCGTATCCGTTACTAGTCACAATTTATATATGTATTCCAATCTGAGTAAAAGCACAGATAAATTTTAAGCGGTACAAACATAAAATCTAGGGTTATCAACCCATTGAAAATGTATTGCCCATTAGGGACATTTGTGACGGTTAGACTTAACCACACATTCCATGGATGTAAATTTTTCCGATAGCTATTTTTATTACTTTCCAATAGAAACTATTGACAAATACTTACTTACTTACTTAACTGGTACTTCTATGCAATCCCAGTGGATTATATACCGCACGTAGAAAATATTATAAGCGCCTCGATATTCTGCGCTTCTTCTCCAGTTAGTCACACCGAGTTCTGTAAGGTTCTCAGTAACCTGGTCTTTCCAACGGAGTTTTGGTCGCCCTCTTCTGCGCCGTCCATCGAGTTCATTGTCGAAGACTTTTCGAGCTGGAGCATTTTCGTCCATGCGTACAACATGACCTAGCCAACGCTCAAATCACGAATCATACGACGCCGATACTCTCCGTTAACGATGATGGGCCCATATATTTTACGGAGTATTTTTCTCTCGCATACCGCCAGAATCGATTCATCCGCTTGTGTCATAACCCAGGATTCTGAGCCATACATTAAGACAGGTAGAACCAGTATCTGGTATAGCTGGAGTTTTGTTCGTCGAGAGAGGGCTGTCATTGAAACGCTTGCTTAGTCCGTAGTAGCATTTATTTGCAAGCAGGATTCTTCTCCGGATTTCTAGGCTGACATTATTTTCTTTGTTGATGGCGGAGCCTAGGTAGACAAAATTATCTACCACCTCGAAATTATAGTTGTCAACGTTCACGCAGTTTCCCAAACGAGTAGATTCTTTGTTCGTTGAAACTAATAACTTCGTTTTGTCCTCGTTCACCGTTAGGCCCATTTTCGCTGATTCCTTCTGTATACCCGAGAATGCTGCAGTCACATCCCGCAGTTTTCGACCGATGATGTCTACGTCATCAGCGTACGCGAGTAGCATGTGGCTTTTGTTGAATATAGTGCCACTCGTGTTTACTGCAGCTTTTCTCATTATCATCTCCATCACAATGTTGAAGAGATCGCACGATAGGCCGTCGCCTTGTTTTAGGCCTCGTCTGGTATAGAATGGCTCCGTAAGGTACTTGCCAATCTTCACTGAAGACTTCGTGTCAGTCAGCGTCATTCCGCAAAGACGTATCAGCTTCGCTGGAATACCAAACTCAGCCATGGCTTCAAGTAATTTCTGCCGTATCGGGCTGTCGAAGGCAGCTTTATAGTCGACAAAAGGTGGTACGTGTCGATCTGTTTCTCTTGGGTCTTTTCCAGGATTTGCCGAAGTGTGAAAATCTGGTCAGTTGTTGATTTTCCAGGTCTAAAGCCACACTGATAAAGCCCGATCAGGTTGGATAACACTGGCTTTAGTCTTTCACATAGCACACTCGACAGGACCTTATATGCGATGGGTAAAAGGCTGATCCCGCGGTAGTTGGAGCACACACTTGCATCACCTTTTTTCAGCACAGGACATAATACGCTTACATTCCAGTCGTTGGGCATGCACTCTTTAAGCCAAACCGTGCGCAGGAGCTGGTGCATGCTCGTTATCAACTCCTCGCCACCGGACTTGAAGAGCTCTGCGGGCAGACCGTCGGCACCGGCTGCTTTGTTGTTTTTCAGCCGCGATATTGCTCTTCTTACCTCGGCTTGGCTTGGTGGTGGGCAATCTAAGCCGTCGTCGACAATTGGCGTGATAACTTCACGTGCGCTGCCTTCTGGAACCAGCAGTTGCTGGAAGTGTTCTCTCCATATGTGCAGCACACTCTGCGTATCCGTGACCAGATTTCCATCACTGTCCTTACAGGTGGGGAGGCCATTACCGTATCCATTTGCTCTTACTTTCTGGTAAAATTTTCGGGCCTCACCTCTATCCCTGTATCGCTCTATATCCTCGCTCTCCCGTTCCTTCATCTGACGTTTTTTTCGCCTAAATAGCTGTCTCGCCCGTTTTACTTTCTTCTTATGCCGTTCTCTAACAGCACGGGTTACAATTGGCTGTAGCGTTGCCATATAAGCAGCATCCTGTTCCTCAGACGCTATGCGACATTCTTCATCGTACCAGGATTCGTCTGAGCGCCGCTTTTCATATCCTAGCACGGTTGTTGCGGCGGTTGCCATGGAATGCGCAATATGCTGCCACTGTGTATCGGGAACGTCAGAAGTAGAGGCGTTGTGTCGTAAAAGTTGGGAGAGCTGGTTGGAGTAGGCAGTAGCTATCTCTGGGGTTTGCAGCTTCGCGATGTCCAGCTTTCTTTGTGTTTGGTTACGTGCGTTTTTCGCTCTGCTCAATCTTGTGCGCACCTTGGCTGTAACCAGGTAATGATCCGAGCCAATATTAGCACCACGGATCACACGCACGTCCATGACACTAGATGCATGCCTGCCATCAATTACCACATGATCAATTTGATTTTTGGTGTTTTGATCGGGGGATAGCCAAGTTGCCTTGTGGATATCTTTGTGCTGGAATCTGGTTCCACTCACTACCATGTTCCTTCCCGCTGCGAAGCTAACCAGCCTAAACCCGTTGTCTGACGTGTCGGTATGCAGGCTGAATTTACCGATCGATGGACCAAGACCATCTTCCCTTCCTATTTTTGCATTAAAGTCTCCCAGAACAATTTTAATGTCGTGGCCAGGGCAGCGGTCGTATGTTTCCTCTAGGCGCTCGTAAAATGCATCTTTAATCTAATCGTCTTTATCTTCCGTCGGGGCGTGTACACAAATCAGCGTGATGTAAAAATATTTCGCCCGGATGCGAATGGTGGCTATTCGGTCACTTACAGGGTTAAACCGCGAGTCCAGGTGTCGAAGTCTCTTGCCGACTATGAAACCACATCCAAATTCGTGTCTTTCTGCATGGCAGCTGTAAAAGATGTCACAGTTCTTTCGTCGTGTGCATCCCTGTCCCGTCCATCTCATTTCCTGTATGGCGGTGATGTCAGCCTTGTATTTGTCGAGGACATCCGCCAGTTGGATAGAGGCACCATCTCTGTAAAGAGTTCGGACATTCCAGGTGCATATCCTTAAATCATGGTCCTTATATCGTTTGCGGGGGTCGTCAACATTTGGGGGGGTTCTTGTTATATTTATTCTCCGTGTTTTCATAATAAATTTTGTTTAAGGAGAGTGGCTTATTAGGCCACCGCTCCCGCTCCTAGTTTCTTGGGGCTGCCAAAGCCACTAGGAGAGCCTGTGTTGAGCTTCAGTAACTTCTGTTACCTAATTCCTAAGACGCATCGGTGGTAGCATGCCGATTAGGTTACTCAACGTTTCGCCTTCTAACTCTAGCTAACTTCTAAGCGGTTGCTTTAAAGTCATTGCCCAGGGAATACTTGGTCTAAGACCGGAAGTAGTTAGCTGCTTGGACAGTGCCGCAAAGGAATCGATTCTGGTCACTCCCAAGTGAGTGACAATCAGTAACTTTCAGCCTCTGGGCAAAGTCCCAGTCCCATTCCATTCATGACAAATACTAGTTTATAGATTTTTAATCTATCTGTGCTTATCGATAAAACTTATGTGACAACATTTGCCAATGACTTTCATGGGACTAATTTTGATCCAACTGGGCATTTACGGCAACCCTTATTTCAGATTACTTGGGAGAGGCGCCAAAGTGTCTGTTATGTGTATCATAGGATAACAAACCATATGTATATATTTAAATTATTCTTTTTTTTAATACATTTTTTGTTTTTGGGTTTTTTTCATATTCTATAATTTTTTTATAATTTTTATTTATTTTTTTTGTGTTTTGAAAATCTAAAGAAATTGACTTTAAGACAGTTTACGAAATTCTAAAACATAGATTGTTGTTGGAGCAATCATGGAGCAAATCATGCAGTCATCACACCCTTTGGGATGATGGTATATATCATTTGATACGAGAAAAAGTGTAACGCATTAAAGGAGACGAGATTGAGCTATGTCCATCTGTCTGGCTAGTGAACAGGATAACTCGAGTAAAACTTAACAAATCGGTATGAAAATTTTGCAGTATAAATATATTTTTCAATGAAGTAATGGGATTGCAAATGGACAGAATAGCCCCACCACTTCGGGTACCTCCCATACAAAATATTTTCCTATTTTCGGATAATTAAAATTTATTTAATAACTTCTAAACGGACAAAGTAAATAAACCCTAAGAACACAGAAACCTTTGCTACATCCCCTCTGGTACCGTACAAATGATCGAATGGACCCTCATAGTTTTACAATCATATCTATGACATCTCTTATTTACATTAAATATGAAATTATATTTCATATTTTTGAACTCCTGGTCTAGTACAAAAAATAATTATATTCTGTTTAAATTTAACATAAAGTATTTGTAAAAAGTATTAAAGTTCATCTTTTTTTGATATTTTTATTTTTAAGCATTTTCAGTGGTTTGAAAAATATTTTACATTACATTAAATATGAAATTATTTTTCATATTTTGTAACTTTTTGAGTAGTTTGAAAAAGTAGTTAGATAATATTTAAATTTTACAGAAAATATATGTAAAAAGTATTAAAGTTCATCTTTGTTGAACATTTTTAGTTTTTTGAAATAATATTATGTTTAATTTTTCATTTTTTATGGTTTGAAAAATATTTTAAATATACATTAAATATGAAATTATATTGCATATTTTTTTTCGGAGGTGGTCCAATTCAGTCGGATCAGTCTAAGACTAGCAATAAAAATGAAAGCAGAGTGGTTGAAACTGAAAAGAAATATTTTGAAAATATTTAAAAATAATTATACAACAACTATTATAACAGTTGTAAAATTACTTAAAATTTTAAACAAAATCATGTGCCATTTTATATTTGCCATGCACAAACAACTGTTTTTTCGCCGTTGTAGGATATAAACGGGATCTTTTTTCAGTAATGCAGAATCCAGCTGCAGTTATGCGATTCGGAAGACGTAGAATTTCCAAAATAGATGTTTTCAAATTTTGCAACAGTGGGCAAAATCTGTTAAAATAGATAAAATCATTTGTTAAGTTTTGCACTGGTTATAATAAGATATTTCAAAACAAAGGGTGTTACACTGTTAGGATGGAAACGCTAAATAATTAATTATAAGTTATAATGTGGAGAATCTAAAAATATTTATAATTTTATAAAATCAAAACAAAACTTCGTAATACCTCTTTGTGCTGTTTCCACTACTCCAAAGTTTTCACTTCTCCTACTTTTATTTCGAAGTATTTTATTACTTCATCCATAGTTTGAACCCCGAAATTTGATCTTAGGATACTTTCTAAAAAAAGACTTTCTAAGAGCTCGTAGTTGTCTAAAATTTACCAATTTTTTTTTGCAAGGTTCCAATAGCTGCCGCTTAAATCTTTAAAAAAAATTTTTTTTAGCAAATCCATATACATGTAGTGTAATTGAAAAAGATGATTGTTCTTCATTTGGCACAAGTTTTGTGTACATGTTTTCGTAAAAGTAGATGCATTTGGGTACGGTCACATATTCCTGTCCCTGCAGATATAGCGTTGCATCAGAGAAAACTTGAAGAAATTCGGAAAATTCTTTTATAATTTCTTTTTCCATTTCAGGGATTAATTGCATTTTATAACGTCGAAATTTTTGGTGAAGCTTTGCACCATTTTTTAAATTGTGTTCCCTTTTGTTTTAAAGGGACTTTACAGCGTTTCAGCTTTTAAGGCAGCTTCCAGTTGTAGCTCTACTTCGTCCAGCAGGTCTCCACCTGAAAAGTTGGCATCATTTTCTATTGTTTCATTTATTTCTCATATACTTTTTCCTGCTTCTGTATTGTTTGCAATTTATGGATATCATTGCACATGTAAGTGAACGCTCGGTATACTTTTTTTGATTTGCAGACGATATTAGAAATTTTTCAAAAATTGCTGTTTCAAAATATCTTGGGATATAAACCGGTGTAGCTTGTGTGCCTGTCGAACCGTCCGATCTCCCATCTGTTACAGCTTTCATGTTTTTTGATTGAACGAAAAAATGTATTAAAAACGATACCAATTTATCGGCTACTGCGCTTGCGATGTAGGGTAAATACTTCGTGTGCAATGAATAACATTCCAATGCAAAGTCCTTGCAGTGAATTATTTTTGTATTACCATAAGAAATTTTTTTTATAAATATCAGTTCACATAAGATGTACTAAATGAATGGGACCTTGACACTTTTTTAGCTGTTCACAGCAGTCAAGTAGATGCCATACACGTCGTTAAGAGCTGACGATGCCGATTTGTATACATTTGAAATCCCTGACTTCGAATCAAATAAAAAGACTGACTCCAATTATTCCTGCATTAGGAATTTTTTTTGTTTTTAAAGTACAAAGGCCTTGCGCTGAGCTGATAACGTTTTTTTAAAATATAAATTTTTCACATCTGTATTGTAACAAACTTTAAGGTGGTTGTGTAATTAGTTGCCGACATTCTAAAACTAAATCTTTGAAAGAAAAATGTTGAAGGTTGAACATCAAGGTAAAGTATCCAACAAAATTTCAATATGTTTATGAACAAATGTTAAAAAAATTAAAAATCTGTATTACATAACAGTCCCGGCAAACATCGTTTTTCTCCCCACACTATTTGATACATATCAATGGCTAAAAATAAAAGTCGTGTCTTAATGTTTTATACTTTACATGAAGAGGAAAAAATTGAATTAAATCGGAACGATTTTGTGCTTTATTTGACAGTTAAGGCTTTTATTTAATGTCTATTCTCTATTTCTTAACATAAACCAGTACAGAAATTTAGACAGGTAAACTGACTGATAATACAGTATGGCGCACGAACCGCACGGAACGTTATTTAAATACGTTGAAGAAGTTTTTTTACCCATTAATGTATCGAAGATATATCTGTTTCAACAGCATTTGGTTCTAGCAAGATGTAGCAACTGCACACGTAGCCAGACCGGTTATGGCGGAGCTCCAACGAAAATTCCCAAACAAATTAATATCAAAGAAACTACACTTTCCGTTGGCCTCCAAGGTCACCTGACATGATTGCACTAGAATTTGTTATGGGGCTATGTCAAGCAGGTGGTGTACTAAACGAAATCAATGAATCAATGATGATCAGGTGGCGCATATGCATTAGTAAGCATGGATGTTATTTACGATCCATCGTTTTAAAAGCCAATTAATTTTACAAAATAAAATTATATTTTTTATAGAATAAACAAAAATTTTGAGGAATACATTGATAAAATAAAATTATTTGAATTTTGTATTGTAGCGCAATTGGTGCGCCATTCGTACCATAACTAAAAATAAGATATTGTTTAAGTTTTAAGTTATTTAAATTAACCGATTAAAATTGTTTATATATTATTATTTAATTAAAATTATTTATGTACTAATATTTGTAGATAGGACTTTCGGTCATAACACCAGCGGTCTAGAGACTTGTAGCAAAATCATAAAAATTTTACTAATTTGTATGTTAGGTACATTAGGGCAGCACAACGCGTCCGATTTTTTCATAAGTAAACTTCCAAAATAAATAGTTAGGATTTCTAAGGTTTTGATTCCTATTACAAGATAAATTAACTGACCAATTTCGTTACCCCCTGGTGCCCATTTGAAAGTTATGGGAGATATATTAATTTTCCAAAATTGGGTCATTTTGTATGGGATGTACCAAAAGGAGTCAACTGATATAGTCCATATTCATCCTTGACTCAAATTTTCACAAGCATATATTGAACGCAAAAATTTACTGGAGTAAGTGTACTCAAAAAAGATATGTATGTAAAACTATGGCAGTCAATTTGGAGTGGCAAAGGTTTCTGTGTTCTTAGGGTTTATTTACTTTTGCAAGATAATTAAACTGACCAACTTCAAATATCCTCCAGTTGTCCGTTTAAAACTTATTAAATAAATACTAATTAGCCAAAAATAGGTTATTTTGTATGGGGGTACCCGAAGGGGTGGGTATATTCTGCCCATTTGCAATAACATTACTTCATTTTGGAAAATATTAATACTGGTAAATTTTCATACCGATCTGTTAAGTTTTACTCTAGTTATCCTGTTTACCAGCCAGACAGACGGACACTGCTCAATCGTCTTAAAAGTTCTGAAACGAATATGGTCTTAAGATACCTGGGGTCTAACTCGTCTCCTTTAATGCGTTACACATTTTTTCGTATCAAATGATATATACCTTCATTCCTATGATTGATGGTATAGAGAGCGACGTTGACCAAGTGGGGTAGGAATAATTGGTGAGAGAATTTAGCAGAGATCCCAATGCCAAAGGCGGGATCCAAATTAACCTAACCTAACTCACCCATATACGTACTCACCCCTTAAGCACAAATTGCTTTTCAAAGCAGATGCTGTAAAATCTTATGTCGGCCAGGACACTTCTTCCTGCTTCTTGATGAGGTCCACCTGCCCCTCATTATTGCTTGATTGACCGCAAGACTTCTAAATTATTTCCAAACAAACTCTCAAAGTTTTTTAATCATTTTATATTTTTTCTGTCGCAGTCACTTTTAAATTTGGCACATGTATTTTTTACGTATTAAATCAAAACGTACATTACATAGTACTTTAACAGAGTTACTTCTTATGTGCAAAATCTGCCGCCCACATATATATAACGGCAACTGAAGATAATTTGCAGTTGCCATACCGAGTTTATGGAAACCGTGTGGAACGGCGGCGGCTACGACTACAGCTACTGCTAAAGCTAAGTATAGACGGTTGCCAAAAATACCAATTTTGTCAAATCTGCTAATGTACCGGCAATGTGCTGACATGGACAGTGTTGCCAATATAATTAATCTCTGCAAATGGTGAAATTAGCAGATGCATAAACTTCGCACATCTGCAAATTAAATGTGTTTGCAATTTTGCGGTTCACACGATTATCGGATGTCTGGCAATATTGTTGTTTTACAATGCTTTTTCTGCAAACGTTGCCATACAAAATTTAAAGTGCACACGGTTGTTGGATATTTTCTGAAAATTTTTCGGGCAATATTGTAAGATCTGGCAACCGTCTGTACGTAGCTTAAGTAAAATCGAGCGGCTTTGGCACGTCGAAGGATTCAAGTCGTTCGGCTTGGAAATTTGGCCTCATCAGATTTTCCCCTCTAATTTAACCTGGGGTCCTGTAGGCTTGCCAGATTTAAAATTGTAAAACTATTGACATTCACCAAAAAATATCTTGATTGTGAAAAAAATCTTGACAAATAAAAATACTCATACGCACAGTGGGGAAAAAAAAGTTTTTTTGGACATTTGAAATTTTAGGCCGCAATTCTTAACCGATTTTCAAAATTCTTTTTTTGTATTATTGGAAACAAAATTGCGCACAGATTGTATGTTGTTCACAAGTTTCCTTATTTTGACAGATGATGTAACATATTAAGGTATTGGTCTTTTTAAATGAAGAGCAGACAACTTAGCGTACTTGTAAATACAAAATTGTATTTTATCAGATGTTTAAAACAGCATTATTTAGGTACTCATGCAAAAAAATTGCATGGCGACCTTCACCGATTTGGCTTATTTTTTACAGACGACTTTTTTAAAACTTTTCCAGGCTATATGTTAGGTTTTGTTCTAATCGGACAATAATTATGAGCAGGACACCGAGTTAAAGTGTGAAAATAGTGCCTCCACATATTTACCTGCAGTTGTGGCAACAAAAATTTTTTGTCTTATTTTTTCACTGAGTTTAATTTGTAACATATGTCCACATTAATTGTGGTCAGTTCGTAATTTTTAGGACACGTAGCTCAAAAAATATTTGACATTAAAGTCAAAAATTATTTTTGAATAGACTTTGATAAATTTAAAAAAATAACGGTAAGGAATTCAGAATAAAAAAACGTACAATATGTGCGCAATTTTGTTTCCAATAATACAAAAACAGAATTTTGAAAATCGGTTAAGAATTGCGGCCTTAAATTTCAAATGTCCAAAAAAACTTTTTTTCCCCACTGTGATACGTTAGAGTTGTTATTATTTCAATTTCATTTATTTTTAAATAAAAATATAATTTCATCGTTGTGTTTGTATTTATTCAGCCTGTTTGCATGAACATTGATTTAAGATTTATTTCAAGCTCAAGACCAGTGTTATTTGAAAGAAGTTCGTAGCAGAATGATATTCTCATAATGCCAGGCAATCTGTATAGCTGTTTCGGATTCAGCCACGAATCCTCGTCAGCACTTTGATTTTTACAAAACATTGTGCAAGGAAAATAAAACTTTGAAAAACATATTTACTTTATTTTTTGGTTGGTCTGTAAAAATCTTGACAAAACAAATTTTTTTTTGATTCTTGACGAGCATTAAAAATTCTTGTAAATCAAGACCGTCTGGCAACCCTAGGTCCATGTATTTTCATTTTTTAATTCGACGAAACTTGAATCAACACCACTCCTGTTATTATTCACTTCACTCATGTATAAAGTGATGGACAAATTTGACCCTACTTAAGTGGCTGCATCCGAACGTTGAACCCGGACACTGCACTATAGGTCAAATGACAAATTTTGCCGTGCGAAAATTGCATTAATAGAATCGAAAAGCGCAGGAAATGTAATAGAAGATATTAGCCAAACAGAACAAAAAGAGAAATTAACCAATGAACGAGGTCATTCTGAGGTCTGAAATGAACGACAAAAAATCAGTTGAACAAATAATCTTTATTCATCGTGTACTGCGATTCATTTTAAGGAGTATGTTTAATTCAATTCGTTATCTAAACATAAATTCTGCAATATGCTTGCAGTTTCTTCAGATAAACTCATATTTTCTTCGATTTCACCGTCTACACCTATGTTTCCGAACGTGCTTTCAAAGCTTAATAGCTCTATTGCTTCAAGTGGAAATTGCTAAAGTTTTCGTTGCTGTATTCGCCTCTGTAAATGTATCGAAGATATACGCGGATCGGATGTATCCAGCGCTCTATTAAAAACATCCGCAAGATTGCTAGTGCGAATATTTTTTCGAGCATGATGCAATCTATCTGCTTTGTATACCTTATGGCGCGAGTCTGCAGCTGTTTCTCAGAAGGAACCATCTGATAGGGCTGTATTTTCGATTATGTCCTTTGAATGGATCAGAACCTTATTACGGTAGCTGTCATTGGCAACCAAGGATACAGTTTTTGAAAAATGTCAGCTGTTTTGATGCAATATGCTTGAATTGTTTGGAAACTGGCACGACAAATTTAAGAGTATAATTTTTAAGCGAAACACTAAATTTTTGTCAACGCCAGTAATTTCGGCAAAGGTATGGTTAGTAAAAAACCGATGGGCAGTGTTCCCTCGGAGACCGAGTTCTTTCCAGAATGTGTCTTGAATGTTTTTTTCCTTTACGAAACAGCTAGCTTATCGTCTTCAGCTCTTATTTGCCATTTTTGAACAATGCACTTGTAGCCTAAATGTAAAATAAATTGAAAGAAGGGGGCTTATCCCGTATTTGAAAATTGATTCCATTGCACGAAATTTTTCAGAAGAGTAGTCATAAGTATTTAGGAAATCTTTGGGAGTAGCACCGCAAATCGGGCAAGCTTGATTCGATTAAGATCCAGATAAACTACTAAGCACGATTTCATCAATAATCGTTAAATACAGTTTAAATGATATCTTAACTGTTTTGGCCTCTCTTATTTCTATGAGTACATTTTCCAAAGTATCGATTTAATTTTTCCAAATCTTCTTTCAAAACCACAACAGCTGGTCGTCCAAAACTGAGTTTTATCGAAAAATCGGAATATGGGAAAAGAGTGCAGCAGCAGAGCTTGCAACCTAATAGCCTTTTCACATTTCCATGCATTTTGATGGAACGCGTGGAAGATGTTGAAAATGTGAAACATGCATTCAAACTTGCAACATCTAACATCTACCATCAATCAAAATATTTCAAAACAACGTTTTTCTTAATAAATTTAAAAACCTAAAAAAGATGGATTTTGAAGAAACACATAATTGGATCAATTATTGCTTTACAAGAACAAATTCTATTGTTAATGCAGTGCATTGAGCTAATAGATAATAGACTGGAGGAAGAAGATGATAAAGAGGTTTTATAGACGTACGTATGCCTGTACCTAGACGTGTTTGGATGTTTGTAAGGAAAATAAATTAAAATTAAATTATTTTAAAGTTAATATCCATATGTACATATTATTTAAGAACCGCTATGGAGCATTTTGGGAAAAAGATGTTCCAAATAATAATGCCGAGTTCTTCAAAGAAAGTTTTCGAGTAGAGCAAAATATGTTTTCAATCTTGGTTCAAAAGTTGGAAGTCATGCGGAAAAGGGACACCAGGTTTAGATGTGCTATACCGTTAGAAAAGCGCATTGCTATAGCCCTGTATACCCTAGGATCCTCATAAGAATATAGGACAGTTGGGAGACTTTTTGGCGTTTCAACCAATAGTGTTTGCAACATTTTACATGCATTTTGTAAAGCAGTAATTGAGGAGCTTTCTGAAGAATCACTCCATCTGATTTTCTAACAGAACCGAAGTTCAAGAATGCGTAAAAGGCTTTGAGGCCATTGGGTTTCCGCAATGCTTAGGAGCCATCGGTAAGTAAATGTGTCATACCATAATTTAAATAAATGCACTAAAATATAAATGTACGTAAATAACAATTGATGGATCTCATATTGAAATAAAGCCACTTGCTGCTGAAGCTATTGTTCATTACAACTACAAGGGGTGGTATTCGGTGGTATTATTTGCGTTGGTTGATTTCAGGTAAGAATTTTGTAATATACAACCCCGAACAATTAATATATTCCTACTTCAGTTATAGGTTTCTATATGTAAACGTTGGTTGCCCTGGCCGTTGTAATGACTCTCAAATTTACCGTCAATCTAAATTGAGCAGAATGATAGATTCATTAAATATATTAAGCGAAAATGCTAAAGAAATATGCGGTACCCAAGTTCCAGTGGTTCTTATTGGAGACTCGGCATTTAAATTGTGCATATGCAAAAGGATGTTTTTGAATATATTATGGAAGGAGAAAACACTAATTATTTGATGTCCAAGCTGATATTGAGTTACGGGTTTGACTGTAACACTGGGCAAACGCAATTCAAACAATCATTGCAAGAGCCTAGTACATCGCAAAATTCCTTTTGGCGACAACAATGGTGTCGTTGAGACTTGTGGTGTCCTCTGGAAAGGACATAGCTATATTAATAGAAGTAAAACAAACTGGCTCATCTTTAATGAGGTTATAGAGAGCAAGTTATCCAGATGTTCAGCCTCTATCAATGATAAGTCTACACTGGATTCCACGGTTTAAATATTAACTAACGTCTTTGCTGAGGCAAGGGAAAAATCCTGCAGCAGAACTGACAGGAAAGGCAAAGCTAAGCCACACTGGTGGAATGCAGATATTAAGGCCAAATGGCAGTCATGGAGAAAATTCTGCAGTAATGTAGAAAGCTCTTCGGAAACTAGTTGGCTACGTAAGATCTTATCCTCGAATCCAACAATACCATCGTACATACAAAGACCAGATGGTACATGAACCACTTATTACTGAACATCGAATTCAATGGGCTATTAAAAGTTTCCACTCTTTTAAGTCACCGGGACCCGATGGAATTATTCCCGCGGATCTACAAAGGAACATCGAAGTATTGACGCCCTGGTTCTGACAAAAAGCCTGTCTAAAGCTGTCGTACATTCCAACGAGATGGACAACGTACAAAATTGTATTTATTTCAAAGGGGGTAGGTAAGGCATCACACACTAAAGCCAAGGGTTTTAGACCAATAAGCCTATCTTCCTTCTTACTCAATACTATGGAGAGAATAATTGATGCACATATCAGATCATCTCTTAACCCGGAAGTCCTGTCCAGGGCTCAGCATGCCTATACGAAGGCAAAATTTAGGCGCATTGGATCCAGTCTGGGCGTGTCAAATATGTCCAAGGTGGCGGTTCGCGGTACTCCACAAGAAGGAGTACTCTCTCCACTACATTGGAATCTCAACATTACTCTCCTGTGGACGATGGAACGTGCTGCACAACCGTCGCATATGCGGACGACGTGGCACTAATAGTCACCGGCAAGGATCCTAAACTACTCTCTGAGCTGCTGGAATCTGCCCTGAAACTTTTTTAAAATAGTGTCATAACTGTGGACTGGGTGTAAACCCGAGTAAAACAAAACTGGTGCTATTTACACGGAGGTACAAAATCCCTCAATTTGCCAAACCCAGATGAAATGGAGTCGCACTTACACTCTCTGATAGTGCCAAATATCTTGAACTAATATTGGGAAGTAAAGACCAGGATTAGCAAAGCGGCAACTAGTCTATACTGCTGCAAAAGGGTAATCGGCCTCAATTGGGAAATTAGCCAAAAACGCAAACTGGTTATACGAATCAGTTATTAAACCCATCTGATTCTACGGATCGGCAGTCTGTTGGCCGGCGCTAGATAAAGCGTCCCAAAGGCTGAAATTCAAACGCATTATGAGACTGGTGGCAATCATGATAACAGGGGCACTTAGAACTACTCCAATAAAACTCTTTTTTACCATTTTTTCCTGACCACTCAAAGATGATGTGCACACATAAACGAGTGACACTAAAAGATTGGTAGAGAATAAGAAGAAATATAGCTGTATATGTATGTATATGTATAAATATATGTATGTATGTGTTTTTTTCTCCAAATGAATGTTACTCCGTGTTTGGGAATGAGAAAAAAGGAGTGAGAAAAAAGAGCAACATCGTTTTCCGACACTTAGCAACATGTGTTTGCATGTTAACATGCTCAACGGTGCAGAGTTTGTGTCACATTTGCCTCTCAAACACTCCCATGGAAAGAGTTTTGCATAAATTTTGTGTACATTTTTAAGTTTTTTTCAAAAGCTTGATTACACCATACCTGTGTTTGATCCGGGTTTATGAGAAACTTCCCGAATACGTCCATTTTTACTTTTATTTCCCTTCAAATCCCATGAATGAGGTATGGGATAGCTTCTCGCGTTGTTGTGAATTAACACACATTCTATTTTTAGATTCACAACTAACGGCACCTACTAGTTTATCGACGAATGCGAACGTCACTGTTTGAGTAGCTCTTACTAGACATGCCTATTGACTCGGCACTAATACTGCGAAGTTGCTGTCGACAACATTCGAGGGGAGCCGACAATGAAAGATTATTTTTTTTATGACTGGAGCCAGGATTTGAACCTGTGATCTCCCGCATGGTAGTCGCGTGTTCTAACCACTATGCCATGGTCCCAAATAGGTCCTACTATGATGATAATGATAAAGCCCTAAACTTTGGGGAGAATGTCATCCTAATTTTCACGGATGTTTCGAAATTAATGGAAAGAGCGGAGTTTCAGAGGAGTTGAATTTGCAACTATCAATCAGACTACCAGACCACGGCATGGTTCAGGCCAAAATAGCTGCCATTAGAATAGCCGTAGAGAAAATTCAGTATTGATAGTAAAGCGGCTATCAGATCCCTAGAGAGCGTGTACACCACTTCGAGAAATGTTCGAGAATACCGGTCGTATCTTGAGAAGATAGCTAGATGTTTGACGGTTACCCTTACATGGGTTCCAGGACATGGGGACATATATGAGAACCAAAGGGCCGATACGTTGGCAAGGGCCGCCACAACCGTGAACTTGGGCGAAGTTTACGGTCTCATTAGGATCCCTCTCACAAGGGGGAAACAGCTCATTGCGGGGAAACTGAACTCCATTGCTAAGGAGAGATAGTGAGAGAATCCACTTGCACGGCGACCAAACAAATTTGGCCTACAATGGACACACGATATGGGCTGAACTTGTCCAGAGCCCACCTGAGGAACATCGTAACTGTAATAACCGGTCACTGGCCGGTTGGTAAACACGCTGCCACGCTGAGAAAGAATCTTCTATGTCACTGCCCTGCTTTTGGAGACCTAAGATATGAAAAGTTTGGTCATCGGACACTTCTAGACAATACCTGTCTACCAGTAGGTGATTTGCGGAACATCCAGGCCTTTATCAGAGCATCGAAATGGCTTGATAGCGACGTTGACCGAACAGAAAAGGAACATTTAACCTATCCTAAGACCAGAAACCTTTTTTAGTGCAGTAGCGTTGTGTGATTTTTCAGAAATGTTTACAACAAGTAATATCGATTGCCAATGCTCATGTGTCATATTTTCTATTAAGAACTTATGGAACCGTTTCAGCGACAGTGGTTTATTGGGTGATGAATATTGTTCAGTTATTAAAAATGTTGACCCTGATGTTTTAACTACGGAATTTATTATAACTAGTTGAATTTAGCCACCAATTGAGATCCGCAAAAATGGGGGAAAGAGATTTTCATTGTGTTTCATCTGATATGTTGCTTTCGGCTTTATTTTCGATTGGATCCAACACGCCTGGTGATGACGGCTTTCCTTTGAAATTTTAATCATCTTTTCGTTTATAAAGGGTGATTTTTTAGCTATTATCTTTTTGGCAACACTGGTTTAAACAGCTGACGCACGTTTCGTGTTTTGTTTCAATGTCAAACATCTTCAGTTTGGTCTATAATTTAACCATGAATCGTCTTACTAACGAACAACGCTTGCAAATATCTTCCATTTTATGGTCAGTTGCAGATGACCATCAATTATCGATTCGTCGCCGTTCGCAGCAATTGGGCCTCTGTTACTCAACAACGTGGAAAATTTTGCGGAAGGATTTAGGTATGAAGCCTTTCAAAATACAGCTGGTGCAAGAATTGTAGCCGAACGACCTACCACAACGTAGAATGGGCTCTTGGAAAGTTGGCCGAAGATCCACTTTTTTTCGAAAAATTGTGTTCAGCGACGAAGCTCATTTTTGGCGCAATTGGTACGTTAATAAGCAGAATTGTCGATTTTAGAGTGAAGATCAGCCAGAAGCATTGCAAGAGCTACCAATGCATCCAGAAAAAGTCACAGTTTGGTGCGGTTTATGGGCTGGTGGCATCATTGACCGTACTTCTTCAAAGATGATGCGAATCGTAACGTTACTGTGAATGGTGAGTGCTACCGTGAGATGATTTTCAACTTTTTTTGCCCAAAATGCAATAGCTTGACTTGCATGACATGTGGTTTCAACAAGACGGTGCCACATGCCACACAACGCGCTTAACAATGGACTTATTGAGAGGCGAGTTCGGTGAACATTTTATTGGCCGCCTAGATCGTGCGATTTAACGCCTTTAGACTATTTTTTGTGGGGCTATGTTAAAGCTCATGTCTATACACACATGCCCACTTCAATTGACGCATTGGAAGACAACATTGAAGCATTTATTCATGAGATACCGGCCGAAATGTTGGAAAGAGTATGCCAAAATTTGACTAAGCGGATGGACCATTTGAGGCGCAGTCACGGTCAACATTTGCATGAAATAATCTTCAAACATTAAATTATATGGACCATACTATCGATTCAAATAAAGATTTCATGCATTTTTCTGAATTTTATGTGTTTTTTTTTAACTTTCATATAGCTCTTAAAAAAATCACCCTTTATCTTCTTACATCCTTCATCGGTTTAACACAGTTATTACTACAGTATTTACCGCTTATATGCACGCCGGTTATAAGCATTTATCGTTTATATGCAGCCGAACTTGAAAAATCTTTCTTTTGTATCCGAGTAACCGAGTTTTGGTAAATGCATTTCCCGCTTATAAGCACTAAAAGTCGAGCAAATTACGAAGTGCATATAAGCGGTAAATACTGTACATCTTCTTTTCCAAATCAGTGGAAGATTGCTAAAGCACCTTGCTTCAACGGCTCTGTAAGTTTCAGACCAATTTTGTTAGTTCCCGTTTTATCAAAAGTGGTGGAGCACTTGCTAAAGCGACAGATTTTAGATTTTGATGAAACTGAGTCTTTTATCAACGACTGTCAATGTGTGTTTCGTAGTAACAGGAATACGTCGGTGTTACTTATTGGTCTTACTGAAACCATTAGGAAAGAAGTGTATGACCAGAACATACTTATGTGTGCTTTTGTCTGTGGAATTAGAGAAAGCTTTTGATCGTGTAGACTATGGGATATTGGTAAATAAATTGTTCTCTAAGTTTAACTTTGACGGTAACACTTGTCGGCTAATTTCCTCCTATTTTTTTGTAGAAGTCAGTTTGTAGTTGTCAGCGGTTCCACTTCAAGAGTCTTACCTGCCCGAAGTGGAGTTTCCCAGGGATCGGTATTAGGGACATTACTTTTCATACTCTTTTTAAATGATCTTTTTAATTAAATTGGTGATGGGTGCATTCCCTTTTCATATGCAGATTTTGAACATCATCCTTTTCAAGGGGGAATAGCAATTCTTGGATGTGCTGCAATCTGGAATAAATAACTTGCTCAAACTGTTGAGCTTTTGGTCTTTGCATAACAGGCTTTCTGTGAACAATATGAAAACAAAGGCTGTGTTATTTTCAAATCATGTTTTTAATTTAAATCTAAAATATAATGGATCACCTGTCGAAATTGTACATGATAAGACCACTTTACACTGACAGACAAGTCTGTGAGATATAATATCTGCCCAGACTTATCCCCCAGTCTAGGGCGAAGTATTCGGTCTGCGCAGACTTGTCTATAAAAAATCAAAATGATATTGATTTTCATAAATCTGGGCAGACATGTCTGATAATGTAGGGGCAGGTTCGACAGTTTTTTTTTTTCGTGTCAAAGAAAAATTGTAAAATAAAAATCGGAATAATTGTTAAACTAGTCAGAATATACAAATAAAGGTCACATGAAGAAATATTTTAAGAAATTAACATTCAAAAAGTGTTGTGCTAACTTTTTGTAACAATAGAATACAAATATTAGGCATGTTCCGGTACACCGTTCATGTTGACTGCTGGTGAAAAATTAAAGTTCGACAGATACGTCTGAAGTGTAATGGGGAAGGCAGATGTTTACAGAGATTTTGTGTCTCCCAGACAAGTCTGCCAGTGTAAAGGGCCCTATATGAACTGTTTGGGAGTAGTAATTGATGATAAAGTAACTTTTAACCATCAAGCTAACAGCGTTGTTCGTCGATTTAATTTTACTCTTCGAAGTTTTTACAATTCTGATTTATTTTTACCTCTACATGCTAAGGCAAAATTGATCCATGCATTGAGCATGTAGTTTATTATAAGGCATAGCAATCTAAAGTGGTACAACTAATCAGAATATAAGAACAATTCAATTAGTAAGGTAGGTTATGAGAAAGTAAGGTTATAAGATATCTGTACTCTCTTAGAGGCCGTGTTCATATATCGCCATATGTAAGGCGTTTCTTAGGGTGTAGTTTTCAAAATTTTGTTTGTCTCAGATCATTGTTTTAACCTACAAAGTTATTTAAATTGGTTGTCCTTATTTTCTTTGTAATCTATTTAATTTTTCACATTCTACCCGTAATATACAAATACTCATACCCAAATTAACCATCCTTATGAATCGTTCATTTGTAGTGCGAATAGCACGAATTTACAATTCGCTTCCGCTTTCGCTTAAAAGTTTTAATTTAAGTTCAAACGCTTACAAAAATCATGTTTTGTTACACTTTTCACTAACTCCATAATTTCATTATTGTCCTTATTATAATCCTAATAATTTTCCAAAATATTCAATATTGCTCTTGATTTTGTTTATTGTGGATCTGTGAGGAATATGATATAGGTTCATAGTTCGGTTAAAGATCGTTGATATTGGTAATTATTATTTATTACCAATAGGATACTATTTTCGCACTGGTGGGCAGAGTTGCTCAATTACATTTAATAACTTTCTTCCGGTAAGGTTTGTGATGATAGTGGAAAAGTCGCAGAAAATGGCGCTGACGAGGCATTGTGGTGAATTCCGAAATAACATTGTACGCCTTACCCGATGTCTTATAATACATTTCACAACTCTTGAACAAAAACCTGTTGGTAATAATCAATAATTACCAATAGCAACGATCTTTAACCGAACTATGAACCAATATCTATATTGATTATTTTAATTTTCTAATACACTAGAGCCCCTGCTTGCGTCGTTAATGGGGACCGGAGAAACGCGACGCAAATCGAATCACCTTTTTCTATATAAATGCACTGAAATTAAATTTATTTATTTTTGATAAAAAACAAGTATGGATACATTTTTATTTATTTCATTTACTTCAACCAATGTTTATAATTATTATAAAGAAATAACAAAACAATAAATTAAGAAAATTTAACAAAAATTAAATTCATTTACATATGTATATTCATAAAAAGTAGATGCTATAAAAAATTTAACCGTTTTAAGCGACGCAAATCGAAAAAAAACTACGCAATTCGAAATCAAAACGACGCAACTTGAAATTCCAACGATGCAAATCTTCTTTAATGGCAGCAAAAACAGATATTTATAAATAGCCGCACGTAGAAAACTATTCCAAGCGTTTCGGTCTTTTGCGCTCCGTAGATAGTTCGTCACACCAAGCTTAGTGAACAGCTCTTTCACCTGGTCCATCCATCGGAGTTTTGGTCGCCCCCACCTGCGCCGCCCATCGAGTTTATTGCCGAAGACTTTTCGAGCCGGAGCGTTTTCGTCCATTCGTACAAGCCAGCGCATTCAGTCTATTTGAACGCTCTTGACTTTGTGGATGTCGTTGTACAGCTCATACAGCTCATGATTCATTCGACGACGGAACTCGCCGTTCATGATGATGGGTCCAAATATTTTGCGGAGTATTTTTCTCTCGAAGACTCCCAGAATAGATTTATCCGCTTGTGTCATTATCCAGGATTCTGCTCTGTAGAGCAAGACAGGTAGGATCAGAGTCTGGTAGAGTTTGATCTTCGAGGGAGCTCTTTGTCATTAAATCGCTTCCTTAGCGCATAGTAGCAGCGGTTTGCGATTAATACTCGTCTTTTGATTTCCAGGCTGACATTATCATCTACTAAAATTATCATCTAGACAAAATCATCTACCACTTCAATGTTATAGTTGTTAACGTCCACGCTGCGTCCCAGACGAGTGGACTCTTTGTTCGTTAAAACAAATAACTTGGTTTTGTCCTCGTTTATCACCAGACCCACTTCAGTTGACTGCTTTTCATTGCTCGAAAAGCCACAGTAACATCTCGCAATCCACGCCCAATGATATCATATGATCAGCATACGCGAGAAACATGTGATTTTTGTTGAAGATGGTGCCATTCCTCTTTACTGCAGCCTTCCGCATTATCATCTCCATTACGATGTTAAAGAGATCGCAGGACAGACTACCGCCTAATCCAACTCTTAACTTAATTTCCCTTTACACCCCATGAATGAGGTATGGGATAGCTTCTCGCGCTGCTGTGAATTAACACGCTTTCTATTTTAAGATTCACAACTAACGGAACCTACTTGTTTATCGACGAATGCGAACGTCACTGTTAGAGAAGCTCTTACTAGACATGCCGATTGACTCGACACTGATACTGCGAAGTTGCTATCGACAACATTCGAGGGGAGCCGACAATAATTTTTTTTGAAGATGACTGGAGCAGGGATTTGAACCTGTGATCTCCCTCATGGTAGTCGCGTGTTCTAACCATCATGACACGGCCGGTCCCAAAGCCTCGCTTATTAGAAAATGACTCTGACAGATTTTTGTCAATTTTCACTGAAGACTTCGTGCAGTCAGTGTCATCCCGCGAAGTCGAATTAGCTTCGCGGGGATACCAAACTCTGCCATAGCATCCAACAATTTCTGTCGTGTCGGACTGTCGAATGCCTCTTTGTAATCGATGAACAAGTCGCATTTATGAGCTGGTGCATGCATGTTACCAGCTCATCGCCGCTGACTTTAAAAAGCTCTGCCGGCAGTCAATCGGCTCCCGCGGCTTTATTATTTTTAAGCCTTGCGATCAGCACGGCGATCTCGTTTTGGCTCGGTGGTGGACAATCTACTCCGTCGTCTATGAGTAGAATTTGAAAGTGTTCCCTCCATATTTGCAGCACACTCTGAGTGTCCGTGACCAGTTTTCCGACTCTGTCCTTAAAGTGGGGATCCCTGTTCAAAAACCTTTGCTTTTAACCCTTTGATAGTACTAGGGGGGTTTGTTTGGAGTAATTGAGAAAGTTGGTTGGAGTATGCATTGGCTATCTCGGTGGAATGCAGCTTTGTGATGTCTAGCTTCCTTTGCGTTTGGTTACGAGTGTTTTAAGCACTACTTAATCGTGTGCGTACCTTTGCTGCAACTAGGTGGTGATCAGAGTCAATATTTGCACCGCGCATCACACGCACGTCCATAACGCTTGAGACATACCTTCCATCAATTACCACGTGATCAATCTGATTTCTTGTATTTTGATCGGGAGATATCACGGTTGCCATGTTTCTTGCCGACGCGAAACTAACCAGTCTGAATCCGTTATCGGAGGTGTTGTTGTGTAGACTGAATTTTCCGACTGATGAAGCAAGAGCATCTTCCCTTTCTATTTTAGCATTAAAATCTCCCAGAACAATTTTAATGTCATGAGGAGGGCAGCGGTCATATATCTCCTCCAGGCGCTCATAAAATGCATCTTTAATGTCTTCGTCTTTGTCTTCCGTCGGGGCATGTACACAAATCAGAGTAATGTTAAAATTATTATTATTAGCCTTAAAAACATCTTGACAACTTATATATTTAAAGGTTAGTTAAATTTAAAGAGCCAATGTTGATTTTGAATAAGACACAAATTATTGTATCTTCCAATTCGGGTCATCAAAAGTTCGTTATCATCTCACGATAGCGAACACCATTTACAGTAACTTCCTGACCGGCCTCATTTTGGAAAAAATACGGTCCGATGATGCCGTCAGCCCATAAACCGCACCAAACAGTCACTCTCTGTTGGTGCATTGGTTTTTCGACAATCACTCTTGGATTATCATTCGCCCAAATGCAATTCTGCTTATTGACGAATCCACTGAGGTGAAAATGTGCCTCATCACTGAAGATGATTTTCTTCGAAAATTCATCATCTACTGTTGCCATTTCTTGCCACCATTCTGACCATTGACGACGTTTGGAATGGTCAAGAGGCTTTAGTTCTTGAGTCAATTGCATCTTGTAAGCGTGTAAATGCAAGTCTTTATGCATAATGTTCATCAACGACGAGCGTAAGAGGTGCAATTGTTGGACACGATGACGAGTTAAGGTGGACTGCTCTTCGGCCGCACTTTCGCGAACATTTTCTGCAGTACGAGTTGTACGCGCATGTACTGGTGTTTTTACATCTCCTACATACCCGGTTTGCTAAAGTTTTTGCACGATTTTTCCGATTACACAGTGCAACATTTCTAAGGTCATCGTCTGGTGCCACCTTCGTACCCAGCTATTTTTGAAGTATATCCCGAAACTAAAAAAATCCCCAAAGCATTTGGCCCCATTACATCGAAACATTTTTTTATGGATACTCCAATATTTTCACCCCAACACGATTTTTTTACCATTTTTACAGAGTCCATATTTCATTAACCGATCAAAAATTTTTCTTTTTGTCTTCGGCAAAGTTGTAGATCTAAACCAGAGCAAAAACAGTGTCAAATAGACCGACCCAAAAAAATTGCATCCAGTGCATGAAAATTGCTAAAATATGGGAAAAGAAGATATTTTTTCATGATGTTTTTTAGGTGTTGTTCACATTCAACATCGGCCCTCACATGTTAACTACCCTTTATATCTTAGAGTCTAAGTCAGAGGCCAAAATTTCCATTCGCTTCGATCTTGTGCGCACCGTCTCCAGTCAGTCCTACCAAGCAGCGTCAATGTTTCCTTCACTTGGTCCTTGCAACGTAGTCGCGGTCTCCCTCTTTTGCGCCGTCCTTCGAGGTCTTGATAGAATACCTTTCGCTCTGGAGTTTCCTCATCCATCCTCACGACATGGCCCAGCCAGCGTAATCGTTGCACTTTGATACGTTTGACGACATCAGTGTCGTGGTATAACTCGTACAGCCCATGGTTCATCCGAATCCTAGTTCTCAACGATCACGCTGCGTCTCCAACGGGTTGACACAATGTTCGATGACACCATTAACTTTGTCTTGTCCTGATTCACTGTCAAACCAATTTTCGCTGACTCCCTTTCGATAGATTAGAAGACAGCTGTTATCTCACGCATCGTCCGACCGATAATGTCGATATCATAGGCATATGCGAGCAGCATGTAGCTCTTACTAAATATGGTGCCAGACATGTTAACCGCTGCTTTCCTTAACACCTTCTCCATCACTATATTAAACAGTATACATGACAAACCATTTCCCTGTCTAAGAAATCTCGTCGTATCGAATGGCGCAGATAGACCTTTGCCAATCCGAAGAGAGGATTTGGTGTACGTAACAGTGCACCGACAGAGACTAATTATCTTCGAAGGGATACCGAACTCAGACATGGATTCGTAAAGTCGATGCCTGATGCGAATATCGAAGGCAGCTTTGTAATCGATAAAGAGGTGGTAAGTGTCGATTTGCTTCCCATGGGTTTTCTCCAGAATCTGCCGCAGCGTCAAAAATCCGTCGTGGATTTGCCTGGTCTTGGCTATTACTAGTTTCCATGACTTCAGATTTAATTACTAGATTAAACTTCCCACAAAAAAATTTTTCTGCAGATCTGTAAAGGTAACTTCGTAACGATGATGTATCTATACCGCTCGAAATTAATCTACCAAGAAAGAAAGTTTGCAACTAAATATCTTGTCCCTGCCATAAAACTAGGTAACCCTAGTGACAACAATGCACATTTGCAAAAACAAAATCTCGAGGAAAAAGCATTAACAAATTATGACGACAATGTGCGACCACGACACAATTTCCTAACAACAAAACGAAACTTTTTTTTCTAGCGTCGTTCAGAGAGAATTTGTACACTATACACACAGAGCAGTACGTGGAACAACGTGTGGATGAGTGGCTGCTAATGCAGTGCATTGCAATGCACAATAATTGCAGTACAAGTGTGAACAAAAGCTTTCATAGCAAATACCAAAGAAGAGAGCGAAAGCACTGCTAAGCTTTTGCCAATGTGCAATTTGCTGTTTACACAAACACTCACGGCAGCTTAGTCACTGAAGAACCAACTGAAAACGCAGCAAATGTTGCATTTGACGTGTTTTTATGTTCTTAGACAAAATGACGTCATCTTGTATAGATGGTAAAGAGCTTTTTCCTTAGTTTGTACCAAATAAGCGCAAGTGTGTCTTAGGTTTCGCTTCTCAACGGTTTTGGCCCTATCAACATTTACCGTTATTGTGTCGCGAAGATGTTACAGTTACGCAAGTAACATAGCTATGCTGTGGCACTTTGCACTTGGGCAGCCCGCTCCGTAGGTGCTTTGGTCGCTTGGTCGGCCTTTAGCTTAATTGCACTTCGTCGGTCGTGTGGTATTGATTTGTAACGCCAGTGATTTGCATGCAATGACAGGCAGGCTGGCACTACGGCAACTGCATTAACAGCTTTTGTGTGCGGTGAGCATTTCGCTGTATGAGTGGGGTCCGTGTGTCGGTGTTTTTGCGCGCTTTTTGTGTGCTCAGTTTGTACTCAACAGCCGTTGAGTTAGGTTGGGCTTTTTTGCTCGTGCTAATATTCTAAACTGCATAACAAAGTCTAACGCGCGCGCCATTCTACGCCACTATTAGAGGCCGAAAAGTGTAGGCAAAGAATATCGTCCCGCACACACATTCACATACTCTTGCACAAAAACTTGCTGGGGGGGCAGCACGAAGGCACATGAGGCATTGCATATGCATGCATATGTGTACCGAATGCTTGTACATGTGTGTGTGTATGTGTGTATCTACTTAGAAACATTTGTTACTTGTGCTGCAACCTAGTTTTGCGAACTTTTGCTTTCTTCCACTTGAAACATCGCATTCCGGCGAGGACAAAGGAAGGGGTTGCCGTGCGACAACTTGACTTTGAGAATTGTGCAACATCCACAAAGTAGTCATACCTAGGACATCCAGTCAGCTTCATTGAAAACATTGCAGCAACGTGACAGATTGCCTTTACTTGTGTCGTCGTCGTCGTTGCAAAATATTAACCATCATCACGTCACAATTAGCAACCCCTGCTGCAAGTGCAGCGCCAGCACCAGACAACAGTAGACTCGCCGACCGCGAGTTGCATTCGGTCACCATCACCACCGCCGACACCACCCCCTACAAAATAGGCCATCAAGCCGTGTCGTCGCCCATCATCATGAGCAGCCGCAAAGATGATCCCGTATTCAATGTGAAATTCGTGCAACTGGTAGAATCAAAGCCCTGCCTGTGGAATTCAACTTTGCCCGAGTATAGCAAAAAAGACGAAATACAAAAAGCTTGGCAAGAGGTGGCCAATGAGACAAAAGATACGGGTAAGTAACCACAACATCAACACGGCCCCAGTACTTGCTACTTGTACGCCAGCCGCCACACCGAGCCAGCAAATTACTCAGACCCACTGCCACACAATTGACTCGGTCGGTTCTATCGGTCATGCACTAGCGTAGTAGCAGCTCTTAGGTCTATTAGTGCTCGCCGCTAGCTGGCAAATACTGTGGGGAGGAACGCCAAGCTCTCGTCGCTTGCACGGTGTGTAAAAACGCGTACTGACTACGTACGATTGTATGTTAGTTAGTACATGGTACATATGTATGTATGTATTTACGTGTGCATAGAGTACTTGGTGGACCCACATAGGCATCATCGGTTTGTAGGTTCGTGTGTTTCGCATGTGTGTCACTTTACTATGAGTGCACAGCATTGCATTTAACCGAACAGCGATAGTTTTTGTTGTTGCCAGTTGCTGGGGTGTTATCGTTTGTTGTAATTGTATGCATTGTTGGGCATTAGTTACACTAAGTGTCAAAAGTAGACAACACTTGTAAGAAGTATTGACATATTGGAGCAAGTACTGGTTGTTATGGTGCTTTTTTGAAGCAGTTCAAATGTCAAATGATATAAATTTATCTAAAATTATTCAAAGTCATTGTATGTAGTACGGCAAATAATTTGGCAATATCGATCCAGCTAATTTTTTAAAAATATCAATATAAAATTCACAATCCTTGGGAATACAGAGTACTTTGTACAATAAAAATTACAATTTATTATTGTTATATTTTTATCTCAATTTTACTATATTTAAAGAAATTAAAACAAAGTTGTGCACATAAAATAAAAATCAACTATTCTATACTTAATTCCATCCCTAGTAGTGTCAAAAGTACGGTCTGTACGGATTTTCTTAAATACAGTAAAAAATGATTGACTCCAGAACGGAACCTCCCAGCGTAGAGTTCCTAACTGTAGATATCATTAAGTCTGCTGGGGCTTGAGTTAAGAGTGTAGAATTCCTAATTGTAGATGTTATGAAACATATTAGGGGCTTGATTTTTAAGTGAAACGAATCTTATAGGTAGGAAAGTCAGCAATGCCCAACGTCAATGTATGCGATTTGTTAGTGTGTTAGGTATGCGTAAAAGCTCTTATTGTTATTTCGGCAAACAGTATGGTGCAAAAATGACACACTTCGTCACAACTGACATTAAATATCTTTGCATTACAAATTACATATGTATGTATATATCGTGTTCGGTCGTTGCGGCATTGGTCATAGAATTCGCAATATGCTGCCACTGGGTATTGGGACCATCAGAATTAGAGTGGTTTGTTTAAAGAAATTTAGAGATTTGGTTGGAGTAGGCATTGGCTATCTCAGTGGAATGTAGTATGTCTAGTTTTCTTTGCATTTGGTTACAAACGTTTTAAGTACAACTTAATCGCGTACGTACCTTGGGTGCAATTAGGTGGAGATCTTCTGTGTCAATGTTTGCACCGCGCATCACCTGTCCTTTGGTCAGGGGTTATCCAGATTACCTTATGGATATCTTAATGCGGGAATCTATTCACAGTAACTGCCTGACAGGCCTGATTTTGGAAAAAAAAGTCTGCCTCATTACTGAAGATGATTTTCTTCAAAAATTGATCGTCCACTGTTCCCATTTCTTGTCACCATTCTGAACATTGACGACGTTTGGAAAGGTTGCGTGTAAATGCAAGTCTTTATGCATAATGTTTATCAATGACGAACGTAAGAACAGAAAAATGTTAATGTCATGTGCAGGGCTGTAGCTATATATTTTCTCCAGACGCTCGTAGAATGCATCTTTAATGTATTCGCCTTTGTCTTCCGTCAGGTCGTGCACATAAATCTGCGTAATGTAAAAATATTTCGCCTTGACGCGAATAGTAGCTTACAGGGTTAAACCGCGAGACAAGATGTCAAAGTCTCCGGCTGTAAAAGATGTCACAGTTATTTCGTCGCGTGCATCCATGCCCCGTCCATCTCATTTTCTATATGGCGTTGATGACAGCCTTGTATTTATCTATGACATCCGCCAAGTAGATAGAGGAACCATCTCTGTATAGAATTCACACATTCTAGGTGCATATCCTTAAATCATGGACCTTATAACGTTTGTGGAGGTCGCACAGTGGTTCATTTGCCTTATATAGCGTAACGAAATTAATAACATACAATTTTCGTCGATATTAAAATTTTTCTGCTGTAATATAAGAAGAAGGAACAAAAGGGAAAAAATTTTTCACCAAAATTTTGCGTTTTAAATTATTTTTTTGACTTTAAACTGTTGTTGATATCAAATTGTTGTTGAAATCTATATTGACTATGTTATCACCAATTTATTTCTTTTAGTTAATATATGTCGCGTTGTTGTGAATTAACACGCTTTCTATTTTAAATTCAAAACAAACTGCACCTACTTGTTTATCGACGACTGCGAACGTCACAGTTTGAGAAGCTTTTACTAGACATGCCAATTGACTCGACACTTATACTGCGACGTTGCTGTCAACAACATCGAGGGGGCCGGCAATGAAAGAAAAATGTAGATGACTGGAGACGCGAATCGAACCACGAATCTCCCGCATGGTAGTCGCGTGTTCTAACCACTATGCCGGTGTTTGTGAAGTAAAGCAGACACTTCTAAAGCAAAAGTTTAATGGTTTGGAGAGGTCTTCATGGACATTATAAGAAATGGGCATCATATGGATGTAGGAAACGAAATACAGGAAGTTTATGGTCTAAAATGACTTCTAAGTCAAAAGTGCCCAAATGGAAAAATAGACCCTTTGACAAAAAAGGAAAAACGGTATGAGTTTTATTTCAATAGGACGCCACATAACAAGACAATAAAGTAGGGTGTATGGATAAAAAAAAAATAGTGTCATAGTCTTTGGGTAATCTTTAACCGTAGGGGGTGTCCACATTAACTTTTTATTTCGACTTACACTAGTGTGCATGCCTGTGTTAAACTGATTCGTCTTTGCAGAGTTTCGCGTGCTGATACTTAATATTCAGTAAACATTGGGAAGGATCTCACCGAACCATTCGATACCAAAAAAGGCCTCAGACATGGCGATAGTCTCACGTGCACTTTATTTAACATTACAATGGAAAAGTAATGAGAAATGAAGCAGTTAACACAACTGGGACATGCTTTTTGCGTATGCCGATGATGTCGATATTATTAATCGTAGTGTAAGCGAAGTATCTGCAGCGTTTTAAAGTATTAAGAAAGAATGGGTTTAGTGGCCGAGGATAATGGTTTTAACTATAGTGTTCAAATACTTGAATTTTTCAGAAAACAGGGTTTCGTTTTATTTGAAAGAAACTTTTTTCAACAATTCGGTTTTCGAATACATGATTTAACAAAAAACCGGATAAACCGGTTTCGTTCGGTTTTTCGGAAATTGTAAAATAATACCAAATATACAAGTAAAAATGAAAAAATATAAATACTGATACCTTAATCCTTTCACTTAATTAGAGCTTTTGAATTCAGTTTGCTTCAATTTATATCCAATTCATCCAAACAGAAGTTATAATATAAGTTATTAACTAGTGGACTCTATATTACTCACAAACTTTGAACGCGTTTCCTCTAAAACTTACATTTTACTCGTAGCTAGATTAGAATTACTTACTTAAATGTAAAAACTTAATTTCCCTTTACACCTCATGAATTAGATTCACAACTAACGGCACCGACATGTTTATCGAAGAATGCGAAGAAGCTTTTACTAGACATGCCAATTGACTCGACACTTTTATTGCGACGTCGATTGGCCGGCAATGAAAAAAAAAATTTAGATAAAGGCTGGTGACAGGAATCGAACCATAAATATCATGGCATGATTAACCTCCTTTTTATGATCGGCTTACCTTTCATTTCAAGGTGAGATCCCAAATATATCTTAGTGATTGCACAATTATTGTATGAGACTCGCAAATTAAGCTCTTTTTCGCTATTGGATGCTTAGTTAAGGAGATAGGTATATAGAAAGATCCACCCATTAGAAGAAGGAAGGAAACATCTAGCAGCATTTTCAAAAAAAAAAAATTCGTATTTTATAAGGCAATTTCATAAAGCATCCTTTAAGATTGGCTCCAAGAATATCGGAAAGCATAAACAACATTTTATGCCGATTTGCCTATAATTAAACTTTCAATGTTCTGTAAAAATACTCCTTTTTAAAAAACCGGTTAACCGACACAAAAAACCGGTTAAACCGGGTATTCAAAATTGGTATTTTTTAAGAAACCGGCAAACGTTTTCGGAGAAAAACCCGGTTAGACGATTTTCGGTTTCGGTTTTGAACACCCTAGTTTTAACTGACAGAAATACTGAACGTCTGGGACAAAACGTTATGCTGACAATAAACAAAAACAACATGCTCCGAAATTAAAAGATGAATTAAACTTGCTAAGATATGCTGTTACTGGACAATACATGCAATCACTTTAGGGACGAGACCCGCAAACAAACAACCTTCTTTTATCCTAATATGCGTCGCAGAATCCTGGACTATTGCGCCGTCAGACTAAGCAGTTTTGGGAGGAATATTTTACTTAAAATATCTGGACCAATTTTGTAATAGGCGTCATAAAACTGTCTCAAAACTAGCAAATGTCTCAAAATCTTAAATTTGTATTGCAGTTATTTTTTGATAGCGTTATGTTGAGCAAAGAACGGAAAACCCCAAACCTGAAGTTATTTTTAAACACTTGGCTAGTCTAATAGAGTTTAGTTAAAAAAAGTGAGACTTGAATTTATTTTCATTTCGGATAAATTTCATACACTTGTTAATCCCAGTATTGTTACCTTTGAGTAAAAGACTAGGATTACGAGCAAAATGTTTACATTCTTTTTCCAAATTTGACTACGGATTGTAATAAAATGCTTTAAGTAACAGTCAATAAGGATAGTAGTACATATTTCGATATTTCCCAAGAGGTTTTATGGATATTGTTCGAATTGATCTTATTGTTTACTTACTTTATTATTCTGACAAGAATAGGGTAGCCAGATATTAAAATCGGAGAAACAGTACATTAGTGAACAAAAAACAGTAAAACGAAGAAAAAACAGTACATTTTAAATAAATAAGCATCACATATTTTGAGAATTAATTCAATAAGCAACAAAGACAAAGTTAAAAATAATATTCTATCATAAGCGCATTAGTAAATCCATTTTAATTGCAGCAGTTAGACATGAACCCTATTGCAAATGTATGGGGCGTACTAGTTCATATAATGTACTCCAACAACAGGCAATACAATAGCGTTGCAGAGCTGAAATCGGCAGTAATAGCGACTTGGGACAGTCCAACCCCAAAAACCCTCATAAATAGTATGACCGAAAAGCATTTTTGTACTTATTAAAAAGAAGGGAGGTCATACGTATTATTAAAAAGTGGTTTTTACTTTAAATTTGGTTTTTGTTTTAATAAAAAGTTTTATATCGTAAAAAAAACCTTTGCGTATAATCACCCCACAATGTAAAAAAATGCAATTAGGATAAACTTAACTAAGTACAATTTTGTTGCGGTTGGGTGTAAAAGTGTAGTTTTTGCTTCTTTTTCATTCCTCATATTCGGTTTTTGAATTATGACCCCTCAAGTACATCTGCACCAAAATATAGTGATAGTGGACGGTGAACTAATTTATAAGTGTGGGAGGTACCAGAAGGAGTGTGGCAAATGTTTTATAACTTTATACTTTTAAAAGGTTATTAATCTGAGGAAGTTAAAATACCAAGCAGAGTCTCGTTTGGATATTGTAAAAGAAATATAAATGTTTCAAATATAGGTGATACCAGATGAAGAAACTAATAACAGTAGTACATTTCCATAAGGATTAGTGGAGGTTCACTTGAGTTATCGTCCCAGCCAAGCGGACGGACATTGCTCAATCGTTTTAAAAAGTCCTGAAACAAATTTTGTCTTAAGATACTTGATACTTTCGCGTATCAATATTTACTAAGTGTGTGGGTAAAAATGTATCTTACCGTGATATTAAAATGTAATTTTCAAACTTATTTTAAAAATTTTATGCACCCAAAACAATAACAACGTTGTAAACAAATTATGTGTTTACTATGGTAGAGTGTTTTATTATCTTCGGCTATTTTTGTAGACTATACGAAACATGTTTTATCAAATATTAAAATGGATTGTTATATAAATATCAGTAAAATAAAAAAAATAGTACAAAAACAGTAAAAGGTTTGAAAAACAGTACTTTTGCGTACTGTTTTACGTGTTGTGCATAAAAAAGTACATTTACAAAAAAACAGTATATGTACTGCTAAAAACAGTACGTCTGGCTACCCAAGACAAGAATTACAAGTTAATAGGTTATTCAAATTGCTTAATATTTCTTGGCATCAGTTAATTAAATAATCAAAAATTCTCACTTTTTCTCATTCATGAAAAGTTCAATTTTGGAAGGGTGATTAATTACGCAAATGATTTGTCAAAAGTCAAATGGCGTTAGGTTTAGCGTGCTGTTGGTAAAAAAGGCGCCTCCGTTGTTGCAGTCCACGGTCCTTTCAAGTGCACCAATGCCACCAAAGTTTGATAGCACGGATATTCACCACTAAGCCATCGCCGAAATTTGAAAATATAATAAACTAGCGGACCCTGCGAACTTCGTCTCGCCCCAATTTAATACCTTCAGATAAACTCAGTAGAGAGTGGTACGATAAACAGTGTTTTTCGGTTAGCGGCAAAAACAAACAACGAAGGCGGTTCTCCAAAACGCAAAAAGGCTACGTTCAGCTGACCGCACGTGAAACAGGGAAATTCGATATTAATCCCACATACTTCCAACGATTGGCTTTGCGATTTATTGATTGTCATCGGGGAATTTGAATGGATGATCACTGATCATTGATCAGTTGGAATTATCTGATTCGTAAGATTAGGAGTTTCTCATCTTTAAATTTGTTATTGATGATCGTCGGTTAAATCACATTGTTTATCAGATTCTTGACAGACAACCGCGTACCGTTGCATCGATCCCACCTTTATCTGTAAATTATGCGGCACATTAAGCCGCATGTGCAATGTCATGAGTTGTTTTTCGCACGACGTGAACTCGCAAAAATTAGTAGGGAACGATATCAATTCAGTCGAAACATCAACACGAATTTGGCCATTGCCAAGCGCCAGCAGTTGTTTCGGGAATTGACCTAATTTTTTGGCCAATTACAACTTCTTGACATTGACGACCTTTTCAAGCATTGTTTAAGTAAGTCAGCAGCATTAGACATTTTGAGCGAAGTCATAGCCCCACCAAATCGTTTTAAATCCCCTCGGTCAACTACTTCCAAAGTTCGTTTATTCGTTATCGCGCATTCACCCGAAATGTTGAATTTTCATTTCCGCATCTACTTCGCTGCTGCGAAATTCTTGTGTAATTTGGCTCTTTTTAACCGTGAGAAGATTCATCAACAGTTTCAAAGTGGAACTTGCAGTTCGACTACCTTCCAGACGATGCAGCGGCTAACGTTATTTGAGATCTTGACCGAATTGTTGCCAGAATCAACAAAAAAATATCTTGGCTGTCCCACCCGGAGCATCGATAAAGTAAATGCCTTCCGTTTCATCGTGAACCGTACACGTTCTTGTATTCGGCATTTATCAGCGGCGCGTTTGTTCGAACTCTTCGGTCAGCCCATCTAGATTATAGTCTTTCTCCCGTTAAAATCGCGATCGAATGCATCTTGTATCGAACGTTTTGGCGCTGGCATTCCCAATGTGGATAGCAGATTGCCGCACATGAGCACGCACATACCATCCCGTCGAGTTCGACGGATGACACGAACAATGAACGAATTTGAATCGCTGATGCAGAAACGGTCGCATCGGCGAGTATTGAGTCCGTTTTCGAGGAAATTTAAATTTTGGCAAGCCTTCTGAAATGCGACACACAGAACACCATCCATAGTACGCAGCGAATTGAAGGGATAGTTAAGATATAAGCATATACATTGGCTTGGATGAACTGACGATAGTCTGACTAATTATTGCATGATGTTTACGACATTTCAGGTTTGATCTTCTAACAGGCGGCATTAGCCAAGCAAATAGAATTTTTCCAACCATCACAACGAATTTTCCTCTTTTACGTCGTCTAAAATCAGCAAATCAAGCGAAACAATGAATATTTCGTCAAAAGAATCCAAAATTTTCGAGTTTTTTTCCGGAATTTTCCGAGTTTTCTACCAAGAATTTTTCTATTTTTTCATTCGAAAAGTCATTTGGGAACGACTATCCGAAATTGTTCACATTTACATCATTTAAAATTATCAAAACATATAATAAAATGTAAAATTTTTCCATAATTTTCAAACCAAAATTTTCTATTTTTCCAATCGAAAAGCCACTATGAAACAATTGCACACAAAATGTTATACAAAAATTCAATTTGCGATGCAAAATTTTTCCAAAAAAATCCAATTCCGAGTTTTCCACCGAGAATTTTTATATTTTGAATTCGGAAAGTCATTTCGGAATAATTATCCGAAATTATTCGTCGAAAATTATCAACTCAAACGATAATATGGAAAATTTAGTAAAAAAAAAAATTTTAAATTTTTCGAAATTTTTCGGAATTTTCCAAATTTTCTAACAAATTTTTTCTTTTTTTCCATTCAAAAAGCCATTCGTAACAATTGCACACAATATTCCATACAAAAACACAATTTTCGATTTTTCCAATTTCCCGACTTTTCCGGAGGATTTTCCCAAAATTTTCTTTTACATAAAACTTCTCCTGGCAATTACGAACAACTGAAAAAAAATTTCATCAAAATCGGTCCAGCCGTTCTCAATTGATGAATTACTATACATTTTTGCCACCATTTTTATATATATAGATTCAGCCAAAAAGTACTATTGAATGGTACCAATAGAAATTTCAAGCCCTTTAGTTCATTTGAGTTAAACGTTCACCTAAATTTCTATGAAATATCATTATGCCGTATTGTAATGATAATTGCGTCTTGGAATATTTATACAATATTTATAACACAATGATAGATCGTTACCGCCATCCCATCTATTCAATTACACTTACAAACACTTTAAAGTGTGTTAAGTTTTGTGGCCCAGTGTAACTGCATACATGCCAACACTGGTGCATTTGTACGTTATTTTCTCGCTTGTGCATGACTCGCGACATTGGAGGAAAATACTTGCATGTAGATATGTTCTTGTTCTTGTCACTGCGTCTGTTGTTGTAATTTTATTAGAATTCTACCGTTTACACGTATCCAACGTATGGAAGAGAGCTTTTTTTGCATTTGCTTGCGATTTTCACATTGCAATTGCACTTTGGGCGTACGAGCGACAAATCACTTCTTCGAGATGTTTGAGCGCAAAAGAGACGACGTTTTTACGCACTTAAGCGCTAAGCTTTAACACATTAGCCATGTATATAAGTTTGTGAGGCTAAGTTTGTACATACATAAATACTAACAAGTGTACGGATAATACGTAGCAGAGGTGTAACTAAGTGTACTTAGTACATATGTATGAACTTATATTTGACTGCCTCACTGCTGGTTTTGTTTACCTTATCTAGCTGCTAGCGTTAAGCAGACATGCTTAGATAGCCGCGCACAGCCATAGGGTCGTCATCATTCCCATCGTTATTGTTAAGTCGATTTTCCTTAATTATCATTATTTACCAATTATATACTTGACATTTACTAAGCATGTACTACTGCAATTCTCTATGATAGATGACGATGGAGTGGGGCAAAAATTTCTAAACATAAAGTAGATCTAACTAGTATGTTTGACTTTTTGGACTCTGTTCAATGAAGGAATTTAAATTCAAAGGATAAATATTGGAGGACTTACATAAATAAATGGCGACTGAAATTGTCGAGCAGTTTCAGCCAAATAAATTATACAAATTTTATAAAATATTTGTGTTGGTTTCACCCTTAACTCAGTTTATTTAGTTTGAACTTCGATCTTAAGGTACGTTATATCGTTTGCAGTGGTTACTAATTGCGAAAATGAAAAAAGTTTTCAATCCAAATGAAGAATATAAGTAATACAATTAATATGTTGAATGTTAATGGGCAATTATAAATATTGTACTTTAAAATCAAAGACTATGTTTTATTTTTCTTACCTGTATAACTAACTAGGATTCGAATCCGAAAGCTCTTCACTTCGAACTACTTTATTGCTGTAGTTTTTTTGGATCCTATAAGGATTATAAGGCCATTACAAATTCATTCCATTAAGATCTTTATACCATGTACATAAATGTCCTTAGTTGATTTGAGTTCTAGTTTGTGTATTGTAGCTGGTGTAGTGTGGACTGTGGGCTGGTCGACATTGTCTTCTGCTTTCCTGCTGGTATTCTATGGCAGTTTTAGTTATGCCATCATCGATTTTTGGCAACGTAGCCCAATTCATCTCTATGTGGGCCTGAGGATTTTGGTTTTGATTTTTGCACTGTGATAAGAGATCGTGAATGGCCAAAGTTTTTTAAATTCGTTGCCAGCACCGATTTGTGAATGTTTTGATTGATGTCTCATCCTTGGTCGCTGCGCTGCCATGACTCACATCCGTACAAATTTCACACAGGAGTTGAATATTTTTAATTCGGGATTGGCAGAGATGGGTGATGAACGCCATACATGTCCGCGCTCGGGTCACCAAACGATATTAAAATGCTTACACGGTAGCAGACTGATGCTACGTCTTTCAAATGATAGTTGTTAAATTGTAGACTAGTAATGTTAGAAGTAAAAGTACGAATAACCTCCGCTTTGGCGATATAAATTCTAAGGCCTGCTTTGGATGCTTCTAACGGCACTGAGTCCAGCTTTTCCTTAATGTCATCATATCTGTGCCCCAAGAGACAGATGTGATCGTCATTATCTAAGTCTTCTCGTCTCCTGTGTTGACCTTAGGTTATGTAGTGAAGTATTAAAGAATTCCACACGCTTCGGCTTTCTGCGTGCGCTCTCCAGTTAGTGCTTTTAACAAAGTTTATGTCTCCCTGCTCTGCGCCGTCCATGTGGTCCGCCTTCAAACACCCTTCTCGCTGGAGCGTTTTCATCCATCCTGGCAACATGTCCCAGCCATCGGAGTCGTTGAATTCTGACACTATTAGCTACGTCAAAGTCGTGGTAATGCTCATACAGCTCATGGTTCATCCGATGGCGAAACTCGCCGTCGACACAGATAGGTCCATATATTTTTCGGTGTACTTTTCTCTCGAATACTCCCAGATTTTGTATTTCCGTTGTCGTAAGCACCCACGATTCGGCAGCATACAACAGCATGGGTAAAATTAGCACTTGGTAAAGCTGTTTCTTAGTATCCTGAGATAAGGTGGTATTACTAAAGTGCTGTCGAAGTTCGTAGAAACATCTGTTGGCGAGCACTATTCATTTCTTGTCTGACACTAATTTTCTTATTGACGGATGATTGGTAAATTCAACTACTACCTCAAAACGATAATTGCCAACGTTCACGGTGCGTCCCCATCAAGAGAACCCTTTGTTCGTCAAAACCATTATTTTGTTTTGTCCTCGTTGACCGCTAAACCCATTTTTGGTGACTCCTTTTCATTTTTGGTGACTCCTTTTCTATTGATGAGAAAACTGCAGTAACATCTCGCAGATTTCGGACAATGATGTCTATATCATCGGCATAGGCTAGTGGCATGTGGCTCTTGGGGAATATGGTGCCAGACATGTTGTCACCAGCCTTTTTCAATACCTTCTCCATATCACCCTGCCTGAGACCTCTTACCGTGTTGAATGGTTCAGAGTGATCCTTGCCAATCATAACCGAGGATTTTGTGTTTTACAAGGTATATCTGGAAAGTCGAATCAGCTTTGCTGAAATATCAACTCAAACATGGCCTCATAAAGCCTATTGCTTATCGGAGAGTCGAAGACAGCTTTGTAGTCGACAAAGAGGTGGTAGGTGTCGATCTGCTTTTCATGAGTTTATTTTCAGGATTTGTCGTAAGGTGAATATTGGATCCGCCGCACTGATAAGGTCCAATTAGTTTTCTACAAATTGGCTTTAGACGTTCTCACAATATGCTCGAAAGGACATTGTACCGCTTATTCCACGGTAGTACCTACATTCACTACCATCTCCTTTCTTGTTTATGGGACTTAACAGACTGAGATTCCAATCCCCGGCCATGCTCCCCTCTAGCCAGATGTTCTCCATGAGCTGATGTATCAGCTCCTCCCCGCCTGCCTTAAACATTTTAGCAGAGAGACCATCGGCGAGATATTGCCACACGTATCCCGTTCAGGCTCGGAAGTGGACAGTTTATACCATCGTCATGGATTGAAGCGGGGTCTTCTGGAGTGGAGTCCGTACCCAGTAAATTTCTGAAATGATCTCTCCATACCTTCAGAACGTTATCCGGGTCCGTCGCTAGCTGGCCATCGCTGTCCTTGCAGGAGGGCAACCCTATTCCACGGATTCTTGTCTTAACTCTGGTAGAATTTTCGGGCTCCCCCTCTACTTCGGAGCAACTCTGGGCATCCATCCTGTCTCTTGTTCAGCTCCTTCTTTTTTCGTCTAAAGAGACGAGTTGCCTCTCGTCTCTTTTCCCTGTGCCGTTCACGAGCAGCTCGCGTTGCCATTGGCAGCAGTTTTGCCCTGTATGCAGCATCCTTCTCTTTCGTGGCATTGCGAAATTCATCATCTTGCCTGGCATCTACTTGAGACGGCTTTGAGTACCCAAGTACGCTTCTCGCAGTCCGTTCTATGGAGTCGGCTATATATTGCCACTGCGAGGTAAATTATCAGGGGTTGGAGCATTTCGTAGCAGTTGAGTTAGGTGGTTGGAGTAGGCGTTCGCTACCTCTGTGGTCCGCAGTTTACCGATGTCCAGCTTTCGTTATGCCTGGTGCGTTTTTCGCCATGATTAGCTTTTTGTGTACCTTAACTACGGTAAGGTAGTGATCGGAGTCAATGTTCACTCGTACGTCCAGAACACCCGATGTTAACCATGGTGCCTTATGAATATTTTTATGGTCAAATCTAGTATTGCTTACTACCATATTTCAATAGGCATGGACTACGCAATATATTACCACTGTTTGTCGGAAACGTCAGAACTAGAGACGTTGTCGTAGTAGTTGGGAGAGCTGGTTGGAGTAAACAGTGCCTATCTTTGGGGTTGCGTTTTTCGCTGCTCAGTCTTGTGTGCACCTTTGCAACCAGGTACTGATCCGAGCCAATGTTAGCGCCACGGGTCACGTGCACGTCCTTGACACTAGATGCATGCCTTTCATCGATTACCACATGATCAATTTTATTTTTGATGTTTTGATCGGGGGATATTCAAGTTGTCTTATGGAAATCTGAAATTTTGATGCTGAAATCTGGTAGTACTCACTACTTTGTTTTTTGCCGCTGCGAAGCTAATAATAATAACTCAGTAAAAAAATTTTCAGCTCATAAGAACTGCACGTGAAAGTAGCGCCAAAAAGAAGAAGAAGTTCTGCATCATTCGTTTTGTCAAGTTCATGTAAGTAAGTATCGTATAGGGGAATTTGTTACGTTTTATGCTCTTTTGTTTGACATAACATAAACACTATATGGAGGCGTATGATTATCATATGTAATATTCCACGTAAATCACGGATGTCGCAATTTTTAAGTCGCGAGCATCCCTGTACAGTTCATCTCATCTCCTGCATTCGGGTGATGTGAGCCTTGTACTTTTTAGAAGCGTTTCTATAGAGTTGCGGGGGTCTTCAACACTTGGGGAGTTCTGTTCACTACTTTTTCGTGTCCTTAGCTAGCATAGAACCTGACGGCGGGTGGCTAGCCCAACCATGGTTAACTATAGACCATTCATTCTGGTATGGAGTACCGAACGAGACTTTTACAGTACTTTCTAAGACCTAAATTAAAAGCTGCATTTTGCAGAGTCCAGTAAAAAGTAATTTTCGTAATTGTATTCTTATACCCAAATAGAGATAATGACTTCATGAAAGTACACAGAGATTTTATAATGCCTCTTGCTGACAAAGCTACCCATGCAGTAACCTTGGGTGAATGTCGTTGAATATCTCCTCGAACTTCTTCTAATCAGTTGAATCGATTGATTCAGTTCTAATGGGTAATGCTGTTGAATTTCTCCTCGAACTTCTTCTAATCAATTGAATCAATAAGATTCATTTCTATTTAGTTTTGAGTATAGATTTGCAAAGTGCGTCCCAGGGAAAACTGAAAAAGCCGTTAAAATCTCCAAATAAATTAGAATGACCAAGAAAAGCATTTAAATGAGTTTTCTAATATGAAGCTGTTGTATATTGTTAACATGTAAATTTGTGGTCAAAACCAAACAGCGAAATAAAATACAATGTTCCTCTTTTATGTGTAGACAACTGAATAACAAATATATGTACAAACACACATACGTACAATAAACCATCATACGTATTACATATTTACATTTCATAGGCATGCAGTAAAAATCAATTTGGCAGTTGCGTCAGTATAGGTTGTGAAGTGCAAATCAATTTGCTTATTTTAACAAAAACAAAAAAACGCAAAGCTTTTGCTTAAGGCTTTGGCAGACCAGTCGTCCACATTTATTTAACACATTAATGTTGCAGTGCAAACGTTAACGTATGCTAACATTTGGTATTTGTTGCAACGTAATCGCGTCTGCGGTAGCAGAGCTTTCGATTTCAACTCGCGTAGATATGCACTGGACCGTATTATGATGACACACTTCAGCGCTGTGTAGACGAGAGCGAGAATACTGTGGTGCGATAACTTTTGTGCTTTAGTGTAAAAGCATTTTATTATTTCTCGGAAAATGAGAGGCGATCCGGTGCAATTTTATTTGGTTTGCAGAGCTTTTTCAATTACACACACACACTAATAAGCTAGAACATTCAGATGCATACTAACCTATAGGTGAGTAAAAAATGTATGCAGATTAGGGTGGCTCTTAAGCTTAGATATGTTATGTACATAGAAGCATTTTTGCATGAGGAAATTTAAAGATTATACATATTATTACAAGGAAAAATGACTTAGGAACGTTTCGGTCAAATCGAGTAATCCCACATTATTATTCCATATTCAAATTTCGAAAATTTGTGCATAATGTAACTTGGTTTTCTCTTCGGCTGAGGTAAGTCCAGTCGGGCAGATTTAAGATAGTCGGAAATTTTACGAATCGGTCAATTTGAGGTGATCGGGAACTCTATACTATACTCCCAAAACTGTAGAGGTCAAGTAGGTCAGGATCGTTTCGGTATTCAGGAACGTGGTAAGTCGGGTAGTTTCGATAATTCAGGCTCGTACCAGCAATTCCGCGGCGCAATGATGATTCGGGTTCGTCTGTGGTTCGATTAATATCAGCAGTATTTGGTCTGCATGGTGATTCGGACTTTGTCGGGGTTTCAGGTTAATATCAGCAAGTGATGATTGATGACTCGGGTTTGTCGGTAGTTCAGGTTTATATCAGAAATTCGGGAATATATTGTTAATTCGAGGTTGTTGGTAATTCACCTTCGAATTCGCAACTCAGGATTGTGGGGGTGAATTGCGTTTTTCAGCAAATGGACTTCTGCAGCTCTGGTAGTATCGATGATTCCGCTTTTGTTGGAAATTAGTTGGTATCCGCAGCTCAGGATCGTATTGATGACACGTGCTCTTTAGCAAATCGACTTTTGCAACTCGTGGTTGTATCGATGATTCGGCTGTCGTCGTAAATCAGTTAGGTATCCGCAACTCAGGATCGTGTTGATGACTTGTTTTCTTCAGCAGATCGACTTTGGCAACTCGTGTTTGTATCGATGATTTTGTTTTCGTCGTAAAACAGTTTGGTATCCGCAACTCAGGATTGTGTTGATGACTCGTGTTCTTTTGTAGATTAACTTCTGCAACTCGTAGTTGTACTGATTCTTTATTCGCGAATATTATTATCAAGATGCTACGTTGCTTATTTCTAATACAATGCTACAGGAACAAAGAGTAAAAGAGAGACAGCGTTAGATATGGCACGCAATAAAATAAACATAAGAATAAATGTCAAGAAATTTATTTTTTGATTTCATCAAAGCATGCTTTGATCTTTCATTCTAGATTTACTGCCATGCGATGCCATGCAGACGTCATGGGGGATCATTTAAAATAGGTGTTTTTCACATGTGCGCAAATCAGCAATATGGAGGGATATAAAAAGTCACTCCATATTAAGAATATTTTTTGGTTGTTTAAAGACTGATGAAGTATTTTGTACTTGGTTCTTTTTATTTACCTGTTTTAAAGCTGTCACCATATGGTCACAGTCGTCATAACACCAGTAAAAATGGATAATTTTTTTTCTGAAGTTTTCGTCTTACATTTTATGTAAAATTTGTTTTTTAACTAATTTATATGTAGTACTGACAAAATCTTTAAAAAAATTGCGGTAGCAATCGACCAATTTAACAAGCAAAATGCTCGATCATTTAAGTAAATGGAGCTATTGATGTAATGAGAATTATATCGCATTACATTGCATCGATTAACACTTTCTCTTGTGATGTCGTCTCCTGAATGTGTTTGGTTGGATGTTGGTCGTCGCGTTCATTCGCCGTTCGTGGCAATTGCCGAATGTGTAATTTTTTGCTGTGGTCATGTGACCGATAGTATTGTTGTTTGCCCTTGAAGTAACTGAAACAGTGTACACAGATTTGGTTGGTTGGTGATATGCAAGAGTAAAAGAGAAAAAGTATTAGAATATATCATTGGTGGTAAGAGGTTAAAAGGTCATAATTCTGTAGTTAGCGCTAGAACTGAATATGTAGGAGGCATATATGTACGGACGGCTTTTGTCACGTTACAATAATTAAAGGGGTTATTAAACAACACTGCATTTTTAACTGTATAAATCTTTAAATTTTGTTATACAGTATAACTCGTTTAATTATCCCACGTTGAATACTAGGTTTAGAAACAGTTTTTAATGGAACTTATTTCATACATTAAACCGTTTTCCAAAAATACGATGCCAAACCGAAATTTTGTTAAACTCTTTTTAAATCTATAATTTTATTGGAAGCCAAATAAATCCGATTTTAATCATAACTTCCTCAATTACAGTTTTAATTATTGCGTTTTTCTTTCTTTTCAGTCCGAAACTGCCGCGAACGATGGCGCACCATACGCAGCAGCTTTCTGCGTTCCTTGAAACTTTCACGCACCAGCACTGGACGTGGTAAACGCAAGTACTATCTCTCCAAGTACTTGCAATTCCTTATACCCTACACAAAAACCCGCCTTAAGAACTGTGCCAACATCATTGCACAACGCAAAGCGGCAGCAGCCGGCAACATTCCACCCATGACCCGCATCAGCAACATGCCCATTGTCAGCAGTGATGACACCAAAGATTCTACCAATTCAGCAGATGTTGCAGCCATAGCCGAGGGAGATGTTGTGGTTTCGTTGCACGAAGGGGCAGTGGTGGGAGGCATTTCGATAACACAGCATGCCCCTTTACCACTGCCGCAACCCCTAAACTTACAGGCCATAAAGCAGGAGAAAGATTTAGTGAGCAGTGGTGGTGGCGTCAACACCTCAACATCCATGGCTGCTTGCACGACATCACAACCACTGACCGCAGCAGATACCCCGAGACCTTTTGTAAACAGTTCAGCAAGTGGATGTTTGAATAGTACGACTGGTACCATGACCAGCAATAACAGCCTCCATTGTAACGCTGTAACCAATACGTCCTCTCTTAGTAAGATCCCCACCACTAATCCCAGCGTGAACACTTCATTTCCACATCCAGCGGATAGTCGCAGTGCAGGCGCTGTAGATCTGACCGAGTTTGCCGAGTGGATCAAATGCAAGAGCGAACATCAGCGTCACTGCGTTATGACAACTTCGCCCGATGCCGACCAGTCGTTTCTCAACAGTTTGCATCCGTATCTCAAGGAGATGTCAGGAAAACAGAATCGTCGTTTTCGTCAGAAAGTTGTGGCTTTGATAGATGCGGTCCTGGACAATGTGGACTGAGAGGAGCTACTCGATTTGCTTAATCCTTTTAACATTCGTAACTTTGTACATAAACACACTTACATACATACGTAGTTTAAAATATCTTGCAGATTTTGTTGAATTTGTATATTATTATTAGTTTAAAGTAGAATTGTTTTGTTTGACACTTTAGCGCTCACTCTCATTACACCAGCGAAATAAGAAAATGCATTAAATAAAGTGCAAGTTTATTATGAACTCATTTATATAATTGTTTGTGGCAGTACGAGAGATATATGGAATCATATATAAAAAGATAGGTAATATGTTTGTTAGCGAACCGAAGATGATTTAAAAATTTACATTTCCTTTATTAGCGATTATAGGTGGGATGTAAGGATTTCATTTTTAGCAAATGGTTTATTTGTAATGTATGTACAGTAAGAGATATGGAGATCCTCAGTAACAGGATTTGGATACGAACAACCCGCTAATTTTGTTTGGTTGGAAAAAAAATGCATGAGCCAAAGTTTGGGGGAAGTGGGGTGGGGTTAAATGACAGCGCATCGCGGTCAATGTTGGGGGAAAGGGACAAAATCCACATCAAGCCCCGCAACTGCCTTGAAGTCGACCGACCTCCACTAGTAGTTCCCTCCTAACATTTTTCCTGAACATACATACCTCTAAAAACAAAAATGTTATACAATTTTCTTCCACCCTTGGAGTAGTGTGCGTCTACACCATTTCCAATTGAAATTCAAAGAAAATCAGTTGAAATTCAAACATTCCATTTGAAATTCAAAAATTTTATTTGAAATTCAAAAATTCCATTTGAAATTAAAAAAACATCAATTGAAATTCAAAATTTCCATTTGAAATTCAAAATTTATCAATTGAAATTGAAAACTCATCAATTTAAATTCAAAACTCGTCAATTGAAATTCAAAACTCATCAATTGAAATTCGAAACTCGTCATTTGAAATTCAAAATTCGTCAATTGAAATTCAAAACTTATCAATTGGAACTCAAAAGTCGTCAATTGAAATTCAAATCTCGTCAATTGAAATTGAAAAAACATCAATTGAAATTCAAAACTCATCAATTGAAATTCGAAACTCGTCAATTGAAATTCGAAACTCATCAATTGAAATTCAAAAGTCGTCAATTGCAATTCAAAACTCATCAATTGAAATTCAAAACTCGTCAATTGAATTTCAAAACTCATCAATTGAAATTAGAAAAATGTTTTGGTAGTTATGATCATAAAACACTCTACTCGAACTGAACTATATGTTAATGTTTTTAGTATTTGTATTGAATTTACAGTTTAAAGCACAAATATAACTGCAAATGGATCGAATAATGTTCTCTAAAGTCATACTGGCATAAACCAAAGATAATGTCAAATAATTTATGGTGTTTAAATTAATATAAATTAATACATTGGAATAATATGTTTAAGTTCAAATAAAGCAATAAATACTATGTTTAAAGATGTGTTTCACGAGGTCAATTTTTTTCTGGAACAGTCCTAAATTTATAAATAATTTTGTTTTTTGTTGTTTTAAATAAATTTTTCGATTTATTTATTTTATCAGTGACATGCTCATATATCTACTTCGGTGTAGTATATTTAACTGTCGAAGTGAACGTACGATTTATGATTCAATTCTTTTTCATTCCTAATGATACGTTTTGAATTTCAATTGATGAGTTTTGAATTTCAATTGACGACTTTTGATTTTCAATTGATAAGTTTTGAATTTCAATTGACGAATTTTGAATTTCAATTGACGAGTTTCGAATTTCAATTGATGAGTTTTGAATATCAATTGATTTGTTTTCAATTTCAATTGACGAGTTTTGAATTTAAATTGATGAGTTTTCAATTTCAATTGATAAATTTTGAATTTCAATTGACGAGTTTCGAATTTTAATTGATGTATTTCCAATTTCAATTGATGTATTTTCAATTTCAATTGACGAGTTTTAAATTTCAATTGACATTTTTTGAATTTCAAATGGAAAATTTGAATTCAAATTGATGTTTGTTGAATTTCAAATGGAATTTTTGAATTTCAAATGACGAGATTTGAATTTCAAATGGATTGTTTGAATTCCAATTGATTTTCTTTGAATTTCAATTGGAAATAGTGTAGATGAGTCAAATATTTTACATTATATGTAATAAATATTAATGTTTTTATTTGAATTGAAGAATTTCTAAACACTTTTTCTTGATGTTATGTGTAAACTTCAAAACAGAGATGAAACATCATTTAAATATTTTTATCCACCGAATCGAGTAAATTAGATACTGATCACCAAGTTTGCAAAGACGGGATGATTTTACATAAGCTAGGGGCAGCTAGGGCCCCTTGTTCAAAGGGGACAAGGGGCAGCATGAAACACATTACTCCGCTGAATCCTTCTGTATACCTGAGAAGGCTGCAGTCACATCCCGCAGTTTTCGACCGATGATGTCTACGTCATCAGCGTACGCAAGTAGCATGTGGCTTTTGTTGAATATAGTGCCACTCGTGTTTACTGCAGCTTTTCTCATTATCATCTCCATCACAATGTTGAAGAGATCGCACGATAGGCCGTTGCCTTGTTTTAGGCCTCGTCTGGTATAGAAGGGCCCCGTAAGGTCCTTGCCAATCTTCACGGAAGACTTCGTGTCAGCCAGCGTCATTCCGTAAAGACGTATCAGCTTCGCTGGAATACCAAACTCAGCCATGGCTTAAAGTAATTTCAGCCATATCGGGCTGTCGAAGGCGGCTTTATAGTCGACAAAAAGATGGTACGTGTCGATCTGTTTCTCTTGGGTATTTTCCAGGATTTGCCAAAGTGTGAAAATCTGGTCAGTTATTGATTTTCCGGGTCTAAAGCCACACTGATAAGGCCCGATCAGGTTGGATAACACTGGCTTTAGTCTTTCACATATCACACTCGACAGGACCTTATATGCGAAGGGTAAAAGGCTGATTCCGCGGTAGTTCGAGCACACACTTGGATCACCTTTTTTCAGCACTGGGCATAATACGCTTACATTCCATTCGTCGGGCATGCACTCTTTAAGCCAAACCATGCGCAGGAGCTGGTGCATGCTCGTTATCAGCTCCTCGCCACCGGACTTGAAGAGTGAAGATATTTACAATCATTATATCAGCCCACTAGGATCCATTAGTATTTGTTATTTCTCATACAAATAACATGCAAATAAATTATTTTTTAATGTGAAAGGAAAAAAAAATAAATCAACAAGTGAGCCAGAGAAAAAAACGAAATAAATGAAATATTCAAGTACGTACATTATTCGAAATTTTATTTGAAATTTCCGAAATCAATCGCATGGCGTTAAGGCTGTAAAATATCCAGTTTAGGGTAAAGGCAACCAAGATATTGTCGGTAAATTAGAACCACCTAAAATTAAAATGTTGTCACTATTTCGGAGCATAGAACAAATTGCAATGATTGCACCTAAGTGCTTCTCAAAAATGTTAAATTCGAATGATGGAGGAATTTAAGAGCAGGTGATATAAATTTTTTTAGACTAAACATTTACCGAAACTTCAACAAATTCAATGTCATCAAAAATTGACGGAATTATCGCATGGGATAGCGAATAACGAATGGACATTGAAACACCACCGTCAATTTTATGTTCACGTTCCTTTCAAGTAATCACATAATCGCAAAAGATTTGCGAGTTAAGAATATGCGCCTTCAGCCAAGTTTAAGAAAATACTAGCACATCGTGATCAAATTCAAAACTGTCAACATGAAGTCTCGAAAGTTTTGTGTTCAGACCACAAACGTTTTGATAAATAATATTTAAAGAGCTCAAGGCGACATCTGAGACCTAAAAATAGTACTATGCTTACATGTTCAGATTAATAGGTGAACACATTGCTTAACAAATATCTCATTTCCGTTACAAAATCTGAAAAAAAATTCATAAGCGTTTGAATTGTTGCTATCACCCCATATACTAATATGGGCCACACCCGCTGCTTGGAACTTCTAATTTACATTTATTTTAGTTGTCTTTCCTAAAATTAAATTTTTTCACACAAATTAGTTAAACAGTCTACAATACCATAATGACCATATTTTTCACTCATCATTGAGGGAGCGCGAGTCGGCATTCAAAACACTACCATGGCGACATAAGGGTTTTTAAAGAGAATTAAGGGCTGAGCGGTTTTGTTCAATATTACCGCTTCATTCAATATCTCTGCTAATTCTTCACTTAAATTGGACGAGGATCTGCATTTCTCAAAATCATCTATTCCCGTATGCTTGTATTCAACATTTTTGGATCTGAACTATCGCTTCAAATTGCAAGTTTAATATTCTCGGCAATGCAATCTACATAAGTTTTTTCATCACTGAAATCAATATTTTCAAAAATTTTTGAGAAGTGTAAGATTATTTCTTTGAATGCATTGTTGACAAAGCAACGCTCCTAAAACAATCCCATGTGGAGCCCTTTCGGACGTCCTCCGTAAAATCTCATCGGAGGATAGCTGTTGGAGTCCCTACACGCTTCTTTTTAGGCAAATCAATTAAAATATTCACATTTGGAATTGTTTTAATCGTCTTCTTCGGATTTCGGGTACTTCTAAAATAGTAAAATAATCTTCCAGATATAACTTTATGATAGGCAATGGTTTAGCGAGTTCAGATTTTGTCAACCCGTAAAAAAGTAAAAAAGAGTAAGGGCATAGTTAAACATCTTGGGTTAGCGCCATCTCTTGGCAATAAAAATTACTCAACCACCACTGAAAGCTTATCATAATTTTGAATGAAAGCTCGAAGCTGTTTTAAACTCACCCAAAAAGCTTTCATGCTGACCGTTTTGTTGCACAAACAAATGAAATATGTCAGTTGTGCCATGACCAACATCAACGCAGGGTAGGGCATAAAGGCTGGTATCAAGTTCAATATCTCATAGGCAAAGTTGTCATAACAAATACACATTTCTTTGTTTTAAAATTGATGAGAGGAAGGATGGTAAATCAAAAGTTGTTTGCACGATTTTAAAAATGTTATACCATAGATAAAGCTTAGATACCCTGTGAAATGGGTAAATTGGATACAAACTGGTAAATTCATTCATTCATTTATTTAATATTTAAAATACTTTTAATACAACAAATACCAAATTATTGGCACTATAAATTGAACAGCTAATAGGTAGATATATATTTTTAAAAATTGTGGTACACCGTATTTAGTGTCAATTTTTTCAGGCATGGCCCAATAACTCTAGTAATTTGTTTTCTGTTCGATAGGTATGATTCAAGCCATTTAAGTTCTGTGCCTCGCACTTTCAATATTATGTTTGTAATAGCTATATTTAGCCCAGTCAATATTTTTTTTTTTAAGAGGTAGGTAAAATCCCTTCGGATCATCAAATGTCGTCGCATTTGGTATGTGGTGTTTCCACTAAAAACCTCCTCCTCCTGGTAATTTCTCTATCCGGAACCGCATATGCATTACTTCAGATAGAGACTCAGGGTGGTGATACTCTCGTCAAGATCAACCATTTTTGTCTTAAGGACATACTCTGTATATTGTGCCACCTTCTTCCAGTTTTCTTTTCCTTGTAACATTTTTCCCACTATATTTTCAGCAGTTACGGGGCCAATCTCCTGCTCCAGTTTAATTTTTTCGTTTCAACACCGACTGCAGTTGAAGAAAGTATGCTCTGCATCGTCAACATCTCCGTCACCATATAAGCACGCTTGACTTTCACTTTTTCCCATTAAAAATAGGTATTTCCGAAAATAGCCGTGCCCCGAAAGCATCTGAGTGACATAGTAGTTGACCTTTCCCTCTCTTCTAGTGTACCACTCATTTATTCTCGGTATTAGTTTTGCTGTCCACCTTCCTTTCACGCTGCTGCTCCATTTCTCTTGTAATTTCCTGAGGGTTTCTACTCGTAGTTGGTCTGCATCTACCTCGTTGCCTTGCCTTCGTATAGCCCATGTTTTTACTCTCTCTTCAATTAAAAGATCTATGGGGATTGTGCTGCTTATTATACAAACAGCTCCCTGGGAGACTGTTCTGTATGCAATATTAAAATCTCCTGTTATCAAGACATCATGACTTTCTTCACACATTGCCTCCAATGTTTGTTGGAAAACTTCACAAAACTCTGCTTCAGAGCAGCTTGGCGATCTGTAGACGGCAACTAAGGTCATATTTTCATTCTTTCTTTTTACTGTACAAACATTTATCCAGAATTTTTCTTGTACTACTTTATCAAACTTTTTTGATACCTCCCAATTTTTACGAAAGTAGATGATCACACCACCCGTTCTTTTTTCGGCTTAAATTTCTACTTGGTTAAAGTTGTTGATTAATCCTTGAACGTTTGTATAAAACGCTGCAATTACTTAGACTGCAATGACTTATAACAACCATTTTTCTTTTCTTCTCCAATTTGTTTAAGTAATCTGGGCACTCTTTATGATTCGTAAAATGATTTTCATTTAGATTTAAATTTAGTTTTAGATTCTTTTTCATACAGTTTATACATTTTTCAATTTTTTCGGAATTACATTCTTTTGTCGCATGATTTCAATGGCATTTAAGATATATTTTATCGTTTCTGCAATCACTGGATAAGTGATTATAACCGTAATATTTAAAACACTGTCTTACGTTCGTTCTGTCGAACACTTGCATCTTTCCCATCACACGTTTAGTTTTTTTTCTGCCATCATTTTTGTATATATCTCCGTATCTGTTTTTATATGTACATTATTAATTGTTTTATTGTATTTATTGAATTCGTACATTCTTATAATCTTCAATTCATTGTTTTTATTACATTATTTTGTCCTTTGAGTTTTTCTATCAGTTCATCTTCTAAGTGTTTAAACGACATATTAGTTACAATAAAATTTGGTTCTATTGGTCTAGGCGCCCTAATTTCGTATACGTCGCCCATTCCATTCTCCAGTGCATTTTTAATCGTTTCTCTTTCTTCATAACTTTCACTTTGTATTATTATTGTTCAATTTCTTCTGTCTTCAACATTTGCAATCTTTAAGTTGATCGGGTTTACTTTATTTAATTCTGCTTTAGTCTTTTCAATTTAATGTTTCTCCTTTGGTTTGACTATTAATGGGATTTGCTTCGTTGTATCTCGCGATAAATTTTGCATTGGTTCCACTGTCATTTGCTTATTTGCATCTGACTATGCCGTTTTTACTACCTCTGAGTATGTTTGTTTTTGATTTCTAAATGACCGACATTTGCACATATATTCTTTATTTCTTGTACATTTTCTTCGCAACCACTTTGTATTTTTTTAATTTTTTAAGCGTTTGTTCATACCGCTTTTCTATCGATTCCAGTAAATGTTTTATCTCAATGTCATTCTTTTTAAGTGATGCCTCAAATTCATCTTTGTAATTTATTAGGTTTTGTCTATTATTTTGTACTCCATCGTGAATTTTTTCCAATACCATATTTACATCATGGATGTACTGCATGCATTCATCACACATAAATCGTATAAAATTTCCAGTTTCCAAAATTTTTAGTGAGTATTGATCTACACGTGAACATTTAGGGTCGGAGTATGTGTAAAGAACTACGTTGTAGAAAATTTGGTTCACAAAAACGTTGATTGAGCTGCAAAATTTAATGAATTTTATAATAATTTAAAAAAAAATGCTTACAAAAAGTTTTAAAAATAACCAATTGAAACAAGGAGACAGATATGCTGCGATTGGAAGTAAGAGCAATGTAACAAAGGTGCTGATGAGATAGGTTAGCAACTTGCAAGATATTTGTTATAAAAGGGTTGATGTGTGAAATAATTAGTAATTAATTACGATTAGTAAACTTTTACAGGTTAACAAATTGTTTTCCTCTAAATAAAGACGCTTTTAAGTATGTATTCGACACTTTTTCCATGGAAACATGGTCGAATACGTTAACATATTTATCAAGCTTAAGCGAGCTTTAAAAATATTCTTTGCAGAAGAAAGCTATAAACATGGAGATTGTGCAGACTATAATGATAGGATTGGTGCATTGTCGAAGTCGCCATCATAATTTCTTGATGTAATGCAGGCAACGATTTCCCCTCAGTGGATAAAAATAGATCAAAGTGAAGACGAAAAGGACGGTATCCCAGTTCGGTACTCCAGTCAATCAAGACATTTAAGAAACATTTTTAATACATGCAACACATCATTCAAATACTTTCTTCCTTCATTCTTTGTTGATGGCCCTATTGCGTTAAGTCCTTTTGCAACTTCCTCCCAGAAAGACTGGACTTTGTTTTTGGATCGCTTATGGTGTCCACTCCCAATATCTGGTTTGAAACAACAAGAAACATAATATATAATCTAAATATATAAAAATAAGTTGCATTTTGTCAGGGAGTGAAATTCTCTGTAATGCGTGAACCGATATTGTTTCTGTAAATTTCTAATAAACAAACCTTGACGTCAATGGCAAGGTTTGTTTTAAATTTGGTCTTTGTTTGAATAGTGGTTCATGAGCTGTATATATAGTAAACATAGCTCTATTTGTGCGTATATGATGTAAATAGGGAAATATATTACCTAATATTAAGTCCCAATTGTAAATAATTAATAACACAATGTAAGTTATTTTAATATCTAAAGATTTAAGAAGGTTCGTAGACAGTTTATTTCATAATTGGACCCGATAGGTGTCGCTGCAACCCTCCTTTTTTGCTGTTTATTTGTTCGTTATCAGCCGAACTTCCTTAAACTTTCACAGGATCTAGCTGCCAATTCAAGAGGTAAAATATGGTATTTATTATTTTGATTAGTGAAGTAGGATCTCCATCTCACATACATTATTAGTACAGTAGACTACGGATAAGTGCACATCGGTTTTCGCGTGACTTTTTGTGCACTTATGCGGTTTTTGCATTTATACAACACTCGGATAAGTGCACAACTAATGCATATATACAAACATTGCATAAGTGCACGATTATTGCATTTATACAAACATTAGATTATTTTTATTAATCTGTAACACCAGTTCAGTTTGGACGGAACTTTAATAAAATAATTAAAATATAAAGCTGTTTAATGTTTTTATTTATACAGTAGACTACGGATAAGTGCACATCGGTTTTCGCGCGACTTTTTGTGCACTTATGGGGTTTTTGCATTTAGACAACACTCGGATAAGTGCATAACTATTGCATATATACAAACATTACATAAGTGCACGATTATTGCATTTATACAAACATTAGATTATTTTTATTAAACTGTAACGGCTCCACGAAAAGCCCCCCAATGAAATAACACCCAGGAAATAACCCCCAATGAAATAAACCCCAAAAATACGAAATAACGGCTCCACGAAAAGCCCCCCAATGAAATAACGCCCAGGAAATAACCCCCAATGAAATAAACCCCAAAAAATTGGAAATAACACCCAAAAACAGTGAATGAAATAATATCCAAAAAAAAATGAAATGAAAACGAAAACGAAACAACACCCAATATTTGGGAGTTATTTTATATGAAATAAAACCCAATGATGAAAATGAAATAACCCCCAATGAAATAAACCCCATCAGCAGCAAAAATGAAATTATGCCCAAAATTCATAAAAGTCAGTTTCATCAAGGATTTTATAAAGTCAATATCAGCAAAGTCGCATAATTATTGAAATGAATCGTGTGGATCGTAGATCGTTGTAGCCCTGCTCTATTTTTGCAGTTCGAAAGACAATTTGCATTTTACGTTTGGCCTTTACTCAACAACCTCCAGTGTTCACAAGCAAATCAAACTCTCTGCTTTTATTGAATTAGTCCTTTTGAAGAACTCTTACAAATTAACAAAATAATTACATTCTTAGTGTGTACTAATCGAATTTTGCATTTTGTTGATTTTCTATCCGTCAGTATGAACATAAATGGAAATATTATATATGTAAACATTCAAAAGATATTGTATTATATTCACAGGCTAAAAGCTTTCTTGTAAAAGGCCTATTTTTAAATAATTATATAATTATAACCCCTAAAAACCAACAGCTTTAAAAATGAAATAACCCCCGAATAAAAAATGAAATAACACCCAAATTATTCACGATATGAAACAATCCCCAAATTTAAAAAATTGGTTGGGTGTTATTTCATTGGAGATTATTTCATAATTATAAAACCCCAAATGAAGAATGAAATAATTCCCAAAGAAAAATTAAAAATGGCCCAAAAAAATTGGGAGTTATTTCATATGAAATAACACCCAAAAATGTATGAAAAAAATTTGGGGAATATTTCATTTCTCGTTTGGGCGTTATTTCATTGGGGGGCTTTTCGTGGAGCCGAAATAACACCCAAAATCAGTGAATGAAATAACATCCAAAAATAAATGAAATAAACCCCAAAGCAAAAACGAAACAACCCCCAATATTTGGGAGTTATTTCATATGAAATAACACCCAATGACGAAAATGAAATTACCCCCAATGAAATAAACCCCATCAGCAAAAAAAATGAAATTATGCCCAAAATTTATAAAAGAGTCAGTTTCACCAAGGATTTCATGAAGTCAATATGGACCAACAGCAAAGTCGCAAATTATTGAAATGAATCGTGTGGATCGTAGATCGTTGTAGCCCTGCTCTATTTTTGCAGTTCGGAAGACAATTTGCCTTTTACGTTTGGCCTTTACACAACCACCTCCAATGTTCACAAGCAAATCAAACTCTCTGCTTTTATTGAATTTTTCCTTTTGAAGAACTCTTACTTACTTACTTAAGTGGCCCATTACAGTTTACGAGTATGGTTCATAAGTTTGAGGCCTGAAGTACTAAAGAATTCCACACGCTTCGGTCTTCTGCGTGTGTTCTCCAGTTAGTCCTACCAGATGATGGCACATCGCCTACCACTTGGTCCTTCCAACGGAGTTTGGGTCTCCCTGCTCTGCGCCGTCCTTCAGGTTCGCCTTCAAACACCTTTCTCGCTGGAGCATTTACATCCATTCTGGCAACATGACCCAGCCATCGTAGTCGTTGCATTCTGACTCTTTTAGCTACGTCGATGTCGTGGTAAAGCTCATACAGCTTATGGTTCATCCGATGGCGAAACTCACCGTCGACACAGATAGGTCCATAAATTTTTCGGAGTACTTTTCTCTCGAATACTCCCAGGTTTTGTATGTTCGTTGTCGTAAGCACCCATGATTCGGCAGCATACAAAAGAACGGGTAAGATTAGCACCTGGTAAAGCTGTTTCTTAGTATTCCGAGATAAGGTGGTGTTACTAAAGTGCTGCCGAAGTCCGTAGGAACATCTATTGGCTAGCACTATTCTCCGTTTAATTTCTTGGCTGACATTATTTTTCTTGGTGACGGAAGATCCGAGGTAGGTAAACTCGTCGACTACCTCAAAACAATAATTGTCAACGTTCACGGTGCGTCCCCAACGAGAGGACTCTTTGTTCGTCGAAATCATTATTTTTGTTTTGTCCTCGTTGACCGCTAAACCCATTTTTGCTGACTCCTTTTCTAGTGATGAGAAAACTGCAGTAACATCCCGCAGATTTCGACCAATGATGTCTATATCATCGGCATAGGCTAGTGGCATGTGGCTCTTGTGGAATATGGTGCCAGACATGTTGACACCAGCCTTTCTCATCACCTTCTCCATAACTATATTAAATAGTGTACAGGACGGGCTATCGCCCTGCCTGAGACCTCTTTCCGTGTTAAATGGTTCAGACTGATCCTTACCAATCTTAACAGAGGATTTGGTGTTGTCTAAGGTACATTTGCAAAGTCGAATCAGCTTTGCGGGAATACCAAACTCAGACATGGTCTCATAAAGCCTATTCCTTATCGGAGAGTCGAAGGCAGCTTTGTAGTCGACAAAGAGGTGGTAGGTGTCGATCTGCTTTTCATGGGTTTTTTCCAGGATCTGTCGTAAGGTGAATATTTGATCCGTCGTAGATTTGCCAGGTCTAAAGCCGCACTGATATGGTCCAATTAGTTTTTCTACAATTGGCTTTAGACGTTCACACAATATGCTTGAAAGGACCTTGTACGCAATTGGTAATAGGCTTATTCCACGATAGTTCTTACATTCACTACGATCTCCTTTCTTGTATATGGGACATAACAGACTGAGACTCCAATCCCCGGGCATGCTCTCCTCTTGCCAGATGTTCTCCATTAGCTGATGCATGCTCCTAATCAGCTCCTCCCCGCCAGCCTTAAACAATTCAGCAGGGAGACCATCGGCTCCAGCAGCTTTGTTGTTTTAAAGGCGGAAGATGGCCATACGTATCTCGCTCTGGCTCGGAGGTGGACAGTTAATACCATCGTCATGGATTGGAGCGGGGTCTTCTGGAGTGGTGTCAGTATCCAGTAAATTTCTAAAGTGGTCTCTCCATATCTTCAGAACGCTATCCGGGTCCGTCACTAGCTGACCATCGCTGTCCTTGCAGGAGGGCAACCCTGTTCCACGCATTCTCGCTTTAACTCTCTTGTAGAATTTTCGGGCTTCCCCTCTACTTCGGAGCAACTCAGTACACTCATCCTGCCTCTTCTTCAACTCCTTCTTTTTTTTCTAAAAAGACGAGTTGCCTGTCGTCTCTTCTCCCTGTGCCGTTCACGAACAGCTCGCGTTGCCATTGGCTGCAGTTTTGCCCTGTATGCAGCATCCGTCTCTCTCGTGGCATTGCGACATTCATCATCGTACCAGGCATCTTCTTGAGACGGCTTTGAGTACCCAAGTACGCTTCTCGCAGCCCGTTCTAAGGAGTCGGCTATATTTTGCCACTGCGAGGTTATATTGTCAGGGGTTGGAGCATTCCGCAGCAGTTGAGTTAGGTGGTTGGAGTAGGCGTTTGCTACCTCTGTGGTCCGCAGTTTACCGATGTCCAGCTTTCGTTGTGCCTGGTTACGTATGTTTTTCGCCATGCTTAGCCTTGTGCGTACCTTAACTGCGGTAAGGAAGTGATCGGAGTCAATGTTCGCACCCCTAATCACTCGTACGTCCAGAACACTCGATGCGTGCCTTCCATCGACTACCACATGATCAATCTGATTCCTCGTCAATTGATCTGGAGATAACCATGTTGCCTTATGAATATTTTTATGGTCAAATCTAGTGCTGCTAACTACCATATTTCTTGCCGCAGAGAAATCAATCAGTCTGATGCCATTGTTCGACGTTTCGGTGTGCAGATTGAATTATCCGATGGTAGGCTCAAATGCGGTTTCCCTGCCTATTTTAGCATTAAAATCGCCTAGTACAATTTTAATGTCATGGCTCGGGCTACGGTCATATACATTTTCTAGGATCTCGTAGAATTTGTCTTTGTCCTCATCGCTTTTCTCTTCTGTCGGAGCATGGGCACATATAAGTGTTATGTGGAAAATCTTTGTTTTGACTCTTATGGTGGCTATACGTTCACACACCGGGTTGAACCTTGAGACTAGGTGTCGCAGTCTCTTGCCAACCACAAATCCACAACCAAACTCGTGCTTGTCCGCATGGCCACTATAGTAGATGTCGCACGTCTTCATGCGCGAGCACCCGTGTCCCGTCCACCGGATTTCCTGTAAAGCGGTTATGTCAGCCTTGTATTTTTCGAGGACTTCCGCCAGTTGGATGGAGGCACCTGGTCTATACAATGTTCTAACATTCCAGGTGCATATCCTCAAATCATGGTCCTTAATTCGTTTGCGGTGGTCGTCAACATTTTGGGGGGTCCGTTTTATTCTTATCTTACTTCTTTTCATTGCAATAATTTAAACGTCAGTGGCGGGTTGCAAGCCCAGCGCACCACGTCGCAGTTTTCTCCTCCTGCCAGGATTTTATTGCAGCCGCCCATTCTGGGTCAGACGCTGACCAGGGTACCGCTCACTCTGAGCTGACGTGCCTGGGTTTTAGGTTTCACCCCTCACAGTTAGCCGTGTTCTGACGGGTGTCAGAATCACGTTTCCAGGCGTCACCACGTGGAGGTACTCCGTTCGCAGTAGTACCACGAAAACGGAGCTCTGTGAGTAGACTTGAAGTGCAATTGGCAAGGATCACTCTGGGTTTGCCAAGTTAAACCGATCAGAAGCTTTACCTTGCATCACACTCCCGACGCCCAAGAACTTGAAGAACTCTTACAAATTTAAAAAAAAATTCCGTTCTTAGATATCATTCTCAAAATGGAAAAATGCTCGGTGCATTTTGTTGATTTTCTATCCGTCAATATGAACACAAATGGAAATATCTGTAAACATTCAAAAGATATTGTAATATACTCACAGGCTAAAAGTTTTCTTGTAAAAGGCCTATTTTTATATAATTATATAATTACTAGTGGGCCCGGCAATGCTTCGCTATTGCATATTAACTTGTAATATATTTCACATTTAGGTCTACAAAGTACTTTGAAAACGGTACTTAAGCTCGATAATAATATATTGAGTTTATTTAGTTATGTAACTTATTTAAAGTAACTCCTTAACATTAAAGTTAACCAATTAAGTTTTATTGTTGTAAATAAATGCTAATAAAAAGTTCATCAGCAAAGTCATACCTTTAGTGCCGGCATGTAGATTAAGTTTTTTCTGTATGTAGGGCGAAAACCACTTCTTCCAAAAATCGGAAACAGACATTCCTCTAAAGATCAAAATTATTTATTTTGATCCGTAGTAGCATGAACCATCTGTATGCTAACTATCTCTTTGGTCATAAAAAAAACATTTTTGTTATGCCTTCTCCTATTGACCGCAAATGAAAATTCCGTTTGAAACTTCATGCCTTTAGCCATTAAAACTCCTTTTGTCATGTCTTCTTCTCACACGGATCAAGAATAATCCGGAATACTATTTTTGTATTGAACTCGTATTACCATTTATTGAGATACATCGGTCACCAACGTTTGGCTTAACTAAGTGATGGTCTCACGCGCTGTATGGCATGTTACACCGTCGTGTTGGAACCATTTCTCCTTTAAATAATGTGCAATGACATGATAAATAAAAAAATCAATTGACCGCCCACTGGCTTTAGTTCTTCTATCAGTTGGATTTTATATGAATGTGGGCCAAGATCTTTCCTCAGCATTTGCAGAGACCGAGTTGCTAAGAAAAACGTCGGTTCGATAAATTCGAGTCCCCTGTCACACTAACGTCTACAGCGTCGATGGCTTCTATTAGCTGCACCTCAACTTCACTTCATTATATGCACCCTCAGGTAGAGATATTTTTTTTAGGAATGATCAATTATTCAGTTACTTCAGACCAATGGGCCTGGCTCTAATTTTTGCCTACCATTCCGATGTTTGGAGACCAAGTCGAAAAGAATAGTATATTTTTGATTTTTTTATTGGGATCCCGCCCAATATTCTGAAAAATGATTTTTAAAAACTTAATTTCTGTATGCCAACTCTCAGAGGCCATAACTTTTTAACAAATACATATATATATATATATATATATATATATATAAAAATAAGTTAGAAATTGATGTTCTCTGGAATGCGTGAACCGATTTTGTTTCTGCAAACTTCATATGAAAGGTGACGTTAATACCAAGGTTTTTATGTATAAACGGTCTTTGTATGTGCATTGGTTCTTGAGCGAACACTGCATTCATTTCGAAACATGTATGTGTGTGTGTGTGTGTGGGGATGTGTGTATTGTTGTAACGTATGGGCTCGAAAACGGCTGGACCGATTTTGATGAAATTTTCAGGGAATCTTCCGAATAACCTCGCAAGTAACATAGGCTAAACATTGTTTGAATTTTTCCACATTTAGGGGGTGAAAATAGCAAAAGGGATAAAAACTCCCCTTTCCTATATATATATATATATGTTTCTATGTTTGCAACGTATGGACTCGAAAACGGCTGTGCCGATTTTGATGAAATTTTCAGAGCATCTTCAAAATAACCCCGCGGATAACATAGGCAATACATTGTTTGGAGTTTTCCACATTTAGGGAATAGAAATTGGCAATTCGTTGCTATTCCATTTTACTCAAACCATTCATTTAATTTATATACTTAGCTATTGTAAATCACATCTTCGGGGATCTATGAAATACACGGCTTTTCTAATAGACCGATTGATACGAAAATGTTACCAAGTGGTACTGTTGACCTGTTGATAGTCCTAGGGTATATTTGGTTGTGGGGCGTTGGATAAAGGGGCGTGGCACCGCCCATTCAACTTGAAAATTAAAAGGGCATGAACTATCAGAGGTATGAATATGAGATTTGTTACATATGTTGTTGTTGCAGTATGAATTACAGTAAATGTGGAAATGGGTTGTTCCACACCCTTTTTAAAACAAACGGTTAAAACTGTCAAAATTCCACAGTATATTTTTTTATTCGCAAAAATCGTAACCAAAATCGGAATCTACGATGAATTTAAAGAAAATTTCACCAAAAAACTTTGTGTCTAAAATCAATTCCTAGCTCGCGTTGGAAAGCATGAAGATTTCAAATAAAGATTTTTTTTGTTTTTAAATGAGCACAAACCGAAACCTTCAGATATATATTTTCTGAGACCTTCTGCGTAAAACTGACTTCCCTACAAACTAAATAAGGTATTACAGAAGCAAATCTATGTATTTGTTAAAAAGTTATGGCCTCTGAGAGTTGGCATACAGAAATTAAGTTTTTAAAAATCATTTTTCAGAATATTGGGCGGGATCCCAATAAAAAAATCAAAAATATACTATTCTTTTCGACTTGGTCTCCAAACATCGGAATGGTAGGCAAAAATTAGAGCCAGGCCCATTGGTCTGAAGTAACTGAATAATTGCTCATTGCTAAAAAAAATATCTCTACCTGAGGGTGCATATAATGAAGTGAAGTTGAGGTGCAGCTAATAGAAGCCATCGACGCTGTAGACGTTAGTGTGACAGGGGACTCGAATTTATCGAACCGACGTTTTTCTTAGCAACTCGGTCTCTGCAAATGCTGAGGAAAGATCTTGGCCCACATTCATATAAAATCCAACTGATAGAAGAACTAAAGCCAGTGGGCGGTCAATTGATTTTTTTATTTATCATGTCATTGCACATTATTTAAAGGAGAAATGGTTCCAACACGACGGTGTAACATGCCATACAGCGCGTGAGACCATCACTTAGTTAAGCCAAACGTTGGTGACCGATGTATCTCAATAAATGGTAATACGAGTTCAATACAAAAATAGTATTCCGGATTATTCTTGATCCGTGTGAGAAGAAGACATGACAAAAGGAGTTTTAATGGCTAAAGGCATGAAGTTTCAAACGGAATTTTCATTTGCGGTCAATAGGAGAAGGCATAACAAAAATGTTTTTTTTTATGACCAAAGAGATAGTTAGCATACAGATGGTTCATGCTACTACGGAATAATAAATAATTTTGATCTTTAGAGGAATGTCTGTTTCCGATTTTTGGAAGAAGTGGTTTTCGCCCTACATACAGAAAAAACTTAATCTACATGCCGGCACTAAAGGTATGACTTTGCTGATGAACTTTTTATTAGCATTTATTTACAACAATAAAACTTAATTGGTTAACTTTAATGTTAAGGAGTTACTTTACATAAGTTACATAACTAAATAAACTCAATATATTATTGTCGAGCTTAAGTACCGTTTTCAAAGTACTTTGTAGACCTAAATGTGAAATATATTACAAGTTAATATGCAATAGCGAAGCATTGCCGGGCCCACTAGTATATATATATAGGAAAGGGGAGTTTTTATCCCTTTTGCTATTTTCACCCCCTAAATGTGGAAAAATTCAAACAATGTTTAGCCTATGTTACTTGCGAGGTTTTTCGGAAGATTCCCTGAAAATTTCATCAAAATCGGTCCAGCCGTTTTCGAGCCCATACGTTACAACAATACACACATCCCCACACACACACACACACATACATGTTTCGAAATGAATGCAGTGTTCGCTATAACTCAAGAACCAATGCACATACAAAGACCGTTTATACATAAAAACCTTGGTATTAACGTCACCTTTCATATGAAGTTTGCAGAAACAAAATCGGTTCACGCATTCCAGAGAACATCAATTTCTAACACAATGCAACTTATTTTTATATATATAGATAACCCCTAAAAACCAACAGCTTTAAAAATGAAATAACGCCCGAATAAAAAAATGAAATAACACCCAAATTATTCACGACATGAAACAAGCCCCGAATTTAAAAAATTGGTTGGGTGTAATTTCATTGGAGATTATTTCATAATTTGAAAACCCCAATTGAGGAATGAAATAATTCCCAAAGAAAAATGAAAAACGGCCCAAAAAAATTGGGAGTTATTTCATATAAAATAAAACCCAAAAATGTATGAAAAAAATGTGGGGAATATTTCATTTCTCGTTTGGGCGTTATTTCATTGGGGGGCTTTTCGTGAAGCCAACTGTAACACCAGTTCAGTTTGGACGGAACTTTAAGGAAATAATTAAAATATAAAGCTGTTTAATGTTTTTATTTATATTTGGTTTACATTACATAACAGGTTTTTAATAAAAACTTATAAAATCAAGTAAGTTTAAGGTAAAAAAAAAATCAATAAATAATTTTTTCATTGTTTTAGTGTGTTTAATATTTCATACAAAAAAATTAATTAATTAAGTTGTTAATGAATCATTGCAATCAAATTTTGCAACAATGTTTTTTGCAAAATACATATTAAACTGCACTCAATTCGATTCACCTAAACCACGTGTGCTGAAAAAGTCTGAAATCTTTTTTTGAACCGCGTTTTCTGATCCAACCTTATATATTTTTTTCTCCAGTTTCTCTAAATCATAATCTACATTTATGTAGTATGAAAGATTTGCATTTATGCATGCAAAGTTGTACTAAAAAAGTACTTTCAGGTTATCAAAAATTTTGCATATATCCGGTTTTTGCATTTATACGTGTTGCACTTATCCGTGTATTTTTGTATGTAAACGTATAAAAAAGGCTAATGGCTTCAAATTCCAGTGCACTTATGCGGTTTTTGCATTTATGCGATGTGCACTTATCCGTTGTTTACTGTATTTGGTTTACATTACATATCAGGTTTTTAATAAAAATTTCTAAAATCAGTTCTGTTTAAGGTAAAAAAAAATCACAAATTTATATTAAATAGTTTTAGTGTTTATCATTGTTTATTATTGCATACAAAAAAAAAATTAAAAATATTCAGTTCTGTGCCAAAATAAGAGCTGTTAATGAATCATTGCAATCATATTTTGCAACATTGTTTTTTGCAAAATACATATTAAATTGCACTCAATTCGATTCACCTAAACCACGTGTGCTGAAAAAGTCTGAAATCTTTTTTTGAACCGTGTTTTCTGTTCCAACCTTATATATCTTTTCCTCCAGTTTCTCTAATTTATAATCTACATTTATGTTGTATGAGAGATTTGTATTTATGGATGCAAAGTTGTACTAAAAAAGTACTTTCAGGTTAGCAAAAGTTGTGCATTTATCCGGTTTTTGCATTTATGCGTGTTGCACTTATCCGTGTATTTTTGTATGTAAACGTATAAAAAGGCTAATGGCTTCAAGTTCCAGTGCACTTATGCGGTTTTTGCATTTAAGCGATGTGCACTTATCCGTAGTTAACTGTAGTAATAAAAATAAGTTGAATTGTGAGCGTGATACATGTTCTCTTTAATGCGTGAATTGATTTTTTTCTGTAAAGTTCTTATGAATAGCTATGTTTTTTACATACGGCCTTTATACGTGTAGTGGTCCATGAGTTATAGGCATGCGTTTTTTACTCCCTAGGGGGTAAAAAGCTGCAAACAGGGTCAAAAAATGTGGCATTGTAATTGGCATGTATTTTTAATTTCACTTTTAAAGGATAAATGGAGAAAAAGGAGTGAACATGGTACCAACCGCTAAAAGCAAAAGATTGAAGCTGCGCCAAAATAAATGATAACTCCATGTTTAGAATGAATATTTTACATACAGGAAAACGAGTTTTTTTCCCAAGAATAAAAACCTCATTTTTAACATTCCGGGAAAGTTATAACAAGCGTGACAAATTTTAAATACTCGAAATCATCCGATTTGCTCCAAATGAAAGTTTGCAAAAAAAATTAAAAAATCGAAGAAATAACGAAAAATCAATTGTAATTAGCGCTTTTTTCTACAACATAACGTTTAATAAAAATAATTGTTGATACATAACAAAAAAAGGGGGAAAAATTGGCGTGACACCGTCCCATACAACTGGAATTTTAAAATGACTGTATCTTTTGAACCATTTTAGGTACGAAGTTGAGATTTGGTATCTTTATCGGTCGTATAAGAAAAAATACTTTGTTTGTGGAAAGTGGTCGGTGCCACACCCCTTTTTTTAAAAAAAGTAATACTGGCCAAATAAGTAGACCGATTGCAATTGAATTTTCTATGTGTGATACTGTCCATAGGACCTCTATCATAGGCTACATGATAACATAATTAGACAAAAAGGCGTGGCACCGCCCACATAAACCGAAATTTCAATTGGTCTTACATCAAGTCTCCCTGGAAAAAGGGAGTTGCCACGACCCTTTTAAAAAAATCGTTATCTGGGCGAAATAAATGAACCGATTGCAATGGTATCTTTATCGGTCGTATAAGAAAAAATACTTTGTTTGTGGAAAGTGGGCGGTGCCACACCCCTTTTTCAAAAATAGTAATACTGGCCAAATAAGTAGACCGATTGCAATTGAATTTTCGCTGTGTGGAACTATCATAGGCTACATTTAAACATACTTAGACAAAGGGGCGTGGCACCGCCCACACAAACAAAAATTTCAATCGGTCATATTTGGCGGGCCATTAAAGGTAGGAAGATGAGATTTGCTACATATGTAAATGGTACGTGGAGAATTACGTCTCGCTGGGAAATGGGCAGTGCCACGCCCCTTTTGGAACAATTGTAAGGTCGGTCATATTAATAGCTAAGAACGGATTTTTGGAAACTCGTACATTTATGGGTTACAAATTACCGATAAGGGATAAAAGTTGTATCCATACCTAAACCAATCGGCTAACGGTATAATCGCGAAATTTGATATGGAAATGCTTTCTATCGAATTGGATTGAAGTATTTTTTTAAAATCCGACGTTTCTGTGTAAAAAAAAGGGATACAAATGTTACTATCGCCTAGACCAAAAGGCTAATGATGTAATCATGATAATTTATATGAGCTTGCTCCCTATGGAATTATAACAAAGCAAGGAGGGTTTTCGAAATTCTTACCTTTTAGGGGTAAAAAGGACTAAATGGGATAAAACTGGTAGTAAACGGAAAAGGTATAGTCTCAATAATTGTGCAAATACCGAAAAAGGGATAAAACTGATGATATCACCCAAATCAAATACCTAAAAGTAGAGTTACAAAATGTGTATAGAATTGCTCCCTATAAATATTTGATATATTAGAGAACTATTAAATGGGGTTTTTCAAAATTCGAACACTTAGGGTAAACTGGTACCATCGCCCAGACCAAACGGCTAAAGCTATAATAGTATATGGGCATGCTTCCTATGGAGTTAGAGGGGTACCGGTCCATTTTAGTCGTGCGATACGAATATATCTTTTAATATTCGTACTTTTAGGAATAAAGAGGGACTAAAGCGGTAAAATCACTCAGATCAATGGGAAAAAGCTACAATCACATAAATTGGGTATTCGTTCGTCTTATGAAGCATTGTCACTTTACCTGTTTTGCTTAAAGTCATAAGAAGGTTCATTGTAAGTACGGGTGAAGCAACGCGAGCCGGGAAAGCTAGTTAATACATAAAATGGTCTTATAAAACAGTATCAACCGTAAAATTATTACTTAAACCCATTTTCGAACTTGGCCGTTTTCAACTCTCGATTGTAGTCATTTCGTGATATCGACCCATATATACCTAAAATTTTAACCAAATCGGGCTTGTGTCCATATACTAGACTTAACCCAAATTTTAGAGACCAAAGAATTAACCAGTCAACATCTTTACCAATAATTTTGGACGAAGTCTGCCGGGTCTTTGAGCTTCTGAAAAATATCATTCTTGTGCTGTTCACCATTTTTAAATTTTATTAACATATTAATAATGATGCAAGTCCACTCTTATTATAAAATTTTAGTTATCACAATAAATAGCTCCAATAATAGTTAAAAATTATCAAAAAGCTCTTTTATGTAACGAATTGTAACCTCCGTTTAGTGATTGTATCTGATTGCTAGGTAGAACGAACCACTGTTGTAATGAAGACGTTTTATATTTCGGAAAAACGTTGTGCTTACGTGGAAAGGTTTATATGGAGAGAAGGTTAATTACTTGTTTTGGCTTGATCATAAGTCCACGTTATTTAGTCACGATTAAAAGTTTCGTTAAATGTTGAAGTTTATTGGGGCCGGCCACGGCATAGTGGTTAGAACACGCGACTACCATGCGGGAGATTCCGGGTTCGATTCCCGCCTCCTGTCATCTACATTTTTCTTTCATTGCTGGCACACTAGATGTTGTCGACAAAATAGAAAGCGTGTTAATTCACAACAACACGAGAAGCTATCCCATACCTCTTTCATGGGGTGTAATCGGAAATAAAGTTTTTTTTTATAAAGTATAGAAACTCACTCAGCTGTTAATCATTCTAGTTTCAACTCTATATTTACAGTGTTGTATTTTTAATACCACAATAGTGGATAAAACCTGTATTTAATCCATTAGAACATAGGCTAATTTTTTTTAAAACTAAAATGTTAATTACAGGGGATGATTTTCAAAAACTGCCAACGGAAAACATTAATGCTAATATATCCCTCAACAAAAATATTCGCAATATCAATTTAGGTTCCAGTGATCATACAGAAGGTAACCAAAACGTGAGCTTTTGCAACACATAAGTTTGCGTAGAATACATTGATTTCTGCTCCACAATACAGAGTACAGAAATATTTAATGCGACTGTTGACCACATTACTTATTTAGAAGAAACTGTACTATAAGAAAAGAAATAAAGAAACAAAATAAGTCGTTTGATATAACAACCGCCAGTTTTAATGAGATAACTGTAACAAATTTCAAGAAATATAAGTACCTCACAACCCAAAAAAGATTTCAATGAATAGGAGACTTTATTTCTAAAAACTTTAATTAATGATAAAAATTCTCTGGCTCGGTTAAAATTCTCATTATCCAATAAAGTATGTATATTAAATCATTCAAGTGAAAAATAAGCAAACAAATTTTACGACTATATGCCAGATGTGGGTACTGAAAAGTCGGATGCGCTAGATACAAATTCGTGATATTTTTAAATAACAACCCTATAAGCGTGTATATTAGGGTGGCAACGAAATTGATGAGCGATTTTGCGGATATTTAAAAATGCCCGACCGAAGGAATTGTATTTTATTCTCCCAAATATGTAATAGTCAAATATTGAAGTGGGTGACCATTTTAGCCAAATTGGTTATAAATAGTTTGGTTATATCTCGACTATACTATAAACAGTCAAACTGTTATTAAGGTTGTTATAAAGGTTTGTTTTAAAAGGGGCGTGGCACAGCCCACTTTCACACTGATGTTATTCATACTGTACCAACAACACATACCAAATATCATCTTCAAACCTTTTACAGTTCATGAGATACAGGTTGTATCATATAGCCGTTTAAAGTTTCACGTTGTATACCACGCCCACCGATTCGGTTGTGCCCATTTTTTGTTGGAACACTAACTTTTCAGCCAAATGCATTAACACAAGTTTTCAAGGCAATTAGAGAAACAGTCCTCTAGATACTGCGGTTTTTAAATATGATCCAATGAGCGGGGCCTCGCCCACTTGATATATCAAAAATGCAAGTACCCTATATTTACCACCGACCCGACAGCTACATTCTGTGAAAATTTTAAAGAAATCGGTCAAGAAGTTTTCGAATCTTAACGAAACGGAACTATATATATATAGCTGTAGCACCAAGACGGTACTCTCTTTTAATATTATTAAACACCAGTTGTTAGGTGTAGGAAGATATGTTGGGAAAAAAGACATAAAATACATAAAAGCAACCAAATGAAGGATTACACAATTGTGTTCACAATCAAAACAATTAAAAAATGTAAGTCCTAATCCACACACGGCAACTTTTGTCTCCGAAACTTATCGGATTCTCTTTTGAAGTTTCCGCAAATTTTGTTTTAGTTATATTTAAGTTGTTCTGTTTATGTAAAAGCTAAATCTAGTGTTTTTGCGAACAACTGTGAAAATTAAAGAAATTTTAATTGCAAACGACATTGAATTATTATTAATGATTATTATTATTACTACAAATAAGTATATGAATAGAATGCCAAAATCAATGTGCGGCCACATTCACTTAAGGACAGCGCCAAAGCGTGTCTCCGTGTACAGGCGACACAGTACCCCTCTTCTTACTCCCCTCTCCAACGAACTGGAGTCTCCGGCAACAAAAGTTGCTTTGTGTGGATTTTGACTAGGGAACAATCAACAATTAGAAAAATTAGAGGCGAGGCAGTGTATGCCCTTTATAGGGACAAGGATATGTGCATAGATTTGTGTAAGATGTCAATTGAAAAAAAGTATGCATCATTTATACAAAATATATCTCGAGATTCCATCTACCTTTTTAGTAAGGACCAAATTTCTATACTTTATAAACGCAAGAGCGTTATTCTTAAATTGGTGTTATGTGCTAATAAACGTGGTACTCAAAAAATTTAACATTAACAATGTTCGCTTCACTCTGGACACATAATTAAATGAAAGTTATAAAGCATCATCGAACAACACCAAGTCAGAAATGGTAACTGTCCAAATATGTTGTTTACATTTTATTAAGATCGTATGTAAGAACGTAATAACTCCAAAAAGATATAACAATTTCAAACTTTAACAAATGGCAACTTTTTTGTGCTGTAAACATAGGGAAATTCCAGGTATTTTTTGAGTGGCTACATTCATTCTTTACGGTGTTGTTAAATCCAAAGATGTATGACAATGTTCTTAATACAATGAGAATTTTAAAAACATCGTCATTTCCCAAAAACATTGAAAGTTACCAAGCATTTTCACTAGCAGTCCAGAGAAAAATATACAATTTGAGACAAATTACAAACGTAGTGAATTTTACATACTACATGCAGCATTATTATACTAAAATATTAGCATCCTTGATGCCAAGCAAAGAAAGACTAATTTCTATTGTAAAAAGTGTACGGACAAATCCAATAGAAATATGTCGCATATGCTCTCCTCTGGACGAATTTAATAGGTTAATTTGTAGATGAAAAAAACTAGATTATACAACAGTTCAGCTGAAGCCAATTTCAAAAATTTTAAACATTGATTTTTTAATGATGCCAAGTCCAATGGGTTATATCAGAGGCATTAGAATATCTTTGGCTTAATATGAAAAGCTTGCTAACTCCCTTTCAGCACATATTACAGAAGAGACAAAAACCTTTTTATACAGGGTGGCCCAAATAAGACCAGCTGATGTGAAACACAAATAACTATTTTATTTTTTAACAGAATTTATTTTTTCTTTTGCAGATTGTAACTGAACTCTTGGAAATTTCAATTGAATATGTACAGTCCACAACAACGCATTAAAATTATCGATTTGTATTATTCTTCTCAACAATCAATTGTTCTGACGCAGCGAAATTATCGGCGTTTTTTAACGTACGATCAGCGCCCACAACTTCCATGATTACAAGTTTAGTTCGTCGTTTTGAGGAACTGGGTTCAGTTGCCAACCGTCCAGGAAGAGGTGCTCATCGAAATATTCGTACTGAAGGCAACGCGGAAGCTGTGCAGCAGAGTGTTACAAATGATTCATCTGTCTCAACTCGTCGCCGTTCCGGCCAATTGGGTATACCCAGAGCAACATTACAGAGAATTTTCGATGAAGCGCATTTCCATTTAAGTGATTATGTGAATAAACAAAACTGTAGGTTGAGGGGCACCGAAAATCCAATTGCAATACATCAGCATCAGTCACACCCAATCAGATGCACTGTTTAGTGCGGTGTTATGGCCACAAAAATCATCAACCCATATATCTTTGAGAATGAGGATGAAATGCCAGAAACGGTCTCCGTGGCTTCTTACAGAACAACTTTTTGCGGCCAAAGGTGGAGCAGCATTCTAATTTGTGGTTTCAACAAGATGGAGCCACTGCGCATACTGCTAGGCAAACTATGGACAATGTCCATTGGACATGCTGCGTGAAATTTTTGGTGATCGCATAATTTCAAAAAATTCAGATTTACCTTTTACAAACTGTATAATAACAAACCACAGACACTTGGACAACTCAAGCAGAATATTCGAGACGAAATACCGCGCCTGCAACCAGAAACATTACGCCGTGTAATGCAAAATGCGCTAAAAAGAGCCAATGCCTGTATCGAGCAAAATGGTGGTCATTTGTCTGATGTCAAATTTCACACGTAGTCACGTTATATTTCCATAAAATGTATTTAATATATAAAAATAAACCATTTAAAAAAACCGTTATTACAAGAGTTATGCGTGTTTAACATCACTAGGTCTCATTTGGGCCACCCTGAATTTAAAATTTTTAGTTTGAGAAAAAAACCAAAAATATATAAGTTATAAACTGAATTTAGCAGTTTTTTCTTCAAAAATGTTTCGTTAACTGGATTTACCTCATCCCTCTAAGGGAAGAGGGTATTTGATACGAGAAAAAGTGTAAGGAATTAAAGACTTTAGAGGCACTCCTCCTCCTCCAACTGTCGATCCACCTAATAGCAGCTCACCACCAGCACGGATTCCGCAAAATACATAGCACCACCAATGCATTAACTGCCACTCCTAGTGGCAGTGGACCTGTCGAAGGTCTTCGACACAGTCAGGCACACCACACTCTTCCAGGCCATCCTGCTGTCAACCTTGTCCAATAATTTGAAGAGATGGAGTACGAACTATCTAGGTGGGCGCCGGTCGTTTGTTGAGTATAGAGACAAGTGATCAAAGCCCCGTAGAGTTAAACAGCCCCCGTGTGTTTAACTTCTACCTCTCTAAACTCCCCACACCACCACAATGTGTAGATGTGATATCATACGCGGACGACTGTACTATTATGGCGAAGGGTCAAAACATTGATGAGCTTAGCGATCGTGTGAATGGATATCTGGGAATATTACACAATTTTTCACTGGACGCAACTTAAAACTTTCAACGGCGAAGTCGTCAGCCACACTATTCACCACCTGGACAAAGGAGGTAAACATAAATTTAGGCGTCGTAGTCAATGGTGTCCAAATACCGACTGTAAAACACGCAAAAATTTTGGGGGATACCTTTGACAGCCTGTTTACCTCCTCAGCTCACGCCACTGCAATTACGCACAAACTGCAAAATAGGAACAAGGTCCTCAAAGCGGTAGCCGGCAGCAATTGGGGAATGGACACAAAAACCTTGTTGCCTACCTACAAAACTATTGGTCGGTCAGTGGTTAACTATGTCGCTCCACTGTGGTCTCCTTCGCTGAGTGATACCCAGTGGAGAAATATTCAAAGCTGCCAAACAACCGCCCTGAGGACTGTAACGGGCTGCATTCAGATAACCTCAGAACACCATCTACACGAGGAAACGAAGGTTCTCCCAGTCAAGGAACATAATGTCATGTTGACCAAACAGTTCCTCCTGGGATGTCATCGGAGGAGTCCGAGGCATGTCAGGAAGAACGTTCGAGTATACGAGGATAACATACGCAACTATGCGCAGGATCCCTTGGATCGCTCCTCGTATGCTGCAGCTTTAAACGGCATTCATAGAGACGCCACCAATTCCGCGGTTTCAAGTTACCACATGAATGTCGTTCTTGGAGGCCGCCCGCCCCCTGTAGCTGAAACAAAGATGATCCTGCCACGGAACACAAGAGTGGCCCTGGCACAACTTAGATCGGGATGGAGCAACAGGCTTAATGCCTATTGGTCCCGCATAGACCGTGCAGTCCCCAATGTATGCCCAGCGTGTGGTCAGGGTCCCCACGATACCTGCCACATTTTCACTTGCCCAGCCCACCCAACTCCACTTAGCCCATAGGATTTATGGGCCAAAAGTATTAAAGTATTTGCTACTATAAGATCCTTGTAGCATGTAGTTTGACCCTGTTCCAATAATTCTTATAGCTGTATGATTCGGGACCGGCCGGTTAGAACACCCGACATGCGGTAGATCCCGGGTTCGATTTCCGCCTCCAGTCATCTACATTTTTATTTCATTGCCGGCCTCCTCGATGCTGTCGACAGCAACGTAGCAGTATAAGTGTCGAGTCAATAGGCATGTCTAGTATAAGCTTCTCAAACAGTGACGTTCGCATTCGTCGATAAACTGCAGGTGCCTTTAGTTGTGAATCTAAAAATACATTGCGTGTTAATTCACAACAATGCGAGAAGCTATCCCATACCTCATTGTTTGGGGTGTAAGGGGGAAATTAAGTTTTTTTTGTAAGTATGAATCAGAATGTTCTGAAATAGTCAAATAATTTCTCTATATTTGCCAAATATTCATGATTGTTCATAACTAAAGTTTTATTACCTTTATCTGCTTGTGGTAAAACAAAAATTTTTCATTTTTTTCACACAACATTGTGGTTATGTATACGTCCCAGAGGTATATTTTATTTTTCTTTTAAAATTAATTAGTCTATTTCCTATTTTTGTACTATATATTTTTTCTCTCCCTCTGCATTGTTTCATATAAGCAATTATAGGTATTGAAACAAAATCTTGTTATTAACTGGTCAAACAAATACGGATTTGGGTTTATGCCTGTTTTTTTTATAATTATTTCAAACCTTATAATCTCTATAATATAATAGCTGCCATAAAGTTGACGTGCATCTTTAACTGATCTAAAATCAAAGTCCAGTTATTTTCATGCATTTGCAAAAACTTAGTAATATCAAAGCATTATTCAGGCGATGGCAATTTCTAATACAATACGACCATGATGCACTGCAACACAAATCGCCACGAGAGCAGTGCAAAGAAAACCGATGACAGGGCAATCATTTTAACGAGTACAGCGGCTGCAGCGCATTTTTACTGCTGCCACTATAAATTACCGCAATCAGACAAAGGAGTGGACATGGAGGAAATAGCAAATATACTAATCGCCATTTCTTCATTATACACGTGTTCGCCTCACAGACACCAGGCAGACAAGTCTATAAAACACTAACAATGTTTGTTGTACTAAAATTCTTATAAAACAATAAGCGGTGTTTTAGCACAGCACAAGCAGAATGTCGTACATGAGACTCTCTTTGTCCCAAAGAGAGCAGCAAACAGAGAACAATTACTGTGCGGAGCATAACATGATTCTACTGAAAACAACTACAAAATCTTAAGAGCAGTAAAGTTGTGTGACTTTTATGTTTTGTTTTGTGTATTCGATTTATGTTAAGTTAACAGTATAGTCTCTTTGACTTGGTTTGGGTAAAGATCTTGTTAGATTTTGTAAGCACAACAAATTTCTCTTTTTTACTCTCAATCGTTAGTGAATACATACATTTATTATTGAATCGAAACACATCACTTGTGAATGCATAATTTCTGCCTGGTTTCCTTCTCTTCTCTAGTTTGCATGAAATGAATGTGTACATAACTCAAGAATACTAAGTGTTTTAGCATCATGTAGTAATTGGTCGCCATTTTGTTGATCTTTTATTGCGTACGTGCGTTTGTATTCACATGCAGTCTCAGCAGCTGCGGAGCCCATACATACGTTAGCGTCTACAGCGATTAGTGTTTGTTGTGTGTACGTAATTTGTTGACGTTCAGCGTCGTTGAACAAAGAAAGGGCAAAATTTGGTCAATTATTTACCTAGTAGTTATTTGCTTAACTTATCTGTTCATGTTGTCAAACATCCTTACGTTGTATTAGGCGAGTAAGAAGTCCACTTCTTTTAAGACATACTAAATGGTTGTTTAAGTATATGGAAGAAAATTGATCGCTTCAAAAAATTCGACAAAAATCCATTTCGTTTTACAAGTTTACTGACAACCGATAACACAATGAATTAAAATTTTTTGGGGGTGGGTGATTTTTTTTTTACTAGTTGATAACACTAGGTGGATGTGTAGCTAATGAATCAGCATGGGGCCAGAAAGTTACTTCATTATACAGAAATTACTTTTTTCCACTTATTTAAAATAATAAATTGATAATGTGCTACGGAGAATTTCTAAATTTTTGTTTTTTGTTACTCCTTCTTGAACTTTATAATTCAATAATATTTTTTCAAAGATATATAACTTCGCTGCCTTATTTTCGTTCACTGATCACGAGCAACTGATGTCAAAATTGTTATTGGTGTGACTATGTCCTTTTTTATACATTCATCACGTGCTCGCACGTACCGAAAGGTATATTAAGTTACATTTTCCATTGTTCAGGATTGGACAAATACTATTCCCACCTCTCATACAGACTCCCCCTTTTTGGGGTTATCCATCTGTCTGTGCCCCTAATTACAACTGCAGTTTAAGAGCTTGCAGAGGTATAGTTGTAAGATGAGCCAGTAGCCCGTTTCTGTAACTCGTAACGATTGCAGTTACCGACTCATATTACCGATTTGACATCACTCTGACCTGAAATGTTTCTGCAAGAATCTGAATCTAATAATATGTGTTTCTGTAAGAAATGTGAATCGATAGTTTTCTCACTGACTTTTTGGAATCAGATCGGACTAAAAGAATTTCCGCCCGCTTTTAAAGGGTGTTCGTCTGCCTGTCCCTGCGATTCAGCCGTAGTTTAAGAGTTATCGAGCTTACATTTGGTACCCAACTTTATATTTTCCATCAGGAGGTTAAGTTCTAAAATGAGCAAGATCGGACAAAAACTACTCCCCCCTGCCATACATACACCATACCCCTCTTATTGGGGGATTAAAAATAAAAATATTCTAACCGCATATAAACAATTGAAAATCATTATTTCACATTTCAATAGTTATAAAAAATTGCTAAAAAAAATAGATGTTATCGGCTAAAATTATAGTCCACCACTCATACTAACTGTCCTTTTTGCGGTACAACATTTAATTAAATATAGTTCTAGTGCAAATAACTAGAAAAATCGATTCTCGATCAGCTGATCAACTTTTTCTATTATAATTCATAAAGTCGTTTATTTACTAGACAATTTGTTTTTATTGCACTTTATCGAGCTAGGTCTAGTTGGAAAAAATTTACATGCCATCCTCTTTTGTTCCGTCCGAGAAAAATCAAAACGAAGTTCTAAATGTAAGAACCCCAACTTGTGGGTCGTTTGGATCCCATGTCTGAATCAAACAAGGATATTACATATTAAAGTCAAACATCAAAATTACGAACTTCTGTACAACGCAGTTATAATATTTGTTTAAACTCAACTAATTTCAACTTTATTGCAGCCTTATTAATGTGTGAATTAGACTGCCTGAGAAATCCAGTTTGCAGAAGGTTCAGCAAAAAAATTAAGCAGAAGTTGAAACAAATCTCTAATTTGAACAAAATCTAATAAAATAAATAAGTTTCTTGTAAATACTGCTGAGCCAGGGGCATATTTTCCAGAAGTTTTTTTTAACACTAATGCAATTATGCAATGCAATAGATATAAAACAGTAATAACCCACTTAGTGTGTGAAATTTTTTTAAATAATGATTTCGAACTCAAAAGAACTTTCGATTTATGAAAATAATGATATCTTTTCTTTCTTTTAATTACACTATGACAAAAAAAAATACTTCCCTCGTTTTTTTTTCAAAAACTGCGAAAAAATTCAAATTTTTTTTTAATTTTTTAGTATTAGCAGTAGGAAATCCAGATTTTTTGCATACTCTATTCAGTGAAATTGTAGCTTATGTTACACTGAATAACTTCTCAGAACAAACTCTTGCAGTCTGAATATGTCTAGGGCGATTGAATATAACTCAAAATCCACTATTAAATTAAAAAAATCAGTTTTTTAGTTTTTTTTTTACAAAATATTGATTTTCGAATAAACGGTTTTTTGAGGTTAGTTTTTTTTTGAAATATGATACGTAAAAGTTGGGGATATTGATTTTTGTCTTATAGCACCCCAAATAGAATTTTCTGACCAAGGTTTTTGTGGAACTTTTGAATGTTGTAATGTCCCATTACAATGTCTTTTTCTGACTTTTCTCGAAATAAGGTCACGCGAGGAGTCGAGAAAGAGAAATCCTCGTTCAATTTCAAATTAAACATCTGGTATCGAAAATTCACTAAAACGATAAGAAAGATTGTGTTCGAGGACCTCTTTTTTAGGTTAAACTGAAAATTACTTCGACCAAGGTCTGATCTTTCGTCCCGGAATTTTAAATTCGTATCTAAGGCTTTCTTTCCGTAAAGGAATTATTCCGCACCCATACAAGAACTTCCATTTTGTGTCACAGTGTATTTGGCTTATATTAGAACGTGATTTTAGGCAATTTGACTTGTTCTGAGCGTCTATGAGTTATATTCAACATAAAATCTACTTTAAGCTTCAACGTGAAAATTATTCAGATGTGTGACGTACTTCAAATAAGCTTTAAAAGGAAGGATGCCTGTAGGACTCCATAGAGAAACCATCTGCTAAAACTACTTTAATAATAAAGTTCGTGAAAAAAATTAACAAATATATTATTATTAATATATCTATATATATAAAAATAAGTTGCATTGTGTTAGAAATTGATGTTCTCTGGAATGCGTGAACCGATTTTGTTTCTGCAAACTTCATATGAAAGGTGACGTTAATACCAAACGGTCTTTGTGTGTGCATTGGTTCTTGAGTTATAGCGAACACTGCATTCATTTCGAAACATGTATGTGTGTGTGTGTGTGTGGGGATGTGTGTATTGTTGTAACGTATGGGCTCGAAAACGGCTGGACCGATTTTGATGAAATTTTCAGGGAATCTTCCGAATAACCTCGCAAGTAACATAGGCTAAACATTGTTTGAATTTTTCCACATTTAGGGGGTGAAATTGGAAAAGGGATAAAAACTCCCCTTTCCTATATATATATGTTTGCAACTTATGGAAAACGGCTGTGCCGATTTTGATGAAATTTTCAGAGCATCTTCAGAATAACCCCGCGGATAACATAGGCAATACATTGTTTGGAGTTTTCCACATTTAGGGAATAGAAATTGGCAATTCGTTGCTATTCCATTTTACTCAAACCATTCATTTAATTTGTATACTTAGGTATTGTAAATCACATCTTCGGGGATCTATGAAATAAATTAAATATAAACACATCACTAAAACCTTAAAAATTTAAATACATTATGCACAGCAATGAGCTTTCTTATATGTTAACTTAACCGATTTTTCAAACATCAAATCAAACAGCTAATATATACATGTAATACTGTAACGGACTTTTTCTCCAAGGCCGCTAGCTTTTGAGTGCATGCTGATACAACTAGAATATCAAAAGGGCTATATCTCATGAACTATCAGAGGTATGAAGATGAGATTTGGTATATATGTTGTTAGAGCAATATTAATTACAGGCAGCGTGGAAGTGGGGGGTGCCACGCCCCCTTTTCAAAACCGCTCAGCAGGCTTTCCCAATAGACAGATTGATACGAAAATTTTACCAAGTGGTACTGATGACCTGTAGATAGCCCCTGGCTATATTTGGTTGTGATTGGATAAAGGGGCGTGGCACCGCCCATACAACATGAAAATAAAAAGGGCTATATCTCATGAACTATAAGACGTATGAAGATGAGATTTGTTACATATGTTGTTTTTGCAGTATAAATTACAGTAAGAGTGGAAGTGGGCTGTACCACACCTGTTTTAAAATAAACAGTTATAACTGTCAAAATTCCACAGTATATTGCAGTTCGCCTAGAGATATGAACAGTAAGGTGGGCCAGTTTTTTTATTCGCAAAAATTGTAACCAAATCTACGATGAATTGTTAGAAAATGTCACCAATAAACTTTGTGTGTAATATCAATTCCTAGCTCGCGCTGGGAAAGCTTAATTTTGTGCAGAAAACTTACATTTTGATAGAAGTGTCTTAAAGCTGAAGTCTGTACGCTTTCAATAATCATGGGGCAACGAACGTCACTTCTAAACGGAGTAAATAAACGAAAGATCCTTTTATCTTAAAAAAAGTATCAGCTAGGATTTTAATTCATGTGGATTTTTAATGTACAATTGACCCCCAACAAAACCCCATTTACCGTTTTGTTGCCATTTTAGGTCAACCAATTCGTCATTCAGGCGAGGTGTGTGAAGTGTGGTAGACTTTCATTGAGACTTTCTTTGAAAAATCACCATTTAAAGACTACACAAGAACAACGTTTACAAATCTTGCAAATTTATTTTCAAAATGCGCGTTCTGTTTGCCTTTGTGAAGTTTATGGTGCATATACTCATCCATCTGAGCAGCTAATAGAAGCCATCGACGCTGTAGACGTAAGTGTGACAGGGGACTCGAATTTATCGAACCGACGCCGTTCTCAGCAACTCGGTCTCTGCAAGTGGACGATCAATTATTTTTTTTATTTATCATATCACAGCACATTATTTGAGGGAGAAATGTTTCCAACACGACGGCGTAAAATGCCATACAGCGCGTCAGATCATCACTTTGTAAAGCCAAACGTTGGTGACCGAATTATCTCATAGAATGGTAATACGAGTTCAATACAAAGATAGTATTCGGAAATATTCTTGATCCATGCGAGAAGAAGACATGACAAAAGAGGTTTTTATGGCTAAAGGCATGAAGCTTCAAACGAAATTTTCATTTTCGGTCAATAGGCGGAGAAGGCATGTCAAAAGTGTTTTTTACGCCCAAAGAGATAGTTAGTATACAGACGGTTACCGCTTCTACATTGATGAACTTTTTACTATCGTCATAGAGCCTATGATATTTAGAATTTAAAACAACAACACTTAATTTGTTAACTTTCCTGTTAAGGAGTTGCTTGAAATTAGTTACACAAGTTAATAAACTCAACATATCATTATCGAGCTTAAGTACCGTTTTCAAAGTACTTTGTAGACCTAAATGTGAAATATATTACCAAGTTATAATGCAATAGCGAAGCATTGCCGGGCCCACTAGTATATATATATATGTATATTATTAATAATAAATAATAAATAATAAAAAAATATATATGTGTATATTACCAATATCTCTTATTAGCTCTTGAGATATCAGACGTTTATGCGAAAACGCATCACTGGGTCTTAATGAAAGGAACTTTGAAATAATTACAGAAATTATAAGAAAATAGGAAATACATTGTGAAAACAAGAAAAATTATATTTTATTTATGTCGAAAAATATACGATTTATTTACGATTATTAACGTTTTTCCAGAAGCTACAGAAATTTTACGAAAACGAAAAAAAAATCGCATTGGCAAAATTTTCCCATAAGTTTTTCTCCGAGATACAATCGAGTTACAAAGTGGCACCTATGAGCAATATTGTAGTATAAAATCTAAAGTTTTTGGAAACATGTTGGTAATCGCTATAGCCCTAGCCGTTTTTTCTTGAGGTTTCCTAGAAAATGCGATGCGTTTTCGCATCGCTAGGCCTTAATGGGTTAAGGAGACTACATATTAACTTCACCGAATACTGACAACAATTGATTTGAGCTGTGGTTCCCTAGTTTTTAACGTATATTACTTCCTGTCGCAAAAGCTTTCCTATGTAGCCATTGCAAATAAAGTATTGCAAGATTCCTTTATGTATATGTCTAATGTCTCTTGGCCAATTGCTCCCAGATTTGTAGTAGATTGGACTCTTGCATCTTTAAATGCAAGCATGCTGAATTTAGTATCCCCTCGATGCTACTACTACTTTGCGGGATGACACAAATTCTTCAGCGAAAATAGGCAAAAATCTGACTGAGCCATTTTCTACTAAGCGAGGCTTCAGACAAGGCGATAGTCTTGCATGCGACCTCTTAACCATCGTAATGAAGATGATCATGCCGAAGGCTTTTACAAAAGTCACATTCTGTTGGCGTATGCCGATGACTGCAGCCATTTCGAGGACAAAGCCAAATTGTTTGTTTCAACGAGCAAAGAGTCTACTGGTTTGGGAGGCCGCGTGAACCTTGAGAACTATAACTTTGAAGAGGTAGACGATTTTGCCTACTTTGGCTCCTCCGTAAAAAAAATTAAGACATGAGATTTGATCGCAAACCGCTGCTACTGTACAAACGCTTTGATGACAAAGCCCTCTCTCGAAGAACAAAGATCCAACTGTACCAGACACTTTTATAAGTGGCAAATGGCAAGGGCGGTTAATATAAGCAGTTTGGAAAAGTTGTTCCTACGGGTAGAAAAAATATTTCTTATAGTTTCAACGAAGCATGTCATAGGAATGTCTCTCAGTTTCCCTGATGAATCTATATCAAGTAGGGATTTTGGAAACAAACTATATGACGAAATAGATATCCAATAGTGTAGGGAAGGCTGACAATGTATTTATTGTACAGATATGCTGTAAACACTTATTTAGGATAACTTAAAAGGACATTGATAGGTGTTTTCAGGATGAAAAAGCTATACACTTTTTTAAGTGGCAAATAGCAAGGGCGGTTAATGTAAGCAGTTTGGAAAAGATGTTCCTAATGGTAAAAACATGTTCCTTACCGTTTCAACGAAGCATGTCATGGGAATGTCTCTCAGTTTCTCTGATGAATCTATACCCACACTGAGATTAAAAGAGCGCTTTAAAATTAAATGTGAACACTTTCAAATTTTATTTAAAGTGCCTCAGTCTACGTTCTTATGGGGGACACAAAAAAAATATATTTTGTAAGTGTTAATTTTGAGTTTTTAAAGTGTTTACTCTTAATTTAAAAGTTAAATTTTTTGTTTTTAATGTAAAATTCTTAAATTTAAAAATGTTGACTTTATTTTATATTGACAAACTTTATATTTTAAAGTAAAATATATTATTTATAAAGTAATCACTTAATTTAAAAGGAAATGTTTTAAAAGGAAATTCCCACATAAGAGCAGGTTATTCGAATATCCTATCAATATATTAAAGCTAAAACAAAAGATATTAAGAGTTTTTATGTTCATGCGGCTACGAATCATATCACAGAAAAATTAAAGTTGAAAATGTACCACTTGAAGGAGAGGTTTGGAAGAGGATGCCAAAAAGTTAAGGTTTAGTATTGTGAGAGAAACTGCTACAAGCAGATTAGATGCGACTTCCAATAATCATTCATAAACCCTTATAGATACGGCGACCTATACAAAAAAGCCAATTCATCAACAACTTTTTGCACGAAAATTAGCGCAGAAGAATTTAATAGTCTTGGTAGAAAGAAGGAACTATTTAATAATATTGTAGATATTTATATTATTAATACTGAAATTAATAGAAACATTAAAGAAAAAAGTATAACTTAGGAAGAAGGTGAACACTTTCTATAAAAAGAATTCGCTAAAAAAAATGATTAATTATACCTGCCAATATTACATAGTCAGCATTTTATAATGGTAGTTCGAGATACAAAATAAAGATCTTTTACATTTATTGAGTTTTTTTGTAAAGAACAGAAAACTGTTCAGTTTTTATTAAATATCTTTGAACAAAGAGCTAAGATTGCGAAATATCACAAAGTTAAAATTTTTGCGAACGTTCCTTTCGCCGTCACTCACAACCGTCCCAACAGACTGAGGGTGATATACAATTTCAATACAAGGATATTGCACATAATATGTATTAAGGTATATGTAACAATAATAACTAAGGAATAATAGAAATAGGTACTCCGAAAAAGTTGAACATATAAATCATAATAGGTATACATATGATAAGATATTGTTAGTTCACTTGGCACCGTGTTAAAACACTTTTGTTTACTTTTTCATTGCAATCAATTTATATAACTAATATATTTTGCAAACCATGTTATTTATTAACATTTGGATTTTGAGGAATTCAAACGTAGACCATTTGTCTTAGCCCTTGTATTAATCCTTAAAAAAATCGCTATTAGTTTTGCGTATATCGTTCTGGGGGTCACGCTTGGTGGAGTTAATATACATCTGAACATTATCTGCATACATATGTAATTCACTGTGAAAAAAAACATTCTGGTAGATAATTGCTATACAAAGTATATAACAGTGGACCTAATATGGAGCCTTGTGGCACACCTCTTAAAACCTTTAGAGAATCCGATCATAAATAACCAACGACAAATTCTGACCTTGCTGTTAAGTATGACATTAGCAGTCTTGTTGATTGAGGAGAGAAATTAAAAAATGTTTTAAGTCTCATGCATAGCATGTTATGGTCGACATTACCAAATGCTTTCGTATTATCAAGTAGTAAGAGAAATGTTATCTTATTTTGATCCATGTTGGACCACAAGTCCTCTGATACCTTTTGAAATGCTGTAATGCAACTATGACTGGGTCTAATCCCTGATTGTAGAGGTGAAAGTAAAGAATGATCATCCAAAATTTTTCTTATATGTTTATTAACAATACTTTAAAATAATTTTGACATATATGGCAAAATTGCAATCGGGCGATAATCATTATTTGGTTTTGGAACTGGTATAATTTTCGCAAGTTTCCATGCACGAGGAAATTACGATTTCATTAGGAATTATTGAAAACATGCGATATGTAAGTAATCAAAAATGGATAAATAATTCTTAAAATTTGGGATCAATGTCATCAGGTCCAACAGCATTGGATTTGATATTGTTCACGCCTTCAACTATATCATCACATGTTATTTGGGTAAGATGAAATTTTAACTGTGGATCATTTACGTTATTTATGTAATTGTTATAAGCACTTGCTTATAACCGAAATGGAGACCGAAATGGTATCTTAACGAAATTGTTATTTAATTGGTTAACAATTGCATTGCACGTATCGTTAGTTGTATTATTACCTATTTCTATGGATATTTTTCCAGGTCTGCTTCGTATTCAGTGCCTGATTAAACTTTCTCCTGAAATATGAGATTTTGTTAGTTTTTATTACACAAGTTTTCCTGCAGCACATTACTGTTGAAATCTTCACAAATTACAATTTCACTATAACACAATGCAAGATGGTCAAATTTTTCCAAGTATTCACGGAAATTTGTTCTTTTATTTGGGCGATAAACCACACTAAGCAGTATTTTTTTGTTACAATTTATTATGTGGCGTACTTGGTACCTATTTCGTTATTTTACTTGCTTTCGCAGAAGCCTTCCTATAAATGCATTAGTAGATTGGCCTTTGGCATCATTAAATGCTAGCATGTTTAATTTGGTATCCCCTCGAAGCTGATAATACTTTGCGGGATGACACTGACTAACACGAAGTCTTTATTGAAAATTGACAAAAATCTTTCAGAGCCATTTTCTACCAAGCGAGGCTTTAGACATTGTAATTTTGCTGACATAAGTATTTACTTTGAAATCATATGTGAGGAATATGCTTGGAGAACTGTGATGTTAAGAGTTAATCATACACAATAATTGTACTTCCAAAACTCACAAAAATAGGTCAATTATTGTGTTTGTTGTCGTCGAATTGTGCATTGGTACGGTTATATTAACTAATTCAAGCCCAGACGACTCAATCTCTGAAGTGAGTTTTCCTGCGTATACTACTGTTGAAATCTTCACAAATAACACAATGTAAGATGATCAAATTTTTCCAAGTATTCACGGAAATTTGTTCTTTTATTTGGGCGATAAACCACACTAAGCAGTATTTTTTTAATATTATAATTTATTATGTGGCGGACTAGGTACCTATTTCGTTATTTTACTTCCTTTTGCAGAAGATTTCCTATGGCGACCAATTATCTTAACTAGTAGTGACGAACTATATACGGATCACAAAAGACCGAAGCGCTTGAAATTCTTTTCTACGTACCGCTACTGACGATGAAATCCTGTTATTGCTGCCATATAAGAAAAATGCCAGAAAAAATACTGAACAATATTAAAATATTTAGAATATTGATACACAGTATGCGAAAGTGGAGGTTAAGCTGACATTTTTGTTATTGTACAGATATGCTGTTCACACTTTTAATGAAGAATGATATGTATTTTTATATAAGGCTAAATACTTATTTAAGTGGCAAATGGCAAGGGCGGTTAATATTAGAAGTTTGGAAAATTTGTTTCTACGGGTAAAAAAAAAATATTTCTTATTGTTTCAACGAAGCATGTCATGGGAATGTCTTTCAGTTTCCCTGATGAATCTATATCAAGTGGGGATTTTGGAAACCTACCTGGAAAATATATTAGAAATATTGTGTTCTTCGAGGCCACAGGCAATATACATAAGAAATTTGAAGATAAAATGGAATGAGTATTTCACTACAGCTTAATTATTCACGTTAGAAAGTCCGACGTATTTTACTTGCTGTCTTAAAAACTTTCCTATGTAACCATTACAAGGATAGTATGTCAAAATATTATGTTTTAATAATAATGTCCCTTGACCAATTGTATCCAAAAGTGCCATCATCTGGTAGGACTAACTGGAGAACACACGCAGAAGACCGAAGCGTGTGGAATTCTTTATTACTTCAGGCCTCAAATTTATGAACTACGTTTCGTAAATTGTAATTGGCCACTTAAGTAAGTAAGAAAGGCTGATAATATTTTTATTGTACAGATATGCTGTACAGACTTTTTAAGAATAACTTAAAAGGACATTAATAGGTGTTTCAGGATGGTAAAACTATTTGCTTTTTTAAGTGGCAAATGGCCACTTTTTTCGTAACGATAAAAAAGTTTTTTTAAATTCCATGATATTTTCTCTTTTACTTTTACCTTGGCAAAACTTGTCTGAATTCAGTGTACATACAAAATGATATGTATGTTAAAGGGGCAATGTCGGTTAATTATATGGGAGTTACCAGAAGGGGTGATCCTATATAATCCATTATCATTCCTGATTAAAATTTTCATTAAAGTACAACATACACAAAATTTGACTGAATTCAGTGTACTTACAAAAAGACTATGGGGGTGAGTTCGGTCATTTTTATGGGAGTTACCAGAAGGGGAGTGTCAAATAGTTAGGTTTTCTGAAGTTGCGCCTCTCATCACAATATAAATGAATTAACCAATATTCATTACGCCCAAAGTGTCATTTGTATGGGAGGTACCAGAAGGGGTGTGGCAAGGGTTTCGGTTTTGCGTTTGGCAGTTATGAATGAAATATTAATTATCAAAAAATAGGTAAATTTGTATGTGTGGTACCAGAAGGGGTGAGGCTATTCTGCCCATTTACAATCCCATTAGTTCGTTTTAAGAAATATTAAGTTTGGAAGTTTGTTTACAAAAATTCGCTCGCACCTCATTTTCCAGGCATTTTTTGAAACAAAATTTAACAGCCTGAAATCTTGTTCACTCTTTATGTATTGCTCTGTGGGACAGCGACGCGAGCCTACATAAAAAAGCTAATAGATACTTGTTTTGTGTACTTATTTGTAATTCGCAGCTGTCAATATATATTTTATGTTAGTACGTCACCTATAAAAGTTAAGTTTTTTTTTATCTATTTTTTTAGAATTCCTTAAGATAATCCTCGACGAGGATCGGAATATTAAAAAAGAATAAACAAACAAAAAACAAGACCTCGAGCCTGATTTCCAACTTAACCAATATTATAAAAAAGGTCGATAAAATTAAAAAAAAACATCAAATAACTAAAAAGTACAGAAATTTAATATTTCTGAGCAATATTTCCAACAAAAATCTAAGCAGAAATCATAATTGATGGTGCAAGCTTTCCGGTTTCTAAGGTTTTAACTGATAATAGAAAATGTTAACAGTTAAATATTCTCAAAATTTTGGGATTTCTATTATAAATTGTATATTGTATGGGAGGTACCAAAACGGATGGGTCATTTCTGAGACAAATTTTAATTACTTATATCTTGCACAAAATACGACCGAATTCAGTGTACCTACAAAAAATATTTTATGTAAAACTATTAGGCGATTTGGTTATTTGTATGGGCGGTACCATAAGGGGTGTGGCAAAGGATATGATTTTCTGAGAGTTTGTCTGGTATTAAACTGTCCAAATTTTAATGTCCTCCAGCTATCCGTTTGAAAGTAATTGGAGAAATATTATTTCTACTAAAATAGGTCATTTTGTATGGTATGGTTTTGGTTTTTTTGAGGATTTGTCTACTATTACAAGATAATTAAACCTACGAAATTAAAATACCCTCAAGCTATCCGTTTGGAAGTTATAGAAAAAATAGTAAATATCCAAAAATAGGTAATTTTGTATGGGAGGTACCAGAAGGGGTTTGGCTATTCTGCACATTTACAATCCTTTTACTTCATTTTGGAAAATAATAATACTGGTAAATTTTCATACGGATGGCATACCAGCCATCCAGCCAGGCGGACGGAGCTCTATCGCCTCAAACAGTCCTAAAACTAATTTGGTCTTAAGATACCTAGGGCATAAATCGTCTTCTTTAATGCGTTACACTTTTTCTCGTATCAAATGATATATACCCTCATCCCTAAGGGTAATGTTATAAAAATATTAAAAAGTTTCTAAAATAATAAAAATCTAAAATAAAATTGGGTAAAATATCTAACGACTGTTGCTAGATGTCAGTTAAATACTAGTGTACAAATGTGTACGAGTTGCGTACAATTCCTCAGTTCTATAACTCAGTTTAAAGGGCAATGCCAAACCCATTTTATCGCGCATTTATAAAAATGATTTTACCATGGTTGTGTAAATTAAAAAGCGGTCAATTGCTTATCACTTCTGTTATTAGTTTGGTGCTTTTGCAGTTGGTATTTTTTGCTTCCAACTGCAGTTTATTTTTTGTTTCTACATTTCTTAACACTCGATTTAAGTTGGTAGTATTTTTTACTTTCTTTATTGCAGGTTCTGCATTCAGAATTTTCGTTTTTTTTCTTTTTCATTCAAAGTATTTTTTCTGCAACTCACTGTATTTCTGTCTAAAATTTCCGTGGTATGACTCTCTTCGTTTGATTTTTTCGCCCTCTATATTAAGGATTTCTGATGGGATGGTTTAGCGTCCAATACTGAATAAATTGCAACTCGAAATTGTTTGTTTCGTTTATTGTGTGCCCTTATGACATCTTAACTGTCGACAAATTCCATATCCTCCGATGTACCTTATTGCAGCCTCGTAAATATGCAATGTCTTTAAATGCATCGACTTTTTTTGTTATAGTTTCAACCGCGGAGTCGCTTGGCATTTGTCCGGCTGTGTTAGTGAATCCAAATTTATTGGCAAGTAGTTATTTCAGTCATCTAAGATACGGAGGCCCAATCTTTCTTCAGCAGGTTATAGAGAGGCTGTGTTGCTCATATTTCATCCTGTAAGTACCCAAAGTACACAATATGAATTTTGAATGGCGTCCTGATTGAAACTCATTCAAATTTTCCGTGATATCTTGATTCTTACGTGTTCTTTCCTTATTCTCATAAAAGTTCTCTTTATGCAGAGTTCCATGTTCTTTGTCATGGTGTTACCGTGAATTTTGCATAACTTGTCAATGAAAGAACCCAAAAACCACAAACATCTTCAATAGTTTTAAATACACTGGTTATTAATGGAACCTGTTCGTCAAATTTTAAATTATTTCTTGCGCAATTCAATGCAAATGATAATTTCCATTCGGATTATGCTCTTTTCGGCATAGAAACATGTCCTTCGATGCAGTTTCTTGTTTCCGAGCAAATTACCATATTTCTGTCTGAAACTATTTTCCAACAACAGCAAAAGATAAATTTTTAATTAAAACTATTGTCGAATTCGGTTATTTGTATGGGCGGTACCAGAAGAGGTGTGGCAAATGCTTCGGTTTTCTCAATATTTGTCTATAATTAGATGATAGTTAAATAAACCAAATTCAAATATCCTTGAGTTGTCAGTTTGGAAGATATAGAAATAATAATAATTTTACAAAAAAGCAATTTTGTATGGAAGGTACCAGAATGGGTCAGCCGATATTGGCAGAAAAAGTGTGTCAATTTATATGGCTTTCTGAGGGTTTGTCTCCTATTAAGATCTCCAAACTTTAAAGTCCTCCAGCTATCTGTTTGAAAGCTATTGGAAAACATTTTTTTTTACAAGAATAGGTCATTTTGCATTCGAGGTATCAGACGGGGCGTTCCAAAGGTTTTGTCTACTATTAGAAGATAATTAAACTGACAAAATATACTGAAATGTTAGTTCTCCAAAAATAGGTCATTTAATATGGGAGGTAACAGAAAGAGTCAGTCGAATCAAATATTCATATGCGAACATCTATCGCGAAATATTGCTGAGTTCAGTGTACTTACAAAAAACATATGCGTGTAGAAATTTGTTACTGAATTATGTCATTTGTATGTGAGGTACCTGAAGATTGAGGAGAAAGTTTTCAATTGATTTATCTTATATTACGAGATAACTTTACTGACAAAATTAAAATATCCTTCAGTTGTCCGTTTAGAAGTTACGGAAGAAATATTAGTTCTCCAAGAATAGGTCATTTTGCCTGGGAGGAGGTACCAGAAGGGGTCAGTCGACATTGACCACATTCATTCTTGAATCAAATATTCATATGCGAACATTTATCGCGAAATATTGCTGAATTCAGGGTATTTACAAAAAAGATATGTATGTTAAACTGTAAGGGTCAAAACGGTTATTTGTATGGGAGGTACCAGAAGGGGTATGGAAAAGGTTTTGGTTTTCTTAGGTTTTGTCTATTACAAGATAATTAAACTGACAAAATTCAAATATCCTCCAGTTGTCCGTTTGGAAGAAATATTAAATATCCAAAAATACGTAATTTTGTATGTATGTATGGAGGTACAAGACGGGGTGGGGATATTCTGCACATTTACAATCATTTTACTTCATTTTGTAAATTAATAATACTGGTAAATTTTCATACGGATCAGTTAAGGTTTACTCGAGTTATCGTGCACACCAGCCATCCAGACGGAGCTTTATCGCCTTAAAAAGTCCTGAAACTAATTTGGTCTTACGACACTTTTCTCGTATCAAATGATAGATACCCTCATCACTATGGCTGATGGTATGAATATAGTTAAGAGTTTCTAAAATAATAAAAATCCAAAATAAAATTGGTTAAGATATCTAACGACTGTAGCTATATGTCCATTAAATATTAGTGTACAAATGTGTTATACCGCCTATTACTGTCACCTGACCCTTTTCTGTTTATATCCGGGTGCACCACGATAAATTGTCTTCAAAAGTGACAATGCGTTGTTGTTGTAGCAGTATATGTGCCTGTTTGTTTATCCAATGTTATTAGGTACGCCTTGTGTGTGGTTTTCTGCTGCACTTGTCTCTAGGCCAAGGAAGGTAGCTACTTCCACTGGGTGGGTCCAAAGTAGAGTTGGAACAAGTAGAGTTGGATTGGCAGGGCAGTTTAAAAGGTGTAGCGTGTCGTGTGGTCCTTGGTTGCAGGCTGGACAGACGTTCGACGTACTGCCGTCAATTCTTGCCCAATACGAATTGAGGCGGCTACACCATCCAGATCTTAGTTGGGCCAAAACAACTCTCGTCTGCCGCGGTAAAACCTCTTCCTCCGACGCCACTGATGGAGGGTGATCTCCGAGCACGACGTTCACTCTATAGTTGTTCACTGCTTCCAAGACTGCGTCTGAGTGAATGTCTGCTAATTCTGCCTGATATCCGCTTTGATCTAGAGGCTCTCTCTTGTAGCGCTGGATCTCACGCTCTAGATCGTGAAGGTCTTTCCTGTCCTGCCTGGGGGGAGGAAGCCTATCCATAAGGTGGTGGTTTAGATGGCTGGTCCGATAGCATCCAAGCAGCTACTGCTTCGACAGAAGGAAGTTGTGCCGTCGCACGGGTATGACCATCGTCTCCTCATGTAAGTGATCCACAGAAGACATGAGGAGGCACAGTTCTCAGGGCGGCATTTTGGCATGTCTGCAGGTTCTTCCACTGCGTCTCGCTCACGTTCGGTGACCACACTGGAGCTGCGTAGTTCACCACAGACCGACCTTTCGCTTTGTAAGAGGTCAACAAGGTTTCTTTGTCGGTTCCCCAAGAGCTGCCGGCAAGCGACTTGAGGACCTTGTTCCTACTTCTCATCTTGTTGCAGATAGCTGTGACGTGCGCGTTGAATCTAAGCAGACTGTCAAATGTGACACCAAGGACCTTGGGGTGGTTGGTGGTCGGAATTGTTGTGCCATCGACTATCACATTGAGCTGCTCCTTCACTTGCGCTGTCCATGCGATGAAAAGTGTGGCCGATGATTTTATGGCGGAAATTTTCATCCTTCTCGTAGCGAAGAACTTGGCGATATCATCGAGGTAGACATTCAACCTTCCACATATGTCATCAGTCGAGGGGCCCGACGCGAAGATCGTACAGTCATCGGCATACGATACGATATTTACGCCGTCAGGTGGTGGTGGAATTGCAGAAAGGTAGAGGTTAAACAGTGCCGGAGACATCACCCCATCTTGGGGAACTCCCTGTTTCACTCTACGGGGCTTGGACTTCCTATTTCTGAATTCCACGTATGACTGGCGTCCACACATGTAGTTTACGATCCAACGTTTTAAATAGTTCGGGAGGGACGTGTGTCCCTCGAAGAGCGTGGCGTGATTTACGGTATCGAAAGCCTTCGATAAATCAAGCGCCACGAGGACCGTCCTGTGTGCGTGACAATGCGTGAGTGGCGGAACGAGTGAAATTCGCAGTAGTGGTGCACATCTGAATACCATTAGTTACGAATTTCAATGAGTTGTAATATTCCCAAAGAGTCGCGTACAGTTCCTCAAGCTGCCCATTGCATATCACTTCTGTTATTAATTTGGTGCTTTGATATGATATTTCATATGATTTTTTTGTTTCATTCCTTTGGAATATGTTGCCTTTCTTTTTTTTGCTTCCAACTGCAGTTTATTTTTTGTTTCTACATTTCTTAACACTCGATTTAAGTTAGTAGTATTTTTTACTTTCCTTCATGCTGAATTCTCTTGTTGTATAGTGATTCCAAGTATTTTTTCTGGAACTCACTATATTTCTGCCTGAAATTTGCGTGGTATGGCTCTCTTTGTTTAATTTCTTCGCCCTTTATATTAAGGGTTTCTGGTGGAATTGTTTGGCGCCCAAAACGGAATAAATTGCAATTCAAAATTGTGAGCTTCCTTTATTGTGTGCCTTCATGGCATCTTAACTGGCAAGAAATTCCATATCCTCCGATTTATCTTATTGCAGGCTGTTCCGATGTATATGCTCGTGGATAGGCAATGTTTTTAAATACAACTACTTATTTTGTTATATTTTCAATCGCGGAGTAGCTTGGCATTTGTCCGGCTGCTGTTAATGAATCCAAATTTATTGGCAAGTAGTTATTTCAGTCATCTTCATAATAAGATACGGAGGGGCAATCTTTCTTCATTCATTCCTGTTAGTACCCAAAGTACACAATATGCATTTTGAATGGCGTCCTGATTGAAACTCATTCAAATGTTCCGTGATATCTTTATTCTTACGTGTTCTTTTCACCATTTCCTTACTCTCATAAAAGTTGCTCTTTATGCAATCTTTCTTGCTCTTTGTCATGGTGTTAACGTAAATTTAGCATAACATATCAATGAAAGAACCTGAAAACTATAAACATCTGCAACAGTGTATTTGTTTTTGTTAGTCGATCTTACAGTATATTATATTAATTTACGTTAGTGTATCGAAATGATACAACAAATTCGGCTCAAGATCAGAAAAGTGTTTTTTATTTATTGTTTGATATTTTTGGTCAAATTCAGTGTGTCACGCACTAGGATGACGCGTTTCGAACTCCATGACGAGTTCATCTTCAGACCCCTTTGTGACGAACTGATGCACAATGGTACATCATCAGCTGTATATATATCTACAATTATGTCAAACATGTGCATGTGAAGTAGATATCAGCCGAAAATGTCCAGCATAGTTATGAATTTGACCATTCACAATCAAACATGAGAATGGAGAATATTTTATCTCCACGATTCCCTTTTTACCTCAAACAACAGCAACAGTTTCAGCGATCCAGGATATTAATGGAACCTGTTCTTCAAATTTTAAATTAAATGCAAATAATAATTTCCATTCGGGTTATGCTCTTTTTGGCATAAAACATGTCCTTCGATGCAGGTTTTTGTTTCCAAAACACTATATTTCTGTCTGAAACTCTTTTCTAAACAACAGCTTGGTCTTCCGCGTCTTTATTAACGCATTCTGGTGAGATTGCTTAGTTTCGTCCAATCGTGAATAAATAAGTAAAGCCGTAAGTCACTGCATATTGTATTTAATAGAAGAATAATTTTGATTACAAAAGATAGTTCAATCATGAAGAGTTTAAGAAAACATTTAGATTTAAAAATAGCCTTTAAATGCCTGCCGTCAGCCTCTTCAACAGTTTCATTTTTTATCTTAGTTCGCTGTGGTTATTTATAAATATTCCCACAAAAAAAACCTAGTGACGTTACGTCGGGTGACTAATAAACATCTTCAAATCGAAAAACGTACTGTTCGCAGCTCATGTTCCTTTAGGAATAAATATTCCTACATAGCTCAGTGACGTCCGCTATATACAGTCAACGCAATGTCATCACCGTTTTGGAAGAAATACTGGCCAGAGGTCATGTATGCTGATGTTTTGCACCAAAATGTGACTTTTGCTTATCAATTTTAGCTCGTTTCTCTATCGTATACATGGCTACTGAATCTCCCAAAGTTGTTTCTAATACTGAAAAATAAAATCAAAAAATACTAAAGAAATAAATTATATTGGTTGATCAATCGCAATAGTTTCATTTATTATGCTGGATTTGTAATAGGCAAATGGATTATAATATTAATAAGTGCAGCAATAAGTCATTGCAAATTGTGTTTCATATTTTTATTTTTTATTGAAAATTATTACAATCGCGAAAAAATATTCTAACATAGCCCTGTTACGCTCGCCATTTACGCTCAATGCATTGCCATCTTCGTCTTGCAAGAAGTACGGGTCGGATATCTTGTCTGTTGATATTCCGCTTTAAAATGTGACGCTAAGTGAATGACTGTGGGATTTTTAGTGACCCAGATTGTAAAATTTTGGCAATTTTTGTTATTGGCAAAATAAAACAAGCAAAATAAAACTCAACAATCAATCGTAATAGTTTCATTTATTATGTTGTGTTTTTGTTGCAGTCTCTGTGTTATATGTGTATATAGGGTTTTTTGATTATTCTAAGATAGTCCTGTAACGTCCACGATTTACAGTCAATGCACTGCCATCTTCGTCTTGGTAGAAGTACGGGCTCTATGTTAATACAATGGAAGCTGTTAAATGAATCTTGGGAATTTAGTGGCCCAGATTCTAAAATTTTGCTTATTAATATAACCACAAAAATAGAAAACAAATTTTCTTGTGATATTCTGTGGCCCAGATTCTACAATTTAGCTTGTAAGATAACCACTTAAACGGAAATTTTTTTCGATTTTTATTTGTTCGATTTTTGAATTATTCACATTTGACTAGCAATCAATCAATCGCAATAGTTTAATTTATTATGATGTGGTTAAGTTGTTTTATGTATATATGATTTTTTTTATTATTAACATAGTTCTATAGATCTCAACATTTATGGTCAATGTATTGTCATCTTCGTCTTGGTAGAACTACAGGCTCTAAGTGAATGCAATGGAATCTGTTGAATGAATCGTGTGTTTTCAGTAGCCCAGATTCTAAAATTTAGCTTATTAACATAACCACTTAAACAGAAAAAAAATGTTGTTTGTTGTTAAATATTTTAATTTAATGTTTCAACAGCCATTTTTTACAAAACCTGTTTTATGCAGATTACAGTTTACGTGATCCTTACACATCGCTAAAACGCCAAATCAGCCGTATACATGGCTACTAAATCTTCCAAACGTTTTTCTAGTTCAAGAAAATAAAACTACAATAAAAAAATATCAAAAATGTAATGTTCAGTGACTTATGGCCATCCAAAAGATATTTATTTTATTTCCAAAAGTAATTACGTTTGGTTTGTTTTTTTTTTTTTTTTTTTTTTTTTTTATATTTCAATATTATATACACATTTAATAATTATAGCCCCAGCGCCTTATTGGCTTTATAGGAGCAAACTGGCAACTATTATTAACATTATCATAATATCTGATTCTCACAAAATTTATAAAAAACAAAAATATAACAATTAATAAAATATATTGATTTTATTACATAAGAAGTATTTCAACGTTTTCTAAAAGATATTTTTTTATTTCTCCTTTAAAAACTGAAATGGCAAGAATATTTTTTAAATAAGCAGGCATGTTATTGTATTCGTTAGGTCCAGCAAAACCAATACGTTGCTTTGTTACATGTAATCGACATCTAGAAATTGTAATATTGTCCGCTTGTCTCGTATTTCTACCTGTCCTTAGTCGATTTCGAACAAACTCAACAGATCCCTCTGAAATGCCTAGAGCAGACTTATGCATGTAGACTAACAGTTGTCGCTTATAAAGACCTTGTATTGGCAAAACTGTCTTTGCCTTATATTTGTACAAATTGATCGAACGATATGTTAAAGGTAGATTATAAACTATCTTCAGTGCTTTATTTTGTGCGGATTGTAAAGCTTTCAATGAGCTGCATTTCTTATAAGCATATATAATCGGAAGATACGTTAAATGTGAGTGTATAAGGGATTCATAAACCATCATTTTGATTTCCCTGCTTAGCTTATTTTTGAATTTATATAATATCCCAGTTGCCGACGAAATTTTAGCTTTTACCTCGTTAATATGAGCATCCCATGAAAGGTTATGACTAAGAGTCATTCCTAAATATTTTACACTTTGAGATTCAGATATAAGCGAGCCGTCTACATGTATTGACATATTTCCATCACTCGCGCACACGTAAGGTTTAAATCTTATAAATTTTGTCTTGCTAGTGTTTAAGACCAGTTTATTTAAACGTGCAAATTCAGCGAATATCGCTGCGTCATATTCGATTTGAGTTCGGAGAACCGCCTCATGTTTGTAATCGTAAAGAAGGCAAACGTCATCGGCAAACAAGAACAATTTCCCAAAGAATTTTATATTTTTTAAATCGTTTATATATATTTTAAATAAAAGTGGACCCAAAACACTTCCCTGAGGAACCCCATATTTAACTGGCATCAAATTGCTTTTCGATTCTTCAATTTGAACATATTGGAATCTATTTTTTAAATAATCTTCAAAAAGTTCTAAAGTTGCATCACATAGACCAATATTTTTTAATTTTTTTAACAGAATGTCATGTTGAACCAGATCAAAAGCCTTAGACAAATCGTAGAAGACACCGGCTACCCCTTTATTCCCAGCATCAATTCCTGCACATATACACTCCATCACATTGACCAAAGCCTCTTCTGTACCAGATCCTTTCTTAAACCCATATTGACGTTTATATAATATGTTGTGTTCATGGATATATTTGGAAAGTTGTTCAAATATTAATTTTTCAAATACTTTATCAATTATGGATAACACTGATATCGGTCTAAAATCTGTTAACATTCTAGAAGATGATTTCTTGGGAATGGGAATTACCTTGTGAACTTTCAAAACATTGGGATATTTTTTTTCTAGAATCATCTTATTAAAAATGGTTGCAAGAATTTGTACTATAATGGGTTTATTTATCAGTAACATTCTAGGTGTAATATTGTCATGACCCGAACTTTTCGTACCATCAAGCCCAGTAATAACGTTTTCAACTTGCACATTGAGAACCTCTTGCAAGGTAAAACAGCTGTGATCAGGAACTAGTGTACCAAACAAATTAATGTCATCATCAACATTTTGTGGTATACTATTTTTTAAAGATTTTACTGACTCAACAAAGTGAGTATTGAAAACAGATGACATAGAATGTTCAGACCTTATTATATTCCCATCTTCTAAAATAATTTCATGAAAAGGTTTTTTATTGCGACCAAATTGTTTGTTTAAGAAATCCCACATTTTTCTCTTATCGCCCTTGTACGAATTTAAGTTTTTCTTATAGAAGTCTTCCATTAAAACTGTGTTGCTATTTTTAATAATTTTACTTATTCGTTTTAAGCTTTCAAAAATCATCCTATTTTCCTTATTCTTCCGTCTGGCCTTTAAAAGCCTCTTTTTATATTGAACAAGCAAAATCAAATTGTCTGTCATCCATGGAGTCAATTCCGAACGTATATCAATGAAAGTAGTACTAGTCGTTGTACTATCTGAAGATGCCTCAGAAAAAGTTTGTACAAGTCTTTCAGTTAGTTCAGATGAACTTGTATTTGTATTGAGAATTGCAGGCAGATTATTATTTAATATTCTGGTTAACTTAGTAAAATCACATTTCACGGTTTTATGGGCTATGTTGTTATTTGGCCTAAAGTCTAAATTAATACAGCAACTCAAAACATTGTGGTCGGACAATTCGTTCTCGATACTATGCACAACAATTTTATCATTAAAATTACTACTAACCCAGTCAATTGATGTTCCACTTTGTGGCCTAGTGACATGATTGTGGCAAGCACGCAAGTTAAATTCGTTAAACATATGATTAACATAACGAGTATCCCTACTTATTGAATTAAAATCAACATTAACGTCCCCCACTATCACCATCGGCCTGGTACCAACATTTGCAATAGCATTTTCCATCATATTTACAAACGAGGTTATTTTGCAACGTTGCGACCTGTAAACAGACATGATAATCATATTGCAGTTATTCAATCTAATTTCCGGCAATTCCACTGCAATTAAATCTAGGCTACCCCTACTTTCTTGTATTAAAATCCGATGTTTTATATTTACGTTCACATACATTGTGGTTCCTCCAAAATTATCATCCCTACTGCAGTGAATCGCATTAAAACCATCTATAGAGTACAATGCTACATTTTGGCTGCTGAACCACGTTTCCTGCACGGCTATAATATCAGGCAATTTCGCAAATTTGCTAATTTTGCTTTTAAAACGATTGAATTTACTTATCGAAGAAATACTCCTTACATTCACAGATAAAATATTTAGAAAATTTTGGTTGTATTTAACAATATAAGAATTATAAGAGTTTATATTAAAAAAATATTTAGAAATCATAAAAAGAAAAAAGAAAATTATCAATAATTTACTCGGAATTATATGTTTGGCGATACAAATCCATCACTAGCTTCATCATCTTCACTCTCAACTTCTTCATCATTGCCACGAGCTATGCCACTGCGGAATGCTGTTGACCGTCTTCCAGTAATAGCGGACTTTGATAACAGTTCATCGACATCCTCCAAACATTTTATCCAAATTTGTCGCGCGCGTTCATCTCTCTTGGCAAACACCTTACCAGCTTTAGCATACACATATTTATATCCCACTGATTTCAAGGATTTAGCATATTTTAACAGTTCCAAACTTTCCTTTGCCAAGAAATCGTTGACAAAAACCTTTTGCATATCAGCTACCTCTTTCAGTTTGTTTTTCTCCTTCATTAACGCAATTTTGCTTCTCCTATTAGTAAATTTCACAACAAGCGATGCACTATTTTCTTTCCGGTTACGGCCCATGAAATAAGCATCCTCGATCTCATCTTCACATATATCTGCACCTGCTTTTCTTGCTACTTCAAGCACCACATCAACCGCCTTTGAGTTTTCACCAGCTTTGATACCATTTATAATACAGTCATTTTGGACTCGCACTCCATTTAGGAAAGCAACAGTGTTTGTCAATTGTGCATTTAAAGATATACAAAAATTAGAGCCAAAACTAAAGAAAATATTTTTTTAATGGGCAAAAGTAGGTAAATTTTGAATTAAAATTTTAAAATTTTTAGGTTTGAAGGGTTCTTAAACTCAAACTGCTATCTGAAATGTTTTGATGTCTTCACAGAAAATGTGTGAAATATTATAACCTTTAAAACAAGTCTATTCTGATCAAAATCGGTCAAGCGTATCACAACTTTTAATCATTTAAGTAAATCAGCATTTTTGAAACATGCCTTTTTGCAGCCAAAAATCTTAAACGATTTTGCGCGACCCCTAAACATCGATCAATTTTCAAGTTTTATATACCAAAATTTTTGTTTTTTTAAGTAGAATTAGAAAATATATTATCCCAATGACTTTTCGAAAAAATTGGTAAAATGAAATGGTCTAATATACATACGTCCAAAATAAAACAAGGTGTTATTAGTGAGAGATAGACAGACCGCACTGAAAGAAATGTAATACATATGTATTGGTAGAAATGTAATACATACTGGTGGTATCCGGGGTCTGAAAAAACAAAATTTTTCAATGCTAAATTGGTTCAATAAGTATAATAATTATCGAACTTTTCTATTATTTAATTTGGTTTTATAAGAGAATTCTAATTGAGCTATGGATAAAAGATTGTTTATTTCATTTCTTTTCGACGTTTCGCTGGCATTTTCCAGCTTCTTCAGAGATTTTTATTGATCTGGCAACGATAATATAAATAAACAAGAAAATCACTTATCCCAGTCTTTGAATTACACGTTATAAAAATATTAAAACTTACTTTAAATCTTTTGGTCACATTTCATATTTAAAACAATTACATTTAATGTACTTAACGAAGTTAAACATAAAACCAAATTAAAAACAATCACAAAAATTAAAAATATCACAAATTTTAGTTTTTTTATCGTTTAGTATCACAGCTTAACCTTATTACTAATTCCTAAGATGTTTGCAGTACTCGCCATTCAGTGTCACTGAGGATAGCGGACAGGAGGTGTCGAGAGAGCTTTCAGGACCTAATTCCTGGTTTTCAAAAGGATTACCCCAAGGATCATTGGGTTTTGGACTGTAGGAATGCGTCTACCTTCGACTGAGATGTTTAATTCAATCTGTTTAATTCCAAAGGGATAAATGTATAAAAAAACTCAAAAATAAGAATCCCGTAAGGTATTAGTTTTTTTTCATAAAATAAGGCGTTTTATTGTCGCGAACAATATTACCTTGTTAACAAAAGTAGGGTGTGTTGTGGGCGAGATTCGGCAAACGAGTAATAAAACAAGAGAGGAGTAATGCTATTGTAAGATAAAAAAGGGAGAAGAGGAAAGCTTAGCAAGATAAAGGCATATGTTATTTTGGTTTTCATCTGTTCAAAAAAAAAAAGACGAAAGGACAAAACTGGAAATAATACATACTTGGTATTTTGGTTTACTATAGGCATACTTTCACCACTTCAGATCTCCATTTAGTTCATGGCTCGACTCGGCTGCAATCCATCTGTCCACACCAACTGTGCTGTTAATAAGCTTCGGTTTAGAGAAAACTTCAATATAGAGAAAAATGGTTGTATTTTTGGGAAAAAAAAATCATTATGGAGAGAATATATTCCATAATGAGATTGATAATTGGCAGAATAGCACCACCCCTTCTGGTACTTCCCATACAAAATTACCTATTTTTGTTAAATTGTTACTTCTTTCATACGGGCAACTTGAGCATATTTGAATTTGATCCATTTAATTATCTTCTAATAGTAGACAAATACTGTGAAAACCGTTGCATTTCCATACATATTCTGGAACGTCTCAAACAAATGACCGAAATCACCCCCATAGTTCTATGTGCATATCTTTTTTGTAAGAACACTAAAGTCAGAAATATTGTGCAAACTTATAATTTCTGAAAGGCACCTCTCGAAACGTTCAGCATATTGTTTTTTTTATTTACTTTGTAATTTTGTATTTACGGGTGAAACCTAAGAAACCGGGCGGTTTCCCCCTTCCATTAAAAAATTAAGATTTTTGTAAGAATTAAATAAACACTTTTTGTGCCCACATGTCCAGAGACATTGAATTTAATATTTTATGATTCTTGGGTGTAACCTATTTTACAGTTGTACTATTGGTCTCGTCTGCTTGCGACCGAATCTCATATAAGTGATTGTTTGGCGGGAAGGTAAATGATAATATTTAAAGAAAAAAAAACACAAACCAAATTTAAGTTTTATTTCCTCGATAGGAACTTTATTTGAAATTCGCAAAATTACCTTAGATTGGTATGATCGGCCAGTGGATCTAATTACGAATGAACTTATATGTACCAAACAAGGATAAAAGGAGTGCAAAAATTGCCTCCGTCTACTCGTTAATTTGTATTTGCTTCAAAGCAACAAATCTAACAGCAAGAGAAAAAAGAGGGTTGCCAACAACCCTAGGATTTGAGAGAAAGTGGGAACGATAGTACCCAATTCAAATCAAGCTTAAACATGCCGGACACCTTGCAAAATCTACCCTTGTTGCAACAATAATTCAATGGTACAACTAAATGCAAGGCTGGAATAAAACCGGTATCACTGCTACTACCCGGGTGGATAGCAGCCAACTGGCCCTGGTTTAACAACAAAACTTAAGCTACAATATCAAAATTAGAATTCAAATAATTTTAATAGATTCTTTAAACATTTCAAGATAAACAAATTCACTTGGATTTCAACTATATACAACCATATAATACAGTATTTACCGCTTATATGCACGCCGGTTATAAGCATTTATCGTTTATATGCAGCCGAACTTGAACAATCTTTCTTTTGTATATAAAATACACGCAATATTTTTTAATATATGCATTTCGCCTATATGCATTTCTCGCATTTATGCACCAAAATTATGTAGGATTTTGAGAAATTGCATGTAAAAAATTCCCATATATGCACTGAAAAAAAATTCTTTAAGCTAAGAGCATTTACAAAAAAACATATGAATTGCATTCAAATCTTAAACTTTTAACTTTAAATTATTTATTTTTTTAAATTATTAATTAAAAACCGACTGGATTTAAGGTGAAATATAATTTTAAAGTCAAAGCACTGATCTCAAAAAAATTATAATACATATGTATAATATTCTATTATATATTGTATATGTACATATTAATACGTATTTAATGAAATTGAATTTACAAAATTCAAATAGTTACAAATAGTTGATCTCAATAAAAATGTTAAAAACACAAAACAAACTAGCAATGTGCATCCATATTCTGTTTTTACAATTACATTTTACGTTTCTGAACTTCTGGTGCATGTATTACTAAATACATATGTACATAACATATTTTTTATATAAGCACCACCGATGCAACTAAGCGAGTTTTTCTACATGCACTGCAAATGCATATAACCGAGTTTTGGTAAATGCATTTCCCGCTTATAAGCACTAAAAGTCAAGCAAATTACGAAGTGCATATAAGCGGTAAATACTGTACATTTAAAAAGGGAGTACAGCGCCGGACAATGTGTACCCAAAGATTGTGCATTGTGCTAGCGGGAGTTCGGGCAAAGCCACATTTATGTTCCGGGATACTCGTAAAACTTAGGGTCCGCCAACTGGAATCCCGCAAACTGCTGCAAGAGACTGGCCGGTGCTGATCGAACTAACCGCGTTCTTCAAATCACCGACTCTTGCAGTTAGCTCAAGTGCCTTCCCTGGCTCGTACTGCGGGACTATCGCCAGGCTACAATAACGGCTGCCTTTAAATTGGGACATCGGTAAGGGAAGCTTCCGCACAATATTGGTTGAGATGTGGCTCGTCTCACTACAAGTGTCTAGCAAGGATCGCACGGGAACCTCCTCTCTGGGTAGCCGGACCAGTACGATTAATGAAAATTTCCTCCCAATGGAGCAGCAGGGGCCACGGCTGTACTGTTCGCGGCACGACCTCCCCGATTCGGCCTGGATGGCTGATGAGATGGCTTAGCACAAGGCGGAACCGTTTCAATACGACGCACAGTGGCTGAAAATCGTTTTTCATTGGCAAAAATTCTGTAACTTTTGAACCGATCAAAATATTGAAGTAATTTTTGTTTTACTGGATAGATATTTAGTTCGGCTTGACTCCGTTTTAATTACATTTAAATTGATTCAGGACTTTTTAAGGAATTCTGGGTCAAAGTTAAACTTTTGCTTTTTTTTAACTTTTAGAGTGAAATATGGGTATATTATTTTTTTATTCATTAACAAATTTTATATTTGGAACTTAATAACAATAATAATAAAAATTTTTGTAATATTGGAATTTTTGTATTTTACACTCAAAAAAATTTATACACTCAAAAAAAATAGTAAAATCAACTGGAGATTTTGCTATTATTACAGAAAAATTAAAAATTTTTTGCTGTCAAATTTACAAATTTGTTTACACTCAAAGAATATTTACTTTAAAAACAAAACGTTAATAAAATTATCTAAAAATCTTGCTATTAATACAGAAAAATTTATAATTTTTGCTGTCAAATTTGATAATTAAAAAAAAAACATTTTTAAAATAAAAACTGCAGCAGATTTTTATAGCATTTGTAACAATAGTAGTTTGTGTTTATTATTCCTTTTTATTAATACTATGTTTTTCGTACTTAAATATATTTCAGTCAGGTAAACTGACTGATAAATACCATCATATTATATATTGAAATTAATAATTTTTAATTAAAATAAAATTGGTCATGTATTTTTTTTTGTCTGCTTGTGGAGCAAAAACGTAAAAAATTTTACTTATTTGTACAGGAGGTACAATTAGGGGCAGCACAACGTGTTAGAATTTTTTTTCGTAAATCAACTTTCAATTTACGCTTACCTTGGCAAAATTTGTATGAATTCGGTGTATATACAAAAATGCTATGTATGTAAAGGGGAAAATATCGGTTATCTATATGAAAGATACCAGAAGAGATGTGTCAAATAGTTAGGGTTTCTGAGGTTTTGCCGCCTATTACAAGAAAAGGTTATTTTGTATGGGAGGCACAGAAGGGATGATTTCTTATTTGCCAAATTTTCATAACCGTATAACTTACGCAAAATTTGACTGGATTCAGTGTACTTACAAAAATTATATGTATGTAAGACTATAGGGGTGAGTTCGGCCATTTGTATGGGAGGTACCAGAAGGGGTGTGTTAAATAGTTAGGTTTTCTGAGGTTTGGTCTTTTATCACAATATTAATGAACCGACCAATTTTCATTACCCTCCAAGTGTCCGTTTGGAAGTAATGGGAGAAATATTAATTGTCCAAAAATAGGTCATTTTGTAAGGGAGGTACCAGAAAGCGTCAACCGATATTGTCCATACTCATTCCTGAGGTCGATAATCATTAGCGTACATCATACGCAAAATTTGAGTGAATTCACTTTGCTAACCAAAAAGATCTGTATGCTAAACTATGAGGGTCAATTCGGTCATTTGTATGGGAGGTACCATAAGGGGTTTCGGTTTGGCAGTTATAAAAGAAATATAATTTATACAAAAATAGGTTATTTTGTATGGGAGGTACCAGAAGGGTTGGGGCTATTCTGCTCATTTACAATCCCATAAGTTCATTTCGAAATATATTTATATTGGTAAATTTTCATATCGATCCGTTAAGGTTTACACGAATTATGTATACGAGTACTTATTGGGCTACTTATAGAGCGTAATTTGATTTTTGTATACCCTTCACCATGCGCATGAACGGAGTGAAGGGTATATTCATTTTGTTGTTCCATTTGTAACGCCCATAAGGAGGCGTGGTAGGTATGACAATATAAATACATAAATGATCAGCATCGAAATCTGAGTCGATTTAAGGTGACCGTCTGTCTGTCCCCGCGATTACAGCCGCAGTTAAAGAGATATCGAGATGAAATTTGCAATTTGCAATCCTCAAAGCGGAGGTTAAGTTCTAAGATGAGCCCGATTGGTCAAAAACTACTCCCACCTCCCATACAAACTCCCCCTTTTTGGGGTATACCTTTGATTACAGTTGTAGTTTAAGGGCAATCAAGCTGGAATTTTGTATGCAAGCTTCCCTACACTAAGTGGAGGTTGAGTAGTAAGATGAGACCGGTCGGTCAAAAACTACTCTCACCTCCCATACAAAATCCCTCTTTTTGGGGGTGTCCGTATGTCAGTCCCCGCGATTACTGTAGTAATTTAAGAGAAATCAAGCTGAAATATTGTATAAAAGCTTTTCTGCTCTAATCGGAGGTTGAGTATTAAAATGAGACCAATCGGTCAAAAACTACTCTCACCTCCCATACAAACTCTCCCTTTTTGGGGTTGTCCCTGCGATTGCAGCCGTATTTTAAGAGGTTTATAGCCGACATTTTGCACGCAAGATTCAATATCTAAGCGGAGGCTACTTTCTAAGATAAGCAATATCGGACGAATACTTCTCCCACCTTCCATACAAACTTCCCCTTTTTGGGGTGTCCGTCTGTATGTCCCTATAGTTTATGAGCTTTCGGGCTAAAATTTGGTATGTAAGCTTCTGTCCAGAAGCAGAAGTTAAGTTGTAAGATAAGCATGATCGGATTTAAACTACTCCCACATCCCACACAACTTCCCATTTTTGGGGAGTTACAAAATTCATAAAAATAAGCTCCAACTCACCAACTCATAAACTTATCTGTAAATCGAATAAAATCGATACAAAATTACTGACAAAATGGATGTGTGAAGCTAAAAGTAACATCCACCAACTTCCCAGTTTTGTGGTACAAAGTTTATTAAAATATAGTTGTAGTGCAAATAACCAGTTTTACCACCATTTTTCCAAATGGTGAAGGGTATCTGAGCTTCGGCATAGCCGAAGTAACCGCCTTACTAGTTTTAGAGTAATTTTATTAAAATGAAAAAAGTGTTCTACCGGCGGCCCGTGGCGGGTACAAAAGTATATATAGGGTTAAAGAGGACACTTTCACCTTTCTCTGGGTGGTATACGTTTCTTGTTCCCTAGAAGTTCTATTCCACTAAAGTTTAAATTTGAGAAAAATATAGTAGTTTCATAAAAATTTCATAACGCCCCTAATATTAAACGCTAGAGCTGTGACCACTTACAACAACTAAAGACTATAATCCTACCAACATTATAAATAAGACCGCAGGCAATTATCGATGATAGCTTGCGAGTAGTAACCATTTATTTTTGAGGAAAAAACAGTTGAGTTTGACAGCATGCCACGCCCACAATTATCAATTGCTTAACCTAATTTTTGGCTACCTTAATCTGTATATATTAGCTACAAAATGGCGTAAAAATTTTAAAAATCGGTGATAAAAAAATTTTTAATTTTGGCCAATGAAATCAAAATTTTAGCCCCAGTGCGACGGTCAAAAGGGCAGATCGTGGCAGCGAAACTGCAGTGTACAATCCTGCAGTTTGTGGCCCCCGCGGAGACAATTTCCGCACAAGTGAAAACGCACCACTATACGCAGGCGCTTGTAAATACGCAATCTCTTAAACCGCTGGCAGTCGGTGGGACCGATGTTGTTTCGCGGTGGGCCTGTGCTTGCTGCCGGAGCGCTAGCCAGATCCAAAATGGGGGTTTTGACCTCCAACGTGGGTTGGGTCTCTTCAATCTCGATGTTGGCAGGCGGGACCAAAGTTGTAATCACCGCAGGAGATAGCGCCTCTACCGAATGCGGTGAAGGCGTCGGGTTGAAGACCTACTCGTTCACCGGCTCATTGTCCTTAAAATCTGACAGCAAGTTGCTTGCATAGGGCAGATTCTCCATCTCTAAAAAAATAAAGAAAGTAAAAAGAGTGCAAAAAAATGAAAGAAGAGTGATTATTTGGTCAGAATAACCAGTTCAGTTATAGGTCGTCTGATAATGCCATTATCAGTACGGATGTCAACAACTCGTGTATGACCGTCATTGCCAGGGCAGGCACTTACAACGCTTCCAAGCTTCCACGAAGTTGGTGGTCATCTCGCACAACAACCAAATTATCTATCTGGACATCGCGTTGGGAAATTGCCATTTATATCTTTTGTGCAAGTCGTGCAAATATTCTTTTTTCCAACGAAGGCAGAATTGAACCGACAATGCTTTTATTTTACGAAACCGATTAACGAGATCTAACGGGTGATCGTCCAAGACGTGTTCCGGAGGCGACAAAAGAAGGGATCCAATTAGGAAATGACCTGGGGTTAATGCAACTATTTCGTTCGTATCTTCCGACATTGGGTGAAGCGGGCGAGAGTTCAAACAAGCCTCAATTTTAGCCAATACCGTCGAAAGATCTTCAAAGGTGAATTTGCAGCCTTGAGAAAACATTCGAAGATGAATTTTGAACGATCGGTACGATCGGCCAGTAAATCGAATTACGAATGAACTTATATGTACCAAACAAGGATAGAAGGAGTGCGAAAGTGGTCTCCGTCTACTCGTTAGTTTGTATTTGCTCCAAAGCAATAAATCTAACAGCAAGAGGGAGACGAAAAAAGAGGGTTGCCAACAACCCTAAGATTTCAGAGAAAGTTGGAACGATAGTACCCAATTCAAATCAAGTTTAAACAGTGATGGCATTTACCAGTAAATTCACCTGTCTGAAATTTCTTTACTGGTTTATATACATTAGTGTTCGTTTAATTTTTATGTGACAATGCATTTTTTTCTGAATTATCTTTAATGTAAAGTAGTTTTATATGAGTATTTTTTACGAAAGCGTGACTGTTGTTTTGTTATTATAGAACTGGACTCAATAAGTTATGTACTTCGAATTGTTTTTTGACCTAATTTTCAATTATTTTCCCGCATGTTTTTAGAACTGTTAATTGGTCTGAATTCGCTTCACTTCTTGGGTTAGCTAATTTATCTATTAGCCTTAGCATTATTGCAATTTTCTGAAAAATTCCCATGTTTAACGATTCTTTTATTATTCTCAGCAATATAATTTTGATTTCGTTCTAACAATCTAGTAACATTTTTGTGGTTTATTATACCATCACCCTTAGGGATGAGGGTATATATCATTTGATACGAGAAAAAAGTGTAACGCATTAAAGGAGACGAGTTAGACCCAAGTATCTTAAAACAAAATTCATTTCAGGGATTTCTAACATCAATGAACTATGTCCGTCTGTCTGGCTGGATGAATAGTAGGCACGATAACTCCAGTAAACCTTGACTGATCCGAATGCAAATTTACCAGTATTACTATTTTTCAAACTGAAGTCATAGGATTGTAAATAGCCCCACCCCGTCTGGAACCTCTTATGCAAAATTACTTATTTTTGGATAATTGATATTTCTTCCATAATTTCCAAACGGACAACTGGAGGATATTTGAATTTGAACAGTTTAATTACTTTATAATATGTAGTAGATTAGAATTTTTGACAAGCCCCTTCTGCTACCTTCATACAAATGACCGATTTGACCCATATAGTCTTACATACATATATTTTTTGTAAGTACCTTATTAAAATTTGACTCAGTATACGAATATATATTAAAATATCAGTTATAATCACTTATTTCTTCTAAAATTTCTTCAAAATTTTAAAAAAACTCCGACTCTCCTTAGCTCGGTGATCTGTATATTGCAGCTATTATCATTTTAATGTCTTGACATGTGGCTTTACAGACTAAAATCCAATATTTTACACCTTCTATTCTTTCTATTATTAAGTTTAGTTATTTTCCATGTTCTTTTTAAATAAATTACGACTCCGCCTGTTCTTTTGGATGTGAAAAGGGACAAAGTATGATCATATTCTTGTAAAGCAATTTCATTTTCTTCGTCGTCTTTTATCATATGGTTTTCGGAAAGTATAATTATCTCAGGTTTCTCCGTTGATGCAATGATTCTCCTCTTGTGTATAATTATTCACTAAGCCTTGCACATTTGTGTATAGAGCACGTATATTTCTTGATTGTTAGATCGATAAACCAATTTTGCGCATTTTCAAATTCAATTTATTTCGATAAACCAAATCCAAATCCATATATAGTTTATCATTCATTTCTCGCGTTGTTGTGATTTAACACTATTAACAGCTTTTGACTAAAGTAGTAAAATCAAAATGGGCCACAAATTTAGCCACCGATTGTGTTGGTTTTTATCTCTTTACTGGCATTTCCAATTTTAAAGAAAATCCATCACAACCTGCTGCATTGGACTTTATTAAAGAAAACGCATCTTTCAACTCACGAAGCTCAATGTACTAGAAAGAAAAACATACTTTCCTCACTGACAACTTACAAGAATATATAAGATGGTTCTAATGATAGCACACAAAAGCTGGAATTTTTCTGTGGAAAACCCAGTAAATGTTAACAAGTTGCAGAAATCTTTTGTAGATTTGTTGGTAAATGCCGCAGAATGGTTTCAGATTTAGTTCTGTTTCTGGCTTTACTAAATATCTTCCAGTTAGCCTTAGTTTCATCATCGAAATAAGCTTTATAAGCCAGATATCGAATAGAAACGTAAAATAATATACATACATACATATGTGGGGAATAATTACAATTGTCTACTGTCTCTGTATAAACAACTGCGAAGTCAACATACTCATAAAACTGCACATGCTTGGTAACATCTACATCAATGGAAATGTATATACAGCGGAAAGAAGTGCTAATCAGAATCAGATACAAATTTAGGATATGAAACTAGAAAATAGTCACTAAATGAAGCTACCCGCTTGTTCGGCAAAACTACAATAGACGTCTTTTCTGTAATTATTTCGTCGACTATAACACTCAGTACTTACTAATTTATACTTTTCGTAGTATACATCATTAACGATTTCGTTTAACTGCGTATATACTTATTTCATTAATCCAAAGTAAGCGAGTGTGGCATCGATTGACTTCCATGCGCATTACTAGGGGATAGTAAAATAAACAAACGTATTAAATTCGTATTTTTAAATCTTCTCTTCTCTTTTTTAAGTGCCGTTATTCTCTGATGTGTTTGTTGTAATTAAAAAAAATAATTTTTTGATCGGTATGTCAAACGGTGGTTGAAAAATTCCATTTAGTGTTTGATCTACAAGTGTAAAGTCAACAACTGTCTTAAAAGTTTATCGTGGTTGAATGCAAAGTTCTCCCGGAGTTTTTTTAGTATAGGATATGAAAGCAGCGTTCCTTAAAACGCATGAATAACTAAACCACTTGTTAACCGATGCAACAAGTCTAGTATATGGACACACGACGTAGATTTTTAATTTTTTTTGAGGTTGTAGGGATTTGAGCTAAAATGAGAATAAAACAAAAATTTTGTTGTGGACGGACATAGTTTAGGAGATATCACCCCTAAAAGTTGGAATCTATATATATAAATATCTCTGACATCTGGTGACGGATCGAGACTATATATATATCATTGGAAAGCCTTCTTGAAAAGCTTTCCAACCGTATATACAAATTGTTTTATTAACCCATTATGTGCTAAAAAAAAATCAAATTAACCCATTTTGGACCATGACTTTTTTTAATTTTATAACATGAGTTTACATAAATAATTGCAGAAAACTTAATTATTATGCTCAATATAAAATTTCCCCAATTTGTTTGATGATAATAACAGTGCAAAACAATTTTTTGGGACGGAATAATTCCTTTACAGAGAAGTAAAGTTCCGGGGGTGCAGATCCGCCCTAAGTCATACTTTTGACCAACAGTTTTGTAGAAGATTCAAATGTTGTAAGGTCACATTTAAAGCTCCTTTTCTGACGTTTCTCGAAGTAAGGACAAAAAGGAAGATGAAGAGTGCATATAAAAAAAATCCTGGTTAAATTTGATTGAATACATCTGATATAGAAGAGGCGCCGTGCAATAAAGCCATAGGTAATAAAGCCCAATCGAATGGGAAATAAGGCCATATGCTTTTATTACCGGCATGGTTGTGCAATAACACCATATTAAATTTCCGATTAAAGTGGAAATAATGCCATACCAATGAAAAATATGAATAAACATAATGATGAAGTTGACTTTCTAAGTAACTAACAAACTACGGCGTATGCGGTGAGGGGCACGTCTTTCGCTGCAATGTATTCTCTAGTACACCACTTTGTTTATCGACTTATGAACAGAATCAGAGATAGTGAGAGTAGCGATACATTTTATTCAAAAAAATTTCTAAAGTGAGATAATGCCATAATGGCTATATTACCTATGGCTTTATTGCACGTCACCAATCGAAGATGCGCTAAAATTTTCTGACCAACAGAGAGTTTCATTACAATGTCCTTTTCTCGAAATAAGGACACGTGAGGAGTCGAGAAAGAGAGTTAAGAGTTTCGCAAAGAAATCCTCGTCCAATTTCAATAAAAACATCTGGCATCAAAAATGCACTAAAGCGATAAGAAACATAGTGTTGTAGAACATATTTCATTTCAAACTCTATCTTCGGTTATACTGAAAATTTTGCCGGGTCATAAGAAAGTTAGACCTTAATTTGATCTGTACTCCCGAAATATATAAATTCTCAACGTGATTTCAGGCAATTTGACTTGTTCTTTTTTGAGCGCCTATGGGTTATATTATTAGGGACCGGCCGTGGCATAGTGGTTAGAACACGCGACTACCATGCGGGAGATCGCAGGTTCAAACCCGGCTCCAGTCATCTTAAAAGAAAAAAAATAAATAAAATTTTCTTTCATTGTCGGCTCCCCTCGAATGTTGTTTGACAGCAACTTCGCAGTATTAAGCGTCGATTCAATCGTCGTGTCTAGTAAGAGCTTCTCAAAACAGTGACGTTCGCATTCGTCGATAAATAAGTAGGTGCCGTTAGTTGTGAATCTAAAAATAGAAAGCGTGTTCATTCACAACAACGCGAGAAGCTATCCCATACCTCATTCATGGGGTGCAAAGGGAAATTAAGTTTTTTTAAGTTTTATGGGTTATATTATCACAACATAAAATCTACTTTAAGCTTCCTCAGGAAAACTACTCAGATGTGTGATGTACTTAAAATAAGCTTTAAAAGGTAGGATGCCTGACTCCATCAAGAAACAATCAGCTAAAACAAATTAATAATAAAGTACGTGAAAAAAAATTAACGGATATATTAGAAGACGTCAGGCAGATGTGTGGAAGATGAAATTGCAAAATAATTTTATTAGTGGCTATATTTAAAAAAACCCAGAACCCAGAAAAAAGATATATTAAACACTACGTTTTTTTTAACATTTCTGAATTAAATTGGTAATAATAGTAACACTTTATTCTTATTTTTGTTCTTATATTTATTACTTTAATAAAAACGAAAGAAACCGGTTTAACCGACTTTTTCTTAATTAAGTATTCGAAAATGGAGTTTTGAAATAATGTAAATTTCGAATAAAACCGAAACCGGTTTTTCGAAAAAGTCGAATGTTTGTACTGTGTCATTCGTGGTAATCTATGGTATCATATATATACATACGTAATGCTTACCAGAACAAGCGGGTATGAACAAGATTGAAATGAACCGGTAGGGAATTGTGCCGAACTCTTACATAAATCTATTGCATATCTCTTGAACTCTCTGCGATCTATCAACATTCTCCCATTATTACGACATCTTAGTATTGTACGAGCAAGACAGGAATATAATATTCCATAGCTTACAAATCAACATTTGGTAGATAAATTAATCTGAGTACAATTTTTATTAAACCAATTAACAATTTTACTAACAATCGCTTACCTACACAAAAGTTATCGCTCACAAAAACAACTTTATTTTTAATGGCGCAATATGCCATAAAGAGCGTGAAACCATCATTTTGTTGAGCCAATCGTTCGGTGTCCGAATGAAGTCATGAAATTCATCTGTTTTTGTGGGGTACGTCAAATCTTCGATCTATAAACTAGCGCCGATTAATCATTTAGAAGCCAATATTCAACGCACTCCTGATGAAATATGACAGAAAATGTTCGTCGCCATTGGTCTCCAAAGTAAAAATACTTTCTTTGATTATGGGTTTCTCGCATCTGAAAAAGCTTTTTCAAAAACTGTAAAAAAACTGCAAAAAATTGCAAAAATTAACAGCCTAAGCCACGATGTCGAAAGAAACAATAAACGATCGTTGTTTGAACGCGCTTGACTACATCGATGTCGTTGTATAGCTCATGATTCATTCGACGACGGTACTCGCCGTTAACGATGATGGGACCAAATATTTTGCGTAGTATTTTTCTCTCGGAAACTCGAGGAATAGATTGATCCGCCTGCGTCATTATCCAGGATTCTGCGTTGTAGAGTAAGACAGGCAGGATCCGTGTCTGGTAGAGTTGGATCTTCGTTTGTCATTAAACACTTGCTCAGCGCATAATAGTGGTTTACGATCAATACTCGTCTCTTGATTTCCAGGCTGACATTATTTTTGTTAATGGCGGAGCCAAGGTAAACAAAACCATCTACCACTTTAAAGTTATAGTTGTCAACGTTCACGCAGCGTCCCAAACGAGTAGACTCTTTGTTCATTAATTACCAGTCCCACTTCTGCCGACTGCTTCTCAATGCTCGAAAAGGTCGCAATGGTATATGTATGTATCATCAGCACACGCGAGCAGCATGTGGCTTTTGTCAAAAGATGGTGCCAGTCGTGTTACTGCTGCTTTCCGCATGATCATCTCCATGATGATATTAAAGAGATCGCATGACAGAATATCGCCTTGTCTTAAGCCTCGCTTGGTAGAAAATGGCTCTGTTAGATTTGTGCCTCTTTTCACTAAAGACCTACTGTCAGTCAGTGTCATCCCGCAAAATCGTATCAGCTTTGCGGGGATACCAAGCTCAGCCATAGCATCTAATAGTTTCTGTCGTATTGGACTGTCAAATGCAGCTTTATAGTCGATAAACAGATTGTAGGTATCGATCTGAATTTCTTGGGTCTTCTCCAGGATTTGTCGTAGTGTGAATATCTGGCCGGTCGTATATTTACCAGGTCTAAAACCACACTGATAAGGCAAAATCAAATCAAAATGGGCTTTAGTCTTTCACATAACACACTAGACAGGACCTTGTATGCGATGGGTAAAAGGCTGATTCCGCGATAATTGGTACACACACTTGGATCGCCCTTTTTAAGCACAGGAGGACATCCGCCAGTTGGATAGAGGCACCTTCTCTGTAGAGAGTTCGGACATTCCAGGTGCATACCCGTAAATCATGGTCCTTATAACGTTTGCGGGGGTCGTCAACATTTGGAGGGGTTCTTGTTTGTTCTTTTCATCGTGTGGCTTATTAAGCCACCGCGCCTGATCCTAGTTTCTTGGGGCTGCCAAAGCCACTAAGAGAGCCATTGTGTTGAGCTTCAGTAAATTCTGTTACATACCTACTTCCTAAGACGTATCGGTGGTAGCATGTCTCAACATTGCGCCTTCTCACATTTGCTACCACTGCACGGATGTTCAATGGCATTTTCCGGGGAATTTCGTGATCACTCGGCCTTTGTGAGCTGCTTGGGGACCTCCAAAAGAGAGATTCTGGTTACTCCCAAATGAATAACATTCAGAATACTCAAATTAGAAAATGCCCCATCCCCCGGAACATTTGAATATATAACGATAAAAGAAGTTAGTTCTTTGAAAATGTTGCATAGGTGTGCCAGTAAACAAATTCTTTAACCGAGAGACCAGCAGGCCAAAAAGATTCATTTGAATCACGCAATAAAGCTTCATTTGTTAAACAAACACTGAAAGACGTAATATCCCTCGTCTGCCCTCTTACACATCAGTAGACAGTGGTAGACGGTTCTCCTTTTCCATCGTAAAAATATCATCAACATACTTTGTTAATAAAAATAATAATGTAATAAATAACTCTTTAAGAAAAACCAGCGATTTTCAAAGTCATTTTTGGTCAGGGCAGTTCCAGCAGTAGTCTTGTGATTCAAGATTTTCTACCGGTATCTGGATGTTCTTATCGTTGATATGTTGTTAATCACCTAAGTTGTCAAAACGACTGGGCACATAAATGCATTATTTTCCATATTTCTGCCTGGTTAACTAATACAAATTTTGTCCACGCTTCCAAATTTAACCTTAATCCTGAGATTTGTGGCATTCCATGACCTCTCTGTAGGGAATGATACAACCAATAAGCATTAATGATTTCGCCACAGGAACCTCAATATCTGTTAAACATAGTCTAAATCATAGGCAATTTAAAAAGAAAATACTGAACTACCACAATTGAATTTCGGACAAACAATAAATTTAAATGATTTATTTTATTTTATTTAGTAACTTAAATATTACTGACACTAACTTCCGCAATATCGCGTTAATAAATTTCATGCCCATCCAGTGGTTATAATGTGATTCAAGTTATCGCTAATTTTCTCAAAGGGATTGAAATTGCGAATTCTGTGAACGATTTTATGGCGAACAACAATGGAAAATTTCCACATAAAATTATTTACGCAGCACAAAATTAAAATATCTACACCAAACACTTTTCCATCCGTCCAGCCAGCAATTCATTGTTTGTGCTGAATACTGAAGACATAAAAGAAAACCCACACATAGACAGAAAGCGTGTTTGTAACGACTGATGTTCACTCACGTATAGACGTATCTAACTGCCTTTACAGCGCACGACCCCCCTCCTTCAGTCAATGGCACTGGCAACACAGCGACGTGACGCAAAGTGACGCTGCAAATGAGGTGAACCAAAAACAGAAATAGAAGCGAATGAAAAAGAGACCCCACAACAACAACAACAAATACCCGTAATGCGGAATAACACTGAAGCCAGCCAAAATGAGATACTGTTGCCTAATGATGTTTTCTACATGTTCGTGTTCATTGTGCGAACTACTCGGAAAACACGAAGAACGACGACTGCGACCAACAAAAAAATTTGCAAAAACAATCGAGATAAAAAGCAAATGAATCAGCAAACTTACATACTAGTTGTTGTGGCCGTGGCTGCTGCAGCTAATGTCTGCGGTGGTAGCTTAGTTCCGATATTCGTGCTGGGTTCGTAATTCCTCGTTGGTGTCTTCGGGGCCTGGTGTTTCATATCAATTCGTTTACTATCTGCCCTGCTATTGTTGGTGTTTTTTAAAATATGCGATCAAAGTAGCAAAATCATCCGCATCACTGTCGGCTAACGGACAACCCACAGATTCAGCAGCGGCAGCAGCAGCCACTGCAAACAACCTAATAAAACAGCAAATTTCCGTCTGTTTCGCATACAATCGTGTGGGACTGTGTCTCCGTCGTCGTTTACTGGTGATTATTTTGCGCTTTTGTTCAGTTTGGCCTGTTCACGTTCTTTGCTCGTGATACAGTTTTGCCTGAGTGAATATGAAAACCGCAAACAGAGTAAAAAACATTCGAGCACAGCAACACAAGGCAAAACGAAAACGCTATTTGCAAAAGTTCATTCTGCTTTTGTTCGTTATTTGCAGCCATATTTTCCATTCCATAGACGTTTTCGGTCTCGTTTATGTAACATAGAAAATTTTATGATTTTTAGCTTATTGTGAGGAAAAAAGCAGATTTGCATGAGAAAATAAACCAGGTTTTGCCTTCATAGAAATTATGTTTTATACAAATTGCCTACAGGCACATTTGTACGACGTTGTTTTGACTTTAAAAACTGTAAAACTAGGAGAGCTATAACCTTTCCTCTGATTGTGGGTAGAAATGCAACGTGTCCTCTGTTAAGCTAGTCACATTTAGTAAGGAAGCGAATTTTGTATCTGATATGCGTCTTCGAAGAAGGTTAAAGAATATCAATAGCGGTAGCGTAACAGAAACTTCTAAGGGTAGTCTTTTCTTCACTTCGCACTCTACGTAAGCTTGTTAGTGGTTTAATGTCCAACAATGTAAATTTGGTGCAAAATTTAGTCACAATATCCCGAATAGCCGCTTCAGCGGGTCGATTAAACTGACCATAAAATGAAAGCTCTTAACAGAGCACGCATTTTGATAATAAAATTCAATAATTTGCAAGGGTAGTTTGTTTGTAAGACGATTCATGGTTAAATTATAGACCAAACTAAAGATGTTTGACTGTGAAACAAAACACGAAACGTGCGTCAGCTGTTTAAACCAGTGTTGCCAAAAAGATAATAGCTAAAAAATCACACATTAGCTTTGTTGCAGTCCACTCTTGAAAATTTGCATGTAAAGTCTACGCGATATTTACGGAAATGTTTGTTCCGAGCTTCAGCAGCCTCCTCTGATAGCTGTCCGATAGGTACAATGTGACTTGATATTACTTGACCGCCATGCATCAGAATTTTGTGAACTGTAGGTGACATGGGATGCCAACCATACAGTTCCACGTACGGTTTGGCAGTTGTGTGAGCAAAGTCATAGAATTTTGATGGATCAATATCATATCCGCTTGATATCATTTCGAGAATGATTTGGATCTTTTTTATCAAATCTATATTTATTCCAGTAATCCGGGGTGAGCATTCAGGATTGTCAAAAAAATCTTCTCGACGTATTTCCGTCGTTACTATTGCCGTAACCGACTTTGGGTATGTCAACAAGAAGGCCCATCTCTTCTTTGAATTTTGGTTTTGTTTCTTGCAAAACATTTTTGTCTTCTGCCGTTCGGGCTTACCACTTCTGTAAGGGCGCTTTGTACGCCAGGTGCAACAATAGCTCGAAGAAACGAATTCTCTCGTGCAGAATGGAGAGTCCGAATTTCAAAGACTCTTCACAAACAGTACTTCTTTCAAGTTTGTTGAAGTCCTTAGATGTCTGTCCACATATATATCATCTCATTGTTGAAGCTGTATCAGTCGCGGCATTGCACACCTTTCCATCGACCATTGTGAGCAAAATGGTATGATTTATTTTAACGGAATCTTACATAGCAGTTGTTTCTTTGAGATTCATTGCTTGTTGTTAAATATAGGTGATTTCTTCCTTTGTGATATCCTTTGTTTCTTTAATGAACCGAGCCTGGATAGGACGACAGAATCTCACTGAAGAAGGCACTGGATTTTGCCATACAATTTTTCTTGTCGCTCCATTAATAGAAACAACCATTCTCACAGGTACAAGAGAATTTAAAAATATATTGACATCATCGTCGCCAGTGTTGGCAAATGTCTGCTTAGATCCATCACAGCCCCATTTTGATATTAAGGTAAGATGTTGTTTCTCCAACTCTGATAATGTTTAATTCACATCTTTTATGTACTGAAGTAGTCGCAAAGCGGTATGGTCCAGCAAAGCTTGAATTTCTACTTCAAAGCTAGTTTCTGTAACTTTTATGCTATCTTCTTCGGCAGTATAGCACTACTTTTTTGCTTTTTGTAAAAGCGAATAGCAAGGATATATTTCTTTTCGGCCACCTTGTATTAATTTCCACTGTAAAATTACCTTCTACAAATAACGCCAATGCTTCTTGTGGTGTGTATTTTCTCGCAATTGGAACTTTTTTAGCTGACGATATTGCTTTTCGGAACTTTTTAGCTCTGGTAGGTGACGTTTTTTCTTTTATAATCTTAGACGCATCATCATTTCTCGAAGTATAGGTATTTCCAGTGATACATTAAGCCATTCCATATTGATTTCTACGAATATCTTAACAGTATTACGGGCTGCCGACCACCTTTTTTGAAACTGGTCTTGAAATATTTCAAAGAACGGGTAAGAACACTTGTTTCTTCGAGCGGACATGAAGTTAGTTGCGCAAGTCTTTCTTCCAACAACGAAAATCTTCAATCATCTTTCCTTTGAACTCTTTAATAATATTAAAAAGCTCCATTCTAGTGATTTTTTTCACTCTTTCCGAAGGATCTATGACAAAAGAAAACAAAAAAATTAGCTTTGTCAATATAAGTTTGGGGGGACATTTTATTAATGTTTCTACTTCCTTAGAGTCTACATTTTATGCCCACATAAAAACTTTTAGGCGACAAGGCGCGACACATAAACAAAAACACTAATATATTTAAAATTTCTTTAAAAAACGAGTCAAAATGTGCCGCTGTTTATTTATGGCTATACAAGTAGAGAATATGGAAGAAACATAATAAAATAAACTTCAGCATATAGTACTAACCTTCTATATACACGTCCGAATAGTTTATCTCCTGTTTTTTGCTAGCATAGAAAACTGATAAACATAAACGAGAGCGCCGAGAATAAAGAAACGCGTACAGTATGATGACTGGGTTCCGACTGATGTTGTGGTGCATGTGTGGGGGAGTTGAAAGTGGGGGTCTGCCTTTTGATAAAACGTAGGTAAAAAATGTAATTTGAGCGCAATAGGATTAACATCACTATTTTCAGTTTTGTCCGGTTTTACAAGTGATAGACTCCCATGTGCAATGGCTGCAAAAAGGATATTAATACCAACATACAAGAAAACTTCCATAGAATTTAATTACGGTAGGGTTTAGCGATCGAAATCTAATGAAATAAAATTTAAATAATAACCAAACTAGTATATCTCATTGACGATCACCTTCAGAAAGAAGGTGACTGACTGTGCACGTTATTAGTATGAAACGAAAATCGAAGATATTATAAATGGTATGTTTATATCAAAACCTTTGAATGGGTTTGTGCATATCTGCACAACTTCTGTAAACAACCAATATGATCGGAACATTTCACCCTTTTAATTGTTCAGAAATAGCATTAGGATGTTCCTTAAATGAAATTTTTTCGAATTTCGTTAAAAATAGGTAATATTAACGATTTTGGTCATCTAACTTCACCTTAAGTTTGTTTCTTGTCATAATAACGAATATATTGTTTGAAATTTCGTATCGATAGTTAGACATTAGAGTGTGCCGAAATGAAGTTAAAGTTCGAATTTTTTCTGAAATTAGTTTTTCTGAACACATATGCACATTAACTATATTTTATTAAACTTTGATCCGTAAAATAGGGGAGTTTAAAGTTTTAAATTCATCTTAGAACTTAAACTCCACTTAGAAGATAGAAACTTGAAAACCAAATATAAGCTAGATAGCTCTTAAACTGCAACACTCGAGGAGACTGATAAATGGACACACCTAAAAATTAGAAGTTTGTATGAAATTGTAGTCTAGTTTTTGTCCGATAATGTTCATCTTAGAACTTAACATCCGCTTAGAGGATAAAACTTGTATACCAAGCTATGCTCAATAGCTCTTAAATTAGGCTATAATCGCAAGGAGAGACAGACGGTCACCATAAAAAGGGGGAGTGTGTATGTGAGATGGGATGGAAGCATACATATCAAAATTCAGCTCGATATTTTTTAAACTACGGCTGTACTCACATCTCAATAAGGGGAGTTTGTTTGGGACATGGCAGAAGTTTTTGTCTGATCTTGCACATCTTAGAATTTAACCTCCACTTAGAGGATAGAAGCTTGCTTGCCAAATTTCAGCTCGATACCTTTTAACTGTGGCTGTAATTGCCCAAAAAGGGGCCATTGGTATGGGGGTGAAAGTAGTTTTTGACTGGTCTATCTCATCCAAGAAATCAGCCTCCAGTAAGAGGACGAAAGCTTGTATACCAAATTTCAGCTCGATGGCTACTTAAGCTGTAACAGCTGTAATCGCGGGGACAGGCTCCAAAAAGGGAAAGTTCGTAAACTGCGGTTCTACTCTCCGGACAGACGGACGGACTCCTTTAAATCGACTCAGAATTGGACGCTGATCATTTGTATATACATACAGTCATACGTACCACACTTCCTTATGGGCGTTACAAATGGAAGAACAAAATTTCAGAGCAACATTTCATCAGAACATTTGAACCCTCCAGCTCCTACCCTTGATGAATTTTGAAAAACAGCTTAAAAGTCATATTTCTCTAAATGGTCAAAATGGGTGGCAGATAGAGGGTTAAAATGTTTTGAGGAAATAGAGAGAAAAAAATTAAAAGAAAGTAAAACATGGAAAACAGCTAAATAACTAAGTATTAATAAAGCGAAATTCTTGCTTTTTAACATGACCTAGAATCTAACATACAGTTCTACCAGTTGGTTCCTTCGGAGAAACTGCTTCAGAATCACGGCATAAAGTCTACAAAACAAACAGATTGCATAAGGCTCGAAAACAGCCGCAGTGGCAGTATTGCAAATGTTTTTAATATAGCTCTGGATTCTTCTGATTCACTTATATCTTCAAAGCATTCACACAGGTGCATTCAGCAACGGAAACTTCCACAATTTCCACTTGAAGCAATAGAACTGTTAAGCTTTGAAAACACTATCGGGGACATTGATGTAGACAGTGCAATCGAATCCAGTAAGATGGTTTCAGTCGGGAAACCCGACTTACATATACCCTCACCCTCAATAAAACATACAATTTTCTAGTATAATGAAATTATTAATCGATGACTAAAGTGGGCGGAATGGTACATTTGTATAAGAGATACCAAAAAGGGGCATGGCTACACTTCCAGTTTTTTATCCAAAGCTTTATGGTGACTTAGCTTTACTAAATACAGAATTTGGGCACGATCACTTTGGGTGTATTGATATTGCTACCCTATCTCTAAAGTGAGCGGAATGGTACATTTGTATTGGAGGTACAAGAAGGGCTCGTGGCTATACTACCAGTTTTTCTCCAAAACATTATCCTCATTTAGTTTAACTATATATAAAATTTGGGCACGATCGCGTTGGGAATTTTAATATTACTCGATTTCTAAAGTGGGCGGAATGATACATTTGTATGGGTGGTACCAAACGAGGCGTGGCCATGTTGCCTGTTTTCAATACCGTAAGTATTTTTGGGGAAATATAAACTTGTGCAAAGTTACAAAACATTCGGTTTCGTCTTTCGAAAGTTATCGTGCGTACCAGCCGGACAGACAGTCATGAATCGAATTTGGTTCAAAGGAACTTAGGGTCTAAAGGTACTTCTACTATGTGTTACACTTTTATATGCTTACACCTAAAGAATATGCAAGCATTTTGCAGAATTTATGTTTAGATAGCGATTTGAACAAAACATATTCCTTAAGATAAATATATGATTTTCGGTGAATAAAGTTAATTTTTATAGCCTTTGAATTCTATTAATGCAATATTTCTGCTGCAATGAATTTCGTACGACAAAATTGGTCATTTGACCTAGAGTGCATTACATTTTAGGCAAATGTGCAGAATATGGGGCGGGACACCAAAAAAGAAAATTGCCACTCCCCCCCAAATACGCCCTAAAACACGAAAATCAAGGTCAAAGTTGGCGCTAAGGCCCAGAAGACCCGTAGAAACTTAAAAATAACATCGTTGGATTCGTCTCGAAAATATCTTTCATTTGAGTACATGGAGGGTCATCATAGAACCATGGGCCTGAGCGCCAACTTTGATCTACCATTCCGATGTTTGGGGACCAAGACGAAGACAATGGCATATTTTTTTTAATCGGGCTCCCGACCCTTTTTCTGCACTTTAGCCAAATTTTATGTCAATTCGAAATTTGGAGATGACTTTTTTCTAAAATTCTTCAAGATGAAATCCAATTATTCTGATAACACAGTGCAACACACTTTTTCGGGGGTGAACCAAACCAATATCAAACGGTAGCATTTGACCTCAGTAACAAAACTCTATACTCCATTTTATTCCACTACGTCACAAATTTTTTTTACAGTGGTTTAAAGTTGGATTTTTTTTGAAAATGAAAAATAATGTGTAATAATAGATTTGGGTTGATCATGTCTTTAGAGACCTACATTAAAACTTTCCGGGGAATAATTCCTCGGAACATTTTAACCCTCTATCTGCCACCAATGCTGAACATTTTAAGAAATTTGACTTTTAAGCTGTTTTTTAAAGTTCATCCTAAGATGTCCCATACGGGTGGGAGCTAGAGGGTTCAAATGTTCTGATGAAATATTCCCCAGAAAATTTTAATGTATGTCTCCGAAGACATGAACTATCCCAAATGTACTTTTATAGATGATTTTTCATATTCATTAAATCGACTTTTGACCCAAAAAAATCAAATTTTAAACCACTGTAAAAAAAATTTGTGACGTAATGAAGCAAAACGAAGTTTAGGGTTTTGTTACTGAGGGCAAATTCTACCGTTTGATATTAGTTTAGTTCAATCCCGAAAAAGATTGTTGCATTCTTTGCTCAAAAGTAGTCTTCTTAGCATTTTATTTTTATTTTATTTTATAACCTTTGACTCGTAGAGGCTATTTGTCTTCGGTGACTCTTAGTGAAATTTTCCGGAAAATATTTTTATCGAAGATTTTAAGCCTTGACCTCCCTCCAAAGTTGACATATAAACAGTTTTTCAAAATTGGGCCAAAAATGTCCCACACGGGTGGCAGCTAGGGGGTTAAAATGTTTCGAGGAAATATTCCCCTGAATGTTTTAGTATAGGTCTCCGAAGACATGAAATACCCCAAATGTACTTTTATAGATGATTTTTTATATTCTTTGAATCGACTTTTGACCAAAAAATTCAAACTTCAAACCACTGTAAAAAAAATTTGTGACGTAGTGGAGCAAAATGGAGTTTAGGGTTTTGTTACTGAGGTCAAATGCTAACGTTTGATATTAGTTTGGTTCACCCCCGAAAAAGTGTGTTGCACTGTGTAAGTCATATTCTTTTACTTTTTAAGCGATTTTAAATATTAAAACTAGTATGGTAATTATCTTCAACCATTTGTAACTATAATATAACTATATTTTATTAAACTTTGATCCGAAAAAAGGGCCGTTTAAAGTTTGTATGCTCATCTTAGAACTTTAGCTCCGCTTAGAAAATGGAAGCTTGAATACCAAATTCAAGCTCGATAGCTCTTAAACTACGTCACTCGAGAAGAAAGATAAATGGACAAAAAGGGAGAGTTTGTATGCAATTTTGGTGCAGTGTTTGTCCGATAATGTTCATCTTAGATCTTAACACCCGCTTAAAGGATAGAAGCTTGTATACCAAATTTCTGTTCAATAGCTCTTATTAAATTACGGCTATAATCGATGGGAGAGACAGACTGACACCCCAAAAAGGGGAGTGTGTATGTAAGATGGGAGTAGTATTTGTCCGATATTGTTCATATCAGAAATTAACCTCTGCTCAGAGGATGGAAGCATACATACCAAATTTCGGCTCGAATTTTTTTTGGGACATGGAAGTAGTTTTAGTCCGACATCTTAGAATCTCACCTCCACTTAGAGGATAGAACCTTGCATACCAAATTTCAGCTAGATACCTCTTAAACTGTAATTGCAGAGAGAGACCCCTATAAAGGGGCAATTTGTATGGAATTTCATCCTAGTAATCAGACTCCAGAAGGAGGACAGAAGCTTGTATACCAAATTTGAGCTCGATGGCTACATAATTACAGCTGTAATCGCGGAGACAGGCTCCAAAAAGGGGAGGTTCGCATGGGTGGTGCGAGTAGTTTTTGACCGATCGGGCTCATAAACTACGGTAATCCCAGACCGGCCGTGGCATGATGGTTAGAACATGCGACTACCAAGCGGGAGAGCACAAGTTCAATTCCTGGCTCCAGTCATCTTTAAAGAAAAAATTTTCTATCATTGTCCGGCTCCCCTGAAATGTTGTCGGCATCAACTTCGCTGTCGAGTCAATCGGCATATCTAGTAAGAGTTTCTCAAATAGTGACGTGCGCATTCGTCGATAAACAAGTAGGTGCCGTTATTTGTGAATCTAACAATAGAAAGCGTGTGAATTCACAACAACGCGAGAAGCTATCCTATACCTCATTAATGAGGTGTAATATGAAATTAAGTTTTTTAAGTTATCCCAGATCGACACCTCCCATCTGTTTATCAACTACAAAGCTGCATTGGACAGTCAGATACGACAGAAACTATTATATGCTATGGCTGAGTTTGGTATCCCCGCGAAGCTGATACACTGACTAAAGCGAGGCTTTAGACAAGGCGATAGTCTGTCATGCGATCTATTTAATATGATATTGGATATGATCATGCGGAAGGCAGCAGTAAACACGACTTGCACCATCTTTAACAAAAGCCATATGCTGCTCGCGTTTGCCGATAATGTAGATATCATTGGCCGAGGACTGCGGGATGTTACTGCCACTTTTCGAGCTTTGAGAAGCATTCGGCAGGATTGGATCTGGTGGTTAATGAGTTTACTAGTTATTGATGCTGAGTGAACGTTGAAAACTATAACTTTGAAGTGGTAGATGATTTTGTCTACCTGGGCTCCGCCATAAACAAAAATAATAATGTCTGTCTGGAAATCAAGAGACGAGTATTAATCGCAAACCGCTGCTATTTTGCGCTTAGCAAGCAGTTTAATGATCAAGCCCTCTCTCGATGAACGATGATCCAACTCTACCAGACACTGATCCCGCCTGTCTTACTCTACAGCGCAGAATCCTGGGTAATGACGCAGGCGGATCAATCTATTCTGGGAGTTTTCGAGAGAAAAATACTACGCAAATATAACGACATCGAAGTAGTCAAGCGCGTTCAAATAGACTGTATGCGCTGGCTTGGACACGTTGTACGATTGGACGAAAACGGCTCGAAAATTCTTCGGCGATATACTCGATGGGCGGTGTAGGAGGGGGCGACCAAAACTCCGATGGATAGACCAGGTGTTACCTAGGCTTGGTGTGATGAACTATCCACGGAGTGCGTGCGGCTACTGATTGATAATATTCTGTTGTTGCTGCCATTAAAAAAGAAGTTTTTTTAACAAGGAATTTGTTTATAGGGATACTTTGGTGCAATTACCCGCAAGGTTGGCAACAGCACCAAATATAGTAAGTGCCTTAATATAGCTTATCAACATGTTAGGTTTTAAATACTAAATTGTTCAATTTATTTCTGGATAGTTTTGAACTAGATTTTGATATTGTTGCCTTTTTCTCAAACATTGTTGAGGGATTCTGTTCTTGATTCTGAGGTATTTTGTATTAAATATGTTGTTTATAGGAAGGATGGTGTTATTAGAGTAGGGGAGGTGTTCTCATTACGGCCAGGAATACCCTTCCATCTGAGAATATATATGTATATGTGGATGATTTGTAAGACTTGGAATTTGTTGCAGTTGAAGTAACGTTGGGTAATTCCAGACCATTTATAATATGCTCGTATATTCCACCATCTTCGAAATTTTGTATGAGAAACATTTAACGGTACCATCGATTCCATCATTGGTTTACAACTTATCGCTCTAAATTGGATATTTGGGAAACCAGGAAGTATAAGAGGACTTGTTCGTCATTTCTTTACGGAAAATACTCATTGGCTAGTTGTTAGTTAAGTTCAGAACCTAAAAGGTGTTATGAAGGGAGGTCTACTAACGGGTCCGCCAAATAATTTTTTTTTTTGAAAATGCTATAAAAAAACTACTGAATATTTTCTCAAATTTCTTTTATATTTGAAAGTACAATCCTCTCGATTAATAATGGAAAATAATTTCATTCGAATGGCTGCCTCGGCTGGCCATGCAGTGGCCTACAAGATCGGTCCAATTTTTAAGCACATTAACGATTGTGTGCAGCTGTATTTTACCAATGGCTTCAAGAATATTGTCCTTTAAAGCGTCAATTGTCTCTGGCTTGTCGGCGTAACTCTTATCTTTGAGGGCACCCCACAAATAATAGTCCGACGGCGACAAATCGCAGCGCCGAGGTGGCCAAACGACATCAGCTCTGCTGCTGATAATGCGATCTACAAAAACAGGTCGCAAAACATAGAGTGTAGCTTCGGCTGTGAGGCACGTAGCGCCGTCCTGTTGAAACCAAATGTTGCCAATATCCTCCTCTTAAATTTCTGTGAACAAAAATTCGTTTAACATGGCCCGATAACGATCGCCATTGACTGTAACGGCCACTCCTTGCTCATTTTCGAAGAAAAATGGTCCAATTATGCCTCTGGACCAAAATCCGCACCGAACAGTGACTCGTTTTGGGTGCATCGGCTTTTCAATGTATGCGTGCGAGTTTTCTGTGCCCCAAATGCGACAATTTTGCTTGTTTACATACCCGAAAAGATCAAAATGAGCTTCATCTGAAAAGATGATTTTTTTTTGATTTTCAAAGTAATGTCGCAATATTTCCCAGCGTAGTTCAAGCGTATACACAACCATTTTCGTTCAGCGGAAGAATAAAACTAATTATCTGTCAAATCAGACATGAGCTAAGTGTTATCATTCACGAAATAAGCACTAGTTGAAAAAAAACGTTAGATGGCGGACCCGTTAATATTCCATTTTCTCTGGTTTTAGGTCACCCATGTTTGCAAACTGTGACAAAAATAAAAGATGATACAGTTATTTCTTTAAAAAACGGTAGCTGTTTAAAATTCAATAATAAATGACGAAGTTATGGCACTTCAAAGTTAGATTTTTGTAAAAATTTTAATGATTTTTCAAGTTTTCGCTGCCTTTCATTAAGTTTTTTTCGTGTTTCCGTAAAATTTGCTCCGGTTTCAGATAGAATAATATATTACAACAATTTTTTGCACTTTGTTATTTTTTGCCCTTGGCCTTTGTTTTAATGTTTCAATGTTTTATTGCAACCTTTACTTGCAAGTTACTTACGATGCTCTGACATTTTTCTTAAAAAACAACAGCTACTTTAAAGAGCTAGATCTATTGTGAGATAGGGCCTACACAATTCTATCCAAATTTTTTACTTTAATTTTTTTATTCTTTGGTGGGCTCCCCCTTTTTCGATACACTAAACAGTGCCCTATCATTCTACCGTACCATTCATGATTCGCCCGTTTGTATGTAAAATTTCTTAATTTTCTTTCAGTTCACGGCGGAATTCAGTTAATGTCTCGTATAGTCCGCACTGAAAATTGGATACCACACCTAAATAATTTGGTTAAAGCCACAATACATATTTGTAAGACGTGTTTCCTCTATCGATAACAGTCGTGGAACTACATAATGACTCTCTCCCCCCTGAGAGAACCAGCATTGATAGGCCTCTTACAAACACTGGGGAAGATTTTGCAAGACTGTTTGATGTAAAAGCTTCCCCCGGTAGGTCAGAAAATTCTTTAAGTGTCACGTATGTGCATTTCTACGTTTTGCAACGAAAGCCGATCATTTGGAAGCGACTACCGACTTGTCATCTAAAGCTTTCCTAGTTACCTGTCGCCGATTTATTGCACTACGTGTTTGTCCACGAACTATGTTCTCCAATATCGTGACTCATTAAGTTTTAGTGGAATTTTATTTCTTCTAGGGCACCCAATATGGCCGGTCTCTGGTAGAGATTCAAGTTTCATTTCGAACAACGTGCACTAGGCTGCAAATTTACTTTCGAGGAAATCTCGCAATTTTTGTATAGGTGGACCCATCTCGTCACCTCCTGATTCCGTTCTTGACGACCATCCGTGGGATCTCGTCAATCGGTTCTATTGAATAATGCCTTCGATAGAGTAGGGGATATTTACATTTCCTCCATAAATAGCACAAATAGAAATTTCCTCAACGCGTCATTCAAAAAGTAGTTTCGTGTACACTGTTTTTCAGAGAGCAGTTATTGCTACGTACAAACTGGTTACATTGCCTTTGATCCTTTCTTTCGTAAGATCAAAAAGCCTCATAAATCGATCGGCTCAGATGTTTACACGCAGGCTATACACAGCCGTAAGCATATGTTTGAAGTCGTACTCCTTCGTGAATGACTCAAAATCCTTACTCTGGAATTCGGAACCGTTATTAAATAATTTATGAAGCTTTCGCCACTAATTTTGGTAGAACGATAATATGGGAAAATGGTCCAATATAATGAGTATTTCTAAGAGTGCAGATTTCATTCTGGAAAATGGTCCAATCAAGTCAATAAACAGACGTTTAAATGGTTGGTCTGTTTATACTATCTGTCCCATTGAGGTTCTTAGAAGTTGTACAAAACTTACAATTGCTAAAAAAGTTTTTAAGATCTTTAACAGGACGGTATTTATTTACCGACTGTTTAGTCTAGAAATAGTTTAATGGTTTTGCATTAACGTTATAATATTATCGTTTAAAACCCTAATTGGCTACTTTCGTCGTTAGACTCTTTTTTAAGTGTTTCTATGCATGCTTTGGAGCTGATGCCCCAAAACATCTTCTCTTTGTTGTTTTTTATAATCCAAGTCAATAAATAGACCACTATAAAAATACCACCTTACTAATTTCTCCTACATAAATCAGACTTTGGGGTTTTGTGAAGAAAAACCACAAAAGATAAATTTCCTTTAGGAATTTTTTCATATTTTCTTGCGTTATTCTTCTTATTATTCTTCATTCTTTCGTTGTAAATGAAGCCTCTGATGCAGGATCGATGAGGGCTCTTGCTAAATAATTGCAACCTTGGTGAACGATAAACACCATTGCTGTTCCTTTGCCTTTCCAGAGGAAAATATACCATTTGAAGTCGAAGGCTGCTGGTTATTATAATATTGTTAAAGATTTCGAAACTGAATTCGCTGGTGTGTTGACCGAAGCTGCGCGAGAGTTGTCGTCAGATGCATCCCTATGAAGGAGTGTGTGGTGTCTTTAATTACGTTTGGATCTCCTGTATTTGCTATTGCAACCCTTGACTTTGGCCAAGCAATGAATGTGGCATTTATTTTTCTTAACCGGCATTGAAAATTGAGCAAACTTCGTACAAGTTTTTTAGAATTGTCTATAACGACCCTCTAATGACAGACTAACCCTTCGAGGCCTGTGCTACCATTAAATCCAGCCGTGCTCATGGAAAGGGGGTGTTCTTGCCCGAAGAGATAAATCATTGGCCATTAAATAAATATTAAAGTTTTAGGTAGCAATAAAAGCAATAAAATATAGAAAGACTGACAGATCCAATAATACATTCATAGAAGAATATCTAAATCGGTATTTAGAAAGTCTCCCTTCCAAAGTCGATAATCCGCCCAACCATGCCGACTACGTAATAATTTATGTCAGCCCAATATGTATTTGTTTTATATAACCATCCCTACAATTTCGGGGAAATATTTAGTTAGATCACGTTAATTTTTATAACAACATTGTAATCAAGTTTTTATTTAGTTATGTTAATGATATAAACATTGAAGAAAATTAGAAAAATAGCAATGTATAAGATCTGTGTTTACATAAAATATTACTATTAATCTATTCGAAACCAAAAAGTACCTAACCTTTTAAAGAATCATTCAAGTGAATTGACAAAAGTAAAAAAAATATTGGTAGATTACACAACGGTTTTATTAGGACATGTTTTTAAAATAAATAACAATTTGAATACCTTATAGTAGATAAAACAATTCCTTTAATAGGATTAAATTAATTAATTAAAGTGTTTTTACTTACTTTGCAAATTACTGCCTTAAGCGCTTGATGACTGCAACTCCCAAATAGTTTGTTATCTTGAATAAATTTAAGTGTTTATGGGATTCTTAACTACAGTCCAATATGCTACTTTGTAATTTATACTTGATGCGGTTATCAGCTTATATAAAAATTAATTGTTCTTGAAGGTTATTATTCAAATAGTTAATCCAGTTTTCATTTAATTCTTGATCATACAGGCCTTTAGAAATTAAAGAGGCCATCTTTCCAATATTAATTTCCGTTTAATATATGGATAAAATTTAGTATTTAGTAAATTATAGATGGAAGCTATGGGAATATCTTCCCACAGATAATGGACTTCGGAGCGTTCGGCTCCTTATTTTCATTATAAAGTGTCCGCCACCTAACGTTTTTTTTCAACTAGTGCTTATTTCGTGAATGGTGACACTTAGCTCATGTCTGATTTGACAGATAATTAGTTTTATCCTTCCACTGAACGAATATGGTTGTGTATACGCTTGAACAACGCTGGGAAACATTGCGACATTACTTTGAAAATCATGGTAATGTCATGGTAATTTTTTGCCAAAAAATCATTCTTTCAGATGAAGATCATTTTGATCTTAGCGGGAATGTAAACAAGCAAAATTGTCGCAATGGGATACAGAAAACCCGCACGCATACATTGAAAAGCCGATGCACACAAAACGAGCCACTGTTTGGTGCGGATTTTGGTCCAGAGGCATAATTCGGCCATTTTTCTTCGAAAATGAGCAAGCAGTGGCCGTTACAGTCAATGGCGAACGTTATCGGACCATGTTGAAAGAATTTTTGTTCACAAAAATTTAAGAGGAATATATTGGCAACATTTGGTTTCAACAGGACGGCGCTACGTGCCGCACAGCCGAAGCTACACTCGAAGTTTTTCACCCTGTTTTTGAAGATTGCATTATCAGCCTCAGAGCTGATGTCATTTGGCCACCTCGGAGCTGCGATTTGACACCGTTGGACTCTTATTTGAGGGGTGCCCTCAAAGATAAGTGTTACGCCGACAAGCCAGAGACAATTGACGCTTTAAAGGACAATATTCGTGAAGCCATTGGTGAAGTACAGCTGCACACAATCGATAATGCGCTTAAAAATGGACCGATCGTGTATGCTACTGCATGGCCAGCCGAGGCAGCCATTTGAATGAAATTAATTTCCATTATTAACCGGAAGGATTGGACTTCCAAATAAAGAAATACATTTGCAAAAATATTCAGCAGTTTTTTTTATAGCATTTTCAAAAAAAAAAAACAAATTTTTTGGCGGACCCTATATTATTCCCACTATTCCACCGTTTGACCTCCGACTCACCGACAATAACAAAATTCTATGGTAAATAAAAACTCCAATCAAAAAAAAAAACTATTTGCCGTAGCTTTATCACACAACGACACAGAACAAACTTTTCCAATGAATAAGAAAAATTATCAAGTTTTATAAAAATTACTGACATTAAATTCATTGCCGTTCTACAAATTGTCGCTTTTCCAAACCTGCTTAATTTGTTTCCATAATTTACATTATAGTATGCAACACTAGCAAAACAATACACAGATTTGTGATACATCACATGTCCGAGCCTGATACATTTGTAAAAAGACTTCATACTTTCTCGTTCATTGTCCTTCGAGCGTAGAGTTTCTCCTAATCTCCCCAAAACTTCAGCAATGCACTCGATGCACCAACAAAATTTTGAAATACGTTACTAGGCATATTGTCTCCAAACTAAACTCCAAGCGACGCACATTGGGTTGAATCAAAGCCACAGTCGCTATTAATTCATATTTTCAAGTTATTTTTTTTTTAATAAACTTTGCGTCTTGTAAAAACTAAACTCCAAGCGACGCACATTGGGTTGAATCAAAGCCAAAGTCGCTATTAATTCATATTTTCAAGTTATTTTTTTTTTAATAAACTTTGCGTCTTGTAAAAAAAAATAAAATTCTACATCACTAATGATCAAAATCAATTTTGGAAGGTACTTACTTTTTCTGCAGTCTGCTGTCAAAGTATAAATTGTTTTCGTGTATTTTTTTTTTCAAAAAATGGAAAAAATTAAATTCGAAACATTTGAAGTGAATTTTTTCTGTTAAAGACTTTACCTTTTTATACGTGGAACCATCAACTTCAGGTATTTTGCAGAAATATTTCAAGCAAGTTCTGAAGAGGATAAAAAATTTGTGGCTGAAAATAAATCATTAATTCAAAAAGAGATTAAGGAGAAAACCAGGGACATAAGAGTTATAACCAATATTTGAAAAAATCCTGAAATAATAATTAATCAAGAATTTTTAAAACCTGCTCTCTGAATAATAGTTACAAATAACCAATGTTTTTTTGGTCTTTGATAACCATTATATTTTTTTTGTTTTGGGCTTCCATAACAAAAGATTTTTATTTTTTTTGGTCTTCCGTAACCATTACAAAAGATTTTTATTTTTTTTGGTCTATAACCATTACAAAAGATTTTCTTTTTTTTTTGGTCTTCCATGTCCATTATGAAAGATTTTTCTACATAAAATTTAGTAAAAATTAGAAGAAACTATTAATTAAACTATTGGTAAAATAAGGATAACAAAAGTAGTTTAGTTAAAATACGGACTTCTGTAAAAATAGCAATAAAATTAGTCCAATTGAATTAGAACACGTTTTACAGACTTTTGTACTAAACTTTTTTTTCGAGTGTGCATAAAACGGTATATTTTTCTGTTTTGCTTTTAATCATGTTCCTTTTGTTTCTTCATTGTTACTATTGACAGCTTTGTTAATATTCATTCGGTTATTGTTTATTACATTGATAACATTTGTTTATCGTTATTAATAAAATCTTTTAAATAATTGCAACTACTTTGTTATTTAATTAACAGTACATATTAAAGCAATACATAGTGAAAGGGTGAAAAAGTGAAAGAGTGAATAGAAAAGAAGTGAAAAATGGGAAGAAAGCGAAATATTTTTATTCGAGAGTTTTTTATTTTTGAGGCAATGTAAAACGAATCCACGTGTAAAACTTGTAAATGCAAAATTGTTGGAAGTCATGTGACTAACCTTAAAAGACATATGTTAGCTTACCATATCGAGCTTTATAATCAGGAACGGGAGGATTTTGATAATCATTGGGTTGAAAATGAAGGCGGCAAAAAGTTTTGTGTTTGCTACTCAGAAAAGGAGATCAGAAATGCGTGCTTGAAAATAGTAACGGAAAACTCTCAACCGTTGTCATTCTTCGACTCTGAAGCATTTAAAATTCTTACAGATCAAATTTTTAAAGGTCTTAATATGAGTCCAATAAGATCTCATAACATAATAACCATTATCAGTGACGAATATGAGCGAATTAAAGACATGATTTCAAGAAAAATTAAGGAAAAGGTATTTTCCTTAAAGATGGATAGTGCTACAAGGAATGAACGATCCGTTCTGGGAATTAATATTCAGCTAATTGTTGACGGCAAGATTGAAATTTATACGCTTTCTATAAGTGAAATGCGGACCTCGCAAACTGCTCAAAATTTAAAGGAACATTTGCAAGAAGTTTTAAATGAATTTGGCATAAGCAAGACGCAAATCTTTTTAGTTACGACAGATAATGGTCGGAACATGTTGAAATCGGTTGACTTACTTGGCGTTTATAGTGATGATGATAATGCTGATGATGACAGTGACGACGGCGATGAGGATGAAGATAATGGCGATAATAATATTACTCAATATTCTGCAAATTCTGTTGCAGAAAATCAAGATTCCTTTTGGGAAAATCTTTTTGAAGAACATCATCAAATCCACTCAGTGAGATGTGCTGCTCATACACTCCAATTGGCGATACATGATTTTCTACGCAACGATGAGAGGATGACAATTATTCACAGTGTACGGCAGATAGTAAAAACTTTGAGAACGCAGCAGTGGAAGTAAGTTAAAAATATTTATGCATGTTCCTAATACTACATGCACACAAAAAAAACTACCTAGTTCGCAATTAAATTAAATACTGAAATTATTAGGGATGTTTTCGGTTCCAAAACTCAAAATAGCCAAACCTACCTAGTTTTTGCTCGGTGTGAATATACCTAGTATAATATGCACATTTTGCTTATTTTATTTTAGGAGATCGTTGAAGGTACTAAAATTGCGCAAGCCGACCCTTGATGTACCCACGCGTTGGAATTCCACCTTTGTTATGCTGACGAGGTTTCAAGATTTTAAAGAATTGTGTTTGAAGCATTTCAAGAACACAATTTCGGAGGCCGAATGGGAAAAAATTGACATTCTTGTTTCAAGCTTAAAGCCATTGTATGAAACAACACTTAAACTTCAACACCAACAACTTCTCATGGGAGATTTTTATAGACTATGGTTTACCTTAAAAGTGGAACTGCAAAACAGGAATACGGACGAATCTCTGGCTATTTATGATTGCATTTGTAAAAGGGAACCTTTACTTATAAATACAGATTTAATGAATTCAGCACTGTTTCTCGATCCACGCTTTCGGCGAATTCTAAATTTGGAGCCAAAGGAGGCTGCTAAAACTCATCTGAAAAAACTAGCCGCAAGGATTATTTCTGTAAAACAGGTTGGTAAATGTTGAAATATTGACGATTTAACCTAAAATTGAGCTTGTTGTTTTAAGGGAGAGGCAGAAGAATTAGGACCAACGCCTAACCTGTCCAGTACGCAATTCGTAAATGAAACATCAAATATGAGCACCTGTTCCGTGAGAGAAAATTTAAGAGCACTAGAAGTCGACTCAGATTCCGAAGAAGAGCCTTCAAACCATCACACGCAATTTCTGAAAGCTGCATTCGGTGAAATCGATATTTATAAGGAAGCCAGAGTTGACATTGATACAAACTTGATAGAGTATTGGCAAGCAAAAAAATATTCATACCCCTTTTTAAGGTAGCTAGCATTATTAGTTCATGCCGTTCCAGCAACACAAGTCAGCGTTGAAAGGGCATTTTCTGCTCTGAAAATTATACTAACTGACTTACGCTGCAATTTATCTGAGCGAACATTGCGTTCATTAATGTTTGTAAAATTAAATTCTTAGAAAATACATATGTATATATATCTCAAAATGTTCCACTTTTTTAATTTCAAAGCTATAGTTTCATACAGTTTGTTAGGATTCAATTGGTTAATTTGGTTACTTATAATGACTATGTAAGAAGAAAAAAAATATGAGAAAGATTTGCGGATCCTAACCAAAATCAATAAAAAAAAGTTCGTCCTTGTGCAAATATAGATAAGTTAGTGTGCAAAATTTTATAAAAATATCTAAAGATTTGCGAACTGAAACGTGGTTATAGAAGACAGAAAAAATAATAATCTTTCATATTGGTTATCAAAGACCAAAAAAAAAAAATCTTTTATAATGGTTACAGAAGACCAATAAGAATAAAAATCTTTCATAATGGTTACCAAAGACCAAAAAAAATAAATATCTTTTGTAATGGTTACGGAAGACCAAAAAAACCAATAATCTTTCATAATCGTTATCAAAGACCAAAAAAAAATAAAAATCTTTCATAATGATTATGGCAGCACTACAATTTTCTGGGTAATTTATAATTATTATTACAGGCCCAATTTTTTTCAGCTATTTTTTCCATAACCTTTTGCATATTTAAAAAATAATAAGAGTTAAATCGGGTCCCTGGAGAAAACCGGTTTTATTATTGATCAGCCAACTCCATTGACGGTAACACAGCTAGACGTTTCTTCCAGAATGCTGAACTATCTGCTGAAATAACATAAATTGTCTTAGAATTAATTAAAAGGATGCATAAAATTGTAACCACGAAAAGTATTCATGGTATAACATATCACCTACATTATCAAATTTGTTATTCATTGGACAGCTGTCTGAGGAAGCACAAGAGTAAACCTGAAAAAGTCTAAAAATTACAGAGAACATGTTATGTAGATATGTTAAATAAATTTCTTATGAGCTCAGATCCTATTGTATCACAAATGAGCAAGGAACATAGAAATCAATATACCGTAGTGCCACAGGCCGCACTTGAACTACTAATTTTTTCCAACTCCGATAATGAAAATACATCTGATGACAATAATTATGATGATGATAATGATTATGATGTGATGTTATGATTATGATAACAATCTTATCTCTTAAAAATCCGTATTTTTTGCAGAATATCGCTGATAAATGGATCTTAGTCCTAGGATCGAAATTTTTTGGGATTCATCATAAAACAAGGTACATTGTGGAGGGTGGAGCGAAGATACTTTTTTTGGTGAGTCGGTCTAATATTTATATAATAACCTGTTACAGAAATTTCCATCAGGTGAACTGACTGATAAATACCATCACCCAATGTAAGATATTGTAAATCGTAAATTATTTAAATTAACAGATTTGTAATAAAAACTACTTATGTATTATTATTTGCATGCTTGTAGAGCATAAACGGTTGTAGATAGGATTTTCAGCCAAACTGCCTGTGGTCTAGAGACATGTAGCAAATTTGACTAATTTGTATAAGCGGTAGAGTAGGTGTAGCACAAAGTGTCCGATTTTTCTATACGTAAATCAACGTTCAATAAACGCTAACATCGGATATGCAAAAATGTCGGTTATTTATATGGGAGATACTAGAAGGGGTGTGCCATATATTTACGAATTCTGAGGTTTTGCCTTCTATTGTGAGATAAATAATCTGTCCAATTTTCGTTATCCCCCCAGCTGCCGGTTTGGAGGTTATGGGGGAAATATTAATTTTCCTAAAATAGGTCATTTTGTATGGGAGGTACCAGAAGGGGTCAACAGACATAGTCCATATTTATTTCTGAGTGAAATTTTTATAATCGCACATCTTACGCAAAATTTAACTGAATTCATTGTACATACAAAAAAGATATGTATGTAAAACTATAAGGGTGAATTTGGTCATTTGTCAAGTAGTTAAATTTTCTAAGGTTTTACCTCCTATCACAAGATAAATGCACTGACCAAATTTCATTATCCCCAAGGTGCCCGTTTGGAAGTTATGGAAGAAAAATTAATTTTCCAAAAATAGATAATTTTGTATGGAACGTACCAGAAGGTGTCAATAGATGTAGTCTACATTCATTCCTCAGTCAATTTTTCATAATCATACATCTTACACAAAATTTGATTCTGTCATTCGGAAGGAAGGTTCCCGAAGGGGTGTGGCAAAGGTTTCGGTTTGCTTAGGGTTTGTCTACTATTACAAGTAATTACCATCCCATCAGTTCGTTTTGATAAATATTAATACTGGTAAATTTTCATAATGATCAGTTAAGGTTTACTCGAGTTATCCTGCTCACCAGCCAGCCAGACAGACGGACATAGATCAATCGTCTGAGAAAGTCGTGAAACGAATTTGGTCATAAGATACTTGGGGCCTAACTCGTCTCCTTTAATGCGTTACACTTTTTCTCATATCAACTTACTTTTATCTCTAAGGGTGATGATAAAAATAAAATCTACAAAGATTTAAAAGAATAACAAAAACATTAAGTTCCCACGGCCAAGTCATCTCTCAGCAAGCTTTGACACTCGTCTAGCCTCAGCGATTTCTTTACACCATTCGCAAACTTAGCAATAACTTTTAGTAAATCTCCATTAATTAGTTTGAACTTACTGAGGATATTGCTGCTCCGCAATTTTCTGCATATGTATATGAGTTTGGATGCCTAAGGAGTCAAATATAACCGGGAATGAACGCTTCCAACAATGGCATCAAAAAAGATCGGCTGGCCACGATGATAATTGGCCATAATAATATCTCTTGTCTTGACGGAATTAAAATTTGCCAACACCGACTTTCCAGTGGCAAAATAACAGCAATGTTGCAGATCACTATGATTTAGTTATTTGAACAGTGCAGGCTCTGGCAATTTTTATAACAGTGTCACTGCGTTAATTCCAACTGCCAAGGCACATTTAAACTCTTATACCAATTATCGGCTATTCCCATACAATTTATCAATGTAAATATATACATATTTTATCTTATAGTTTAACTACTTATTTCTCCAATTGTAGTTATCAATACACTACTCAACAACTCCATGTTAAAAACATTTTGATTTTTTTGTCTTCTACTAGATTTCTTAACAATTGTGACGATATATTAAATATTTTGGAAACTTTGTCACACTTCTCATATTCTTTATTTAATCTCGTATTATGAATGGATACTACAATGAAAACAAAAGCCAAATAATGTGCCCGAACATAAAAATTTTATGTTTGAGTGCTTTGAGAGAGTTGGTAGAGCCATCGTGCGAAGAATATACATATTGAATGTGTAACGGTGTTTAAATGGTGAAGAATTAATGACATGGGTCTTTTTATTGTAATGCCAAAGATATGTGTGGCATTCATTTAAATATTTTTTATACATATATAACTTTAAGAATTGATTAATTGATCGGATTATTTTCAATATTTTTAATATTGACGTTTAATCAAAGAAAATTTTGCAACTATTGTTTATTGATATATTGGTCTTTTTATACAACAAGATTTACGTTGTAACATTACAGAGTATGAATTTGTATGTGCAATAGAATACAAATTCGGAATACTTATAGTAGTAATAAATTTTTAATATAATTTTCTATACAAATAAAACACAAAGGCAAGGGAAAATTTGCGGTGATGGTATTAAAAAAAATAATTAAAATATTTAAAAAGTCCTTTATACTGCTTCCATGTATGTTGTCCTTTGGACAAGGATGCTTCTAGAACTCTAATCGTTACCTAATTCACATGGATCGTATAGACTACTGCTCGCAAAATCTCCACGGAGAGGCGGGTCGTCTGAACTACCATTATTGCGTCCCAAGTGTAACTCGTGCAAGTGAATCATCTATAAAACTCCGAAAACTGATTTCAAAGTCAAAAACTTCTTCAGAGTGAAAATCAAGTAAGCGTCTTTCAATACCGACCCTTCAGCCGAATGTTTTAAGAGAGATCAACAATTTGTTAAAAAAATAAATTTACCAATAAAATTTAAAAAAAAAAAAATTTGACTTCAAATCAGAAACGTCACCAGAGGAAAACCAAGAATTATCTAGTGATGGCACGATTAATCGAAAAAATGATAATAATCGATTATTTTCCTTCAATTAAAAACTGTGCACACTACGTCTCGAATTACCTAATTCGCTCTTTGAATTACTTACGCGAATTACCCTGTCCACACTACACGTACTTAATTTGATTTGACAGTTGCTTTTATTTGATTACTTTGCTTTGCTTGTATGCATCTCGTGGTTTTTTAAATTTGGCTTTTAAATTTGTACTTATAAATTACAAAAAATTACAAAAGCTACAATTGTGAAGGACTGGTAGTTGATAGCATAAACCGTAAGTACAAAAATACATTTATTAATAACTTGATAAAAATGCTTCATTATTTTTATTGTTTAAGATCAAAACTCAAACATCATATCTGTGGAGTCACCACCCTCGCCGTTGCCATCGCCAACACAATCCGTCCAAAGCAATTCAGCTCCGCCACCATTTCCAATGTCGGCACCGACTGTTGCGTTGGGGTCACCACCTACAACTTCCAGCGGTGCAAAGAAAAAGAAAAAGGGTTTGAAAAATTGTTCAAAAACATGGAAATAAAAGTAGACAGCATACAGGAACAGATAAAGCAGACATCGGAGAGAGTGATACAGATTGAAGAGGAGACGAAGGAAATTTTAAAGGGCTATGTAGAGAGGGAAGCTGAAATGCACAAGACACATATTGCATTTTTAAAAAGGCCATATATAGTACTTATAAGGGTTTTTTATTTCTCATTATTGTTAGTTTATTTTTGCTTTGTATATGAATTGTTTTTTTTTAGTTTATGAATTAATTGTTTTTGTTTCTCTATTTTTCTATTTTAAAGTTTTTTTTCGATCTCATTATTGTTAATTTATTTTTGCTTATGAATTGAATTTTAACAATTGTTTTTTTTATAGTTTATTAATGAAATGTTTTTTTTTTTTTTGAAATGTTGTTCATTTTTTGTTTAATAAAACTTACACAAATATGTTGCAATTGCACTCCTTATTCTGTCTGGATTGTTCCTTTGGTCTGTTAGTGTCGTATTGTGTTCAGGATACGGCCGGTTCGCTTCTAATAGCTGTAAGGCTTGTAACCATTTTTCGTTTACTATGTCGTTCTTTTCATTGAGAAAATTATGAAGAACACAACACGACATTACAATTGCATTTGAATTCCTTATGGCATTATCTACGTCCTTCCAAATGCGTCTAAAACGTGCCTTTAAATGCCCGAAAGCATTTTCAATAACCCTTCGGGATTTTGATATAGCGTAATTGAAGCTTCTTTGGACAAAGCTTTGCGGCACTTGAAAAGGATATGGCTTCATTAATGATTCACGCAATCTATTTCCCAGAAGCACTGAGTACGTTCCTTAAACAAAAACATAAACTTTATAAAGAAAACATAAAATATTACAGCAACATACTTTTCTCCAGCACATTGTTTCCGAAGAGAAAGATATTTGCATAATATTGAAGAGATGCAACTGCTCCAATAGTTTCAAATACTTCTGTTGCATTTGCTGCAGTTCTTCCGGGTTGAATTTGGTCTCCTCCATCAATTTTAATGTGGCCAATAACCTCGACATCATTACTCTTTTTTATTTTCTTTATTGGACTCAACATATTTCTTTTTCACTTTTTCACTAAATTTAAATAAACAACAAACCACGATCTTTAGGTTAATTAAAAAGGAAAATGTTAAAGAAAAAAGGTCGAATATCAAAAATTAGATAAAATTTGTTTCACTTTGTGTTTTTTGTTGTTTGTTGTTTACATTTTCATTTTAGATAAAATTTATTTCACTTTGTGTTTGTTGTTGTTTACATTTTCATTTTGACAGCTGTTTCGATATATTCCGATAAAAATTAGAGAGGCAACGATTTGATCATAATTCAGAACTGTAATTCTAAATGAATTACCTTTAAAGAAGGTAATTCGCTCTCATAATTTTGTATGGAGAATTACGTAATTCGCCATGCTGAAAATATCGATTAATTGTTTCCAATTAATCGCGATTAATTATATGTCGTTTGATTAATCATATGATTCATTAATCGATTATTCTTTTTTTTTGCCATCACTAGTAGTATCTTCTTGCCATAAAGATTCCTTCTGAGATGACGAAACTCTTGTGGGAGAGTGGTATTAATTCGTACTCATTTACCCAAATTGAACTAAAGCTTGATACCCTAATCATTCGTAGATCTGGTCATAGGTCATTACACTAATTGGAAGTGCTGCCCATCTTACAAATAATACAATAAAATCTTGATGGACCAATTAAGGTCCAAATGACATTCAACAATTTTATTTCAGAATTGCAAAAATCTTCTAGATTTAATACATTTCCTAAACTGGCTAAAATCTTTTTGGAGCAAACGCTATAAAAGAAAATAAGTCAACCCCTTTCATAGTATGTACTGCACAAGGTCAAAACCCGACGCAAAATCTGAATTGCTCAAATTTTATCAATTCTAGCTATTAAATACATAAATATGACATTTAGTACATTTGTATTTGTTGTAGCAAAAAGTATAAATAAGTAATAAGAGGAAACAATTCGTTTCTTCTTACGCCAAATTTTCCCCACCCTTATTTTTCAAAGGAGTACGTATTTAAGACCACCAATATGAAGTTGCCATATCGGTATCTTTGAAAGTTTATTATGGTGTTTTTTCTGTGTCTAATTGATTATTTGAAAAGAATACATTTGATTTGGACTAATTTAAAGATATTCTTTCTATTCCACCGGCAATCAAACCACATAAATGTTGTAAAAGAAAAAATTGCTGCATACTTGTAAATGGATTTTAATTGTATGGAAACACAATCGCTGTTATCCCTTACTCGCTAATTTATGTCTACTCGCCCGAAAAATAACAAGAACATATATATACTTTTTGGTTGCAGTAAAAAAAGTTAGTAATTTTATAAATATTTTAAGAAAAATATGCATTTATTGCGGTCGCCAAATTTTAATATACGTTTTTTTATATGTATCACTTCTTTTTATCATCCTTTATTTATTCCGCTAGGAAACATAAGGGTTCTACAAGATTATTAAAACTTATTCTATTATGACAGAATCTTAATATTACCAAGAGCTAGCTGTTTTTGTCTCAGTTCTTTCATTATGGTTCGGCGCCAAGTGTTTTTAGAGCAGCCTGGTCGTTGTTTACCTTGGGGATTCCATTCTATTGGTGCTTTGTCGATGCTGCCTTCTGGGTTCCATAATGTATGAGCTATTCATTTACATATTCTTCTTCTTATTGGATATAAAATGAGTTCCTCGTTCATCAAGCTCCATAAATCGGCGTTAGTAATTGCGTTGGGCCACAATATTCGGTGTATTATGTATAGACAATTGTCAATAAACGTTTGCAATTTCTGCGATATTGTAGTTGTCATTTGCCATGTTTCACCGCCATATAAAAGAGTTTATTTGACACAAGAGTTAAATATTCGCATTTTTGTTTTCAGTATGATTTCACTTTTTTTAAACGACCAAAAGACGATCTGGCTTTATTGAGTCTGTTGTTGATATCTTCTTCCACTCCTGTATCTGCCGCCATCACACAAGCAAGGTAGCAAAAAGAATCGACATACTGAATGGGCTGCCTATGGAATATAATTGGTGTCGCATAGGTTTAGCCTTTTCCACATTTATCACAAGCCCCATATCCTTTGTTAATGTAATGATTTTATCGAATTTTCTTTGCATGCCGGAATGCATATGAGATAGGAGACAAATAACGTCAGCATGAACCAGGTCTTCTGGGTGGCGCTGAAGGGTCCATACGATTCCTCTTTTTTTCTGGCATAGTTTACGCATCAAGAATGGTAAAGAACTGCCTTGCTTCACACCGGCGCTTGTATTAAATTCTTCATTAATCATCTCATTATGGCGCACATGTAATTTTACGTTTTCATACATTGCCTTTATCATATTTATATCATACTAGCTGGGCAAACGTTGTTTTGCCTTAATTTTTTTTTTTTTTCTCTGCAAGTCTAGTTCCGTCCCATAAAGCATGCTTATAAAATTTGGTCAAAATCGGTCCAGTAGTTTTTGAGTTTAGGGATCATGAACATACACGTAATTTTTATATATGTAGGGATTAATTTATCATATTTATTTTGCTCTTAGCGACGACCGTATAGCTATTCGGTTTATTGCGTCAAAAGCTTTTTAAAGACGACGAATACCATATATAAACTGTTCTATTACACAGTACAATTTTGGGACTCCATTCTGACAACTGCACGGGAAAGTAGCCCCAAAAAGAAAAACTTCTGCATCATTCGTATTGTCAAGTTACATGCCATAATAATTTAATATCGGTTTAAAGTTATGGTATAGGGGATTTTGTCACGTTTTAGGCTCTTTTGTTTGCCATTATATAAATGCTATATGGTGGCGTATGATTGTCATAAGTATTATTCCACGTAAATCATACGCCACGTAGCACAACAGTTTTATTGTAATTGCTACAAAATAAACCCAGTTCAAAATCATTTGATGAATGGAAAAGTTAAACTGTTGCTTATGTAGGGAAACGTTATATGAACAGATTAAAGAAATTGTAATTGAGGGGTTTGCAGCAACAACGAGTTAACTCAAATTTTTATAATTGCGTGGAAAATAAAAAAACTGTTCAAAAATAGAGAATGCATTTAAATCGTCTGTGACAAATTCACAATTCTAGAGTCAATTTTATTCTGGAGTTAACTCTTTTTTGGCCCAAATAATTGAAAATTGCTTTCTTTTAAAAGTAAGGAAGCATTAAATCTGGGCAATCTTATAAAAAATTGGTTTATTTAGTGTTGCGATACGCGCAACTATCAGAGGAAAACATAAAGGGTAAGTAAAAGCAAAGTGGCGAAAATCGGGAAAGTCGCTTACTGCAATACGCATTAAACGGCTATAAAAGCGAACGTTCAACTTGCAGAGGTTTCAGTCGTTTGGAGGGCGGCCAAGTAACATCGCCACTGTTACCTCTATGCTGTTTTACGACAACCATTTGGAGAAACAAAGAGTCAGCTCCTGGAGTTAACTCCATGTTGCCCCAAACGAATGAAGCAGTTAACTCTTTCTAGCGGATTCCTTGAGAACTATTAATGGGAGATAAATCATTTTTGAACCAAACAATTTTTCCCCCCCAAGAAACGGTTGTTAACTCTGTTCGGCCTAAAAAAGGAGTTAACTAGTTTTTAAATTTGTTTCAGCTAAATCGGACAAGTGGTTCTCGAGTTATGTCAAACAAAAGAGCCTAAAACGTGACAAATTCCCCTATACGATACTTACTAACTTCACATTGATCTGGTCTACACAACTACTATGGGGTCGAAATCTTGCTTGTTCTTCTCGTAGAGATTTTTTCACTATTACTAGTCTGGTGTTTATTATTGTTGCGATGACTTTATAAATTGTGTTGAGCATCACATTGCCTCTTCAGTTGTTGCAATCCGTTAGGTAATTTTTCTTCGGAAATTTTATTATGGCCCCTTTGACCCAGCTGTTGGGAAACCATTCATTCGCCCATGCTTCATTTATGTAAGGATGGATGACTTCTGTGGCGTATCATCCTCCTGGTGCTTTGTTGCGTTTTAGTTTAATTATGACATCTGCAATTTCTTCTTAACTGGGAGCTTCCGATGAGATTTCGTCTATGGCTGTCACTTGCAAGCAGGTTTTTTGGATATCAATTATAATTACAAGGATATAGAAATAATTACTGTTGAATATTATTTTTTGGGAGATACCTCATTGTTGGGAGTTAATAAATTTCATTTGGGAAATTTACTTAGACTGAGACTTGTTAAATATTCTTGTGGGAATTATTTCATTGAGACTTATTTCGTGAAACTGAACTGTTACCAACATGTTTTTTTTAAATTACTTCCCAGTCGAAATTTTCCGAAGTACTTACAAATTCGTTGATTACATAGTCAATGATTTTGTCATACAGAAATTAAGTGAGAACTGAAAAACTAAGTGTGAGCAAAAATTAAGAGCTATCACAAAAATTAAATAAAAAACCTTCTAACAAATAAAAAAAGCTTTTAATTAGCAAGCATTAAAGTTATACTTCTAGTGCATAGTGAAGTTGTTTGAGATTAAATAAATTTCATTAGTCTTAACCAACTTTTTTTTTTTTAAATTTTTCATTTATTTCAGTTATTTAACAACTGTAGGATTATCTATTCCCGCGAAAGCGTTAATGCTTGTCTGCAGGAGTGGTAACAAACAATATAATAAATATAGATATAAGTATTTTATAAAAAAAAAAAAAATTCTGTACTGAAAATTAATATAGTATTTATAACATTTATAATATATATATATCGCAAAATTTTAGAAAATATTTTTAGTTCATTGTGATTCTAGTAGATATTTTTTGATTTCTTTTTGCCTAGTATACTTATTTCTGATGTTTAAAATACTTATGGGCATCATATTAGAGAATGTTGGCATTGTTACTTCTAACGTGTTTCTTCCATAATTGTTTTTAAATTTTGGTATCTTATATCTTCCTTCAGCTCTCCTTCTTGTGTGGTGTGTGTGATCGATTTTTTGTAGATATGTGTTGTCTTCAAGAAATTCGTTGGCCAGTGATGTATAGTATAGGTTTTTAATGTTTAGTATATTTAGTTGTTTTGGTAGGTTACATGCGTTGGCTATTGCTGGGTTGTTGGGTTGAATTATTCTTATATTTGAGTTATTACTTCGTGATGTTCCGTTTATATTGGTATTATTAGTTGGATTTTGCTTATTTTTCCACAGTAGTTTCAGTAATCTATTTTGTGTTTCTTGTAGAAGTCTACAGTGAGTTGAGCTTCCCCAGGCAGTAATTCCATGTCTTAGATAAGATTCAGCGAGAGAGAAATATGCTTGCTTTAACACTTCGTAGTTTGAGCAGTTACTTAAGTGGTACAATGCGAAAGCAGTTTTCCGTAACTTTTTATGTAAATCTTGTATATGAGTTTTCCATTTAAAATTCTGATCAAGATGTACTCCAAGATACTTGTACGTATTAACAAGTTCTATAAACGTTGAACATGAGTCGTTATTATTAATTATATTGTTGTTTGTTGCATTGTGAATATAGTTGTAGTCGTGAAACTTAATTTTTATATCAAAGTATGTAAAATGTGACGGTTTAAAATGAATTATTTTAGTTTTTGATACGTTTACAACTAGGCCATTATCGTGACACCACTTTGTTATCTGATTCAGCTCCATTTGCATAATCGTTACTGCAGAATTAAGATTCTGGCTGGAAACTAGAATAGCTGTGTCGTCTGCATATGCAAATGCAGTGCTATTACTCAGAACACTCAGCATCTCATTAGCATATATCAGATAAAGAATTGTTCCAAGTTTGGATCCCTGTGGCACTCCATGGTCGATATTTATTTCATTACTTATATTATTATCGATTTTGACGATATAAGTTCTGCATGTTAAGTAGTTTTTGAACCACTCAAGACAGTGGCCCCTGATTCCATTTCTTTCCAGGATTTCAATGAGTTTTTTGTGAGATAAAGTATCGAATGCCTTGCTAAAGTCAATAAATAACGCTAAGCAGTGCATGTTATTCGCTAGACCTTTATTCACATGATTTGCAAATTTTCCTAGCAGCTGATTTATATTTTTGTTTTTTTGGGAACCAAATTGGTTTTCGTTAATTACCTTATATTTGATCAAAAAATTATTTAGCCTTCTAAAAATCATGTGTGTCATACGTGCAAATCATCAATTCGGGGAGAAAGTGGAATACCGTGTAGTGGCATATGCAAAAAAAACTTTTCCTAATGCAAGAAAATGCTCGGGGCTGGACCAACATTCCTTTGTGATGACTGCCTGCAGTATATCCATAATGTTGACATGGTATTGAAAGAAATACAATTGGATGTTAACAAGACCCTGCAATATCTAAAGGATTATAAAGATGAATTCGAGACATCACTAAGCAAAAATGAAGTGGAAATAAAAAATATGAGGAAAGATTAAGAAGAATGGATATTATTCCAAAAAACTGTGAAAAAAGTTTGCAAGGTGCTACAAAAATAAGTGACATAATAATTGATATGGAAAGCAAAAACAAAACAATGTGTGAGAAATTGGAAGAAAGCAATAAGAGTATGTGTGAGGACATAAAAGGATCACTGAGGGAAGCGAATGTCAAAACAGTGACATATGCAAACGTAGCAAAAACAATGTTGCCAGATCCAGCAAAAAATGTGCCTCTAGTAGTTAAACCGAAAGAAAAGCGGAACGTTAAAAAAAAAACTAAATTTATACTTAACGAAAAGGTAGATCCCGGAAATTTCAAGGTATGTGATGTTGAAAATAGAAGTAACGGGACAATTGTTATACAAAGTAAAAATAATGAAGGGAAAAAAATGCGATGGAGAAAGAATTAAACAATGACTACGAAATAAAAGTTCCCAAACCAACCGAGTTTACCATTCTAATAACGGATATATCATTTAAATACGATAAGACGGAAATAATTAATAAACTAAGAAGGCAGAATCTGGTGTTATGTAGTATAGAGGTAAAAATATTACAGATGTATGAAACAAAGAGATACGCCAAGACTATTTACAATGTAAAAATTATATTGGAAAGTGAGGCATACACAAAAATACTTGGTTTGCAAAAAGTAAACATTGGGAAAGATGTAGAGTTTTTGGAGGAACGGAAGTGAGACAATGCTTCAAGTGTAAAGGCTATAACCACTTAGCGGGTGAATGCAAAAATAAGGAAACATGTCTAAAATGTCATGGGTGCCACAACGCAAAAGAGTGCGACAAGGAAATGTTAATCAAATGTATAAACTGTATAAGAGTCAACGGGAAATACAATTTGGGCCACGATGAAAATCATTGATAAAATTATAAAAAAATTTCCAGTGTAATTAAACAAGCTTAATCTCAAAAAGAAACGTCTTGGATTAGTAGAATAACAAATAATAAATTTATTTGCAATATACACTAACATACAAGGATTAACAAATAACTTTCATCAAGTGGAAATACAATTAGAATTTTTAATATATTCTGAGACCCACCTGACAAACGCAATCGATGAAAGAGAAATCACATTATATTACTTTGAATATTACTATAAGTACCGAAAAAGTATGCGATTCTAAGTACTGGATTCTTGTATGTACTGCAGAATATAAAAAAATTAAGATGAAAACAGCCGCGATTTATAGATCTTCTAGCAGTTCAGAATCACAGTTTTGTGAAGTATTTAAAGAAAATAGAGAGAAGTTATGTGAAGAAAACTGTGATGTACTTGTAGCGAGAGACTTCAATATTGACTGATGCAAAAACAGCTTTTACAAAAACAAAATGGAAATGACATTATATGATAACGGCCTTATACAGATGGTAACAAACTACTAATACAATAATCGACTACATAATAACCACCCAGCAAACCAAAACTTCCGACGTGTCGGACATCAGATATTTCTCTTACATTTGATCAGAAAATTTGCCGAACGAACGATATCGTCATAAATGCTTTCAGAAATTAGACCGAGTTTTTCTGCACACTCTTCCGAATTTTGTCCGCAAATTCTGCACGTTTTCTGAATTTTTATACACTTAAAACGATTTTGTCTGCACATTCTCTAAAGGGTGTTTTTTGTTCTTCTTCTTCCCGCAAGAGAAACCTGTCGCTAGGGCTTTTTTTGTTTTGTTTTCTCTCACAAACAACAACAACAAAAGAAAACTAGTTTAGCTATTCCTAAAACGGGTTATTGTTGTTGTTTTTTAAGTGCGTTGCGCATTGTGTGTTTTTCATCCCCATTATCAGTTATGATTGAGCAATCAATATATTAAGACGTGACGTCGCGGAAAGTGTTATAAACATTTAAAGGTGAATATAGCATGTATCAGATAATAAGAAAAGAAATGTTTTGTCGTTAGGCAATTAGAAAAAAATGAAAAAGATGCTGAAGTCCTGTTAAAAAAATGATTGCCAGAAGAAGACAATGAAATTAGTAAAACTAGTAATAAAATGAGTAAAAACTAAGAAAAAATAATTTTTGGAATTTTTGTGTAAACAAAAAAAAACAGAACTCCCTGACTATTTTCGTACATTTATTCAGAATTCTGTCCGAAAATCTCACGAATTCTCGTACAAAATATCCGTATACTGTCAAATATTTCTGGTAATATTCGGATTATTTGCCAGAGTTACTTCAGAAAAATCCAAAAGTCCCTTCGAAATTTCTCCAAATTTCCCTCAGATATCTGTCCGAATTCTGACCGAAAAGGCCGCACAAGTTTTCGAATTTTCCCAGACATTTCGGTCCGAATTCTTGTCAACCACCCATACTACTTTCGGACAGAATGCTGACAGAATTCGGCATCAGAATCGGCAACTTGTGCAGACTTTCTGTCAGACATCTGACCGAATTCGGAGAAAATGGTTTGCTGGGGCAATAGCTTCAAAATATCAGTGCAAAATAGTTACTATGACAAAATATCGGACCACGAAATTATAAATATTGAAATTAAAGCTGAAGGATCTAATAAAATAATATCTCCATTAAAATCTGTGAACATTTTTAAACATAATAAGGCCATGTTTAGGAGAGAATTGTCCAATATTTTACAATCAGACATAGAAGACAACATTTACCAAAGTGCAATAAATATTGATTGAAACAATTATAACACCGAATGGTTCAACAGAAAATTGGAAAAAACGTTTGCCTTAACAAAGTGATGGTCTCACGCGCTGTATGGCTTGTTACGCCGTCGTGTTGGAACCATTTCTTCTCCCAATGATTTGCAATGACATGAGAAATAACAAAATCAATTGATGATCTACTGGTCCTTCCACCAGTTGGATCTTATATAGATGTAGGTCAAGATCTTTCCTCTGTATTTGCAGAGACCTAGTTGCTTAGAACGGCGTCGGTTCGATAAATTCGCACTTGCTTCTACAGCGTCGATGGCTTCCATTAGCCGCTCAGATGGTTGATTATGTGCACCGTATACTTGGCAAGTATGGCGAACAGAAGCGTATTTTGAAAATAAATTTGTAAGATTTGTAAACGCTGTTCGTGTGTAGTCATTGCATGGTGATTTGCCAAAGTATATTGAAAGAAAGTCTGTCACACTTCATTAGTATGGCAGCTAGATTTACACTTATACCCATAAGAAGTTCTATATGTCAAAAAATACCCCATACATAGGTTATTTACAAATGTTTGCTAATGTTACCTCTGACATACTAAAAAATTCAAATTGTGGCCCAATCAAACAAAAGGTGTTTTCCAGTCCAACTCCAATAAATATTGTTTAATTTTTCTACCTATATGATTTTTTACCGTTTCGCTGTCCTGAAAAGTAATTGAAAAATGGTAATAGTATACCAAAATCGAAATCTATGATGAATTCTAAGAAAATTTCACTAAGAAAGTATACGTCTAAAACCAATTCGTAGTTCGCGCTGAGAAGCATGAAGATTTCAGGTGGAGATATTTTTTTAGTGTATGAGCAATTATCGAAAACTTCAGAAAAAATCTCAATCTGAAACCTTCATGCTTCCCAGCGCAAGTTAGGAAGTGATTTTAGACACAAAAATTATTGGTGAAATTTTTTAGGGAACTATCTACAGGTCAACAGTACTACTTGTTGAAATTTTTGTATCAATCGGTCTGTCTAAACTTCGTTTCTCCATATTTTTACGAAATGAAATGAATTGTTTTTATTATATTTTTACATGTACTAAGTAGTATCATATCACTATTGTGAATGAATTGTTATTTTATGGTTACTTCACTCAATTTAAACCATTGTACTAAAACCGTAAAAAACGGATAAAAAAGAATTGTATTTGCAATGAATTATGGTCGGAAGTCCGACACCAAAAAAGAGGTCATTTATCGGACGTATCTCAACTGGTGAGCATCTCATTACTCCAATAAAACCCACTGAATTCTAAACCAAAACTTATCAATTTTCTTTATTTTATCCCGCCCAATTGAATTGCATATAATTTCTCACACACTGAGAAATTATATCGATTTAAGTTCTAACTTGACTCTAATTTGCAAATAGAATCCAAGTCGGAACAATTGCACGCAACGCATTCCATACAGTCCACAACTTCCTTTAATAACAACAACGAGATAGGTAATAGAGCGATCAGAGGATTCCCCGCTTCTACAACATAATCATCTCTGTCTACTCTACCACACCTCTATACACGGTCTATTAGAAAAGTCGTCAGAGCGATTTTTTAAAAGGGGGCGTGGCACCGCCTACTTCTACCCTGCCTGAAATTAATAATGCTCCAACAACATATATACCAAATCTCATCTTCATACCTATGATAGTTCATAAGATATAGCCCATTCGATTTTGAAGTTGTATGGGCGGTGCCACGCCCCTTTGTCCAATTGGACCAAATTGTAAATATAAACCAACCGGGGTGGCACCCAAACGCATACAAATTTATGCAAATCGGTCCAGCCGTTCGTGAGTTATAAAGTCACAACACACTTGCAACAATTTTTTATATATATAGATATATACCCACTACGAAGAGATATAAATATCGAAGTCAGAAAATTAATTTTTTAAATTTTTTTCGACTTACAATCTAGTTTACAATGTAAATTAGTATGAGATACACACACAAAAAGTGTAGGCATAGGATACCCAATAAACAATATAAACTTATTATAAATTTACTATAAGCTTACATTAGTAAACATGATGTTTGGAAAATCTTTATCGCAGGCATTGTAACTTGTTAAGTTCCAATTGTTGGATAAGCGAAAGGGATCCTTTATTGTACAATTGTATTAATGTTTGGAAAATATTTGGGAATAAACTTGATATACAATACATAATAAAAAAGTGGGAAAGCTTGTGGTAAATTTATATTTTTATATATTTCCAAATTAGATATAAATACCATTCCAAAGCAAATACAAAGTTTTGTCAATTTTATTCCAATTCAATTGAGTTCTTTTGATAATCCCTATATATGTACTATATATAGTTTTATTATTTCTGGTCTTCTTCTCCGCACCCTTTCTTTTATTTTTATAAGGACTTTCTGCCTTTAACACGAAACACATCAATCTTTCAGCAGCAGCAAATTATACGAAATGCCAAGACGAAAATAAATATGTAAACAAAAATTATATCAGTTTTTTCCTGTCTAGCCTGCGAGCTTACAAAAGCATTGTATTTTTATTTTTTTACAAATGTGTTACAAACTAATTTGGAAAAGGTTAACTAAAATCTTCCCAATAAACATTGATGTAAGCTGGCTAAGAAGTATATGTTTTCCAAAGATTTTTGTAAATTTTTCCAAATTAGTTTGCGAAGTTTACGTTTTCCAAAACTTTAGTAAATTATTTACAAACGCTTTGTAATGGATTTTTAAAAAAAGAATCAAACAATTATCCAAAAAACATTGATGTAAACTGGCTAATAAATATATGTTTTCCAAAGATTTTAGTTAACCTTTTCCAAATTAGTTTGTAACACATTTGTAAAAAAATAAAAATACAATGCTTTTGTAAGCTCGCAGGCTAGACAGGAAAAAACTGATATAATTTTTGTTTACATATTTATTTTCGTCTTGGCATTTCGTATAATTTGCTGCTGCTGAAAGATTGATGTGTTTCGTGTTAAAGGCAGAAAGTCCTTATAAAAATAAATGAAAGGGTGCGGAGAAGAAGACCAGAAATAATAAAACTATATATAGTACATATATAGGGATTATCAAAAGAACTCAATTGAATTGGAATAAAATTGACAAAACTTTGTATTTGCTTTGGAATGGTATTTATATCTAATTTGGAAATATATAAAAATATAAATTTACCACAAGCTTTCCCACTTTTTTATTATGTATTGCATATCAAGTTTATTCCCAAATATTTTCCAAACATTAATACAATTGTACAATAAAGGATCCCTTTCGCTTATCCAACAATTGGAACTTAACAAGTTACAATGCCTGCGATAAAGATTTTCCAAACATCATGTTTACTAATGTAAGCTTATAGTAAATTTATAATAAGTTTATATTGTTTATTGGGTTTATTGGGTATGATATTATATTTACATTACACTCTTAATTACAAAGAGATATAACTATTGAAGCTAGAAATTTATTTTTAAAATTTTGTTTCTACTTAGAAGATAGCTTACAATATATATCAGTATAAGATATGGAAAAAGCTTGCTTACAGGGTAACACACAAATAATGTGGGCGTTCGATATGAAATAAATATTACATTACAATCTTAATTACGAAGTTTTCAATTGTGGTATATGAATATATTTGAGTTTGTTTTTATTTTAATTTTTTTCGTTATCTTTGAAATGTTTGTTTTGTGAAAATCAAAATATTTTAGTTTTTATCGTGTAATATCAAAAATTGCGTTAGAATAAAGTGATATATCCTGAATTCATACGAAACACCTACACGACCTTAACAGTAATCATCAAGGGAATTACACCCATCAGCCGAAGTTATTGAAGTTGGACGTCAAGGAATTTACGGGGCTTCCTTTTGCCAATACGAAAATCATCAAAGAGAAAAATCAACGCCACCGTCACAGAATTTTGACTTGGAAATTAGGTGCAAACAATTCGAGGACATAGTAAAAAAAATTTAAGAAGACTGAGGGAATTAATGACAAATAGAATATAAGAATACAATGGTACGATAACACTGTGCAACAACCAAAATCGGAATGGGATGAAACCAAATTCAAATGAAAGTTGACATTATGTACAACAAAACCCTCAAGGGATTTCTTAAGTTTAGTGCGAGATTTTTTTTTTACACGCACATTGAAGTTGGTGATTTTTGAACGCTGGCTAAGAAGAAAAATTTATTAAAAAAGTCCTAAAATAATGCTATTTATCCCGGAAAGTTGTCGTATCTTACTGTTTTTGAGGTCGAGGAATCCATTTTTGACATGTATTTTTACTTTTACGCGCCGCTAGAGGGCGCTTTTGTACATTTTTTTGGTTTAGATCGAATTTTTTGTCTTTCCACACGATTACAGCCGTAGATTAAGAGCTATCGAGCTGAAACTTTGTACGCAAACTTCTAACCTCTTAGGGAAAGTTAAGTTCTAAGAAGAGCAAGATCAGACAAAAACTCCTCAAACCCCAAAATATGGGAAGTTTGCATTGGAGGTAGGAGAAGTTTTTGTCCGATCATGCTCATCTTAGAACATAACTTTCTCTAAGAGGTTAGAAGTTTGCGTACCAAGTTTCAGCTCGATAGCTCTTAATCTGAGGCTGTAATTGAGAAGACAAACAGACGAACACCCCCAAATAGGGCAAGTTTGTATGGGAGGTGGTAGTAGTTTTTGTTCGATCATGCCTATTTTAGAACTTAATCTCCGCTTAGTGGATAGAGGCTTGCATACCAAATTTCAGCTCGATAGCTCTTAATCTACGACTGTGACCGCAGGGACAGACCTCAAAAAAGGTACAATTTGTATGGGAGGTGGGAGTAGGTTTTGTCCGATCATGCCCATCTAAGAACTCAATCTCCGCTTGGTGGATAGAAGCTCGCATACCAAATTTCAGCACGATAGCTCTTAATCTTCGATCTAAACCAAATTCGATCTAAACCAAAAAAATGTACGAAAGCTCCCTCTAGCGGCGCTTAAAAATAAATGTCAAAAATGGATTCCTCGACCCCAAAAACAGTAAGATACCACAATTTTCCGGGATAAATAGCATTATTTTATGACTTTTTTTAATGAATTTTTCTTGTTAGCCAGCGTTCAAAAATCACCAACTACAAATGCGTGTAAAAAAAAATCTCGCACTAAACTTAAGAAATCCCTTGAGGGTTTTGTTATGCATAATGTCAACTTTCATTTCCTTTTGGTTTCATCCCATTCCGATCCCAAAAGTTCAATTTTGTGTCGCAGTGTAATTAGTGAAAGTAACGCTTTCTCCAATATTCAACATTTTATAGATGATTGTCCTGAAAATACATCAAAAATAAGTTTAATAGATAAATTAAAATAATGATATTTTGACCACAAACCCACAAGAGCTTGCGTTGAAGCCCTTCTTTCCCTGCTAAGGACAGAAAAATTAGAAGTTCTTGCATTTAATAGATTTAGAAGTAGTTCGAAAATTATTATATTTAATATGTTATAAAAACAGTGTACACTTAAAATAACTAAATCACAAAAATGTAAAATGTCAAGTGATTTACAGACTCTTAGAAAATTTGTTGGTAAAGAATTCAGTAGAAAACCAAGATCGTTGGACGACTTAAGCTGTGGAAAGCTACTGAATACCGAAATTTGGTCTTATATGTCGAACCCATTGTCTTAAACAACATTTTGAATGATGTGTGTTATTATTTGGGACCGACCGTGGCATAGTAATTAGAACACGCGACTACCATGCGGGAGATCACAGGTTCAAGTCCTGGCTCCAGTCATCTTAAAAGAAAAATTTTCTTTCATTGTCGGCTCCCCTCGAATGTTGTCGACAGCACCTTCGCAGTATTAGTGTCGAGTCAATCGGCGTGTCTAGTAAGAGCTTCTCAATCAGTGACGTTCGCATTCGTCGATAAACAAGTAGGTGCCGTTAATTGTGAATCAAAAAATAGAAAGCGTGTTAATTCACAACAACGCGAGAAACTATCCCATACCTCATTCATTAATGAGACCAAGATAAAAAGTACATAGTAGGAAATAGGTTTACTATAATAAATAACTTTTTTTTACAGAACCAGTTAAGTCAATGAGTTTAGGTATTATTGAAACGGGGGACATTGTTTCAGACAATGAAAAGACTTTTTTTATTTCAGAAGTTGTATGTAAGTTATTAGTTTACCTTTAAATGCAAAATTCATTTTATTTCCGCTCTTGCATACTACTTAACACTCACATAATTATTTCATATACAAATTACACATTCTCTTTTAAATGTAATGAAATTAGATACCATTTTGATATTATATTGATATAAAGAACGTTAGATTGTCGTTGAAGTTGCTCTCTGGATTCTAAAGTCTGAAGAATTTCTGAGACCATACAGTTGTGATTCGCCAACATATCGAATTTTTTTGCATAGGTATTCTAGTGCTTTGCCATGTTTAATTTTAAACACTAGTGTATTTAATATTAGTCTTTGTTTAATGTTTAACCATTTAAGTGTGTCTTATTATTTATTACTTTTATGTATACATTTTAGTATCGTTCTCATCGCTTTATTTTGGAGTTTTTGTAGCCTTTCTATTTGCGATTCATTGCAGCATGTGTATATTACCGTCGAGCCGTATTCGAAGTGTGGTCGTATTATTGTGTTATATATGTTTATTGCTGTCAAATTTGAGATGTTGGGTCTTATTCTTTTAAAGAAGCCGATTTTTCCCCCAATTTTTTACATATATAGTCACATGTTCTTTAAAGTTCATCTCGCTATCTATTATAAATTCTAGGTATTTGATTTGTGACACTTTTCAATATTCTTGCCCTTAATTTCAAAAACTTCATAATTGCCCAAGTTATTGTAGATTTCATCCGATTTTGCATTATTTCGCATATTGCTTTCTATTCGTTAAATATGATTTGAATCATTTTAATTCGTTTCCCCTTATTCCATACATGTAAAGCTTTTTGATTAGTATATTCCGATCGATTGTTTCAAACGTACGTTTAAAGTCTAAAAATATTGCCATTATCTTTTTCCCTTTATTTATCTTTTTCCAGCGGTTGATAACATAATTTACAGTTGTTTCGCAAGAAAATTTTTTAAGGAAACCAGATTGATATTTTAATAGCATATAATTTTCATCAATAAATTTTTTTTATTGCTTTTTAACCCTTTTTCGAGTATTTTTTCAAATGTATTTAGAGAGTTTATTGGGCGAAATTCTTCACATTTTTTTGTTCTCAGCACTTTTTTAATCGGAGTTATCTTTGTTATCTCCCAGGCTTTTGAAAATTCACCGTTTTGCAAAGATTTGTTTATTATATTTAAAAGAATTTGTCCAACTGTGCTCCAATTATCTAGGATCATGCTCCTCGAAATTTTATTAAAATCGGCTTTATTTTTCAGCTCTTTTATAGTCCTTTTAAGTTCTAAAAGATCTATTGTACTGAATTTGAATATTTTATGTCTCATCGTTAAATTATTCTTATATTGCACTTCTGGGATTAAGTCTCTGATTTTCTTAATACTATCGACGAAATAATTGTTAAACTTATTGGCTATTTGTAAATTTTCCTTAAACTGTATTTGGTTAAATATCACAGATGTTATCACATTTTCTGATTTTTTTTATCACAAGTTTTGTTTTCGGTGCGAATTTGCTGTTGGTCTTTGGCGTTATTAATTTTATTGTTACATAAACGAATTTATCGTTTTTTATTTCCACAACATACCTATTTCGAAGTTCTTTGTATTCTGACCATGCTTCACCTGTTTGAATATACTTCGCCCGCTGATATGATTTAATTTTATTAAATTTAATTTTTTCCAATTTTCTGTTGAACCATTCGGTGTTATTATTGTTTGTTAGCACTTTACTTCTCGTAAGTTTTTTTTATGGTTATGTCAAAACTTAAATCAATATTTATTGCACTTTGGGCCTTATTATATTTAAAAATGTTCACAGATTTTAATGGAGATTTTTTTTTTATTAAATCCTTCAGCTTTAATTTCAATATTTATAATTTCGTTAATGGAGAATTTTTTTTATTAAATCCTTCAGATTCAATTTCAATATTTATAATTTCGTGGTCCGATATTTTGTCATAGCAATTATTTTGCACAGATATTTGTATTGGTTATTATGTAGTGGATTATTGTATTAGATGGTTTAGTCACTCTTGTGTAGTTTGTTACCATCTGTCTAGGCCGTTATCATTTAATGTCATTTCCATTTTGTTTTTGTAAGGGTACCACAGTTTTCTTCACATAACTTCTCTAAAGTTCATTTAAATACTTCACAAAATCGTGATTATGAACTGCTAGGAGATCTATAAATCGCAATTTTCAACTTAATTTTTTTTATATTACACATTACATACAAGAATCCAGTACTCAGAATCGCATACTTTTTCAGTAAACTTACTTACCTAATTTCCCTTTGCACCCCATGAATGAGGTATAGCTTCTCGCGTTGTTGTGAATTAACACGCTTTCTATTTTTAGATTCACAACTAACGCCCGCTGATATGATTTAATTTTAATAAATTTAATTTTTTCCAATTTTCTGTTGAACTATTCGGTGTTATTATTGTTTGTTAGCACTTTACTTCTCGTAAGTTTTTTTTATGGTTATGTCAAAACTTAAATCAATATTTATTGCACTTTGGGCCTTATTATATTTAAAAATGTTCACGGATTTTGATGGAGAATTTTTTTTATTAAATCCTTCAGCTTCAATTTCAATATTTATAATTTCGTGGTCCGATATTTTGTCATAGCAATTATTTTGCACAGATATTTGTATTGGTTATTATGTAGTGGATTATTGTATTAGATGGTTTAGTCACTCTTGTGTAGTTTGTTACCATCTGTCTAGGCCGTTATCATTTAATGTCATTTCCATTTTGTTTTTGTAAGGGTACAACAGTTTTCTTCACATAACTTCTCTAAAGTTCATTTAAATACTTCACAAAATCGTGATTATGAACTGCTAGAAGATCTATAAATCGCAATTTTCAATTAAATTTTTTTTATATTACACATTACATACAAGAATCAAGTACTCAGAATCGCATACTTTTTCAGTAAACTTACTTACCTAATTTCCCTTTGCACCCCATGAATGAGGTATAGCTTCTCGCGTTGTTGTGAATTAACACGCTTTCTATTTTTAGATTCACAACTAACGGCACCTACTTGTTTATCGACGAATGCGAACGTCACTGTTTGAGAAGCTCTTACTAGACACGACGATTGAATCGAACGCTTAATACTGCGAAGTTGCTGTCAACAACATTCGAGGGGAGCCGACAATGAAAGAACAATTTTTTTTAAGATGACTGGAGCCAGGTTTGAACCTGCGATCTCCCGCATGGTAGTCTCGTGTTCTAACTAATATGCCACGGCCGGTTCAGTATTTATCGTAATATTCCAAAGGCTCTTATAGTTTATTATAACACCACCATTTCTTGGTGAATTTGTATGTAATGTAATGTGATTTCCCTTTCATCGATTTCGTTTGTCAGGTGGGTCTCAGAAAATATTAAAAATTCTAATTGTATTTCCACTTGATTAAAGTTATTTGTTAATCCTTGTATGTAAGTGTATATTGCAAATAAATTTATTAATTGTTATTCTACTAATCCAAGACGTATCATTTTAAAATTAAACACGTTTAATTACACTGGACATTTTTTATCATTTGTTATATGATTTTCATCGAGGCCCAAATTTAATTTTCCGTTGACTCTTATACAGTTTATGCATTTGATTAACATTTCCTTGTCGCACTCTTTTGTGTTGTGGCACCCATGACTTTTTAGACATGTTTTCTTATTTTTGCATTCCCCCGCTGAGTAGTTATAGCCTTTACACTTGAAGCATTGTCTCCCTTCCGTTCCTCTAAAAACTCTACATCTTTCCCAACCAATGTTTTCTTTTTGCAAACCAAGTATTTTTGTGTATGCCTCACTTTCCAATATCAGTTTTACATTGTAAATAGTCTTGGCGTATTTTTTTGTTTCACACATCTTAAATATTTTTACCTCACCACTACTTAACACCGGATACTGCCTTCTAAGTTTATTAATTATTTCCGTCTCATCGTATTTAAATGATATATCCGTTGTTAGAATGGTATACTCGGTTGGTTTGGGAACTTTAATTTCGTAGTCATTGTTTATTTAATTCTTTCTCCATCGCGTTTTTTTCCTTTCTTCATTATTTTTACTCTGTACAACAATTGTCCCGTTACTTCTATTTTCAACATCACAGATCTTGAAATTTCCGGGATCTATATTTTCGTTAAGTATAGATTTAGTTTTTTTAATGTTCTGATTTTCTTTCGGTTTCACTATTAGAGGCACATTTTTTGAAGGTTCTGGCACCATTGTTTTAACTACGTTTGCATATGTCACTGTTTTCACATTCGCTTCCCTCAGTGATCTTTTTATGTCCTCACACATACTCTTATTGCTTTCTTCTCACCCATTGTTTTGTTTTTTCTTTCCACATCATTTATGATGTCACATATTTTTGTAGCATCTGCAAACTTTTTTCACAGACTTTTGGAATAATATCTATTCTTCTTAATCTTTCCTCATATGTTTTTTCAATGGCTTTCAATATTTGTTTTATTTCCACTTAATTTTTGCTTAGTGATGTCTCGAATTCATCTTTATAATTCTTTAGATTTTGCCGGGTCTTGTTAACATCCAATTGTATTTCTTTGAATATCATGTCAACATTATGGATATACTGCGCGCAGTCATCACACATATAACGCACAAAATTATCCCCATCAATCACTTTCAATGAATATTGGTCCAGCCCCGAGCATTTGCTTGCATTATGAAGCGTTTTTTTTTTCATATGCCACTACTCGGTATTCCACTTTCTCCCCGAATTGATGATTTGCACTTATGACACACATGATTTTTAAAAGTTGGTTTAGACTTATAAAATTTATTTAATCTCAAACAACTTCACTATGCACTAGAAGTATAACTTTAATGCTACAAAATTAAAAGCTTTTTGTATTTGTTAGAAGGTTTTTTATTTAATTTTTGTGATAGCTCTTAATATTTGCTCACACTTAGTTTGTCTCACTTAATTTCTGTATGATAAAATCATCGACTATGTAACCAATGAATTTGTAAGTACTTCGGAAAATTCCGACTTATAATTACACAGTGCAACAGTGAAAAAAACACCCGAACGAGACTATATAGGTTCGATAGTACAACCGGAGCTGAGTAAAACCCTAGCTCAGTTTGGCTAGATTGGCTACCAAATTTTTTTTTTGGCCCCCTAAACTTTTTGAAATCCCTTGGACCCCTTGGAAAAAGGTGACATCAATTGTTGGCCAACAGTTTCTACAGTTTTTAATCTAGCTCTTTCTCTTCTTCAACAAAGTTTTAGCTAATAGTCCGCTTAAGAAACTGATATAATAAAATTTCCCAAAAAAATTAGACTTCCCTCGTTTATTTTCAAAAAACTTCGATAAAAATTCTAATTTTTTCACTATTTTTTATATAAGTCGTAGGAAATCCAGATTTTTTGCATACTCTATTCAGTGAAATTGTAGGTTAGGTACCACCGAATAACTTCTCTGAACAAACCTATGCAATCTGAACAAGTCTAGGGATATTAAATACCTCTCAAAACACACTATCTACTTTAAACAAATCAGTTTTTTAGGAGTTTTGGGCCATTGTGCAATGTTTTTACTTGCTATCTTTACCAAAAACGTACTTATTGTATAACTGAATAACTTCTGTAAACAACCAATATGATCGGAATACTCCACCCACTTAATTGTTCACAAAGAGCATTAGGGTGATCCTTATATGGCATTTTTTCGAATTTCCTTAAAAATATGTATTAATCACGATGTTAGCCATCTATCTTAACCTTACGTTTCTTTTTGCCAATATTAGGAATATATTATGAGAAATTTTGTATCGATAGTTGGACATTAGGGTGTGCCGCAATGAGGTTAAAGTATGAATTTGTTCTCAAATCAGTTTATTGCCGCTGAATATTTTTCTTTCGTATATATACTAAGTAGTAACAAGCCGTTCAATAGCTGAAATAAAGACCTAAAACAATATGTGTTTGCTTTTACCATATATCTTATAGTCGCCGAGATATTTGATATAGAAGTTGGGGTATTTTTAAAAAATTATTAAAAATGTTGAAATTGAATTTCGATGTAGATTATTATGGGCAATTATATATTTCAACTTTTAAAGGTTAATCAAGTTAAAATCTATATGTTTAAAAAGTATGTGTGTATATTATCACTATCTCTATCAATTCTCGAGATATCAGGGGCTTAAAAAGCATAGCAATGACTACTTAACTTTTGTTTCACTCGATATCCATTGTGTATGCTTACAAATGTCACCAAAACCGTTAATATCCAATGGACTTTTGAGGGGACTTTTATTTTTATCATATAAAAATCGTTATTGGTAAGTATTCAATGGGTATTCAGATGGAACAAAAGTTCATTAGACATTTCTATGCATACAGTCAAAAATTCCATTTTTTAACGCCTGATATCTCAAGAATTGATAGAGATAGTGATAATATATACATATACTTTTTAAACATATAGATTTTAACTTGATTAACCTTTAAAAGTTGAAATATATAATTGCCCATAATAATCTACATCGAAATTCAATTTCAACATTTTTAATATTTTTTTTAAAAATACCCCAACTTCTATATCAAATATCTCGGCGACTATAAGAGATATGGTAAAAGCAAACACATATTATTTTAGGTCTTTATTTCCACTATTGAACGGCTTGTTACTACTTAGTCTATATACGAAAGAAAAATATTCAGCGGCAATAAACTGATTTGAGAACAAATTCATTGCGGCACACCCTAATGTCCAACTATCGATACAAAATTTCTCATAATATATTCCTAATATTGGCAAAAAGAATCGTAAGGTGAAGATAGATGACCAAAATCGCGATTAATACATATTTTTAACGAAATTCGAAAAAAATGCCATATAAAGAACACCCTAATGCTCTTTGTGAACAATTAAGGGGGTGGAGTATTCCGATCATATTGGTTGTTTACAGAAGTTATTCAGTTATACAATAAGTACGTTTTTGGTAAAGATAGCATGTAAAAACATTGCACAATGGCCCAAAACTCCTAAAAAACTGATTTATTTAAAGTAGATAGTGTGTTTTGAGAGCTATTTAATATCCCTAGACTTGTTCAGATTGCATAGTTTTGTTCAGAGAAGTTATTCGGTGTCACCTAAACTACAATTTCACTAAATAGAGTATGCAAAAAATCTGCATTCCCTACGACTTATATAAAAAATAGTGAAAAAATTAGAATTTTTATCGAAGTTTTTTGAAAATAAACGAGGGAAGTCTAATTTTTTTGGGAAATTTTATTATATCAGTTTCTTAAGCGGACTATTAGCTAAAACTTTGCTGAAGAAGAGAAAGAGCTAGATTAAAAACTGTAGAAACTGTTGGCCAACAATTGATGCCACCTTTTTTCAAGGGGTCTAAGGGATTTCAAAAAGTTTAGGGGGCCAAAAAAAAAAATTGGTAGCCAATCTAGCCAAACTGAGCTAGGGTTTTACTCAGCTCCGGTTGTACTATCGAACCTATATAGTCACGTTCGGGTGTTTTTCAAAAAGTTTGATTTTGTGTCATAGTGTTATTATTGATTTGCAAAAAAACAGCTTTATGTCGTCAACATTCTTGCGACAAATTGGAAATTTATAATTTTTATCGCCGTTGACAATACTTTTTGCTTTATTGTCGCTCTACACAACGGACCGTTCTGCAATGAGTGTGTATCTCCAAATTATGGGCGGAAATGGGACCATTCGAAAAAAGGACAAGCTCAGTGCAAACTTTAAAACGCTTGCAGTGTATGTTCGGTACAAGAACATGACAAATGACACACAAATTTGGGATCTAACAGAATCAGTTTCGACGCGTTCTCTTTTCATTCGTCTGCCCAAGTATGAGGAGGAAAATGATGATGAAAATGTTCGATGTCATTCTTGATCATCTGAAAAAAACCCAGGCAATAGCAGTACGGTCAACATCTTGAGGTATTCCATTGACATTCCAAAAACATTGCTAAATGTATGTGACGAGTTATTTGTGTGCGATGCAAGAAAAGTTGTTTTAAACAGTCAATGGGTTCTAGACCGGCTCGGTCCCCATACAAATTTTTTTTTCTTCCAAAGTCGAGGGCAAATATCAATGAACACCTCGAGGCAACTTCAAATACAATTTTTTTTCCTCCCCCACCCCCCGAAAAACAGCAAAAAATCGTTTTTTTATCGCTGTTTTTTTGTTTGTGGCTCAATCGTAACATACAAGACACTGGTGAATAGGTTTCGACTAGTACTACATTTGCTATATAGATGTCGCTGACGTAGGGCATCAATGCAACTGAGACAAATCAAAGCGATGATAAAGCTGATGATCAGGGCAACCGGAAATATGCCCTAAAAATCGTGTTTTATGCGCAATAAATATGACCCAAAAATGGCAAAATATGCCCTTACAATCATAAAATATGACCTTAACATCAACAAAAACATGCTCTAAAAAATAAAGTCACCATTTTTTTTTCATATGAATTATAAATATTTTTATTAAAAAAAACAGCTTTAATATTTAATAAATAAAAACCAAATACATTTCTTAACAAAACTTTTTTTAATTCAGTCTTTGCAATTATTTTTGGTAAACGTACATACACAAATATTGAGTAAGTATACAATTGCATTTCATAACTTAATCTATATGTCATTTTATGATATATTTATATTTTAGCATTATTATTCAACGACAATTTAAACAAAAACAATATCACATGATTTCATTTAACATTAAAGTAAGTTTTTGTATGTTGAGCATTTTATTTTATAAACTACAAAATATTGAGATAAATTATCGAATAAAAAAATTTATCTAATACAACGTTAAATGTTTTTTTACATTGAAAACGAGCTTTCGATATCCACAGATGTAATTGTATTTCCTTTACATCGTATTTTGATGTTAATGTTGGCGCAGATCCATACAATTCTTTACAAATACTTTTCACTACTTCCAAGCCAAAGTTTTTTGATATAATTTGATTCAATTTTGTTTTTACTATTAAATTAATTTCAGAATCCGGTAAATTGTAAAAGTGTCTTCAATCACCTGAACTTGTTCAATAAGCGTAAGACCTGCTGTTTGCAAATTTTTAATATGTTTTGCAATAAAAGTCAAGTCAGATCTGTTAAGACATCCTTTGCAGTTTTAATTGTTTGATCATCTTCATCGTTTAATGCACTTAGGACCTCTAAAATGTCTTCATAATTGTTGGCATAGTAGTTAACTGCTTCAAGCCATGTTCCACATCGTATTGTTATAGCTTCTGAAGGTAATGGAAGGTCTGGGAACATTTGTTCAAAAAGTTCCTCTCTACAAGGAGCTTTTAAAAATACCTTCTTCACACATGCAATAGTTTAATTTACATTTTCCCTGCAAACATTTTTGATTGCGGAAGAATTTTCCGCGAATCATTTGGAAGATGAACTTAATCGCGGCGATTATTATCTGCGATTCGTCCGCGAATCCCCAGGTGTGAGTAGTTGTGTCTCAAGACGATTCGCCACACGCGAATTGCTCGAGAATTGCGTGGAAGTGTGGCAAGCAAGTTGCGAAGAAGAGTTGGAAACGAATTGCGAATATGTCTTATATGGGGAAACCGTGGAAGAGTTCCCCACGAATCGTGAAGAAGATTTCCAAATGAATCGTAAAGAAGATCCCCAAACGAATCGTGAAGAAAATTCCCTAAAATTCATATTGCATACTTTGTTATAGCACTTGAAATAAAACTTTTTTAAAATTGTAATCATGAAGAAGATTTCCAAATGAATCGTAAAGAAGATCCCCAAACGAATCGTGAAGAAAATTCCCTAAAATTCATATTGCATACTTTGTTATAGCACTTGAAATAAAACTTTTTTAAAATTGTAATCATGTCTTTCTCGAGTCTCCTATCACGCGCGCGGCTTATTAGTTAGATTTTATCATTAAAAGCACTCGTAGAAGACTAACTTAGATGATTTTGACACAACAATATTTCAATTGCTCCTGTACTTGTTCACTCTTTGTATGGGGACGTTATTTGGTAAATATCATTGTTACATGATGTTCATCCGTGGTGAGAGTAATATTAATAACAATTGCTATGCCAAAAGTTGCAACAAATTAAGTCATTTAAAATTACATATGTTTCAAAGCTTTCTGTATTTAGTTCAAACTAAGAAGTCACATAAGTAGACAAAAGTACCAGTCCAGTTACTAGTGTTCGGTTTTGTTATAAAACTCTAATTATCCCAAATGTCCTTAAATTCTAGTTATCTTAACATATTTTGAAGTATCCCAATATTATTTAGCGCACATGTCGTAAATCCTGTTCAATTCCTGCCTGCCTATCTTATGTCCAGCAAAGTTAAGTACTCCAATGAGTTTGCACATTAGATGTCAGCCACACTTCCTTTTCATTGCAAAGCTCTGTCCATATCAAACATTCAGGTATTTTCCAGTATTCTTGTGACCTGTTCGAAACGAAAGCGTTAGTCATCATCCATCCATACTTCAATGCTGAATTTGTTTAGTAGTTTCGTTTCTGGTTTTGCTCATGCCCGCTACGCTGTATGTATTATATGTGGGTCTACGTGCAAAGGTATGCGTGTAGTTAGTCTGTATACATTTCCCTCATTTTTTTGGTTTTGTTAATTATTTGTTATTCTATTTTGGCGTATTTGCTGACGTGTTTCGTTTGTGTTTCTCGGTATGTGCCGCTGTCGCTGCTACCGTCATGGCCATTAATGCGTTGTAGCCGCTGCTGTTGTTTCGCGATGAGAAACCTTGAAAGTGTGTATGCACACGCCGTTCTACATGTAGTTTGTTCGTTCGTATGTTTGCTCGTACGTTCGTTTGTACTTTCATTCATTCGTTTGTCTTGATTGTTTTCGTTATTTTCGTACCGAGTATAAATTCCAATGACACTTTTTCGTTGTACGATTTCACTGCCGTTATACGCAATTAAGTACAATTTTTGTTTTAAATATTTATATATGTACATGGATATCAATGTCTGTGGATATGTAATGCTAAGTGATTTGCGTTTGACTAACTTTATTTAATAACTAAATGTTTTGGGGATTGATAATGAGAACAGTTTACACAATTTCAATTGTAAATGTCTTAATGCCTGACTATTTACAAAGGTTGTGGTAGAAACGTTACTTGTATTTAAGTGTAAATTAATGTCATAAGTTCATTGATGTAGTATCCATTAATTGGCAAAATAAGTTTTGAAAATGCTGAAGCACATGATACGAATGTTGCAAATAGACAATAATCCAAACGCTATCGTTAGTACAAAAAAAATCATTGGATGATGTAATACTTTAAATTAATGACATTATGAATCTTCCATGGTATTAAAATATGTACATATAAGATTAGAGTTTAGAATAAATAACAAAGGAATTCGCCGTACAACTTTAATACATTTGCGGTGACATTTCTACACAATGGACAGCCCCGGTCGGCCGTCATTTTCCAGGCGTCCAACACAGGAATGTTTTGAGAACGAATTTTTGAAAACCATTCCAGACTGAGTGCTGTTGGGGATGTAAAGTGAATCTTGCCTCTCAAGCCGACTCACAACCTCCTTCGTGGTGGCACCTGGGCAACGTTGTTCGAGATATTTTATTATCATGCATAGCGAGTGATAGTGAGCAACGAACACTGATGATTGGGCTACCCACCCGCCTTCAGGCCTTTTACTTGCTATGAAAACACGAGAAAGAAGAAGTAACAAACGGAACCCCCCAAATGTTGACGACCCCCGCAATAAGTACCATGATTTTAGGATATGGACCTGGAACGTCCGGACTGGAGAATGTCCTCAAGAAATAAAAGGCTGACTTCACCGCCATCCAGGAGATGAGATGGATAGGACAAGGATGCTCGCGACGTAAAAACTGTGACATATATTACAGCTGCCATGGATTTGATTGGATTTGTAGTTGGCGAGAGACTCAGACGGAATGACGCTGACTGACAGGAACTCCTCGGTGAAGATTGGCAAGGACCTTACGGAGCCATTCTATGCCAGACGAGGCCTAAAACTAGACGACGCACAGTGGGGTAAATTCACGATCTGGGCGGCCAAAATTATTTAAAGCAAATTTATGAAGCAGAATTTTAAAAAATTACTCGGTGAGGCGAAAAAATAATAATATGTTAACATTCAGGAGGTAGAGGTTTTTTACAAAAAATTGTTTTTATAAAAAGTATTCAAGTATTTCCCATATATCTCCACTAGGTTGCATATTAGAGCCCTATTTCACTATATCTTTTTATTCGTTTGGATACCCTCTAACTATAAATGCGTAGAGATATAGGTCATCCAGTATGTTAACTAAAGTGGTTCAGTAAAACCGCAGAAATTATGGTCTATTCTCCCGCAATAGGTAACTGGGTATAAAACACAAAACCGCAAAAATTTCTTTTCCATCTGAACAAGACGATGTTAAAGATTATATTTAATCACAGATTGAAGTGGTGAAAAGTGGTGATGCATAACTTTTTGTCCATAGTTCGATTATGGCATCCATTGAAATTAACAAAAATATCATATTTTTCAATGCTGCTTTACTAGTAGGAATTTAAATTAAAATTTTATTTAGCTAAGTGGATTAAATAATATTAACCTGCTTTATAATTTTCCATTTTACTAAAATGTTTAAACTAAACACACGCCTTCCCATAGCCTGCTAAAATTTTTGCTTTACCTTAACGCACCAAAATAGAAAATGCACAATTAGCAACAAGTAACTTTGACAGCGTTTAGAAAACGAATGTAAGCAAAATGGAATGAAAAAATAACGGAATCTAGTTAAGCATTCTGTTCTCTTTACCCTACAATCGGAAATTATTAAAAACATTGGTTTTTGAGGAATCGAATTTTGTCCGCCCAGATCGTGATTTTACCCCTCTGTGCGACGGCCTATCGTGTGACCTATTCAACATAGTGATGGAGATGATAATGAGGAAAGCTGCAGTTAACACGGGTGACTGTCATTATGATATTCAACAAGAGCCACATGCTACTCGCGTTCGCTGATGACGTAGACATCATCGGTCGAAAACTGCGAGACGTGACTGCTGCCTTCTCAGTTATACAGAAGGAATCAGCGAATATGGGTCTAATGGTAAACGAGGACAAAAAGAAGTTTTAGTTTCTACGAACAAGAATCTACTCGTTTGGGAAACTGTGACAACTATAATCACGAGGTGGTAGATATTTGTATCTACCTAGACTCCGCCATCAATAAAACAAAAATGTCAGCCTCGAGATCCGGAGAAGAATCCTGCTTGCAAATTAATGCTACTACGGACTAAGCAAGCGATTTAATGGTCAGATGCATTAAGGTGCAGATGTTGCGTTGGCTGGTCATGTTGTACGCATGGAGAAGAAGCGCAGAAGATCGAAGCGCTTATTTGATTTGATTTCCAGACAGTTTGTTAAGGTTCAGTTTATGTGAGATTATTTGTTTAGAATTTGTGCATGACTGTCATTATGAAAGCAAATATTGGATGCGTTTGGTTGGTAACTTATAAGAATGACAGTAAAGTCGCCATTAGTTGACCACCTAAAAATCGGACCATTCAAGTTATTAATTTGTTCAAGTTATTGGGTTTATATATCTTTACTAATGTTTTATACAAAAATAAAGTCTAAAAAACGTGTCTTGTCCAAAGAAAACTTTTTACTCAAATAATACATTTATAAAAAGTATTTTGTTATTTTCGTTTGTACTGCTTACTAAACTCTCAACAGCTTTTTCCCTCAAGGTTAAAAGAGTTCATATTTCAGATAGTGGTCGCTGTTTTTAATTTGGCAACAAAATTACTTTACTAAGCATTGTTTCTAAGCTTTGACTTTTTCAGAAGATATCTGAACTAGGTCCACCCAGAACTACACAACTCTAGATGTATCGCAATTGTGTGGCTTAAACTGATGATGAATTACATATTGTAGGAAAATACAAACTTCTTCTGTTTTAAGTTCCCAAATTAATTTGTTTATGTTTCGCTACCGAGGTTGCATAGAAACGATTGTCTACTAAGTTTCCTGATCAGCCAGAACCTAACATAAATAATTAACATGAAATTAGAACATATTAAAATAGTCTCATTAAATGTAATAATAAAGGCAAACATACAAACAAGAACAAATATAAATACATTTTGCGGTTTAAATCTCACTTCAATGAAGCGATTCTTTATTTCCATCTAAGTCTAAAATGTCTGCCCGGTTGATGTTATGTAGTCTGCGTCTTCTAATGTTATCGGATATGACGATGACGTATCATGTTTGTACGTGCACTTATACCAGTAAAATCTCAGTGAATAAAATGAGAAAGAAGAGAAAAAATTCCCCAAAATGTTGACGACCACTTCAAACGTTTTAAGGACCATGATTTGAGAATATGCACTTGTTTTGTATGCCACTATTATAGTAGCCCAATAATAAATTGTCAATGGGAGCTAAATTCCTTCATTATAGTGGCCAAAACAGTTGTTTGCATCGGATTGCGTGTACCCTTATTACTAATTTCTGAATTTGGGTCTGGCAATGCCGTCCAACCATAACAAATGTCATTCTATTCCAATTTGTTGTGGTTGGGTCTGTTCATAGCACTCGTTGAAAAATCGTCTCGGGTTTTCCGTGCGGATGTTTAATATAGAGAACAGTGGTCCAACTTCTCCGCCACAAGCGCCGGCAACGGTACACATTCCTCTGGCACAAGCGCCGGTAGGTTCAACAGCAACTCCGGCACAAGCGCCGTTAGGATTAACAACAGCTCCGGCATCTGTACGTATGGCAATCGGCCTAGTTAAAGCGCCGGCACCTGTTTCGTCAGCTCCCATCCGACACCAGCGTCCCTACAACCACCAGCACCGGTAAGTCCCAATCTTATAACCGAAGTCCGGTAGACTGGTAGCCCAAACAACTTGGAATGTTGGAACTCTATTCAGACTAGGTGCCTCTTTTCATCTGGCGGATGTCCTCGAAGAGTATAAGGCTGACATTACTGCTATACAGAAAATCCGTGCTGCAAGATTTTAATGCCAAAACTGGTCAGGAAGGTATCGGGAAGATGGATATGACGTCGTAATCGCACACGTCATGTGTCTTGACGTACGAGTGATCGGGGGGCCAACATAAACTCACCACCTTAACTGCAAACAACAGAGATAGCCAGCGCCTATTATAATCAACACACTCAACAACTTCCAGGTGCTCCAACTCCCGAAAATACTTGCGCGCAATGGCACTATATGGCCCACTGGACTATGCGTTTCGTACAAGGGTATGTAAAGTCCTCAAACGATAATGCCTGGTACGATGACAAATGCCGCAATGTCACCCGGGAACAAGATGCTGCATACTACAGTCAATGGCACCTTTGGAATTCGCTTACACATAGTACGCAAAATTGTTTAGGAAAAGCATTATGGAATTAATGTCCGAAAGTTGATCACTTAAATTTTTCTAAAATCTGATTTTAATGATTGTCCAAAAACTGATTTTAAGTGCATAAAAACTGCATGTTTTAAATATTATGTCTGAATTATATTATATTTTATTTTATCTTTTTATTATTTTATTTGTTTTCTTAATTATTATTGAATAACAAACTTTGTTTCCAAATTACTTCATTTGTTTACATATTTAATTCACAAATATCTTCATTACATTTAACATTGACTTTAAGTTACTTATTTTTTGTTATTATTATTATTATTTGTTTTATCTCTTGCCAAATGCAAATTAAAACTTGGTAAAAATTTTTGTGTAAACACTTTTCTAATTTGTTCCTAATGTGCAAACGATAATTCCATATTTGCAATCACTTATGATTCATGGGGTGCAAAGGCAAATTAAGTTTTTTTTTTATGTTTTTTATATGTTATATGTTTATAATGTTATCTGTTTTTATACTTAAACTTATTTAGAATACTACTTATCTTTAAAAAACTGATTACTACTGTGTTTACAAATGCAATTCCTTTACTGTAATATGAGACTAAGGTCTTGTGTGTAGGAAAACTAATAAATTACAAAATTACAAATAACGGCTCAATTGTAGAATATGGGGCGGGAGGCCAAATTATCATCACCTTGTACCCAAAACATCGGGATAGAAAGTCAGAGTTGCAGCCGGGGCCCTGGGAGGTTAAAAAAGTGGCCCCTTGGTTGGTTTCTATGATGATTCCCTACTCAAATAAAAGATCTTCTGGACCGAGCTAGACCTATTTTTGCTACAAAAACGATATAAAAGGAAATAGGAATGAAGCTTAACACATTTTTCCGACGTGTGGGAAAAATAAAAAAGTATTTCAATTTTGCTAGGAAACGAAAACTTAATAAAAGATGGCAACAAACTAGATTTCCTAACCATAAAACGGAACTTAAAAGAATTACACCTAAAATAAGTTCAGAAATAAAAAAGTTTAGAAACGAATCAAAGTCTAGATATTTTAAAGGACTAAATAACGACAAATATACCGACTATTCACTCTGGAAGGCAACCAAGTTTATTAAACGACCTACAACACATATCTCTCCTATCCGAGATTTTAATGGTCAATGGGCAAAAACGAATAAACAAAAAGCTGAACTATTTGCGTCATACTTGTCGGAAGTTTTCGCTCCAGAAAATGATGAAGATGGGGATATTCTTCCTAATGACAACGAAGAGGATATGGCATAAGTAACAACGACTGAAGTCATTTATCATATTAATAAATTCAAAACGAAGAAAAGCCCGGGATTTGACTTAATTACAGCGGAAGTATTAAGTCAATTACCTATAAACTTTATAATATAACTCGCTTAAATTTTCAACGCTTCCCTCAAACTTCAGTACGTGCCATTATTTTGGAAAGTTTCTGAGATAATAATGGTAGCAAAACCAGGTAAACCACTGACAGATGTAAAATCATATAGGCCAATATCTCTGATCCCTATTATTTCCAAAAGGTACGAAAAAATAGTTCTGTCCAGAATCACTCCAGTAATACAACGAAATAACATTATCCCGTCGCATCAATTTGGTTTTCGTTTCTACCATTGATCAGGTCCATCGTATCGTAAATAAAATTGAAAATGCCCTTGGGGAAAAGATGGTCTCAGCATTGTTTTTAGATGTATTACCAAAAAAGCTTTGCACTTTACTATCGTCATATCTGGAAAATAGATTGTTTCGCGTGAAAGTTGATGATGAATTCTCTGAACTGAATAAAATTCAGTCAGGGTTGCCTCAAGGGAGTATATTGGGTCCATTACTCTATGTTCTATATACTACCGATATACCAGCAACATCTGGTACTTTAATAGCAACCTTTGCTGATGATACGGCAATACTGTCAGTAGAATCGACGGAGGAAGCTGCAAACCAAAAGTTACAAGCTGCTCTGAACGAAGTCCTTGAATGGACAACTAAATGGCATATTAAATTAAATAGTTCAAAATCCACGCACATAAATTTTACAAATAAAAGCCTTCAACATCTAAGAATATTAATAAATAATCATCAAGTGCCTTATGCAAATACTGCTAAATATCTTGGTATGACACTAGACGCTAAACTTCGTTGGAGCGAGCATGTTAAAATCAAAAGTAAAGAACTCCAGCTGAAACTAAGAAAAATGAATTGGCTTATAGGTAGAAAGTCAGAGTTAAGTATTGAAAATAAGCTGCTAATTTACAAACAAATGATTAAACCCATATGGACATTCAGAGCCCAACTATGGGGATGTACTGCGCCTAACAATATCGCCATCATCCAGCGTATACAGAACAAAATACTTAGATGTATAGTCAACGCTCCTTGGTATATACGAAATGAAGATCTGCAGAGGGATATTGGAATAAATCCAGTTGAACATGAGATTCGTAACATTGCCACTAGACACAACAGTCGGCTGCTGATACATGTAAACCCCGAAGCATCAGCCCTAATAAATCCCAGCGGCGTTGTACGCCGTTTACAAAGAAGGAAGCCTTCAGATCTTATTAATATTTAAATGTCACCTGCTTGAACGTTTCGCATAATAATATTATATATAAAATAATGTAAAATTTAATTATGTCTGAAAAAAATTGCTTGTTAGTTATAAATAACTAGTTGCAGTATATAAAAAAAACAAATAAAGAAAAAAAATTTTGAAATTAGAATTGTTTGAGATACTTTATTAATTTCCCTTTACAACCCATGAATGAGGTATGTGATAGCTTCTCGCGTTGTCGTGAATTAACTCGCTTTTTATTTTTTTATTTACACCTAACGGCACCTACTTGTTTATCGACGAATGCGAACGTCACTGTTTGAGAAGCTTTTTACTAGACATGCCCATTGACTCGATACGTAAACTGCGAAGTTGCTGTCGACAATATCGAGGGAGCCGGGAGTTGAACCTGGGATCTCCCGCATGGTAGTTGCGTGTTCTAACCATCTATATATAATTCTTTGCCTAATTTACTCAAAAATCTAATTTTTGGAAGTATTACAGTCTTTTAGTAAATGGGAAATGTGTAAAATGTTTCATAAAGTGTCTCCAATAATTTTGAAAATATACGTGGAATAGAAAATAATACTGCATATCGTCACATAAAATGCCCAAAACCTTATTTTCATAATTTTACAGGGCAATCAAAAAACGTTATAAAATGAGTATTTAATTTTTATTTGTACGTGGAATCCTGAAATTTTGTAGGGGCATGTAGATGCGCCTAATTAACATTATGCAAACAAAAAACAAATTTGTATTTTTAAGGGTTTCGTCTTTGAGCATTTCAGGTTACGACATACTTACGTTACCTTAATATAAAGAAGACAACTCACATTTTATCGAAATTGGGTTTTTTGTATAGATTCATTTAGATTACGTCCTCATACACCTTGTTTTTCGTGTTGATTAAATGAAAACTAGCGGTAATGTTTTGAAAACTGCATTAAAAAAATCCTTATTGTTATAGTTTGTTCAATTTTATTACGTTTTTTCCTCCTTCCGTATACTTTTTACCAGTTGTCTTTCTTATATATCGATATATACATACACCTAATTTTCTTTTTCACGATACATACGTTCCAGAAAATACCGTGTAAAAAACACACACTTTAGTAGAAAAATATTAGATTGGTTCAACAACCTCAAAACATTAATAAATTAGGTAAAACATGCACAATTTTTTTCTTCAGCATACCATGTCCAGTGGACTGGTCGCAATTTTTTTTATTTAATTGTGTGCGCTGCTTAAAATATGAGGTTTGGTGTAAGAAATCATGTCCTAATTTTTCAGCTCAATCCGACGGTGCCTAGTCGTGCCGGGTGGAGCCCAAAGTTCTCCATATTATCCCAGATAGCGCCGCAATTTTTTTTTCTTGAAAACTTAATTTTTTTTCGGATCTTAAATATTTATGGGTTTCTAGGTATTTTTTATAATATAACTTTTTTTCCTACAACCTATAGTTATTCCGGAATCGGGTGTCCTTTAAAAAGGACACCTTGCGCTGCAATTCAACATTACACACTAGACTGGTCTCATTTTGTATGGGAATTTTTTTTTTGATATTTAATTGTGTGCGCCGCTGAAAATATGAGGTTTGGTGTAAGAAATCATGTCCTAATTTTTCAGCTCAATCCGACGGTGCCTAGTGGGGCCCAAAGTTCCCCATTCCCCTATTTAATCAGATCTTTTTAGTTATACTAGTTAAAAAGTCGGTCCCATAGACCGAAAATCAAAAATCTGACTTCGTTACGATCTTCCGCAGAGAAAGTACTTTAAGTATGACAAATTTCAGCTTCCTATGTCATCAGATGGCTTCAGAAAGTTGAGGAAAGGATAGGACATACATACAAACATCCGAACATACTAAGAAATTATCTTATACAGTACGAGCTCGATTTTCGCAACCGATAGCAGCCCAAGCCGGTTGCAGTTACCGAGATTGTTGCGCTTGCCGAACCTCTTTTAAAAATTGTTATTTTACTTTGTGCAAAATGCACCACGTCACTAAAAAAAACTTTACTATTACAGTCATTTGTTCACTCACATTGAACAGTGGCGTAACATAGCATGCAAATTAAAAAAAAAAACATATAATTTCTGCGAATTCATTGAAAAGCTGCGCTCATCGAGACTGTTTTTTTTGAACGTGTTGCACTTATCAAGACTCATGTGTAAAAAAGAGCAGTTGCGCGAATCGGGGTGTTGCAATAATCGGTAGTTGCGAAAATCGAGCTCGTACTGTATCAAGGGCGTAGCCAGGTAGGAGCAGGGGGGGGCAGCTGCCCCCCCTACAGCTTGGAAAATCTATCAAAATCCCGGAAAATATGAAAATCAAAATTAAACAGTACAGAAATTTCACTAAAGTGATCTGACTGATAAAAAATTCACCCTATGTTCTCCAAAATTCTAGTGGATATTTTTTAACTCGGAGTCAATGAATTTAACTGATTTTTAAGTAAAAGTAAAAGTACATTAGCTTTGAGATTCTTTCTTCCCTTAAGGTTTGTGATGATAGAGGAGAAGGCACAGCAAAGGGCGCTGACGAGACATTGTGGTTAATGTCGAAATGACGTCATACGCCTAACCTGCTGTCAACATAATACATTTCACACTCTTGAATAAAAAACTATTGGCAATAATAAATAATTGCCAATAGAACTGATCTTAAACCGAACTATGACAATATCATAATTCATTGCAGATCAACAAAAAACAAAATCAAGAACAACAAAACACTGACGGTACGCAGAACGGGGTTGGCACTTTGTCAACAACAAAACTCCTGTGCAATTGTGTCCGATGGACATATGCATAGGCAAGGGCTTGTGTGTGTATTATGTTGGCATGTTGTGCGCTTCGAGGATGCTTTCTTCGCACCGTTGGGAAAAGTTCTCATTAGCTTTGAGATTCTTTCTTCCCTTAAGGTTTGTGATGATAGAGGAGAAGGCACAGCAAAGGGCGCTGACGAGACATTGTGGTTAATGTCGAAATGACGTCATACGCCTAACCTGCTGTCAACATAATACATTTCACACTCTTGAATAAAAAACTATTGGCAATAATAAATAATTGCCAATAGAACTGATCTTAAACCGAACTATGACAATATCATAATTCATTGCAGATCAACAAAAAACAAAATCAAGAACAAAAGTACTTATGTAATGTTACTGTCTAGCTTGTGCAGTGGTAACTGTTGGCCAGACGTTTACATTCATATATCAAAGCTGTAGAAATGGTTACAGTTTAGAAAGTGCTAATTCACAAAATATTAAGAGTTTCTCCTTGAAATTATTGTTAAAATTTAGACTACCTTGTATTGGAAGTACATGTACGCAGAACGAGACCGTTTTTATTCGGTTTTCTAAGATTTTATCTACTGTTGTAAGATAATTAAACTGACCAAATTCAAATATCGTTCAGGTTTTTATTAGGAAGTTATATTTTTCATTAGGAAGTTAAAACTAAATTTTGGAAAATAATAAAACTGTTAAATCTTTAAAAGCATCATTAAAGTTTACTCGAGTTATCCTGCACACCAGCCAGCCGCCCAGACATACGGACATGGCTCCAGAATTGAATTCGCTCTTCAGATACTTAAGGTCCAACGTGTCTCCTTTAATACGTTACACTTTTTCTCATATCAAATGATATAGAGGGTGGACCAAATACAAGTTAGTTTTAAAATCATACATTATTTTAATCCATTAACAATCTCTTGGAAAATTGGAGTGACAGAATGAGCAACTCGATGCGAGCCGACGCAGCCAATGGAACGCACACATTTAAAATATTAAAAAAAAGCAATCGAGTGTGGAATTAAGAATTTTTGAGGCAACTGATTTCGACTTTCAATATTTTAAAGGATATAGAAGTTTGAACAATTTATTTCCTTATTTTTTTTTAAAAAAAAGGTCAACTAGGATTTCAATTCAAGTATTTTTTTGATGTATAATCGACCCAGAATACAGTGGCATTTACACTTATGATCGTCATTTTCATGCAACCTAAAACTATTTTAAGCCTACCGTCCACAGTGGGAAAAAAGGTTTTTTGGACATATTTTTTTTGTATTAATGGAAACAACGTTGGGCACAGTGTTTTTTATTCTAAATTCCTTACCGTTATTTTTTTTAAAAATTCTAATTATATAAAAAAACAAATTTTTGACATTCAAATATTTTTGGATAAACAAATTTCATTAATTTGACAGATGATGTAACATATTACGGTATTGGTCTTTCTAAATGAAAAGCACACTACTTAGCCTACTTATTAACACAAAAAATTATTAATTTGCAGTTTAAAACCGAATTTTTGGTATAGATGCAAAAAAATGCTAGTGACTTTCACCAAGATTTTTATAAAACTTAACATTTCTTTTCTATGTTTTATATATTAAGACTTGTTCTAGTCTGATAGTAATTGGGAGAAGGACAATATAGTTTTTGCTTATATTTTCTCTTAGTTCAATTTGTAACATATGCTCACAACAATTGCGAAAGTTCAAAATTTTTTGGACACGAATTCCAAAAAATGTTTTTTATTAAAGTCAAAAATTATTTTTTCATCGATATTAAATAAAATAACGATAAGGAATTCAGGATAAAACAAATTTTCATTCTGTGCACAACTTTGTTTCCAAAAACACAAGAAACAAATTTTAAAATCGCTCAAGATTTGCGGCCTAAAATTTCATATGTTCCAAAAAACAAAACAACTAAGATGATTAAAAAAATTTTTTTGGTACTACATGAATTCGATGACCTTAAATTTTTAAAAAAAAAAATTGCATGCCTTTGTTGAATAAAATATTGTCAGTATCGATTATTCGTTAGGTACTTAGTTTTAGTTTTTTTTTTTTAAACATACTATTAACATGAAATGTAAAACCGACTGCCCCCCCCTACGTTAGATCCTGGCTACGCCCTTGTACTGTATATGAAAATGAATTGTTGTTCGTTGGTAAGGCCATCACTTGAGAACGCATGGATCGATTCGACTAATTTTTTGTCACAATGTTCGTAATATGCGTTTTATATAAAAAAATTGGCCACGCCCATTTCTGCGCCCACTTTCTTAATATATCTAAAATTGCAAAATAACGCTCTAAAAATTTAATTTCTTTACAAATTTAGCTCTTTAATGTTCTATATTGAAAATATAATAGGTTAAATATATTGTACATTTTTGATTAAATGGACGGAGTGGGCGTGTCAAAACATTTTTTTAAGCTATAATGATAAAATTTTGTACACAGATAGTACACGACACTTCTGGTTCAAATTTGCAGACGAAATTTTTATTTTTGACAAGTGGGCGGTGGGCTCGTCGCAAACCTATATTTAAGTCCTAGAGAGATAAAATTTGATATCACGATAGTACTCTCCAATACAATTATGAATATGCAGACGAAATGTTAGCTCAAGGATGAAGATCTAGAATCTCTGTCTTCTTCTCTCTTTCATAATAAACATTTCCCATTAATCGTACCCCCAACACACTCACTCAGACGAAATTTTAATTTTCGATCAGCAGGCGAAACTGAAATTGAAATTTGAAATATTTACAATCAGTGGACGGATATTTCTATTTCGAATCGAATCGGTCCATGCGTTCTCAAGTGATGGCCTTACCAACGAACAACAATTCATATTCATATATAAGATAATTTCTTAGTATGTTCGGATGTTTGTATGTATGTCCTATTCTTTTCCCAACTTTCTGAAGCCATCTGATGACATAGGAAATTTGTCATACTTAAAGTACTTTCTCTGCGGAAGACCGTAACGAAGTTAGATTTTTGAGTTTCGGTCTATGGGACCGACTTTTTAACTAGTATAACTAAAAAGATCTGATTAAATAGGGGAATGGGGAATTTTGGGCCCCACTAGGCACGACTAGGCACCGTCGGATTGAGCTGAAAAATTAGCACATGATTTCTGACACCAAACCTCATATTTTAAGCAGCGCACACAATTAAATTTCAAAAAAAATTCCCATACAAAATGCGACCAGTCTAGTGTGTAATGTTGAATTGCAGCGCAAGGTGCCGTGTCCTTTTTAAAGGACACCCGATTCCGGGATAACTATATGTTGTAGGAAAAAAATTATATTATAAAAAATACTTAGAAACCCATGAATATTTAAGATCCGAAAAAAAAAATTAAGTTTTCAAGAAAAAAAAAATTGCGGCTCTATCTGGGATAATATGGAGAACTGTGGGCTCCACTCGGCACAACCGATTCCGGGATAACTATAGGTTGTAGGAAAAAAAGTTATATTATAAAAAATACTTAGAAACCCATGAATATTTAAGATCCGAAAAAAAAATTAAGTTTTCAAGAAAAAAAGTTGCGGCGCTATCTGGGATAATATGGAGAACTTTGGGCTCCACCCGGCACGATTGGGCACCGTCGGATTGAGCTGAAAAATTAGGACATGATTTCTTACACCAAACCTCATATTTTAAGCAGCGCACATAATCAAATTTAAAAAAAAAAATTTTTCCCATACAAGATGCGACCAGCTAATGTCCATTTTATTTCACATATAATCATTTTGTAATTTTAAAGAAATAATTAATATTAGCGTGTTATTTGACAAAAAAACGTGTAGTTCCACCGTGTTATTCGACAAAAAAAGTGTATAAACAGTCTTTATTTATTTGTGTCGACCGTGTATTTTCAAAATCTTGTAAAAAAGACCGTGTAAAAGCAGGATTAGGTGTATGTGTAACTAGGAAACACCTAATATGATAAGTAGACCCCTCCAGTTCCGAGATACGTTAATTATTGTAATTTAATATAATATATATAATTTAAATAGTCTTTCCGTTTACTCATTTTAGGGTTTTAGGGTACAGAACGGAGATAGATGAGAGCGCGCATTTCCATTGGCAGGCAATATATTTACTATCATATTTGATAAACGAATAACACATTAAGTGCAAAAGTCGAGCGTGTATTGATACGTGGACTACTCACATTGACCTTTGTTCCAAAACTTTGTACACCGCTAAACAATCGCGACATAGTAAGTAGACTTACGCCATTTTTACCTTTGCTCATCGAGAGAGACGCATGTATAATACAATATTTTTTAAATTTTGCATGTATAATAAATATATTATTAATTGTTTAAACTTAATATTCCGTTTAGGCAAAATTATTTAGATAAGTCATTTATTATAAAACAATTAAATATAAATTTCATTGTTGACAATAATACAATAATTTTGTTTAATAAAAAAAATATGTACATGTTTGACATAATTGTAGATATATATATACAGCTGATGATGTACCATTGTGCATCAGTTCGTCACAAAGGGGTCTGAAGATGAACTTGTCATGGCGTTCAAAACGCGTCATCCTAGTGCGCGACACACTGAATTTGACCAAAAATATCATACAATAAAAAAAAAACTTTTCCGATCGTAAGCCGAATTTGATGTATCATTTGATACACTTAACGTAAATTTTAATATATAAAACACGATCGACTAAAAAACTAGCAAACAGTTTAAAATAAATAAAAACCAGTACAGAAATTTCAGTCAGTTAAACTGACTGATAAATACCATCACCCAATATAAGATATTGTTTAAGTCTTGAGCTATTGCAATTAATCGGGCAAACCGACTAACATTTACCCTTACCCTCAGTAAAACATATAATTTTCTATTATATTGATATTATTACTCGATTTCGAAAGTGGGCGGAGTGGTACATTTGTATGGGAGCTACGAGAAGGGGTGTGTTTAGACTTCCAGATTTATTCTCCATAACTTTATCCTTTTATAGCTTTACTAAATACAGAATTTGGGCACGATTGCGTTGGGTGTATTGATATTATTACTCCATTTCTGAAGTGGGCGGAAAGGTACATTTGTATGGGAGGTAACATACGGGGCGTGTCTAGACTTCCAGATTTGTTCTCCAAAATATTATCCTGCTTGAACTTTACGAAATACAGAATTTGGGCACGATCGCGTTAGGTCATTTAATAATATTAATCGATTTCTAAAGTGGGACCGGTACCAAAAGCGGTACCAGATGTGTATGGGAGGTACCAGATGGGGCGTGGATAGACTTCCAATTTTTTCTCCAAAACTTTGTCCTATTATAACATAACAAAATACAGAATTTGGGCACGATCAGTGTATTGTGTATTGATATTATTACCCTATTTCTAAAGTGGGCGGAACCAGAAGGGGCGTGTCTAGACTTCCAGATTTTTTCTTCAAAACTTTACCCTGCTTTAACTTTACCAAATGCAGAATTTGGGCACGATCGCGTTAGTTCTTTTAATAATATTAATGGATTTCTAAAGTGGGCGGTACCAGATGTGTATGGGAGGTACCAGATGGGGCGTGGATAGACTTCCAATTTTTTTCTCCAAAACTTTATCCTGTTATAGCCTTACTTAAAATAGAATTTGGGTACGATCACGTTTGATTTATTGATATTATTTCTCCATCTCTATAGTGGGCGGAATGGTACATTTGTATGAGAGGTACCAGAAGGGGCGTGGCTAGGCTTTCAAAATTTTTGTTCCAAAACTTTATCCTGTTATAGATTTACTAAATACAGAATTTGGGGACGATCCCGTAGATGGTGTATTGATATTATTACTCGATTTCTAAAGTGGGCGGAATGATGTATTTGTATGGGAGGTACCAGAAGGGGCGGGGCCATGTAGCCCATTTGCAATACCGTAAGTAGTTTTAAGAAAATAATAACTCGTGTAAATTTTCAAAACATTTGGTTGCGTCTTTCGAAAGTTATCGTGCGAACCAGCCGGACAGCCAGACAGACGGACATGGCTCAAACGACTTTAAAAGTCATGAATCGAATTTGGTTCAAAGAAACCTAGGGTCTAAAGTGACTCCTTCTATGTGTTACACTTTTGGGTCGTATCAAATGATATATACCCTCAAGGGTGATGGTATAATTAAAGGCTGATTTACACGCTATCCACCCATATCCCCTATCTACTGTCAAATCAGTACATTTTGATTTCCTATCCACCTTCCTATAATTCAATATTACTTTGCTATAATTTAGTAGTGTTTGTCTTTGCTTACTCTTACATGTTTTCTAATTAGGCTATCTCGCTCATGTTGTTGAGGGGATATGAGTAGATATGGGTGGATAGCGTGTAAACCATACTTAATACATTTGTATATATTATATAATTACTTGAAAGTAATATTTTGTAGTTTTGAGTTGGGTATATATATTTGGGCAACCTCTTTTGGATAGGCAAATTCCAATTCTACAGGCGGAATACTTTATATTGTAATTGACTCAAACTGAGCTGCAGATTGGGACTATGTTGTCCTTGGGAAAGGTTAATGAAGTACAAATTCTAGCACTTACTTACTTACTTAATTTCCCTTCCCGAATTCTAGTATGTTTTGGAAAATTGTGAATGTGGGCACTAAAGACACAGATTGAAATCCTATATTAATCAATTGGACTAAACTAAAATATATCAGATGTCTTACCTTAATTGCTTGAAAGGCATTCGTAGTAATGTAGTGAAGTCCTGTGAAATATGATTTGGTTATGGGAATCAAATGTGTTTGTGGAATTTATGGCCGTATGACATTATGTCATTTATGGGCTGCATAATGAGATAATTCACTCCTTGGCAGAGGTAAGTGACGTCCAAATTGTAGTATGTTTTGGAAAATAATGAATGTGGACACTAAATACAAAAATTTAAATCCTATATTAATCAATTGGAATAAACTAAAATGTCTTTCTTTAATTGAATCAATAGTTAATATTGATTATATTTGAATAATCAATCTTCACTTGTTTAAAACGCATTCATTCGTGGTATTGTAGTAGAGGCTTGTGAATTAGGACTTGTTTATGAAAATCAAATGTTTTCCTTGGCATTTATGTTGTGTCATATGTACCATATTGTACCAGCGTATTCGGTGATTGCATTGCTGCTTTGCAATCTGGGTTTAAAATAAGGATGACTTGATTTGGTTTACTTCCAACACAATTCCTGTTTGAAATATTGCTGTTTAAGTCCATCGTAATTCAAATAAAAAAGGATGGGGTAATATATGCCAAAATAAGATTGTCTTTTAAACCAAGGACTTCTTTTGTCGAAGCACAGGCACTTGTTTTTGAGTAAAATGAATACTGCGAAATGAAGGGTATTTTAGGTACAATATAAAGTTCATGTACATTGTACAATTAATAATATATTTACATACGTATTTGCATTATTAGTATGAATCGAATAGATATGAACTTAGCATAATATACATATTTATGATGTATATGCCATTTTTCGTGTAGACAAAAAAAAGATTCGAAGATCCGATTTTGCATCAGGTGGTGAAATTTATAATAGTACAAAGAAATTAAATAAACCACAAAATATGAACTAAATTAGAATTGAGACATCTCACCAATTGAGGGGACGAAACTTACCTTAATGGCGTCGATCATGTTATGTGTATGTGTCCTTCAACAATGTGCTAAGAATTGCTTCCACCATGAAGATTGTAAGCATTTCAAACGAATACAAAATTTTAAATACAGGAAACTACGGAACCAAACTCAAATGCTGTAACATTTATAAATGGGTGATGTGTGTTAAGATATGCGAGCATAACCAAGGCATATTAGGAAGGATCATCAGGGAGCATTCAAATGCGGGAGATTATGTGGAATTATTAAAAGAGTATGCGATGCAAGCATTTGAAAAACATCGAAAAAAGTTATTAGAAAGAGAACACTGATGTGCTGCCAACAGTACAACAATAACCATAATGTATTAAACATTGTATTCATTATGATGATATGAATAAAGAAGCAGAATATATAAATAAACTTCATTGAAATAAATAACTACATAACTGTTGAAAGATTGATGCAACATAATTATTACTTCAGTGGGGAAACAAAGTATACTTGAAGGGAAGAAGTCGTCTATACGCAAAATATCTATCGTCCATGTCCTGACAATCATGCGATTGTTAAATCACATCATCTGGGGATCACTTTTACTACAACAGAAAGGGATTTTACAGTCTGAATGTATTGATTGTAAGTATGTACATTAAAAATGTATACAAATTAAGGTACTATCATATTAACGTTTCATTGTAGATTTGTGACTATGAAATGAAAATTCGTGTCGTAGACGCATGTAGGTCTGGTTCGTGTCACGTTTTATTCATATGGTGTTTAAGCGGTGCAAATGCTTATTATGATGAAAAGTACCAGAACGGAGAACGCAATTTCTGGTTGCTTGGCGAATCAGGCTATGCATTACAACCGTATGTTATGGTTCTATACAGATCAGTTACATTTGGTTCTGGCCGAAATATAGTAGAGACTATTGGAAATGAGATGAGTAATAATACCGAAGGATCGGCCATCAGAGACAAAAAGCAAGATCTTTAACATAAAAGTACAAAAATGTTAAAATTTAGTTTTTATTCAAAATAAAGCAACAAAATTCATTTAATTATATTAACATAAAACAAAAAATTTAATTTTTTAAAATAATTTGCTGCACTGATGTTAAAAAACAGCCATTTCGTCATTCCAACATAGCCATCTTCATGCGCTCCAACTTTAAAAACTCCCACCTTCATTTCATTTTTGCTCAGCCCAATTTTTTCCATAGCCAAGTAATGCTGCTTCTTTGCTTCCAATTCTTTTATTTTTAAGGATCGAATATCATTTAAATTCCTATTGATAGTTTTTAGGCATATGGCATTGGTTTTGATGGCATCATTCAAAAGGTCCATCTTGGCAGCTAGAATTTTGAAATTTTATCTTTCCTCCATAATTTCCGCAACATCTCCTTTGTATTTTTTACTCCTCGGTTGGGGAGACTGCTCAGGAGAAGTATCTGCTGTTGGAACAGTTCAACAAAAAACCTGGTGCTTCTTGATTGGGCGATGGATTTATGTCGATTGATATGTCCGGAATTAGTTGCGTGTAACTTTCCTGTAGCACGAAAACGTCGTGGCTTTGGCCAGATGTCGCTTCTTTTTCTGTCTTTGGTCCAAAACATTTTGCATTTGGTATGTCTCTAACCGTCTGAAAAATGTTACATATCGTGGCAATTTGTTCCTCAATTGGAGACAAGTGGTGTTGCTGGAAACTACCTCCGCCTGTTTTATTCAAAAATTTCTTGTTTTCTCGTAATCTTGATTTTTTGCTTCGCCTCCAATCACACAAGGTCTAAATAAAATAATAAACGTTTACTAATATCTCAAGTAAAATGTAAACGAACATACAGTTTTTCAAGACGCTACATCTCTAGTAGGTGGCCCACAGGCGTTCAGTTGCTGCTTAACAGATTCCACAACTCCTCCTGCTTCACTTTGTCTCCCTTGCTGAACCATTTCGCTAAATCTGGATGCGCCTCCATAAAATCAACAAACACTTGGTTTTGCCCGTTGGATTTTTGCGATCCCCTAGATCATACAACTATAGTCATTAGGTTTATTCAATATTTCACTTATACTAACATTTCGTTTAACAAACCAGAACTTTGAAAGAAAAATTTTGCCGGCAATTGTTTACTCCATTTTCATAAATTTGAAAATATATATTTTTTATATTTCAATCTTTGTTAGTTATCCTTACTATCCTTTGTTAGTTATCCTCACCACGGACTAAAATGTCTCAAAATCATAAATTATAAAATAATATTATATTTATGAAATTAAAATTGACTTGGTTCATTCTTCTTGAATAACTTGACGTACTTCTTTTAAAATATATATTTTGAAATATTAATGAAAATGTGTGATTTCCGAACACAAAACGATAGGACACACACCATGGTCATGACTATTTGCACCGTGCTATCAAATTTTTTCATAAAAATATGTAGACTATTTTATATTGATTTCCGCGCCTCGTTAAAGGACGATTTATTTTATTTATTCCTGTTCTCAGAATTAAAATGTTTCAATATTTTTAATACTAAATGCGTCGGGCCACAGAATGTAGTCATTTCGCGATATCGACCCATAATATGTACATATAAATTAAATGAATAAAGAGCATTTTTAAACACTCCAAATTGTCATTAAATGCAATTGTTATCGTGTCACGAAAACCGAAAATATTGGAATTTATCAAGTATAATTTTTTATCCTTTTCAACTCCAATACCGACAGCAATTGGATTCCGTGTCAACCCTTATTAACTTCGGGCCCACGAAAATGGTTTAAAATTATGATACATTCTGCAAGAAGCCGTCGAAGACAAACACGATGAACATAAATTGCATGGGATGATGAATTGGTGACTACAATAATGAATAAGATTAGCATAGCCAAAAAAGAAGTTGGAGACACTAAGCATATGTTACGTAGGCATATACAATATTAAATAAATTGCAAACAAATTAAAAGAATTAATATTAGAAATAAAAAAAATATTTCTTATAGTACAAATTTGTCCACTGGTGACTACAATTTATTACGGACAAATATTATACATATAATCGTATTAAAAAGTTACCACAAGACAATATATATACAGTTTAAATGATTTAAAAAGCGTCTTGTTTCATACGCCGTGCGTAATGGCTATTTTGGAATATTTCTGTAACTTGTGAACTGACTATCGTATTTTGAGTGTGGGGCTACCGGTAGGCCTCGGGTAGGTTACCTCGGGTATATCAAAATACGATAATTAGTTCACAAATTACAGGAATATTCAAAAATTGTTTTTTCCCAACACTATACGCCGTAGAAGAATATTAATTCTATTTCAGGGAAGTTGTCGGAAACATAGTTGTATTTTACTTGTCATAATGTTTTTTTTTGTGCCTTCCTGGCATCTCACACCTTTTTCATATCATCTTTAATACTTGTTGTTACTTACTGTTGTTGTGAACGCAGCTAACCAAGCTTCCCTGTCCGCACAACTGTTGATGTCACTCACCTCAGGGGGAAATATAGGGGGACACTCCAAGCGGCACCAGCCGGTCGCTTTACAGTTGTGGGCTTCTGACACAAACACTTCACGGGAACTCACTTTAATATTTCTGTCTCGGACACAGGAACGCCTTGTAACTGCCCGAAAGGTATCCCAAATCAAACGTCCTGGACTATTTTAAATTTTGGTGCACTTTTTTATTTCAACTTTATTTGTTTTCTTCTTTTTCTTTTAACAGCGCAGCGGACAAACGATAATGGCGCAAGAGAGCCAATGTTTACATTAACGTTAGTCTATCGATCCGTAATCGCCGTCTGCATATGTAGGTCAGAATTAAGTTCACTGTTATCAGGGATGAGCAGACAGATATGAACGGTCCAAAATTTAATGTCCTACATATGCAAACAATACTTTTTGCAAGCCATCGCGATTTTTTTCTTATTAATAAGACGGATCTTGGATATTTCCGAGTAGTCGCACGATTTCTTCCACAAATTGCCTTTTTAGGCCAATTGTATGGCAGCTTGCATCAAACCCCTTGAAACAATTGCCGACATGTCTTTAAAAATGTTGTATATCTCGTCAGTTGGATTTTTTAATACTAGAATGCCTCCTCCATTAAATTTGGTCTTTGCCATGTATTTATATCATCATTTGTCCATTTCATCACATCATCATTTCGTCCAATTGGCAATTAATTCCTCCCTTACAGAAGAGTTTTTTGTTGGCTCCTGCCTGAACTCGGAGAACAGAAAATTTATTTTCAAGTGCGCCCTGGTTAAAGCGACCAGGGCACATCCGGATGTTCATTAAACTGCTTATTTGCCTTAATCTGGAAGTTTTTAAAAAGTCTTTCAGATTTGTGAAACAGATAACCCTTGAGTTTCGTTGAAGGTTGTTAATATAATTCGGGGATAATTCCATTTTTTCTAATTGCGTATTATCTCTTTGGACATGTATTCGGTGCTACCATTATTATGCGATTTCGCATAAACGACATCAAATGAAAAATTTATAAAATTTTCCATTGTGTTGCCATATATCTGTACGACTGGAAATACGCACATTTTATAAAAACTTTCAGGGTTTAAATGCTCATCGGTCAGCTTGAGAAGCATACGTGCGGATTAAGACTCCCGATCTATGTCATATATTCCCTTGTACACTTCCCAGCTTGCAACGCCATTATGAGTAGTTATGTTAGATTTAAAATGACAGTTACGAACGCCCTATGCATGTGGGGGATCCAAAAATGTATATATTTTTCGACCATCTTTCAAAAAATAGAATTCTTGTTTATCTCCAGAAAGATTATCGGTACCGTTGGAACGTGCCTGATCTGAAATCAAGCACAGTACCCAAAACCCAAATTTATCTTCAACGGCATTCATGACGTCTTTAATAATATCTGCCAAATCATCTCCCATGTAAGAGTTACCGAAATGAAAGGAGAAATTGAATTTCCAGTCAGAATAAGCTCCTTTTTACATGAAAAACATTCCCTTCGTTGCCATCTCTTGCGTCCGGTTCCCTCTTCCGTCATCAACAAAGCCATCAGCACTATCTGTGACAACATATTATCCAATTCATGCCTTATTGATATTCCATTGAATAAAATCATAATTCGTTAATTTTTTCGCTTTTAGCTTTGTGCCTTTACAATAGTTTCATTAATTCCTGGATGGAGACGTTTCACTGGTGACCATCGATACAAAGAGCTATATGAGGGTAACGGAAAACCAAAAGTTTCACGCAAGAATACTAATACTCTTCTTAAGTGATAGTAAAAATTGAGAGTAATGGCTTCTCCTTTTCTGTATACATTTTTCTGCCTGAATTGCAAATAATCCCTGCAAAAAATTTAGCTTCATCAGTTGTGGAGCTACCTGTTTCAAGGCAATTAACATGTTAATTTTTTTAATTGATTCTTTAAGTCTTCTATTTCTCTATCTTTTATCAACATTTGAAATGCATGTTCATTTTCTTTTCATTTCAACGTATTTTTCAAGTTAAAATACTTTTTCCGGAATAATTTCTCCTCCATGCAATTTCTAAATTTTTTCTTCTGCTTTCCAGTTGCTTTTTCTCAATCCATTACATTTTCTGCGGAAATACATTTCGTCGCAGCAATTGTAACAACCAACGTTCCGTTTTCCTTCATCCTTAATCTTCACATTTTTCTTATGCATTCTTTCTATGTTACCGTCCATTTCAATCTCACCCTGCATATGAATAAATTTTTTTAATGTTTGCTTCTTCTTTGATTGTACATAAAGACAACCACAGTTTCCGCTTTTCTTCATCCTTCGGGAAGGAGAACATATCTTTGTCCGGCGATGAGTTCGTGCAACCTTCGATTCTGCATCGTCTCATCCAATTTACGGTAACATATGTTTCTAATTTTTTTTTTATTTAAGAGACGGTCGGACGGTCGATATTGCGCACCACGCAGTAACGCGGTTCGAATTCAGAAGTCTCTAATCGTTCATTGATTTTTTTTAATACCGCTGATACCATTCGACAACCTGTCGTTGTACTATAATCTACTACAACACCGTCAGCTGTTTCCTTCATTAATTCTTTTTTCCACGTGAGTAAGTATTGACGTGTCGGGCCAACTTTTCTTGGTTTTTTATATTTTCCTTTATTTTTGCAGTTTTCTACAGATTATGTCATAATAATTTGTTCTTTTTTCCAGATTTTCCCCGACCATTGTATTTTCCTAACATTAAGTGAGTATCGTCCCTTTTTTACCTCCAAACGAAAAACTTTCAGCACTTCTGTTAAGTTTATTCAATATATAATCGCCCCACCCTCCAGAATTTAATATAGTCCCGTTGTGGACAGACTTGTACTGAAGTGCAAGACATGGTCGGGAGCTCAAATAAATACAAAATATGCCATCCTCTTCGTCTTGATCCCCAAACAGCGGATTAATAGGTCAAAGTTGGCGCTGTGGTCCATGGGACCCGTGGGGGTCATATAAGTGGGTACTCAAATTCGACACGAATCAAAAGGTGTATTTTTCAAGCTACTTCCCTGGACCGAGTTACACCTATTTTTGTTAGGTCACTATCGACAATTTTAAGCCAAGTGATATTAAAAAATGGATTTAAAATAAAAGTTGTTGCCTGCGACGCCACTTCGTTCACCATTTCATGCCTATTTATTATACCATCACCCGTAGGGATGAGGGTATATATCATTTGACACGACCCAAAAGTGTAACACATAGAAGGAGTCACTTTAGACACTAGGTTTCTTTGAAGCAAATTCGATTCATGACTTTTTAAGTCGTTTGAGCCATGTCCGTCTGTCTGTCCGGCTGGTGCGCACGATAACTTTCGAAAGACGCAACCAATTGTTTTGAAATTTTGCACGAGTTAATATTTCCCCAAAACTTCTTACGGTATTGTAAATGGACTACATGGCCCCGCCCCTTTTGGAACCTCCCATACAAATACATCATTCCGCCCACTTTAGAAATCGAGTAATAATATCAATACACCCAACGGCATCGTACCAAAATTCTGTACTTAGTAAAGCTATAACAGGATTAAGTTTCGGAAAAAAAATTGGAAGTCTACCCAAGCCCCTTTCGGTACCTCCCATACAAATGTACCTTTTCGCCCAATAAAACCAACGCGATCGTACCCAAATTTTGTATTTAGTAAAACTATAGCAAGATAGAGTTTTGGAGGAAAAACTGGAAGTCTAGCCACACCCCATCTGGTAACTCACATACCCATCTGGTACCGCCCACTTTAGAAATCGGTTAATATTATTAATAGACCCAATTCGATCGTCCCCACATTCTGTACTTAGTAAAGCTACAGCAGGATACGGTTTTGGAGAAAGAAATTGGAAGTCTAGACACACCCCTTCTGGTACCTCCTAACAATTTAGAAAATTAGTGTTTACAAAAGATAATATAAACGAATATATAATCACTAATATAATTATAGAATATATAATCACTATATAAATAATAATAACAAAAATAAAATAAATGAAAATCAAACCAACGTTTAATGGTAAATTTTATGAATGAATTTGAGCATTAAATATTTAAATAAAGTAAAAAATATGGAGGAAAAGTAGGTTAAACAATAGTTAATAATAAAGTGAACAAATAAAATAAATAAATAAAAAAGTTGTATATTAGGGTGAGTCGATTAGCAACCGATATTGTGCTACTATTTTTCGATAGCTTTTGGGATGAGGAAAAAAAAGTTCCACTACAATATATCATAAAAATCATTTCAATTCAATTTATTGACTGATTACATTTTTTTTAATATAACCTTTTAGAAAATCGAAAAAACGATTTTTCGACAAAAACTTGTCTAAAAACCCAACAAATACATTTCTTTGGAAAAACAGCTTTTGCCATAATTTTAAGCGTAAAAGGTTATATGGAAAGGTTATATTTAAAAAAATTTTTATCAGCCAACTTTTTTTTATTTCCTACTAAAAAACCTTAAAAATAAAGATTGAGAAAAAAAAAAATTAATTTGGGTGCCTCAAAAATGATTTTTTAGATATGGGTTATTCCAGCCTTACGAATGTTACGATCGTACGATTCAATTGCAAAAAAAGCACAAAAAGTTGAACATTTTTGTATTTTATTTTATATTTTGAGTAGCTCCCTACTAACTCTGCATTATGTAAAAAAGGCGTCATATTTAAAAAACTTAAATCCAAGATATTAACAAAACACATGCCTACGTTATGCTACACGAAATAGAAGTGTATTTTATGTTAGTTCTTGAAATTTCAAAAGTCTGCGTGTTGTTTAAGATTTAGTAAATGCACTTAATTATTTCATAAAATAGACCAATAGCGCTTTAAAAATATATTTTTGATAGGCAAATTTGTTCCTTTGGTTTTTAACCGCGAGTTATTAAAGACCTACGTTATGTTACTGACGTTATGTGACAAAATATCCCATAGCTGTGAAATGCTTAAAAAAATGTTTGCTTAAGCCATTGTTTTATTTGCGAAATTAGGAAATACATATTATAAAGTTTATGTGCCACTAATTGTTGCTCATGAATGTTACATTAGAACGCCACTAAAATAAAATCAACATTTTGCTGCTAACTGCTAATTATACCATCACCCTTAGGGATGAGGGTATATATCATTTGTTACGACCCAAAAGTGTAACACATAGAAGGAGTCACTTCAGACCCTAGGTTTCTTAGAACCATTTTTAATTGTTAAGTCGTTTGAGCCCTGTCTGTCTGGCTGACCGGCTGGTTCGCACGATAACTTTCGAAATACGTAACCAAATGCTTTGAAATTTTGCACGAGTTATTATTTCCCCAAAACTACTTACGGTATTGCAAATGAGCTACAAATGTACCGCTCCGCCCATTTGAGAAATAGGGTAATAATATCAATACACTCTACACGATCGTGCCCAAATTCTGTATTTGGTAAAGCTATAACAGAATAAAGTTTTGAAGAAAAAAATTGTAAGTCTATCCACGCCCCATCTGGTACCGCCCACTTTAGAAATCGATTAATATTATTCAAAGACCTAACGCGATCGTGCCCAAATTCTGTATTTGGTAAAGTTCAAGCAGGATAAAGTTTTGGAAAAAAAATCTGGAAGTCTAGACACGCCCCTTCTGGTACCTCCCATACAAATCTACCTTTCCGCCCACTATAGAGATGGAGGATTAAGATCAATAAATCAAACGTAATCGTACATAAATTCTATTTTTAGTAAAGCTATAACAGGATAAAGTTTTGAAGAAAAAAATTGTAAGTCTTTCCACGCCCCATCTGGTACCGCCCACTTTAGAAATCGATTAATATTATTCAAAGACCTAACGTGATCGTGCCCAAATTCTGTATTTGGTAAAGTTCAAGCAGGATAAAGTTTTGGAGAAAAAATCTGGAAGTCTAGACACGCCCCTTCTGGTACCTCCCATACAAATGTACCACTCCGCCCACTTTAGAAATAGGGTAATAATACCATGCACTCTACACGATCGTGCCCAAACTCTGAATTTTGTTATGTTATAACAGGACAAAGTTATGCAGAATAGATCTGGAAGCTTAGACACACCCCTATTCGTACCTCCCATACAAATGTACCACTTCGCCCACTTTAAAAATCGAGTTATAATATCAATATAATAGAAAATTATTTTTTTACTGAGGGTAAAGGTATATGTAAGTCTGGTTGCCCGACTGAAACTTTCTAACTCGTTTTAACTACAAATCGGTTAATTTCAATAACTCAGGACTTAAACAATATCTTATAGTGGGTGATGGTATTTATCAGTCAGTTTATCTGACTGAAATTTCTGTACTGGTTTTTTATTTGTCTGTTAAAAACAGGCATAAGAGGGTCCATGTGTCCCGTATATAACTCAATCACTTTTGTCCAAGGAAGTTATACTGTTTTTCTGGTAGCTGCTGTTGACTACAACAAGAATGTGTTTTTGAAAATTCCCAAACACCCCCAAAATCTTCAGTTACGGATAAAAAACAGGGTTTCCTAGCTTTACGCAGTTATAAGTAGGGCGACCATTTTTCAGCACAAAAAAAACGGTTTTCAGTACTTAAAACAGCATGAAAAACCCTTGAAATAAGCACGATTAATTTTATTTTCAGCATTTATTATTTTTTTTATTTATTGAAAAACAAACAAAAAACAATTTCACACCTATAAAAGAAGTAATAAATAACAATAAGTAAATTAGCAAAATTATTCAGTCGGGTATTCATACAAAGAAAGTAATTTTCAAACCAAAAAAAAAAAAATTCTTAAAGTGAAATTATACCTTGGTCAATGTCACGATTGCAATTAAGCACTAAGTGCGTTTTTGGGACCGGCCGTGGCATAGTGGTTAGAACACGCGACTACCATGCGGGAGATCGCAGGATCAAACCTGGCTCCAGTCATCTTAAAAAAAAGAAATAAAATTTTCTTTCATTGTCGGCTCCCCTCGAATGTTGTTGACAGCAACTTCGCAGTATTAAGCGTCGATTCAATCGTCGTGTCTAGTAAGAGCTTCTCAAACAGTGACGTTCGCATTCGTCGATAAACGAGTAGGTGCCGTTAGTTGTGAATCTAAAAATAGAAAGCGTGTTAATTCACAACAACGCGAGAAGCTATCCCATACCTCATTCATGGGGTGCAAAGGGAAATTAAGTTAAGTTATGTTACTAAGTGCGTTTTTAAATTTTCCAAGGTGAAACTTTTACGCTGGTTTGTAAAAAAATTTCCATATATAGAAAAAACACGTTCCACGTCACACGATGAAACGGGAGCGAATTTAAAAAGTGTTAATTCAGCAGGCGAATATTGTCTGATAAACGCACTTGTTGTTTTGGAATTATTAAAAATAATATTGCTGATTTTAGTAATTTCCACAAAGCCAGGATTTCGCGCAAATGCGGCAGTCATTTTTTAAAATAATTTTTATCAGATGTTTTTCTATAGCATGTTGAATTGATTGTATTGTTTCCAAGCTTTCATTCAATGGCAATCCGCTTGAGTCAATTTTTGTAATGGTATGCCGGATGCACTTAAAGTTTGTTTTTATGAAGGAAAAGTCGGATTACAAATTTTCATTAGAAAGAACCTCTTTGCTTTATCGCAATGCTTCCGAATCATTTTCGTTAAACTCTTGAATGAATATTTAACAGTGTTAATATTTTTCAAAACGAACTAATGGGATTGTAAATGGGCAGAATAGCCCCACCCCTTCTGGTACCTCCCATACAAAATTACCTATTTTTGGATAATAAATATTTTTTTCATAACTTCCTAACAGACGACCGAAAGATATTTGAATTTGACAAATTTATTTATCTTGCAAAAGTAGACAAACCCTAAGAAAACCGAAACCTTTGCCACACCCTTTCTGGTAACTCCCATACAAATGACCAAATTGACCCTCAAAGTTTTACATACATATCTTTTTTTGTAAGAATTTTCGCTTATGAAAATTTGAACCCGAAATGAATATGGACTATATCGGATCACCCCTTCTGGTACTACCAATACAAAATGACGTTGTTTGGAAAATTAATATTTCTCCCATAACTGCTAAACCGACGCCTGGGGATTATAAAATTTGGTCAGTCAATTTATCTTGTAATAGGAAGCAAAACTGCAGCAACCCCTTAATTTTTGACACACCCCTGCTGGTACCTCACATATAAATGACCGATATTTCCCCTTTTACATACATATCATTTTTGTATGTGCACTGAATGCAGTCAAATTTTGCCAAGGGACCGGCCGTGGCATAGTGGTTAGAACACGCGACTACCATGCGGGAGATCGCAGGTTCAAACCTGGCTCCAGTCATCTTAAAAGAAAAAAAAATAAATAAAATTTTCTTTCATTGTCGGCTCCCCTCGAATGTTGTTGACAGCAACTTCGCAGTATTAAGCGTCGATTCAATCGTCGTGTCTAGTAAGAGCTTCTCAAACAGTGACGTTCGCATTCGTCGATAAACAAGTAGGTGCCGTTAGTTGTGAATCTAAAAATAGAAAGCGTGTTAATTCACAACAACGCGAGAAGCTATCCCATACCTCATTCATGGGGTGCAAAGGGAAATTAAGTTTTTTTTTAAAGTTTTTTAAGCGATAACTGAACGTTGACTTCCGGTTTTGCTCCACAATCAGGCAAAAAATAATACATAAGATATTTTATTTTCTGGGAATTATAAAATTTGGTCAGTCAATTTATCTTGTAATAGGAAGCAAAACTGCAGCAACCCCTTAATTTTTGACACACCCCTGCTGGTACCTCACATATAAATGACCGATATTTCCCCTTTTACATACATATCATTTTTGTACCGGCCGTGGCATAGTGGTTAGAACACGCGACTACCATGCGGGAGATCGCAGGTTCAAACCTGGCTCCAGTCATCTTAAAAGAAAAAAAAAAAAAAAATTTTCTTTCATTGTCGGCTCCCCTCGAATGTTGTTGACAGCAACTTCGCAGTATTAAGCGTCGATTCAATCGTCGTGTCTAGTAAGAGCTTCTCAAACAGTGACGTTCGCATTCGTCTATAAACAAGTAGGTGCCGTTAGTTGTGAATCTAAAAATAGAAAGCGTGTTAATTCACAACAACGCGAGAAGCTATCCCATACCTCATTCATGGGGTGCAAAGGGAAATTAAGTTTTTTTTAAAGTTTTTTAAGCGATAACTGAACGTTGACTTCCGGTTTTGCTCCACAATCAGGCAAAAAATAATACATAAGATATTTTATTTTCATTAAAAAACTATTAATTTTAATAATATAATAATATATTTTTTTTACATGGACTTTGGAATTTATCTCAAGCTCTAAAAGAAGTAAAAGCAGAATGATATTCTCATAATGCCAGGCAGTCTGTACAGCTGTTTCGGATTCAGCCACGAATCCTCATCAGCAGACTTTGGTATAATGATTGCAAAATGTTTATCAAGTCTTATGCACCAGAATTAACAACAAAATGAGAATTCTCTCTTGAGTGCATAGAATCGAAAAACTTCACAACCATTCACTATGAGAAACAATTTGCTTAACTTCTTTCTTGTTTTGATTGTTTATGTTGAAAAAGCCGTCGGCTTTCAAACAACATGTTTTGTTGTTGGTTTCGCAACCAACAGATATGCCATAAGCATTATTTCAGCTTTGCGGCCCGCCGTGCTCTACGTCATCATCATCGTTGTGTTTGTATTTATTCGGTCTGTTTGTATGAACATTGACTTTGGAATTTATCTCAAGCTCTAGACCAGGGTTTTGAAAGAAGTAAAAGCAGAATGATGTTCTCATAATGCCAGGCAGTCTGTACAGCTGTTTCGGATTTTTATTTTTTTTACAATATATTTTGTAAAACGTGACGTGACGTTACGTGATGTAGCATAAATTTCCTTTTTGACAAATTATGACAAAATTATTTTGAAAAAAAAATTTCATATTTTGTGAATTTAGGGAATTTTATAAAGCCTATATACCACAAATTGTTGTTAGAATGTCAATATAATAAAATTAAATTTTTGGAGCTAACTGATCGAAAGCAAATGATCAGTTATTATTAGAGTTATTTTCTATTGTAGCACATTGTTTATGATAAGAGTTAACTTGCTCCATCATCAGTAAATATGTTGTTAAAAATTCATAAAGGTGACCACATCATTAATGTAATTAACAGTCCATTTAATCATAAATGAAAATTTTGGATATTTTCATTTAATAAAATTTAAATTTTTATTGAAAAAAAAACCAGATTTATTTCTTACCTAATTTTACTGTGGGCATCTCTCAAGCCTTCAATCTGTTTTTTCCGATGCATTCCGCCTCGAAATGGCGGCTGCATATTTTCGTACCTCCACAGATTTAGTCCCTGTCAGTCTTTAGATTATGACACCATTCTTTTATGGGTCTATGAAATAACTCCCACGAAATAAGTCCCACTTTTAAAAACGAAATAAGTCCCACCAAAAACTGCTTAAAAAAATGAAATAACTCCCACGAAATAAGTCCCACTTTTGAAAGCGAAATAAGTCCCACCACAATGAAATGATTTAAAAATTTACTTGAAATGAAATAACTCCCACTAAAAATGAAATAACTCCCCCTTGAATAATATATTTCTAAAATGAATTAAGTCCCACTTTCATAAACGAAATAAGTCCCACTTTTTCACTGTTTAATGCGATTTCAAATAAGAAGTATTTGACTCTTCGAAAAAAACACACGTCGAATAATATGAATAATCAAAGCAGAGGAATAATAAAGAAAAATCGTATGCAAGCTCGCAGAAGGCTTCTTAATGGAATGGATATTACGAATTTTGATAGAGTCCCAGAATTTATTATTAATTTTTTCGGTCAAGGAACGTATAGAGAACGCCTACTAGTAACAGCGTTTGGATTCGTAAATGGATCAAGTACAGATCAATTGTTCTTATTATTAAGATGGAAAGCGTTTCGGAAGGACCATCAGATTTAAATTATCGACCTTTATAAATACTTTGAAGATCCAGTGCATGGTAGACGGTATTATAGTTTTAACGTGACATTGGGATTAGTTGTATTTTGTAATGGTGATATTAGAAAACATGGAACACGAATTCCAATTTCCTACTAAAAATATAATAAAACACATACATACGTAATTACGTCAACAATTTTTTTTAATATTGTTTTTCCAGTAGTTAAGTTCGGTACCTATTTGTACACATTTCTTTAAAGTTTTTTTTATTATAGTAAGTATAAAGTAATTAATAAACAAAAAAGGAGAGCCATGAGAGATAAGGACAAAAAATTATGGTTGTCCCTTTTACGAAATGTCCAATATATAACTTTTTGCATAAGAAAAAAATGAGAAATAAAGCCATAATGGCCTCCATAAAAAAATCATTTATTTATCAGATAAATATTTGAAGGGTTTCATGAACTTCTGCACGACAGAATGGACATACTAGTTTACTGGTTTGATCAATTTTGTGAGTTTGCATTGTAAGACAGCATTCACTGCAAATTTTCAAGTGCTTTCAAGGAAAAAATAAGATATTTGGCTGCTTTATGAAACAAACCACACACATATTATTATTAATTGTATCCTGGTTGGTTTCAATATGGTTTAACGACTCGTCTTCAATGTCCTTTTCCAAATATGATAATTCTTCAAAAAGATCTTCATCAGGCTCCATTTGTACAATTAAATTATTTTTTGATAACACCAGTTTGTCAAGGAATTTAGGAGGAGTTATAGTACCTTGTAAGAGATCATTCTTGAATTTCGAAATCATATCTGCTTTTAAAACACAGGACTTTTTAATACGCTTTTTTCCCACACTACCATTGGTATTCATCAATAGTTCAAATTGTCTTACTTTTTCAAATTCTTGCATCTGTAAAAATGCTACAAATTTGAAAAAAGTAGCCTTCTTTGGAATGCTTTTTCCTATGACGCTATTGTAGGCTTCTATTACAGACGTAGTGCGGATTTCAAAATCGAAAACTGAAAAGTTATATGGACCGATCTGTAATAATGAAATCATAACACCTTTCTGTAAATATTATGTAAAAGGAAATATTGTCCCACTTAAAACGAGATACATCCCACCAAAATATAAATTTAGAGGTATGAAATAACTCCCACTTTACAAAACGAATTTATTCCCACTCAAAACGAAATAAGTCCCACTTAAAATAAAAACGCGTAACGAAATAAGTCCCACCAATTGACGAAATAAGTCCTACTTTTAAAAACGAAATAACTCCCACTTTCAAAATAGCAATTTTTGGTGGGACTTATTTCGTTTTTAAAAGTGGGACTTATTTCGTGGGAGTTATTTCATAGACCCTTCTTTTATATGCCGTTCTGCAAATTTAAAGGTCTTGATATGACCGCCATCTTTTCCAGGCCAATTTTTTATAACGCACTTCAGTTTTTTAAACTTTTTCAATGAAATTCGCAAATAATGAAAACACACGGGTTCTTTGGCAATTTTAAAATTTTCGAATGAATTTAAAATTGTATGCACATATATTTTTTCAAAGCCTTCTTGTTCAAAATAAACATAAATTTAACAAGTATTATGTTAAACAAATCTATACCATTATGGAAAAAATTGATTTATCCGTTGTATAAAAAATTTCCCTTTTTTTATTTCTTGTCCTTTAGGACTTTGACAAAAAGCTTATATCCCCTTATGTCTTGTCTCTAAACTCGGAATCGGTTTCGTCTGAAATTTTCAAAATTGTACTAACCAATTTTTCCCAGTAACACTTAGCTTATAAGGCCAAATGCCTTAGTCTCATAACTCTCATATAATTATCAAACGACATAACCACATCCTTTTAAAATGTATTTCAAAACAAAATCTTTTTCCAGTTTGCAGCGCCTTAAATAAATATATTTTTTTAAACCCCATTTCAAATATTTCCATTAATTTCAAGCTTTATTTTATTTATTTATACAATAAAATTACACATAGTTAAGTTTACTTAAAAAAACCAAACTTAATTTCCCTTTACACCCCATGACTTATAGGATAGCTTCTCCCGTTAGTTAAGTTGAAGTTTTCTATACATATGCCACCATTAGGTTAATGTCAAACAAAATGTTCCATATAAGGTGGGGGATGCGGGTGGAGGGATTGTCAATATCTGAAATGAAAAGAAACCTTTGATTATGATTTCAAATTGGCCCGTTACCATTTTCTAAACTGTATCCAAAAAAATAATCTATTCAATCTTTTGTGACTACTCGATTCTCAAATACCCAGCAATTTCCAAGCCCTTTAATTTTCTCAGCTGTTGTGTCAGTGGCATACTACCGTGAATTGGCCTTTAGAAATAAATAACTATTGCGTTTATTTTAACCACTTTCCAGTGTCAAATGACGTTATACTAGTTGATGCAGCTGCCAAACATTTGTAAATTTCCTCGGGCGTAGTCTTCCAGTAAATAACGCGTCATATTGTCTGGTGGAATCTCTTCCCTTATACTCTTTGATTATATATATTTATATTGTTATTATTAAATAATAAAAAAGTATGTATTTTTTTTGTTAAAAATACAGTTTTGCAAAGTAAAAGTATTAAAGTAAGTAAGTAAAGCACTTACTTACTTACTTAGCTGGTACTTCTTTGCAATCCCAGTGGATTATATACCGCACGTAGAAAAATATTATCAGCGCTTCGATCTTCTGCGCTTCTTCTCCAGTTAGTCACACCGAGTTCTGTAAGGTTCTCAGTAACCTGGTCTTTCCAACGGAGTTTTGGTCGCCCTCTTCTGCGCCGTCCATCGAGTTCATTGTCGAAGACTTTTCGAGCTGGAGAATTTTCGTCCATGCGTGCAACATGACCTAGCCAACGCAACCGTTGCACCTTAATGCGTTTGACCACGTCAATGTCAGTGTACAGCTCATGATTCATACGACGCCGATACTCTCCGTTAACGATGATGGGTCCATATATTTTACGGAGTATTTTTCTCTCGAATACCGCCAGAACCGATTCATCCGCTTGTGTCATAACAAAGGATTCTGAGCCATACATTAAGACAGGTAGAACCAGTATCTGGTATAGCTGGAGTTTTGTTCGTCGAGAGAGGGCTCTGTCATTGAATCGCTTGCTTAGTCCGTAGTAGCTTTTATTTGCAAGCAGGATTCTTCTCCGGATTTCTAGGCTGACATTATTTGCTTTGTCGATGGCGGAGCCTAGGTAGACGAAATTATCTACCACCTCGAAATTATAGTTGTCAACGTTCACGCAGTTTCCCAAACGAGTAGATTCTTTGTTCGTTGAAACTAATAACTTCGTTTTGTCCTCGTTCACCGTTAGGCCCATTTTCGCTGATTCCTTCTGAATACCTGAGAAGGCTGCAGTCACATCCCGCAGTTTTCGACCGATGATGTCTACGTCATCAGCGTACGCGAGTAGCATGTGGATTTTGTTGAATATAGTGCCACCCGTGTTCACTGCAGCTTTTCTCATTATCATCTCCATCACAATGTTGAAGAGATCGCACGATAGGCCGTCGCCTTGTTTTAGGCCTCGTGTGGTATAGAATGGCTCCGTAAGGTCCTTGCCAATCTTCCCTGAAGACTTCGTGTCAGTCAGCGTCATTCCGCAAAGACGAATCAGCTTCGCTGGAATACCAAACTCAGCCATGGCTTCAAGTAATTTCTGCCGTATCGGGCTGTCGAAGGCAGCTTTATAGTCGACAAAAAGATGGTACGTGTCGATCTGTTTCTCTTGGGTCTTTTCCAGGATTTGCCGAAGTGTGAAAATCTGGTCAGTTGTTGATTTTCCAGGTCTAAAGCCACACTGATAAGGCCCGATCAGGTTGGATAACACTGGCTTTAGTATTTCACATAGCACACTCGACAGGACCTTATATGCGATGGGTAAAAGGCTGATGCAGCGGTAGTTGGAGCACACACTTGGATCACCTTTTTTCAGCACAGGACATAGTACGCTTACATTCCAATCGTCGGGCATGCACTCTTTAAGCCAAACCGTGCGCAGGAGCTGGTGCATGCTCGTTATCAGCTCCTCGCCACCGGACTTCAAGAGCTCTGCGGGCAGACCGTCGGCACCGGCTGCTTTGTTGTTTTTCAGCCGCGATATTGCTCTTCTTACCTCGGCTTGACTTGGTGGTGGGCAATCTAAGCCGTCGTCGACAATTGGCGTGATAACTTCACGTGCGAAGTGTTCTCTCCATATGTGCAACACACTCTGCGTATCCGTGACCAGATTTCCATCATTGTCCTTACAGGTGTGGAGGCCATTACCGTATCCATTTGCTCTTACTTTCTCGTTTTGCTTTCTCCCTATGCCGTTCCCTAACAGCACGGGTTACAATTGGCTGTAGCGTTGCCCTATAAGCAGCATCCTGTTCCTCAGACGCTATGCGACATTCTTCATCGTACCAGGATTCATCTGAGCGCCGCTTTTCATATCCTAGCACGGTTGTTGCGGCGGTTGCCATGGAATGCGCAATATGCTGCCACTGTGTATCGGGAACGTCAGAAGTAGAGGCGTTGTGTCGTAAAAGTTGGGAGAGCTGGTTTGAGTAGGCAGTAGCTATCTCTGGGGTTTGCAGCTTCGCGATGTCCAGATTTCTTTGTGTTTGGTTACGTGCGTTTTTCGCTCTGCTCAATCTTGTGCGCACCTTGGCTGCAACCAGGTAATGATCCGAGCCAATATTAGCACCACGGATCACACGCACGTCCATGACACTAGATGCATGCCTGCCATCAATTACCACATGATCAATTTGATTTTTAGTGTTTTGATCGGGGGATAGCCAAGTTGCCTTGTGGATATCTTTGTGCTGGAATCTGGTTCCACTCACTACCATGTTCCTTCCCGCTGCGAAGCTAACCAGCCTAAACCCGTTGTCTGACGTGTCGGTATGCAGGCTGAATTTACCGATCGATGGACCAAGAACATCTTCCCTTCCTATTTTTGCATTAAAGTCTCCCAGAACAATTTTAATGTCGTGGCCAGGGCAGCGGTCGTATGTTTCCTCTAGGCGCTCGTAAAATGCATCTTTAATCTCATCGTCTTTATCTTCCGTCGGGGCGTGTACACAAATCAGCGTGATGTAAAAATATTTCGCCCGGATGCGAATGGTGGCTATTTGGTCACTTACAGGGTTAAACCGCGAGACCAGGTGTCGAAGTCTCTTGCCGACTATGAAACCACATCCAAATTCGTGTCTTTCTGCATGGCAGCTGTAAAAGATGTCACAGTTCTTCCGTCGTGTGCATCCCTGTCCCGTCCATCTCATTTCCTGTATGGCGGTGATGTCAGCCTTGTATTTGTCGAGGACATCCGCCAGTTGGATAGAGGCACCATCTCTGTATAGAGTTCGGACATTCCAAGTGCATATCCTTAAATCATGGTCCTTATATCGTTTGCGGGGGTCGTCAACATTTGGGTTCTTGTTATATTTATTCTCCGTGTTTTCATAATAAATTTTGTTTAAGAAGAGTGGCTTATTAGGCCACCGCTCCCGATCCTAGTTTCTTGGCGCTGCCAAAGCCACTAGGAGAGCCTGTGTTGAGCTTCAGTAACTTCTGTTACCTACTTCCTAAGACGCATCGTTGGTAGCATGCCGATTAGGTTACTCAACGTTTCGCCTTCTAACTCTAGCTAACTTCTAAGCGGTTGCTTTAAAGTAATTGCCCAGGGAATACTTGGTCTAAGACCGGAAGTAGTTAGCTGCTTGGACAGTACCGCAAAGGAATCGAATCTGGTGACTCCCAAGTGAGTGACAATCAGCAACTTTCAGCCTCTGGGCAAAGTCCCATTCCCCAAGTAAAGCACTACTCTAAACAAAAACATCGTCACAACTTTTTTTTTTATGCAGTCGAGTACGGTAATAGCAAACTCGTCCCTGGGAGTTCGCATTTAAGTTCGTTATATGCGAAGTTCGTTATATCAGTGGTATAAAAAAATAAACTCGAAATTATTTTTATTAGTTTTATTATTTTTGAACAGCATTTAATTACATTAAAAAAATGAGATCAATCAATTTTAAAACAGATCAAACAAATCTTCAGGAATAAAAACAACTAAATAACATTTTAGCATTTGTTTGAAAGAAATTACGTTACCGCTGTTGAAATAATTAAAAACATTGTAGGGAGTTCATTATAACCGTCAAAAAATGTATGAAACCTGGAAAATGGGGCAACAAATATTGTTCGTTATACGTAAAGTTCGCTATAAACGATTTTCGCTATAACAGTAAAGATTTATATGAAGAAATGAAGCAAAACCGTTGGGACCAGTAAAAGTGTTCGTTATAACTGAAAGTTCATTTTAACGGTGTTCGTAATAAACGAACTCGATTGTATAAAGAATGCAAGTGCGTGTTGAATTTAGTTAATTTTTAATGCAAAATTTTCTTTTTGGAAGCAATAACCTGTTTGGTTTGTATGGGAGGTGGGCGTGGTTTTAGTCTGACTACGCCCACTTTTAGTATAATAACTAAGAATGGTAAGCTATGTTCAGAAACCAAATTTCATTGAAACAATACGATAATCGAATGCGGTACTGCCGATCCAGTCGTTGTAGTCATATGAATGTTATTGTATTACAAATTTAAAAATATTATCAGTCCTTCCTTTTTTTAGCCGATTCAAATTTAAAACTTATAATGGCTCACCCTGTACTTCCAGTCTGTCTTTTTGTTTTTTTTGTTTGGGTAATACTGTTGCAGCATGTATAAGTAACGGCGCACAGTGGGTTGAATCGTGGGCAAAGTGGCGATTCAGGGAAGTCGTAATTTTAAAATATTGTTATTTTTTATTGATGGGCACTTATAAATACACAAAAAATCTGCATTTAAAAAAAAAAATTATCTTATTTCACAATTTTCGCTGTAACTTTGGAAGGAAAAACCATAAATTAGTAAATAAAATTGCAAATAAAAGCATACTTAAAAATGCTTTAAGAAAAAAATGTTATTTTTTTTTTTTTTAAAAAAATTAGTAAATGTTTAATATGTCTTTACATTAGCAAAATTTTAAACTAAAAACCGATTTTTTGTCCATATTCCACAAATTTAAGAAGACAGAAAATATTGCTGTTATTAGCCATTTCAGAAAAAAATATTTTGAACTAAATTATAATTGTCTTTTTTGTTTACTTCATTTGTAAGCTTTGTAAGCAATTTGTGAGTTAGTCTGTATTTCAGAGTTTAAATGTGTAAGGTGTATATAAACTTAACTTTAATTTATACATTAAGCTTTAATAAAATAAATATAGACTAATTACGAGATAAATTCTCGCTCGTGAGTGAAAATCAAACTTGTTATGTCATTATAGCTCGAACATATGGGAAAAATTCTATTCGTTGTGAGTAAACCAGAATTAGTTTGTTTTCGTTAGTGCTCGTGATTTTATATTACTCACTCACCCATCTCTAATAAACTCTAAACTTATTAGCTATAATAACAACCACCATTCCGAATATAAAGACAAAAAATAAGACAACAACTTAATTTAATTTTTTTTTCACATAGATTTTTAGCAGCTGGATTTCTTTTTCAAAAACTTGAATAAATTACAAACCGCAATAAGTTATTCTGGGATTTATTATCTGAAATCTCATATTTTAACTGCATTCAAGCAGTTTTTCCCCGTTTCACCCAAAAAGTTGTATAACCTCAATACAAAGATCAAAAGTACCCCTTTTTGGAGCAATTAGATTTTTTTCCGTTTCAATATTTCCAAAACATTTATCTAAACAAAACAATACATATTATATGCTTTATTTTTATAAGCTTAATAAAAAAATACTCAATTAAAGTATCAAAATTTTAAATTTTAACCAATGCACACAAAAATAATAATTAATATTAAACTTTAAATACTCTCTGCAAATAAAATAAACAATTTAAGATGTAGAATTGTAAATACTTTCACCAGGTATCAAATACGGTTGTGAAAGTTAAAGTTCATCTTTTGAATTAATCGCCACTTTTGATGGATTTCAACCCTCTGTATGGCGATGAGTTCTTATTCTCCTGTAAAAGTTCAGCTGCTAATTTTCTATTTTTCTTTTTACATTTTGAGCGATTAACTTTATGAGTAGCGGCAAAATGGTCAAGAATTAAAAAAATTACATTCGAGCAGGCCATGCTTGAATAAAATGCTTTTTTCAAGCCTGTCTTGAGTTTGATTGCAGGTTGGCAAGTGTCTGTATACAAAGTAGAAGATGGTATGTTCTTTTTATACCATCACCCTTAGGAATGAGGGTATATATCATTTGACACGACCCAAAAGTGTAACACATAGAAGGAGTCACTTTAGACACTAGGTTTCTTTGAAGCAAATTCGATTCATGACTTTTTAAGTCGTTTGAGCCATGTCCGTCTGTCTGTCCGGCTGGTGCGCACGATAACTTTCGAAAGACGCAACCAATTGTTTTGAAATTTTGCACGAGTTAATATTTCCCCAAAACTTCTTACGGTATTGTAAATGGACTACATGGCCCCGCCCCTTTTGGAACCTCCCATACAAATACATCATTCCGCCCACTTTAGAAATCGAGTAATAATATCAATACACCCAACGGCATCGTACCAAAATTCTGTACTTAGTAAAGCTATAACAGGATTAAGTTTCGGAAAAAAAATTGGAAGTCTACCCAAGCCCCTTTCGGTACCTCCCATACAAATGTACCTTTTCGCCCAATAAAACCAACGCGATCGTACCCAAATTTTTTATTTAGTAAAGCTATAGCAAGATAGAGTTTTGGAGGAAAAACTGGAAGTCTAGCCACACCCCATCTGGTAACTCACATACCCATCTGGTACCGCCCACTTTAGAAATCGGTTAATATTATTAATAGACCCAATTCGATCGTCCCCACATTCTGTACTTAGTAAAGCTACAGCAGGATACGGTTTTGGAGAAAGAAATTGGAAGTCTAGACACACCCCTTCTGGTACCTCCTAACAATTTAGAAAATTAGTGTTTACAAAAGATAATATAAACGAATATATAATCACTAATATAATTATAGAATATATAATCACTATATAAATAATAATAACAAAAATAAAATAAATGAAAATCAAACCAACGTTTAATGGTAAATTTTATGAATGAATTTGAGCATTAAATATTTAAATAAAGTAAAAAATATGGAGGAAAAGTAGGTTAAACAATAGTTAATAATAAAGTGAACAAATAAAATAAATAAATAAAAAAGTTGTATATTAGGGTGAGTCGATTAGCAACCGATATTGTGCTACTATTTTTCGATAGCTTTTGGGATGAGGAAAAAAAAGTTCCACTACAATATATCATAAAAATCATTTCAATTCAATTTATTGACTGATTACATTTTTTTTAATATAACCTTTTAGAAAATCGAAAAAACGATTTTTCGACAAAAACTTGTCTAAAAACCCAACAAATACATTTCTTTGGAAAAACAGCTTTTGCCATAATTTTAAGCGTAAAAGGTTATATGGAAAGGTTATATTTAAAAAAATTTTTATCAGCCAACTTTTTTTTATTTCCTACTAAAAAACCTTAAAAATAAAGATTGAGAAAAAAAAAATTTAATTTGGGTGCCTCAAAAATGATTTTTTAGATATGGGTTATTCCAGCCTTACGAATGTTACGATCGTACGATTCAATTGCAAAAAAAGCACAAAAAAGTTGAACATTTTTGTATTTTATTTTATATTTTGAGTAGCTCCCTACTAACTCTGCATTATGTAAAAAAGGCGTCATATTTAAAAAACTTAAATCCAAGATATTAACAAAACACATGCCTACGTTATGCTACACGAAATAGAAGTGTATTTTATGTTAGTTCTTGAAATTTCAAAAGTCTGCGTGTTGTTTAAGATTTAGTAAATGCACTTAATTATTTCATAAAATAGACCAATAGCGCTTTAAAAATATATTTTTGATAGGCAAATTTGTTCCTTTGGTTTTTAACCGCGAGTTATTAAAGACCTACGTTATGTTACTGACGTTATGTGACAAAATATCCCATAGCTGTAAAATGCTTAAAAAATGTTTGCTTAAGCCATTGTTTTATTTGCGAAATTAGGAAATACATATTATAAAGTTTATGTGCCACTAATTGTTGCTCATGAATGTTACATTAGAACGCCACTAAAATAAAATCAACATTTTGCTGCTAACTGTTAATTTTTTACAAATATTGGTTCTATTTATTGATGTAACTAAAATTTTATGATACAGAAATTTCAGTCAGTTAAACTGACTGATAAATGCCATCACCCAATATGAGATGGTAAGTCTTGGGATGTACCAGAATGGGTGTGACAGATTTCTGAAGTTTTGCCTCCTTTTACAATATAACACAGTACAACATTATTCAGATCATTGATTCGGGACTAAATTCTGAGAACTGAACGTGAAAGTAGCCCCAACAAGAAGAAGTTCTGCATCATTCGTTCTGTAAAGTTACATGCAATAATAATTTAATACCAGAGACCGTAACTCTTATAACTTTTATTTATAAAAGTCCCTCTGTAAGAGTTATTTTCTGATTTTTATTATATCTCTCCGAACATAAGACTTATTTTTGATTTATATTTTAAAAGTCCCAAAATAACAATTATTTCTGATTTATATTTTATCGCTCAGAAATAAGAGTTATTTTTGATTTCTATTTTAAAAGTCCCACAATAATAACACTACTTTACAAATAATTATTTTTTCTCCGGTCTTTGGATACCACTATTTTTTCATGATAGAGGAAGGGATTCTGATTAAGAAAAAAAAATTAAAAAAAATTTTTATGGAGCGAATTTTTTTTCAAAATTTTTTTTGTAAAAATTTTTTTGTGTCCGAAGGTACTTTTGGATTTTGACCTATATTTTATGTTATAGGCGGGCAATCAGGCCAGATGTGATACCAAATTAATTGGAATCAAATGGTCAACAAGAATTATGTCACTTAAACTCAATAAATTGCATAATTTTGCCGTACTGGCTGAATACATTTAAAAAATTGTGTTTTTTTATGAAAATTAGCGTGTCCTTTTTTAGATTTAAAATCAGGAAAAATCGAAAACTTGAGATAAAATTTTTTTGAAACCTTCTGCGTAGAGCTATCACCTCAACAAACAAATTAATTATTGCAGAAGGGAATCTATGGACTGGTTAAAAAGTAATGGCCTCTGAAAGTTGGCATTCAGAAATTAAGTTTTTATAAATACTTAAATTTTTGCCTTTGGCGGAAGTGCAGAATATTGGGCGGGAGCCCAAACAACAACAAAAATATACCATTCACTCCGTCTTGGTCCCTTAACATCAAAATGGTAAGTCAAAATGGGAGCCAGGGCCCATGGCTCCATTGGGGGTTCAAGAAAGGTGCTCCTTGGATTTAATGATGACCGCCTATGTGGGGGTACTTAAATGAAAGATATTTTCTAGACGAATACAACGGTAAGATCCGTAGAGTCTTGAAATTGAAAGCACTGGATTCGTCTCAAATATATCTTTCATTTGAGTACCCGCACATAGAAGGCACCATAGGACCGAAGGGAACTCTTTTTTGGCCTCCCTAGGGCCCCAGAGAGTTTTAAAAAATACACCATTGGATTCGTCTCGAAAATATCTTTAATTTGAGTACCCGCACATAGGCGGTCATCATAGAATCCACGGAGCCCCTTTTTTGACCTCCAAGGCCGCTATAGTCTCCGGCTCTAATTTTGACTTCCCATTTCGATGTTTGGAGACCAAAACGAAGTGAATGGTATATTTTTGTTTTTGTTTGGGCTTCCGGCCCATATTCTGCACTTCCGCCAAAGGCAAAATATCAAGCATTTATAAAAACTTCATTTCTGTATGCCAACTTTCAGAAGCCATTACTTTTTAATCAGTCCATAGATTCTCTTCTACAGTACTTAATTTGTTTGTTGAGGCGTTTGCTAAACGCAGAAGGTTTCAAAAAAATTTTATCTCGAGTTTTCGATTTTTCCTGATTTTAAATCTAAAAAAGGTGACGCTAATTTTCATGAAAAAACCACAATTTTTCAAATGTGTTCAGCCAGTACGGCAAAATTATACAATTTATTGAGTTGAAGTGACATAATTCTTGTTGACCATTTGATTCCAATTAATTTGGTATCACATCTGGCCTGATTGCCCGCCTATAACATAAAATATAGGTCAAAATCCAAAAGTACCTTCGGACACAAAAAAATTTTTACAAAAAAAATTTTGAAAAAAAATTCGCTCCATAAAAATTTTTTTTAATTTTTTTTTCTTAATCAGAATCCCTTCCTCTATCATGAAAAAATAGTGGTATCCAAAGACCAAAATGGCTGTAAACTAGTGTAATTATTGAAGACTTTTTGAAATAGAAATCAAAAATAAAAATCATTCAATGAGTTATTCAAATCAAAATCGAAAATAAAAATCAGCCTGAGACTTATATTTTTTCTGATGAAATATAAAACTCACTTGAAGACTTTTAATTTTTATTTGTTTAAATAAAAGTCTTTTGGTTCAATCAATATGCAAACAATATGTATATTCTGGCCAAACTAATTACAATTGTGGGACGTTCAGACCATATTAAACTCATAGCTACACAATGCAACGAAAAAACGATGGTTTTTACCATCACCCTTAGGGATGAAGGTATATGTATGTATGTCATTTGTTACAAATAAAAGTTTAACGCATTTAACGCAATTTGATCTTAAGATCAAATTGTTTCAGGACTTCTTAAGACCATTGAGCCATGTCCGTCTGTTTGGCTGGCTGGATGGGTCGTAGGCAGGATAACTCGAGTAAACTTTAACTGATCCTTATGAAAATGTGCCAGCATTTTTAAGTTAAGTAGACAAACCCATAGATAACCGAATCATTTGACACACTCCTTCTTGTATCTCCCATATGAATGACCAAATTTGTTCCTTAGTTCTACAGGCATATCTTTTCTGTAATTAGTGTGAATTGTGTCAAATTTTGGACAAGGTAGTTGTATAATGGTTGAATATAAACCTATTTTGAATTTTTCTGTGTATTTGGAAAGGAGAGACTAACCTTTCCAAATCTATATATATGTAGGTAACTTGTCATAAACTTTTGGGATTTTTTTTTTAATTTTGAAGAAGTTTTTAGCCAAAACTTTTTTGCATTATCCTAATGTTTATTATATTATTCAGAAAATGCACACTGTCATGATTAAAACGCATACTTGTTTATAAAAATTTGATAACAAATCGTTAAGTTATTCATAATTTTCAAGGAACCTGGGGGATAATTACATTTGGTCGGAGAAAAAATGCGATCTAACCCAAAAAAATTTAAAAATGATCCCTCTGGCGTTAAAAATAAATGTCAAAAATGGATTCCTTGACCCCAAAACCAGTAAGATACCTGTGATATCATTTAAGATTTTTGTTTAAATTAATAAGAATCCCATTCAAAATGACGAAATGCCCAGAAATAGTTAATTTCTATGCATGAAGACTTTTTGAAAGTATATTTAGCTCACTAGCAATTTCGTCACTTGACTGCAACTTCACCACTGATTAATTTTATATATAAAATCCCTTCTATAAATTAACAAACACAATCGGACGGACAATCTTATGGAAACTGTATGTGCATGGATATACCCAGCAAACCAAAACTTCGGACGTGTTGGACATCAGATATTTCTCTTACATTTTATCAGAAAATTTGCCGAAAATGAAGGATATCGTCATAAATGCCTTCAGAAATAAGACCGAGTTTTTCTGCACTCTCTTCCGAATTTTGTCCGCAAAGTCTGCAGGTTCTCTGAATTTTTATACACTTTAAACGATTTTGTCTGCACATTCTTTGTTCTTCTTCTTCCCACAAGAGAAACCTGTCGCTAGGGCATTTTTATACCATCACCCGTAGGGATGAAGGTATATATCATTTGATACGACCCAAAAGTGTAACACATAGAAGGAGTCACTTTAGACCCTAGGTTTCTTTGAACCAAATTCGATTCATGACTTTTTAAGTCGTTTGAGCCATGTCCGTCTGTCTGTCTGTCTGTCTGTCGGGTGGCTGTCCGGCTGGTTCGCACGATAACTTTCGAAAGACGCAACCAAATGTTTTGAAATTTTGCACGAGTTATTATTTTCTCAAAACTACTTACGGTATTGCAAATGGGCTACATGGCCCCGCCCCTTCTGGTACCTCCCATACAAATACATCATTCCGCCCACTTTAGAAATCGAGTAATAATATCAATACACCCTACGGGATCGTCCCCAAATTCTGTATTTAGTAAAGCTATAACAGGATAAAGTTTTGGAAAAAATTTTGAAAGCCTAGCCACGCCCCTTCTGGTACCTCCCATACAAATCTACCTTTCCGCCCACTATAGAGATGGAGAAATAATATCAATAAATTAAACGTGATCGTACCCAAATTCTATTTTGAGTAAAGCTATAACAAGATAAAGTTTTAGAGAAAAAAATTTGAAGTCTATTCACGCCCCATCTGGTACCTCCCATACACATCTGGTACCGCCCACTTTAGAAATCGATTAATATTATTAAAAGACCTAACGCGATCGTGCCCAAATTCTGTATTTGGTAAAGTTTAAGCAGGATAAAGTTTTGGAGAAAAAATCTGGAAGTCTAGACACGCCCCTTCTGGTACCTCCCATACAAATGTACCACTCCGCCCACTTTAGAAATAGGGTAATAATATCAATACACTCGACACGATCGTGCCCAAATTCTGTATTTTGTTATGTTATAACAGGACAAAGTTTTTGAGAAAAAATTGGAAGTCTAGACACGCCCCTTATGGTACCTCCCATACAAATGTACCTTTCCGCCCACTTTTGGGATGTAGTAATAATATCAGTACACCCAACGCAATCGTGCGCAAATTCTGTATTTAGTAAAGCTATAACAGGATAAAGTTATGGAGAATAAATCTGGAGCCTAAACACACCCCTTCACGTACCTCCCATATAAATGTACCACTCCGCCCAATTTCGAAATCGAGTAATAATATCAATAAAATAGAAAATTATTTGTTTTACTGAGGGTAAGGGTAAATGTAAGTCGGGTTGCCCGACTGAAACTTTCTAACTGGTTTTAATTACAAATCGATTATTTTCAATAACTCAAGACTTAAACAATATATTATATTCGGTGATGGTATTTATCAGTCAGTTTAACTGACTGAAATTTCTGTACTGGTTTGTTTTGTTTTCTCTCACAAACAACAACAACAAAAGAAAACTAGTTGAGCTATTCCTAAAACGGGTTATTGTTGTTGCTATTTGTTGTTTTTTTAAGTGCGTTGCGCATTCCAATGACGTCACGTCGCGGAAAGTGTTACAAACATTTAAAGGTGAATATAGCATGTATCAGAAAATAAGAAAAGAAATGTTTTGTTGTCAGACAATTAGAAAAAAAAGTGAAAAAGACGCTGAAGTACTGTTACAAAAATGATTGCCAGAAGAAGACAATGAAATTAGTACAACTAGTAATGAAATTAGTAAAGTAAAGTATTTTTTTGTACCAAAGAGTACTTTTATTGGCCCAAAAGCACTTTTCTGTTGCACAAAATACTTTTTTTGTACCAGAGTACTTTTTTTCCACCAAAAAGTACTTTTAATGTACTTTTCGGCACAAAGTACTTTTTTTCTACCAAATTACTTTTTTGTACCAAAAAGTACTTTTATTGTACTTTTTGATACAAAGTACTTTTTTTTCACTAAAGTACTTTCTTTTGTACTAAAGTAATTTTTTGCACCAAAAAGTACTTTTATTGGATTTGGATATTTTCTGTTGCACAAAGTAATTTTTTTGTACGAGAGTACTTTTTTGTACCATATGGTACTTTTAATGTACTTTTGGGCACAAAGTACTTTTTTTTGTACCAAAAAGTACTTTTATTCTACTTTTTGGTACAAAAAAGTACTTTGGTACAAAAAAATGCATTTGGTCAATAAATGTAGTTTTTGGCATAAAAAAGTACTTGGGTACAAAAAAAGTACTTTGTGCCCAAAAGTACAAAAAAGTACAAAAAAATTCTCTCACAAAAAAATTACTTTGTGCAACAGAAAATTGCATTTGGTCCAATAAAAGTACTTTTTGGTGCAAAAAATTACTTTAGTACAAAAGAAAGTACTTTAGTGAAAAAAAAGTACTTTGTATCAAAAAGTACAATAAAAGTACTTTTTGGTACAAAAAAGTAATTTGGTAGAAAAAAAGTACTTTGTGCCGAAAAGTACATTAAAGGTACTTTTTGGTGGAAAAAAAGTACTCTGGTACAAAAAAAGTATTTTGTGCAACAGAAAAGTGCTTTTGGGCCAATAAAAGTACTCTTTGGTACAAAAAAATACTTTAGTACAAAAGAGTGTACTTTGTACCAAAAAGTACAATAAAAGTACTTATTGGTATTTTCTTGCATTTGGACTTTATTTATTGAAATGGCTCGCAAGCTGCTCGTTTCCTAAAAATTTGCTGTTAGCTCGCGAGCCAAGAGCCACAAAATTCCAAATGGGCTCTCGAGCTGGCTCTTTGCTCTTGGAACGCGAGCCAGCTCTCAACGATTTGGCTCAAGGAATACATGCCCGATAATTAGAATCAGTGTTCTATATCCTGTGCTTAAGAAAGGCGATTCGAGTGTGTGTACCAACTATCGCGGGATTGGCCTTTTACGCTTTTACGATATTCTTTGGGCAAATTTCAATAAATGCTTTCATTAAAATTTCTTTAAGCATTACGAACATCTGTTAAAACAATGCTGCTAGATAACTGTTTCCTCTCATCTTGAAGTAGGGGCGAAGCCGTCAGTGTTCATATGAAAAACTGTAATTGTCGTTATCTCCTGACCTAAGCATCCAATACCAAAATGGGGCTTAACTTGTGATCACCATACAATAGTTGTGATATCACTGTGATATTGTTGGGATCCCACCTTGAAGTGTGTGTAAACTTATGAAAAACTTTAAGTGTAGTTATCTTCTAAACTCAGTGTACAGTCGCAAAATGAAGCATAATCCAACTATTTATGATCAGCATACAATAGTTGGGAAAACGTCAAGATACAGCAGGGATCTCATCTTGAAATAAGTTAGAAACTCAACCTAAAATGGTTTGAAGCAGTCAATATTCATATGTAAAACTTTAATTGAATTTATCTCCTAAAATAAGCGTCTAATTGTAAAAAGGAGGTAAATTACGGATCATATCGATACCTTTAAACTTAGCTGTCTATCATGTAAGTTGTGCAGAAGAAGCGATCAAAGATTGTTAGTAATATATATTTCGTTTATATGCCAAGTTTAAATGTCCTTATAACTTCTGTTGGGATTGACTGATAAGCCTGAGATAAAAATGGGTTATAAATTGAATCAAAATGTATTAAAAAACTCTATTTAATTGAAAACATGTCAAGTCGAATAAGAACATGATCATAAGTAAGAATATTAACGGAGAAAAGCGTAACATAAATTATGTGGTCACATATCATAACAGTCTAAAGGCTGAAACACATAGAAAGTTTCGTTCTCCTGTCATGCTATCATCAGCATCAGCCTCACTTTTAAAATTTCTAAAACACAAAAGCGGCAAGATTTATAAGCTTATCCGATCATATGTTTGTCGGTAAACACAATATTGGAATCAGTTTTATCGTATATGCAATGTTTTCCTGATACATCATAAAATTCGTATAATTTAATAAAAAATTTTTTGTTCTTTTGTCTATTTGTTCAAAATAAACCACACAATCAGCTGTTTTCAAATGTCAATGCCGGTGATGCCTACAAAATTTTTAATTTTTGTAAACTTTGCGCTTCGCTTGCGCCTGTAGCTTTGAAGAATGCTTTTTATGTGACCGCACTCGCAAGAACGAATGTAATAAAAAAATTTGACTTATGCTCGATGCGAGGAAAGGAAGAAACGCTCTCTTAGCGTTTCAGTTTGTGTGTTTTAAATTTTTTCAGAAGAGCAGTTTAAAGTTTGAAATTCTAACTGAAAATCAAGATTTAATCAGGGTTTTATTTATTTAACATCTGTAATAATTTTTTAGGAAAGGTATTATTTTAATTACTTCTTAAATAACACAGTACAACACATGATTTTGGGACTCTATTCAGAGAACTGCACGTGAAGGAAGCCCCAAAAAGAAGAAGTTCTGCATCATTCGTTTTGTCAAGTTACATGCCATAATAATTTAATATCGATTTGAAGTTAGTCAGTATCGTAAAGGGAAATTTGTCACGTTTTAGGCTCTTTTGTTATATGGTGGCGTATGATTATTATAAGTAATATTCCACGTAAATCATAACTGCTAGAAAATAAACCCAGTTCAAAATGATTTCATGAATGGAAAAGTGAAACTGTTGCTTATGTAGGGAAACTTTATATGAACAGCTTAAAGGAATTGTAATTCTTAATTTTTTTAAATTTGTTTCAGATAAACCGAATTGAGTCCCAAATCAATGAGTTCAAAAATTGTTATACTGTGAAGGAGTTTTTTATTGTACTTGATGGCGATATTATAATAATAATTGTAGCATTGTTAACAGTAAATTGTACCTTTTTTTAATTGTTCTTTCTTTTATTAAATTCACACGTATGTCAATAAGCCGGGAAGATTAACATATTTCTTTGCACTTAAATGAATGATACAAAATGGGGATAAAAAAAATTATTTTTTATTTGGACCTTTAGTTCCGAGGACTATCTGTGTACCAAATTGTATCTTTCTAGGGCTAAAATCAGTTTAGCCACGTCCTTCCCGCGCACCGATCGAAAATAAAAATTTCATATGTATATTCATATATTATCGGTATCCAGCAAAAAAGTTTCAAGTCGGCTTTTTTGTGAAATGGACTTAATGATGCAAAAGTGTTTCAAAAGTTATAGTCAATGCCCGGTAAAAAAATTATATGTGTATTTAAAGTAGTTTGTAGTTATTGTATCAAAACTTATTCAGTTTATGTACAAACCACAAACGGTCATTAATATTCAGAAAAAGAATAAAGTGGACCTGAGACCTTTTGCAGGATGCCGACGATATGTGTTACCGAGTACTATTTGCGTATCAAATGTTATGTCTTTAGCTCTTATTCACGCCCCTACTGTCTATAGATTCAAAATATAAAAAAACAGTACAAAAATGTCAGTCAGGTAAACTAACTGATAAATTCCATTACCCAATATAAGATATTGTTTAAGTCTTGAGTTATCTTATTGTATTATTATTTGCCTACTTGTGGAGCGTAAACGGTTGTAGAAATTTGACTAGTTTGAATAGCAGGTACCATTATAATTCCCCAGATGCCCGTTTGGTAGTATGGAAGATATATTATTTTCCAAAAGTAGGGTGGTACCTGAAGGGATCAACCGATATAGTCCATATTCATTCCTGAACCAAATTTTCATACGGACACATCTTATGCCAAGTTTGACTGAATGCAATGTACTTACACACAAAAAATTCATTAAAACCAGAGTACATATTGGTTTGCTCTTTTCGGCTCTCGGCCAGGAGCCTCAAAACTACAAAAGAGCTATTGGCTCACAAAGTACTTTTTTTATACCAAAGTATTGTTTGTACCAAAAAGTATTTTTATTGGCCCTATCGCACTTTTCTGTTTCACAAAGTACTTTTTTTTGTACGAGAGTACTTTTTGTACCAGAAGGTACTTTTAATGTACTTTTCGGTAAAAGGAAATTTGTTTGTACCAAAGTACTTTTTTGTACCAGAAAGTACTTTTAATGTACTTTTCTGTACAAAGTACTTTTTTTGTTTCAAAGTACTTTTTTGTACCCAAAAGCACTTTTCTGTTGCACAAAGTACTTTTTTTTGTACTTTTTGTATCAAAAAGTACTTTGGTAAAAAGAGTACCCTGTGCCAAAAAATACGTTAAAAGTACTTTGAAGTACAAAAAAGTACTTTGGGCCGAAAAATACATTTTGGTACTAAAATGTACTCTGCTACAAAAAAAAGTACTTTGTGCAACAAAAAGTACTATTGGGCCAATAAAAGTACTTTTGGTACAAAAAAGTAATTTGGTAGAAAAAAAGTACTTTGTGCCGAGAAGTACATTGAAAGTAAATTTTGGTACAAAAAAGTACTCTGGTACAAAAAAAGATACTTTGTGCAACAGAAAAGTGCTTTTGGGCCAGTAAAAGTACTTTTGGTTCAAAAAAGTACTTTGGTACAAAGAAAGTACAAAAAAGTACTTAGGGCCGAAAAATACGTTAAAAGTAGTTTTTGTTACAAAAAAGTATTCTGGTAGAAAAACAAAGTAATTTTTGGTACAGAAAAGTACTTTAGTACAAAAAAAGTACTTTGTACCAAAAGGAACGTTAAAAGTACTTTTTGGTATTTTTTTGCATTTGAATTTTATTTATTGACATGGCTCGCGAGCTGGTCTTTTCCTGAAATCGAGCTTAAATTAAGAGCTGGCTCGCGAGCCCATTTCAAATTTTGTAGCTCTTGGCTCTCGAGCTAGCTCTTTATTTGGGCTTCTGGCTCACGAGCCGAGAGCTCATTTGAAATTTTGTTGGTCCGGGCGAGCCAATACGAACCCTGATTAAAACTATGAGGATAAATTCGGTCACTCATATCTGAGGTACCAGAAGGTGTGTGTCAAATGGTTAGGTTTTCTGAGGTTTTTCCGACTATCACAATATAAATTAACTGACCAAAATTCGATATCCCCCAGATCTATCCCAGATAGATCTTTTTGTATAGGAGGTACAAGAAGGAGCAACAAAACAGTCGCGATACATCAAATGCCCTTCCACATTACTTTGCTCAAAATTGAGTGTTTTAATTTCTTTCAGATCGATGTCCTATTACCAATGAATAGGTATTTATATATGGCCGAAATACCATTCAATTAAGCTGGTGCAGCATAAATTTACGTTTTTGAAGCTTATTTAAATACTCAGATGATCTACGGTGTTGCAAGTATTCCATCACTATCTAGATGATAAAATATTAAAAGAAAGGGCTAAGGCAACCACAAAATATCATATGATGCCAATTTTCTCCAACAACTAATTTCTACATCTATATAGTCGTGACTTTCGGTGAAGTACCCAGTAAGGAATAGTATCTACTAGTTCGGATTTGTTCTGTTCTAGTGTTCCATATACATTGGACTGTGTTTTACATAGATATGTCCTATGCTTAGACGGAATTGTCCCCCTAAATTTCATTTGTAAATGTCAATGATCATTCAATATATGAACATATTATGTACATACAAATTTACAGAATACCACGAACATGAGACACGGGTAATAAGATAATAATTCCTTGTTGGCCTTTATCGCTGTAAAGAAAGTTTTATGGTCGCGAAGTCACTTTAAGATAAGGTCACTGCTTACTTTTGTGGTTAGAGATATCTACTGCAGCAAACAATTTTTTTTTAGAAATGAAATCGATCTTTTTCATTTTTGTCAGCTGTTTTATAAACAATCAACGTTTCGTGTTGTCTGCCAGTCAGTCGATGATGTCATTGTTTGACTTCTTATTACGTCTGTTTACACTTATTACATTCCTTCATTGTATTGTTATTCGTTTATTGCTAATTAGACAAACTGATTTGAGCATTTATATTCAGCTAAAATTTTATAGATGGATATGTGACACTTCTATGATTATTTTAAATTATTGTATAGTAATATATTATTATACTAATAACTTTATAAATAGTAACTAGCACATTTTTTTTTAAGAGGAGTACAATTCGAAGATCTGGTTGTGACAATTACAAACTAAAAATTGTGAGCAAATAAGAACGATAAATACAAATTTACTTTTTTGACCTAACGTTGTATAGCTGTGTTATTTTATGGAAATAAGTGCCATTGTATCATAACGTGATCAAAGAGAAAAATGAAATACAAAAATAGAATGATGGAGTTAAAAACAACATATCATTTTAATTTTCTTATTCCGCACACTCCACGCCGTAAAAATAGCTATTTAACAGAAACCATAAATCATAAATTTGCCAGAAATTAAAATATTATTTAATACTTACAAAAACCTATAAAAATTGTTTTCAAAAATAAACCACAATAATATTTTTTACAAAACACAACATTAAATTTTGTCAATTCCCAGTAAACAAAATACACAGAGAAGTCATTCTTAAAGCATTTTCTTTAAATATGTTATATTCTGATAAGTGGGAAATGATGATTAACAGGGCAACCGGAAATATGCAAAAGCATGTTTTTTTAGACCGAGATATTAACAATTGGGTAAGGTATTTACATGTTTCATGGTCCCACAAGTGTTTTGAGATCTATTTGTTAGAGCATATTTTACCCATAAAGTCATATTTCGGCATATATTGGTTTTAAGATCATATTTAAAAAAAAAAATTTTTTTTAGTTTATTTTACCAGAGACCGTAACTCTTATAACTTTTATTTATAAAAGTCCCTCTGTAAGAGTTATTTTCTGATTTTTATTATATCTCTCCGAACATAAGACTTATTTTTGATTTATATTTTAAAAGTCCCAAAATAACAATTATTTCTGATTTATATTTTATCGCTCAGAAAAAAGAGTTATTTTTGATTTCTATTTTAAAAGTCCCACAATAATAAATATTGAAGACTTTTTGAAATAGAAATCAAAAATAAAAATCATTCAATGAGTTATTCAAATCAAAATCGAAAATAAAAATCAGCCTGAGACTTATATTTTTTCTGATGAAATATAAAACTCACTTGAAGACTTTTAATTTTTATTTGTTTAAATAAAAGTCTTTTGGTTCAATCAATATGCAAACAATATGTATATTCTGGCCAAACTAATTACAATTGTGGGACGTTCAGACCATATTAAACTCATAGCTACACAATGCAACGAAAAAACGATGGTTTTTACCATCACCCTTAGGGATGAAGGTATATGTATGTATGTCATTTGTTACAAATAAAAGTTTAACGCATTTAACGCAATTTGATCTTAAGATCAAATTGTTTCAGGACTTCTTAAGACCATTGAGCCATGTCCGTCTGTTTGGCTGGCTGGATGGGTCGTAGGCAGGATAACTCGAGTAAACTTTAACTGATCCTTATGAAAATGTGCCAGCATTTTTAAGTTAAGTAGACAAACCCATAGATAACCGAATCATTTGACACACTCCTTCTTGTATCTCCCATATGAATGACCAAATTTGTTCCTTAGTTCTACAGGCATATCTTTTCTGTAATTAGTGTGAATTGTGTCAAATTTTGGACAAGGTAGTTGTATAATGGTTGAATATAAACCTATTTTGAATTTTTCTGTGTATTTGGAAAGGAGAGACTAACCTTTCCAAATCTATATATATGTAGGTAACTTGTCATAAACTTTTGGGATTTTTTTTTTAATTTTGAAGAAGTTTTTAGCCAAAACTTTTTTGCATTATCCTAATGTTTATTATATTATTCAGAAAATGCACACTGTCATGATTAAAACGCATACTTGTTTATAAAAATTTGATAACAAATCGTTAAGTTATTCATAATTTTCAAGGAACCTGGGGGATAATTACATTTGGTCGGAGAAAAAATGCGATCTAACCCAAAAAAATTTAAAAATGATCCCTCTGGCGTTAAAAATAAATGTCAAAAATGGATTCCTTGACCCCAAAACCAGTAAGATACCTGTGATATCATTTAAGATTTTTGTTTAAATTAATAAGAATCCCATTCAAAATGACGAAATGCCCAGAAATAGTTAATTTCTATGCATGAAGACTTTTTGAAAGTATATTTAGCTCACTAGCAATTTCGTCACTTGACTGCAACTTCACCACTGATTAATTTTATATATAAAATCCCTTCTATAAATTAACAAACACAATCGGACGGACAATCTTATGGAAACTGTATGTGCATGGATATACCCAGCAAACCAAAACTTCGGACGTGTTGGACATCAGATATTTCTCTTACATTTTATCAGAAAATTTGCCGAAAATGAAGGATATCGTCATAAATGCCTTCAGAAATAAGACCGAGTTTTTCTGCACTCTCTTCCGAATTTTGTCCGCAAAGTCTGCAGGTTCTCTGAATTTTTATACACTTTAAACGATTTTGTCTGCACATTCTTTGTTCTTCTTCTTCCCACAAGAGAAACCTGTCGCTAGGGCATTTTTATACCATCACCCGTAGGGATGAAGGTATATATCATTTGATACGACCCAAAAGTGTAACACATAGAAGGAGTCACTTTAGACCCTAGGTTTCTTTGAACCAAATTCGATTCATGACTTTTTAAGTCGTTTGAGCCATGTCCGTCTGTCTGTCTGTCTGTCTGTCGGGTGGCTGTCCGGCTGGTTCGCACGATAACTTTCGAAAGACGCAACCAAATGTTTTGAAATTTTGCACGAGTTATTATTTTCTCAAAACTACTTACGGTATTGCAAATGGGCTACATGGCCCCGCCCCTTCTGGTACCTCCCATACAAATACATCATTCCGCCCACTTTAGAAATCGAGTAATAATATCAATACACCCTACGGGATCGTCCCCAAATTCTGTATTTAGTAAAGCTATAACAGGATAAAGTTTTGGAAAAAATTTTGAAAGCCTAGCCACGCCCCTTCTGGTACCTCCCATACAAATCTACCTTTCCGCCCACTATAGAGATGGAGAAATAATATCAATAAATTAAACGTGATCGTACCCAAATTCTATTTTGAGTAAAGCTATAACAAGATAAAGTTTTAGAGAAAAAAATTTGAAGTCTATTCACGCCCCATCTGGTACCTCCCATACACATCTGGTACCGCCCACTTTAGAAATCGATTAATATTATTAAAAGACCTAACGCGATCGTGCCCAAATTCTGTATTTGGTAAAGTTTAAGCAGGATAAAGTTTTGGAGAAAAAATCTGGAAGTCTAGACACGCCCCTTCTGGTACCTCCCATACAAATGTACCACTCCGCCCACTTTAGAAATAGGGTAATAATATCAATACACTCGACACGATCGTGCCCAAATTCTGTATTTTGTTATGTTATAACAGGACAAAGTTTTTGAGAAAAAATTGGAAGTCTAGACACGCCCCTTATGGTACCTCCCATACAAATGTACCTTTCCGCCCACTTTTGGGATGTAGTAATAATATCAGTACACCCAACGCAATCGTGCGCAAATTCTGTATTTAGTAAAGCTATAACAGGATAAAGTTATGGAGAATAAATCTGGAGCCTAAACACACCCCTTCACGTACCTCCCATATAAATGTACCACTCCGCCCAATTTCGAAATCGAGTAATAATATCAATAAAATAGAAAATTATTTGTTTTACTGAGGGTAAGGGTAAATGTAAGTCGGGTTGCCCGACTGAAACTTTCTAACTGGTTTTAATTACAAATCGATTATTTTCAATAACTCAAGACTTAAACAATATATTATATTCGGTGATGGTATTTATCAGTCAGTTTAACTGACTGAAATTTCTGTACTGGTTTGTTTTGTTTTCTCTCACAAACAACAACAACAAAAGAAAACTAGTTGAGCTATTCCTAAAACGGGTTATTGTTGTTGCTATTTGTTGTTTTTTTAAGTGCGTTGCGCATTCCAATGACGTCACGTCGCGGAAAGTGTTACAAACATTTAAAGGTGAATATAGCATGTATCAGAAAATAAGAAAAGAAATGTTTTGTTGTCAGACAATTAGAAAAAAAAGTGAAAAAGACGCTGAAGTACTGTTACAAAAATGATTGCCAGAAGAAGACAATGAAATTAGTACAACTAGTAATGAAATTAGTAAAAACTAAGAAAAAATAATTTTTGGAATTTTTGTGTAAACAAAAAAACAGAACTCTCTGACGATTTTCGTACATTTATTCAGAATTCTGTCCAAAAATCTCACGAATTCTCGTATAAAATATCCGTATACTGTCAGATATTTCTGGTAATATTCGGATTATTTGCCAGAGTTACTTCAGAAAAATCCAAAAGTCCTTTCGAAATTTCTCCAAATTTCCTTCAGATATCTGACCGAAAAGTCCGCAAAAGTTTCCGAATTTCCCCAGACATTTCGGTCCGAATTCTTGTCAATCACCCATACAAATTTCGGACAGAATGCTGACAGAATTCGGCATCAGAATCAGTTTGTATTAAAGCGTTGTATTGGCACAAAAGACAATATAATGCAATACAAATGATTCTTGGTTGAATAAAGAATCAGCTTCAAAGGAAAAGAGTTCTATAAAGATTTCTACAGTACCTCTGAGCATCCCAATGAAGCTATGATACTCTTGTGAACCGATCCTTTGGGATTAACGCGAATAACGTCTTCAAGCTGAAATATCGGCAAAAACTTAGGATTGATAAAGCATGCATTTGGTTGCATTTGCGAACTTGTAAAACAGTGTTGCGTGAGATGGTACAAACCCGCCAATTAGATCATTTTTTTCGAGGTTATACAATTTTGCACCCTTTTTTGCCATGTTTAACTCACAGTTCGCGAACTATAAGTGAACACTTAGTCCAATTATTTTTAGCTAAACTTGTACATCTCGTTGAGCTGATCAAAATCATATATACATTTCTTTTATTACAAAAAACAATAATGCCGATGTCAGCAAAAGACTTTTATTTCAGGCCTGAAGAAGTAAAAATCATTAGGTGAGTTTTAAATTTTGTTTTGAAAAATATAAGTCTTTGATTGATTTTTATTTTTCGTTTGGCAAAATAAAACTCACTTCGTAATTTTTATTTCAAAAAGTTTTCAATAACTCTTATTCAAAGACTCAAAAAATTAAAATCAACAATAACTCTTATTTATTGAGGGATAGAATATAAATCAAAAATAACTCTTATTTGATGAGCGATATAATAAAAATCAAAAATAAGTGTTATTTGGGACTTTTATAATAAAAATCACAAAATAAAAGTTTATTGCGAAATTCTACAGAGGGAGTAAAAACCAATGTATTGGTGTATTTAAAATAATTTTAGCACATTTCCTTCACATTGATTTTTTTAGTTGTAAAATCGATCAATAACAGTTATTTTCGGTCCCTGTTTAATATCGATTTGAAGTTAACTAGTATCGTATAGGGGAATTTGTCTTAAAAAAAAGATATTAAAACTATGGGGGTAAATTCGGTCATTTGTATGGGAGGTACCAGATGGGGTGTGGCAAAGGTTTTGGTTTTCTGAGGGTTTATCTGTTATTACAAGTGGATTAAACTGACCAAGTTTAAATATCCTCCAGTTGTCCGTTTGGAAGGTATAGAAGAAATATTAATTTGCCAGAAATAGGTAATTTTGTATGGGTGGTACCAGAAGGGGTGGGGCAATTCTGCCCATCTACAATTCCATTACTTAGTTGTGGAAAATATTAATACTGAAAAATTTTCATAAGCATCTGTTAAGGTTTACTTGAGTTACCCTGCCTATTCCTAAGGGTGACGGTAATATAACAAACTTTGACGCCTGTTAGCAATCCGTAAACCTTGGCACACATTGAGTGCCATGTCGTACGTTTCCGTACGACACCTAACCCGTCGTGGGGTGCCACGTCGTACGTTTCCGTACGACAGTGATTGCTTGATCTTAAAGCCTGTCGTTCTTTTATATACGACACTGAGTGAAATTTGTTACGATTTTTAAATAAAGAATACTTTACTGAATATTTTTGCAAAAGCATCCATGGGTCTAGGATGATTTTTTGAGGTTTTATTGAGTGATAAATGTATGAAATGTATTTTTTTGAAATTTACATTAAATTTACAAGTAATTCAATTTTAAATTCATTTTTGATAGGAAAAAAGTAAGTATACATATTTTTATTTTAGATGGGCGTATTTTGGGAAACAATCCAGGCACAAGTGCGGGGTATTGGGGCATTTTGGACAGTAAGTACTCGTTTTTTTCAAGTGATTCCTTGCTGTTTTCCGGTCCAGCTGTTTTTTTGCAGTTGCGTAACACAAAACACAAGAACGTCGAATTGGTTTATTGTTGGCATCTACCCTTTTAGTTATAATGTGTTTGCCGGGGTTTACTGATTGCGGAGATGTTAGATCCAAAAGGTCATTAGCTACACTTTGACGAAATTTGCGTATGTTGATGTTTTTCTTTGTAGCTTCCTTATAAACAATATGGGCGTTTACTATTGACAGGCCAAGTAATAATTCAATTGCCAATTTCCTATACCACTTCACCCCTTTGCGTAGGGTGCTACCATACGATACCATTTGGTCCGACAAATCTATTCCAGCTTTTCCTTTGTTATATTCCATGATAGCTAACGGTTTTGACTTAGCTATACTTCTGCGTCTTTTTGCTCTACTAGTTGATGGCATATTTGGATCATGATCTTGATTTGTATCGGATATCATCACTGGAGCATGCTTTGTTGAAAGCATTCTGACATCTCGCTTATCCTTCCATTTTAGTACTACTATTCCGTTTTCATCTTCTTGTGCCACCAATTCACCTTTTTTAAGCGCAGAATTCATCACATCTTTTGGCAAATATTTCTTGTTTGCGCGAAGAGTGCCGACAAGGTGGGTTTTATTATTTAGCATTGAGCGAGCGAGTTCGTAGCTGGTATAAAAGTTGTCAACGTATAATGTACGACCTTCTCCTTTCAAATCAGTGATTAAATATTCACAAACATTTTTTGCTAAGCCAATTTCTCTTACCCCAGTAGCTGATTTTCCAGAATATATTTTCAATGACCAGGTAAATCCTTCAGTAGAACAAAGTTTAAACAGTTTTATACCATACGGATGAGCCTTATTGGGAATATATTGGCGGAAAACAAGTCTGCCTCTCCAAGGAATCAGTGTTTCATCAATAACGATACTTTCTCCTGGTACATAAACTTTTTGGTACCGCATCTGGAGCATATCTAACAATGGTTGGATTTTTCCAAGTCGATCACCTGGAATAATGTTACTATTATCTGCAAAGTGCATGAAGCTCAGTAGCAACTGAAAACGATTTCGGGACATTGTTTTTCCAGGAATGGTAAAGTTATATAGGTGATTTTTTGACCAATAATCCGAAAGAGACCCAACTTTCACCAAACCCATCCATAAAAGAAGTCCCAGCAACTTTTTAATTTCAAGATTTGTTGTCGGTACCCATTGTTTTTTTCTCGAAGATCTAGTTACGGCGGTTTTGTCCAAAATCTCTTGTGCGTATTGGTTGGTTTCTTTGACAATTAAATCAATGATATCGTTGTCAACAAATAGCAAATATGTATCCAAACAGGAAATGACTGGTGAAATATTTTGCTGGATACCAGATTTTCCAGTAAATGTAAAGGTCTTTTGACGTGATGAAAATTCAGTCCAATTGCCTTCGGTATTCAACATTTCCGCGTCTGCTGTTAAACTGTCTTCTTCAGCTTCGACAGCTTCGTCAGCTTCGTCTTCCGTATTGATACCATCTTCAAACAACATATCATCGATTCCCACAGCATCTATGTCAGGCTCAGAGTCAGAATCCGAAACCTCCGGTATCCAATCACAATCATCATCATTAGAAAAATCTTCATCACTCTCCGTCAATACTTCCAATATCTCCTTTTCTCTCAACGATCGTTTCGACATAGTAGGTATTTGCTTTTTAATTTATTATATTTTTATTTTAACTAAAAAGAAAAGAAAAAAGAAAACAAACTAAAATAAAAAACAAGAAAAAGAAGAAAAACAAAAAAAAAAAGCGTCGTACGTTTTTGTACGACAGCGACTTTTACAAATGCGCACCCGTCGTGCAGTGCCACGTCGTACAGAAATGTACGACACATAAAAGCCTATATAAAATAAAAAGTAAGGGTCACAATGGACTGGGGATATCACAGAAATCGTTTTTTATCACTAATACACGCAATTAACAAAAAAAAAATGTTTGGCCTCCTGGGAAGGTTTTCGTCAAAACCGCTTGGCACTCAAAAATCAAAAAAATTAACATAGGGTCTTTGCACGTCTTAATAAAATTTCAAGTTGGCCCATGAACATAATCGAAAACATTTTTTTTGTCAAATAAGACAAGACAATAAGACAACACCAAGCGACTGCACCAAATTTCAACAAAGATCATACGAAAAAGTTGTTGAAATCTCTCACTATGGGGGTATAAGAGTAAAGTGGGGCAAAAGAACGAGGTCCTTCTTAAAGGTGTCGCTGTCAAATGTATTTTTTCGCCGAGAGAAATAAAACGGAAGCACAGAAAAAATTTGACAATGCAAATATGAATTTACTGACCAAATGCTTTGAGTACTGGACAAGGGCGTAGCCAGGATCTTATGTAGGGGGGGGCAGTCGGCTATACATTTCAAGTTAATAGTATGTTTACAAAAAAATTAAAACTAAGTACCTAACGAAAAATCAATACTCATTGTTTTGACAATATTTTATACAATTTTTTTAATGTTGTACCAAAAAATTATTTTTAATAATCATAGTTGTTTTGTTTTTATTTTTTGGACATATGAAATTTTAGGCAATTCTTGAGCGATTTTAAAAATGTTTTTCTTGTGTTATTGGAAACAAAATTGTGAACAGAATGAACGTTTTTTTTATTCTGAATTCCTTATCCTTATTTTTTTTAAATGTGTCAAAGTGGATGAAAAATAATTTTCGACTTTAATTTCAAATTATTTTTGGATTACGTGTCCAAAAAATTTTGAACTTCCGCATATGTTACAAATTGAACTAATTGAAAATATAAGCAAAAACTAAATTGTCCTGCTCAAAATTATTATCAGATTAGAACATATCCTAATATATAACATGGACAATAAATGTTAAGTTTGAAGAGTCTTCCGAAAAAATAAGTCAAATTGGTGAAAGTCCCTAGAATTTTTGCATATACACCAAAAATACAGTTTTAAACTGCAAATAAAATAATTTTTTGTGTTTACAAGTAGGCTAAGACGTGTGCTTTCATTTAAAAAGACCAATACCATAATATGTTACATCATCTGTCAAAATTTAGAAATTTGTTAAATACAAAAAATATTTGATGTTATAGTCACAACTATATTTTTTAATGGAATTTGACAATTTTTAAAAAAATAACGGTAAGGAATTTATAATAAAAAAACGTACATGCTGTGTACAATTTTGTTTCCAATAATACAAAAGAAAAAGATTTGAAAATCGGTCAAAAATTGCGGCCTAAAATTTCCTATGTCCAAAAAACCCTTTTTTTCCACTGAGGACGGTAGGCTTAAACAGTTTTAGGTTGCATAAAAATGACGATAAAAAGTGTAAATGCCACTGTATTCTGTGTTGATCATACATCAAACAAATGCTTGAATGGAAGTCCTAGCTGATCCTTTTTTGAAAATATCGATATTTTTATTTCTGCAGACTCCGGTTAAAGAGTAAAAATCTTTTTACTCTTTAATCGACGACAATAAAAAACTGGACAAATGAGATAAAATCTGTTTATTTATTATAAAAAAACACAAACAGGGATTTAATTATTATTCATGTATTTATTGCCTTAGATTACTTTGACATTGCTACAACTTAGAGGCTTAACGTGCATTAAAATTTAATATTTAAGGTAAAAAAAGCTTAGTTTGTTAGATTAAAATTTATTAAAATTTAATATTTAAGGTAAAAAAAGCTTAGTTTGTTAGATATAAAGAAGAAATTTAGCATGTATAGTCTCTAACTAAGAGAAATACCGAAATAAATTGTTCAGATTCTATATCCTTTAAAATATTTAAAGTCTGTTACAAAGCAAATGAAACCGCAGATGAAAAAGTTATTATGCAGTTTTCCTATACATGGTCACAACTATCACTTGTCTATAGTTTCGATTATGGGTCATAATTGTGTCGCATGGTGTCATATACTTGGTATTGCGTAAAGGATTTCAATTACGAATATTAGAGTTAGGGTTTGTATCCAATAGTAGAAGCAGAAAATATTTAGAAGAACTTTGTCTACCACAGTCTTCTTTTTCACTGAATGTAATCTACAAATCCAAAGAACTAATTAACTCAGTCTCATGTCTTGTTCAAAGAATCGAGTACGGAATCAGTGACCTTAAAAAATTCTTAATTCGGCTCGCATCGAAACAACTCATTCTGTCGCTCCAAATTTCCAAGGCCTTGTTAATGTTTTCGGGCTGTAGCTCACGGACTGCTTTGGTGATATTGGTCTTAAGTGTTTGAATCGCTTCTGGATTAAAATAATCTATGATTTTAAAAATAACTTGTATTTGGTCCACCCTCTATATCTTTTGACACTAGAAAAAGTGTAACGTATTAAAAGAGACACGTTGGACCTTAAGTATCTAAAGAGCGAATTCAAATCTTGAGCCATGTCCTTCTCTCTGAGCGGCTGGCTGGTGTACAGGACTGGTTTTATTATTTACTAAAATTTAATTTTAACTTCCATATGAAAAACTGGACGATATTTGAATTTGGTCAGTTTAATTACCTTACAACAGTAGGTAAAATCTCAGAAAACCAAAATATTTTTTACAACCCCTTTGGTACCTTCAATACAAATGATCAAATTCAACCATATACATTTACATACATACTATGTATCTTTTTTGCAAGTGCACTAAATACAGTTAAAATTTTGCATAATCTTATCGCTTATTGAATATTAACTTACGAATAAAAAAAGGCCCTCGTTCTGCATACTAGTACTTCCAATAAAAGGTAGCTTAAATTTTCCCAATAATTTGAAGGAAAAACTGTTAATATTTTATGAATTCATTGGCACTTTCTAAACTGTAACCATTTTTACAGCTTTGATACATGCCTGTAAACGTCTGGCCAACAGTTGTCACAGCACAAGCAGGACAATAACAATACATAAATACTTTTTTAAAAATCAGTTAATTTCATTGACTCAGAGTTAAAAAATATCCACTAGAATTTTGGGTGAAAGTTTTTATCAGTCTGTTTACCTTAGTGAAATTTCTGTACTGTTTTATTTTGATTTTTATATTTTCCGGGATTTTTAAAGATTTTCAAGCTGTAGGGGGGGCAGCTGCCCCCCCCTGCCCCTACCTGGCTACGCCCTTGGTACTGGACGAATACGAGTTGAAATAATTTTTTTTTCTACAGAGCAATAAAGTTCATACCAAACTTGTACTTTTGATAAATGTGCAGAAGGGCGTGGCAAATGTAGTTTTAGCCTCAGGGCGATAAAATTTGAGGCAACAAAAGTACATTCGCACTGAAGATAATAATATACAAACGGTATGTTTATTTTCGATCATTGAGGGAGGTGGCGTGTTTTGTTTCGTTTTCTCTATCTTTCTTAATAATTATATTAAAAAAAAAGAAAAATTTTCAAAATTTGTTTAACAACCGTGTGGAATTAAAATTTGTACTTGGCAATGCATTCCCATTACATTGAAAAACAACAGTATTGCCAGACATCTGACAATCGTGTGAACCGCATAATGTTGCCATTATCAAATTATTGTAAGATAATTACAAAATCCTTTAGTTTGCAGATTTGCGAAGTTAATGAATCTGCCAAATAATTATATTGGCAACACTGTCCATTTCAGTACATCTGCCAACATTGCAAGATTGGCAACCATCTATACAAAGCTTTATCCTTAACGGCCTGATGTTGGTACAATTTTTTGTGATAAAAAGAGTGGGTCTGATTAGATATGAACATCTTTGTGTTGTCTGTTGCCAAAAAATAAGAACGAGTAGTGATAACAGAATATACTCTTATGCGTATGCGGCGGAGAACATGCCCCGTCTTGCACTGCAATATGTTTAAGAGTGAAAAATACTGTAAAGATTTGATTTAACAAATTTAGATAAAATATTGTTAAATTTAGTGTGGCAAAGGAGTTTTAAAACTGCATGCGCCTATTACAAATGTTGATCTCGATAAACTTAGAACGCTCAACGGGAAACAAAAAATATTGTTTCAGAATTAAGTAAAAGGAATCGAAACTTTGTACAAGTTCGTTAGTAAAGGTGCAAGTATTGGAAAGAGCCGCCTGATAAAAGCTATACATCATTCATTGACCTAACACTTTTCAAACATCGCAATCTTGATCTTACGAAATTTCATTGTGCACCAACTGGAAAAGCTACAAGCGGAATAGGTGATATTACACTGCATTCAATGTTCTCGTTGCCGGTGTATCAGCTTTTGTGGTCATGAATAGGGCGACCATTTTTCAGCACGAAAAAAACGATTTTCAGTACTTAAAACAGCATGAAAAACCCTTGAAATAAGCACGATAGATTTTATATTCAGCACTTATAATTCTTTTTATTTATTGAAAAACAAACAAAAAACAATTTTACATCTATTAAAGAAGTAATAAAAAACAATAAGTAAATTAACCAAATTATTCTGTCGTGTATTCATACAAAGAAAGTAATTTTTAAACCAAAAAAAAAATTGTTAAAGTGAGATTATACCTTGGTCAATGTCACGATTACAATTAAGCACTAAGTGCATTTTTAAATTTTCCAAGGTGAAACTTTTACGCTGGTTTGTAAAAAAATTTCCATATATACAAAAAACACGTTCCACGTCACACGATGAAACGGGAGCGTATTTAAAAAATGTTGATTCAGCAGGCGAATATTTTCCGATAAACGCACTTGTTGTTTTGGAATTTTTAAAAATAATATTGTTGATTTCCACAAAGCCAGGATTTCGCGCAAGAACGGCAATCATTTTTTTAAAATAATTTTTATCAGATGTTTTTCTATAGCATGTTGAATTGATTTTACTGTTTCCAAGCTTTCATTCAATGGCAATCCGCTTGACTCAATTTTTGTGATGGCATGCCGGATGCACTTAAAGTTAATTTTTATGAAGGAAAAGTCGGATTACAAATTTTTATTAGAAATAACCTCTTTGCTTTATCGCAATGGTTCAGAATCATTTTCGTTAAACTCTTGAATGACTTCCCTTATGTCTTCCAAATAATTAGTATAATACTCCGCTGCTTCCAACCACGTTCCTCATCGTGTCGTTATTGGTTTAGGTTATAGAGGCGCATTAGGCTTCATTAGATTCAATTTTTGTTTTCGGTAAGGCGCCTGAAAACTATAGAAATATAACGAATCGAACGATCTAAGCTATCGATAAAAATAGGGCTATTATTGTAAAATAAGAGGATAGTTTGCAAATTGAATTCTACCTGTCATATTTTTATGAACCGCAAGGGCTTGTGATATGTAAAAATATTCAATTGATAGAAACATATCTTATCAAAATGTATCAAAAATTTAAATAAGGGCAAAACAGCATAAAAAAGCACAAACCTTTTAAATAAGCAAGATCGCTTGAAATCGTTAAGTTAAGCAGCATCAGCAATATCCAGCATGTGCTGAAAATTGGTCGCCCTAGTCATGAATAACAATCACTCACAGCTCAAGCAGATATTTAAAAACATTCCATCTTTTTGTAATATGTCTCTGATTGTTTTTGGTGTTATAAATCAATAGCCTCGTATAGGAGACACATGGATATGGAGTTGCGACTCTTTGGAGCGATGCTTTGGTGTTTCTGCAAGTACTATAAATTAACCAAAATCATTGTATAATGTGCTGAACAATATGGTTACTAGACATTTGACTTTGCATTGTACCAGTACATATTCCATCCAACTGCTTTACTCTAATAATGCTGTAGAGAAATATACCAAGTTCAAGCTCGCTCTTCCTAAAAAAAAGGAATCAAAGTAAGAGGTCACATATGGTATAAGCAAAATTCGCTTGCTGAACGTAGTAAAACAAGAATTCGTTAAAGTACATATAATTAATGTGAAAACACCAAAGTCTTAACAAAAACGCCATAAGAAAGTGACGACATACATATAGGAGTAAGCTTTTACTAAATTATAATTTGCCATTTTTGGATTTTTTATCCAAAATATAGAAGTAATTTAAAAATAATTTATATTTAAATTAATGTCAGTACAGAATAACACATATAATTTTAAATTGCTTCTAATTATGACATCATTGCTGTTATATATTTTTCAAACTTGTTATTGCTTAACGTTTAATCAGACTTTCATCAAGCAACACAAATGTCTAATGTCTGGCACTAAGGTGGCATTTGCTTATCAATAATCTTATCTACACTGGAATGGCTCCACACGGTTATCAGTTTGTGGCGGAAGTTAAATTTGTATTTTGTTTTAATTAAACTGAACGACTTAACTTGTAATTAATAAATTGTGTAAGTGCTAAGTTATATGTTTTATAGCAAAAAATTGACATTTCCAACGAATGGTCCACCGAGACCATAAAATAAGTAGCTATTGAAAACATTTTGTGTTATCATTATTTTATAGTGGAACATTCAATTTTGATCAACGTCAATAAAATTATCATTTATTATATGCGAATGTAAAGTCACACTACCCCAACATTTCTCACCATAATATTTATATTACACGTTTTGTTTTGATAAAAGTTTTTTTAACAAGAACTTTATGTATTAACTTTTACTCTCTAAAATTTTTCTCTGGGTGCAAAATTAATGCAAAAAACTGAAAGCAAAACCTTTCTATTATTGCATATTTCGATGTCCCGTGCGACAACAAAAACTATATTTGTCAAAAGTATATATGTACAAAAAACTAATCAAATATCGCTGGTATTTTGCAATTATTTATCTTAAAAAAACAAAAATTACACAATATCAATTTTAGAAGTATTATCTAGATTGCAATCACGAGTACCCCGGAATATTTTAAATTATGTTTTGCATAGTGATCACAAAATTAAAATGTTTGGATGCCATATAAAGTCTGTATGAACACTGAAAATTTTCAAAATGCCAATTACTTCCAAATGGGTTGGTCTGGAGATGATATAGCATCGCGAGCTCCATTTTAAAGATCTATATACCAATATATCACTTGGAACGACTTAATATGTAACACCCAACATTCAGAGTTTAAAGTACCAAATATAACTGGACGAACTGTGTGTGGCATGACTATTTAGGAGTATTGAAATATGTTATCTCTGTCTGGCTGATAAACACAACAACTCTCCCAAATAATTATTATTTTATTCGAAACTTTTAACGGACTAATTTAACCTAATGTCCAAGCTCCAACATATTACGCTCTAATAGCACTCAAATAGCACCAATATAACCGCTACGAAGTTTTAAAATCAGCACTGAATTCAGTCTGCGCATTTTAAAAGGCGAAAAGTTTCTTTAGTTGGTCGTTCAGAAGGATACCAAAAATATCACATTCGTTGATGGCACTTTATCTACTTTTACAAATATACGAGTATACGGCGCTAAATAGATCTCGAAATGTAGACCTAAGGTAAAATCCGCTCTGAAACATGTCAACAATGCAGGGTGGTAAGTTCAAAAAATATGCAAATTTGCAAAAGTTGTATTAAGAACATGAAAATTTCGATTATTGATCCAAAAAAGAGCTATGAACGTACTTAACCAAGAATAGGTACGCGAATTAAACCGCTTTTTCAAATCTGTGTCAACTAGGCACGCTATAGGGTGTTTAAGCCGCTTCTGGAGTAAGTGCCAATATTTCTAGAAAATTTGAATTAATTTGCATTAAAAAATGAACAAAAAAGAAATAAAATTGAAAATGTTGTTTCACAAATTTAAGCCATTTATACGATTGTATCAAGCAATATACCAAAAGTAGCTAACTAAATAACTAACTGTCTTATGTTAATGGGGGTACGTTTAAAATGTGGAACTTTTATTATTTTGATTAAAAGTTTTGTTTTATTATTTTTGATTAAAAGCTTTTTTTGCATGTAATGTATAAAAAATAGAGCTTGTGAGCTATCTATTAATATGTTATTTTAAAAACCTAATCGTATTAAATGGTATTAGCAACCAATATGAACTGCAATTATCTGCGACCCTTCAATTTATTGTACTTTATATTAAAATGTCAACGTCAAAACTCACTTTTTTTAGTATGTCATTTCGAGTCAGGCAGGAATACTGACTCGAAAAAATTTAATTTAATAAATTCGATACCTCCCAACAATAAAATAATAAAAATAGAAAAAAATTTATTTTTCAAATAAAAGATTTTAAGTAGAAAAAATGTGTTTCTTATTTTTCCAGAAAAATTATCATTTTGACGAAAATTGGCCACTGTGGAACGGCCCTCGATGTTTATTTGAGGGTTAACTAACACACGCAACTCTAATAAAGAAGATTAGCCAAACAAATCACCCCAACAGCACTTGGATGATTGAATTTTCGAAAGTCATGTTACTAACTTATTTTTGGTGACCAAAAACTGATTATCTCCTTACCTTCAATTGTCTGAGTTATTTTTCACAACTCTTGGTGACAAAGTAAAAGTGAAGACAAATCATTCTGCTTTGCGTGGTTTCTGTTTTAACAGCACAATTTCACAAAGCTATTGTTGCAGATGCCGTTGGGGATATAAAGTGAATCTTATTTCTCAAGCCGACTCACAACCTCGTTCGTGGTGGCACCTGGGCAACGGTGTTCGTGATATTTTTATCATGAATAGCGGCTGATAGTGAGCGACGAACCCTGATGGTTGGGCTAGCCACCCGCTTTCAGGTCCTTTACTGGCTATAAAAACACGTTGACCCAAACGTTGACGACCCCCGCAAACGAAATAAGTACCATGATTTAAAGATATACACCTGGAACGGCCGTACCCTCTATAGATAAGGTGTCACTATCCGACTGGCGGATGTTCTAAAAAAAACAAGGCTGACATCACCGCCATCCAGGAGATGAGATGGACAGGACAAGGATGATCGCGATGTAAAAATTGCGACATCAATTACAGCTGCCATGTCGAAAAGCACGATTCAACCCTGTTAGTGATCGAATAGTCGCAATCCGCATCAAGGCGAAATATTTCTACATCACGCTGAAGTGTGCTCATACACCGACTGAAGATAAGGACGATGAGATTTAAGATGCATTTTACGAGCGCCTAGAGGAAATATACGACCGCTGCCCTGGCCACGACATTAAAATTGTTCTGGGAGACTTTAATGCAAAAATAGGAAGGGAAGATGTTCTTGGTCCATCGATCGGTAAATTGAGCCTGTCATAGACGTGCGTGTCAACCGTGGTTCTAATATTGGCTCGGATCATTACCTGGTTGCAGCCAAGGTGCGCACAAGATTGAGCAGAGCGAAAAACGCACGTAACCAAACGCAAAGAAAGTTGGACATCTGGAAGCTGCAAACCTCAGAGATAGCTACTGCCTACTCTAACCAGCTCTCCCAACTTCTAAGACACAACGTCTCTACTTCTGACATTCCCGATACACAGTGGCAGCATATTGAGCATTCCATGGCAACCGCCGCAACAACCGTGTTAGGATATGAAAAACGGCGCTCAGACGAATCCTGGTACGATGAAGAATGTCGCATAGCTTCTGAGGAACAGGATGCTGCTTATAGGGCAACGCTACAGCCAATTGTAACCCGTGCTGTTAGAAAACGGCACAAGGAGATAGTAAAACAGGCGAGGCAGCTATTTAGGAAAAAAAAAACGTCAGATGAAGGAACGGGAGCACGAGGATATAGAGCGATACAGGGGTAGAGTTGAGGACCGAAAATTTTACCAGAAAGTAAGAGCAAAAGGCTACTTTTCTGTAAGGACAAGGATGGAAATCTGGTCACAGATACGCAGAGTATGCTGCATATATGGAGAGACCCCTTCCAGCAACTTCTGGTTCCAGAAGGCAGCGCACGTGAAGTTATCACGCCAATTGTCGACGACGGTTTTTATTGCCCACCACCAAGTCAAGCCGAGGTAAGAAGAGCAATATCGCGACTAAAAATCACAAAATCATCCGGTGCCGACGGACTTCCGGCAGAGCTCTTCAAATCCGGTGGAAAGGAGCTCACAACGAGCATGCACCAGCTCCTACGCACGGTTTGGCTTAAGAATTGCATGCCGACGATTGGAATTTAAGCGACGATTGTGCTAAAAAAAAAGGTGATCCAAGTGTATGCTCCAACTACCGCGGGATCAGCTTTTTACCCATCGCATATAAGGTCCTGTCGAGTGTGCTATGTGAAAGACTAAATCCAGTGTTATCCAACCTGATCGAGCCTTATCAGTGTGGCTTCAGACCTGGTAAATCAACAACAGACCAGATATTCACACTTCGGCAAATCCTGGAAAAGACCCAAGAGAAACAGATCGACACGTACCATCTTTTCGTCGACTATAAAGCTGCCTTCCCTACAATGTACTACGTGTAAACTTTAAAAGAGGTATAACATTTGAGATGTAAAATATGGTAAAAACATATGAATCTTCTATTCTTACATTCTTGAACTACTTTCCCCTAAGACATGTTCCATTTGTGTCCTTAGAGCTTGGTACATTTCATAGTTATGTATTTAAAAATATTTTCTACTTCTTCTACTTCTACTTCCATTGGGAGATCGAAAATATGAACTTCAATATTCTAAACAATAAACGAATAGAAACCAAAAGTGTTTTTGTGGAAACTTCGTAGCTCATATTATATATTTGCTTTTAATTACAAGATCAATAACTTTGGAGGCAGGACAAAGTTTGAATATATAATTTTACAACTACAAGAGTATAACAATTTTTTTAGCACCACATAATCTGGCCCTTAGATAGAACAACTTAGGCAATATCTTGAAAGTAAGGGCAATCAATCTGAGTTATATGAACGTTTTATAAGTTATAAAATCTTTTCGAGATAAAGGTGGTAGGTACTTTTTTACAAAAAAAATTACTTACTTTTTTCAAAGACAATAAACTGCAAAATTTATAATTTTCAAAGAGAAGATATTTTTGAATTATTATTATATTTTTGTTATATTTCTTATGTTTTTATATATTTTTTATGTACGAGAAATGCAGTTTAATAAATCAAAATAAAAACGAATAAACTTTTTAATAACCCAAATATGTTTCAAACAAAAATTGAAATGTTATTTTTTTCGTTTTATTCATGAAGTTTTATTTTTTTTAACGAGAGACCAAACCGTAACCAATATCAGTTGTTAACATTGGCGTTTTAACAGTAGCCAAAAAAGTTATATGCGCTCGCTCATTAGATACCCGAAACTCTATCTTGACAGGTGTCATGAATAAAGTATAATTGAGTGTGATGGTATACATGGAGACTACCTTGAAGTAATGCGAAAGCGGTTGCGAAGTAAAATACTTCCCAGAGTACAGTTCTAAAGGATTTTTTGTCGGTACAAGCATTTGTTGAAGGCGGGTGGAGAAGGTAGGTTTTGATTGCTAGCTTCCACTAAGCAGCTCCCAACTAATAGCTGCAGCCACAATTGTTTCTGCGACAAGTAGTTATGCCACGCCCTTTAGTATGTCACCCTGTTGAAATATGGGAAATATAAAGAGTGCGTAAGTCTTCGGAAGGAACATGAAAACGACTCGAACACGATTTGGAAATGGGGTTACTGTGCTAACAGCTGATGCATTTCGTTATATTAGTAAATGGAAGAGACATCTTGTATAACTGGCTTTCATGCTAACGTTGCAACTGCAGCTGGATTAATTTTGTAACGTTCGAAAGTTGCTGCACTTTTGTTAGCGATACAGGCTCAGTTGATATTACACAAGGCGTTGTGTCAATACTCGCAAGGTGCTCACTGATTTTCATAAGGACGGATTGAAAATGTAATTTAGGGGATTTCTACATTTGAACTGGTTGATTCATTATAAATAGAATACTAATGTTTAATAACACATTACAACTCATTGATTTGGGACTCAATTCTGAGAACTGCACGTAAAAGTAGCCTCAAAAAGAAGAAGTTCTGCATCATTTGTTTTGTCGAGTTATATGTCAAAACAATTGAATATCGACTTGAAGTTAGGGGAATTTGTCACATTTTAGGCTCTTTTGTTTGACACTCGAGAACCACTACTCCGATTTATCTGAAACAAATTTAAAAAAATTAAGAATTACAATTCCTTTAATCTGTTCGTATAGCGTTCCCCTACATAAGCAACAATTTCACTTTTCCATTCATCAAATAAATTTGAACTGGGTTTATTTTGTAGCAGTTACAAAAAAACTGTTTAACTCCACGGCGTATGATTAACGTGGAATATTACACTGTACGACACGATTTTTCACCCATGATCAAACTGACCAATCTGTTCACAAATTAAATTTGTGACAAAATTTAAATTTGTCTTACAGTGTTACATATGATAATCATACGCCACCATATATTATTTATGTTATGTCAAACAAAAGAGCCTAAAACGTGACAAATTCCCGTATACGATATTAAATTATTATGGAATCTAACTTAATAAAACGAATGATGCAAAACTTCATCTTTTTGAGGCTACTTTCACGTGCAGTTCTTAGAATTGAGTCCCAAAATCGTGTATTGTACTGTGTAATAATATTATCGCTCATGGTGTTGTATCATTTATTAAATGATAGGCCAAAAAACTGTCTGACACGAGAAATCTTTTACATGAATTGGTTGTAATGGAAACTGTTGATTGACACTGTTTAAGTTGCCTACATTGGCTAGTAGACGGAACATGCTTAATGCTATTACAATTATAAGATTTATAGGTGATATTCATTTAGAAATACTGATTACACTGTTCAACAGGGGTTTTTTCTTGTGTTTCATTATGTGTTTTTGACATGGGAAATTCAAATATGTAATTATAATTTTGCTATCAGGCCTTGTTTTTTTGGTTATTTGAAAATAAGTTTTGTTTTCCATTAAAAATTTGTAAATTTAAAAAATTTAGTAGAAACAGGTGGTAACATCAGCAACATGCCTTTTCGGCTGCAATTATCGCCCTATTCTATTTTATAATCACCTTATTCTCTTTTTAAAATTCTAAGTAATATTGGGATGCAACATGTCCTTGAAAGTGCGTTTTTGCTCTCTTATTTGGATTTCTTTTATTTAAATTCAAATAACTAAAAAACTGTGCCTGATAAAAACAATCTGAAAACATATTTGAAATCATGATATTAATAACCATAGTAATCATCAGGGCAACCGGAAATATGCTACAGCATGTTTTTTTTACAACGAGATATTAACAAATGGGTAATGTATTTACACGTTTCATGGTCCTACAAGTGTTTTGAGACCTATTTGTTAGAGCATATTTTGGCATATTTTACCCATAACGTCATATTTTGGGAAATTTTAGTTTTAGGAGCATAATTTTAAAAAAACCTCCTTTTTTAAAGCATAATTTATATTTTTTAGGCCATATTTTTTCAAAAATATCCTTTTTGAGGCATATTTTGTGTTTTTGACATTATTTTGTTTGTTTGTATAAACAAGTGTCTTTGCAACTTTGGTTTATTAAAATGTAACAGCCAAAACATGTTTTACACAACTGTGAAATGTTAAACGTTTATTAATCTTTTAACGCGCTTTCTTATTCAATAAGTAAACAATACATAAAAAAGAGGTGCTTTTCAACCACCACCGATTACGACCCTGGACATAATGCTTAAAGCTAATCCGATAAAAGCAGCAAATCTAAAGGCGGTTGTAGAAAAGTTTCCAGACTTACGAGCTGATGGTGGATTCCTCTATTCTAAAATCAGCAGCAAAGTTATTGCAGCAAATCGCAGAAAGTAAAAATAAGCAGACCAAACAATTATTTTTGTCAGAATGTTCCGGTAGACTCTCAAAAGAACACGATTTTTAAGAATAACTGTGCCGAGTTTTTGTGTCTGCTGACATTCCACTTTACAAAATGAGAAATCAAAATATAAGAACATTATTTAAGGAATACACGGACTACCAAGTGCCATCCGAAACAGTTTTTTGAACTAAACATTTAAAAAAAAGCTTTGCGGAAATACCGCAAGACTTTTTTGACAACCTTATATTATACAACGACTGCATGGTCAATATACAAGCAAAACTAAAAAATCTATTTATATGGATGTCAATCGATGAAACTATAGATACAACAGGCAGAAATGTGGCAAACATTTTAGCAGATGTATTAAGGTAATTGCAAGTGAGAAATTTTTACTACATACAGCAGCCTTGGAAAGAGCTAATTACTCAACAATTGCGACGCCATCAAAAATCTGGACGCCAACTTCAAGAAGAATAATGTGACGGATGCAGTTCCATACATGGTAAAGGCTGCAAAAGCTATAGTGGCATTTTATCCGAAAGTGACATGTATTGCTCATGGTGTCCATCGATTGTGTGAATGTATTAGGAATTTTTATGAAAACGTAAATAAAACTATTGCTAATGTGAAAAAGTTATTTTTAAAAGCTCCATGTAGAGAGGAACTTTTTAAACAAATGTTTCCAGACCTTCCATTACCTCCAGAAGCTATAACAACACGATGGCTAACATGGCTTGAAGCAGTTAACTACTATGCCAACAATTATGAAAACATTTTATAGGTCCTAAGTGCATTAAACGATGAGGATGCACAATTCATTAAAACTTCAAAGGATGTCTTGACAGACCCCCAAACTAGATCTGACTTGATTTATATTGCTTTAAATTACGGTTTTATTGCAAAACATATTAAAAATTTGCAAACATCAGGTCTTACGCTTATTGAACAAGTTCAGGTGAATGAAGACACTTTCAAATTGATAGATAACACAGTGCAACACATTTTTTCGGGGGTGAACCAAACCAATATCAAACGATAGCATTTGACGTCAGTAACAAAACCCTAAACTCCATTTTGCTCCAATACATCGCAAATTTTTTTACAGAGTTTGATTTTTGATTTTGATTTTTTTGGTCAAAAGTCGAATCAAAGAATATGAAAAATCATCTGTAAAAATACGTTTGTATTTCATGTCTTCGGAGACCTACATTAAAACAATCAGAGGAATATTTTCTCGGAACATTTTAACCCTCCAGCTCCCACCCTCATTTTTGGCCCAATTTTGAAAAACTGTTTAAAAGTCAACTTTGGACGGAGGTCAAGGATTATAATATTCCATAGAAATATTTTCCGGAAAACTTCACTAGGAGTCACCGAAGACAAATAACCTCTATGAGTCAAAGGTTCCAAAATAAAATCAAAATGAAATGTTTATGAAATGTTAAAAAGTCTATTTTCAGGCAAACAGTGCAACGCACTTTTTCGGGAGCATTTGACTTCAGTAACAAAACCCTAAACTACAGTTTGCACCAATAAGTCACAATTTTGGTTTGCAGTGGTAAAGTAAGATTTTTTTGGTCAAATGTCAAATAAAAGAAAATGATAAATCATGTGTAAAAATAGATTTGGGATAGTTCATGACTTCGGAGACCTACATTTAATTTTCCGGGGAATATTTCCTCGAAAATATTTATTTCTTTTATTTTACTCAACATTTGTGTATATAAATTTACCAAAACTACTAACAAAGTCTGAATTTAAAATAATATTGTTTTTTTTTTAATTTTTAAGCTGTTTTTTTATTTTTAATAAAAATATTTCTAATTCATATGAAAAAAATTGTATGACTTTAATTTTTTAGAGCATGTTTTTGTTGATTTTGAGGTCATATTTTGCCATTTTTCAGGTCATATTTTAAGCGCATAAAACACGATTTTTAGGGCATATTTCCGGTTGCCCTGGTAATCATAATTCAGATACCCAGAAAAATATTCGCTGACTGCTCTGGAACATTTAAGGACACTGCAAGGATATTCAGCATAAAATAAATCAAAAACTTTCTTAACTAATACAAAATACATATTTGTGTTCTAATTTTAAGCTCTACTAGTATCGGTTATTTTATTTAGAAAAGATTCTGTTGGATCAAATAGAGTTTTCATTACATTTATGCAAAATTTTTTTAATGCAACATGACATATGCTAAAAAAATTTAAATCCAAATAACTAAAAAACTGTGCTGATCAAAAAAATCTGAAAACGTATTTGAAATCATGATATTAATAACCATAGGAATCACAATTCAGACACCCAGAAAAATGAAAAATATTTTTTTGGTATAACAGTGTTATTATTAGAGCTGAAAACTAAGCGAAAACCATATAAGCAAAGGTCATAAAAAAGTTTTTTTTTAAAAACGACAAACCTTTGGGAGTTTAACTATATATACTGACCTAGTATCCTCAACCTGACTTGGAATAATAACAATGCTAGTGCAATTAATAACATAGTGAAATTTTGTGAATATTTGTTTAAATATTTGATTATTTCGTTACAGAAAACAATTGGCCCCACCCGTCCCTGGGTAAAAAATGAAGACTGTCATAAGCCATAACAAACACAATGCACGGTGGTTCCGTCCATAGGCCAAAAATCAAAAAACTAATCACAAAGTATTAAAATAAAATGTAAACAAATTATCTCTTAAATGTCCAATCTTCATAAAAGTAAACCGGATTCTTCTGAAAATCTAACGGGACTTTTTAAAAATAGAATTTAATCATGAACATTTGTTCGCGCTTTTGTGCGTTGCACATTGGGGTAAAGTCACGGTCTGGGCGGCCAAAATTATTTGAAGCAAATTTATGAAGCAGAATGGTAAAATATTACTCGGTGAGGCGTAAAAAATAATAATATGTTAACATTCGGAGGGTATAGGTTGTGACCGTTTTTATACAAAATTTTTTTTTAAAGATTTAAGATTCCAAGTATTTCCAATATATCTCCACAAGGTTGCATTTTAGAGCCCTACCTCCATATAACTTTTTATTCGTCTGGATACCCTCTAACTATAAATGCATGGAGATATAGGACATCCAGTATGTTAACTAAAGTGGTTCAGTAAAACCGCAGAAATTATAGTTCATTCTTCCGCAGTAGGTAAATGGCTATAAAACACAAAACCGAAAAAACCCGCAAAATTTTTTTTTCCATATGAACAATACGATGTTAAAGATTATATATAATCACAGATTGAAGGGGTGATGCATAACTTTTTGTCCATAGATCGATTTTGTTACCCATTGAAATTGACAAAAATACCATATTTTTCAATGCTGCTTTACTAGTACGAATTTGAATTATAATTTTATTTAGCTAAGTGTATTGAATAATATTAACCTGCTTCATTATTTTCCATTTTACTTAAATGTTTGAACTAAACACACGCCTTCCCACAGCCTGCTAAAATTGTTGCTTTACCTGGGCACAACAAAATAGAAAATGCACAATTAGCAACAAGTAACTTTAACAGCGTGTAGAAAACGAATGTAAGCAAAATGGAATGAAAAAATAACGGAATCTAGTGAAGCATTTTGTTCTCTTTACCCTACAATCGGAAATTATTAAAAACATTGGTTTTTGAGAAATCGAATTTTGGCCGCCCAGATCGTGAATTTACCCCCTCGTGCGTTGGTCGAATAATTTAAAACAAAAGTGCACTTTAAAACGGATTGCTCATTGCATAAGTCTAAAAAATTAAATTATTTTTAATGGATTTTAAAATTAAAAGTATTTATTTAATCTCCACAAATTTATAAAAACTAACTTGTTTCGTAATTCTTGTTAAATTAATGTTTTAGGTAACGTATTTGTTTGATCCTATTTTGTGCGTCTTCATTATGATTATTTAGAGTTTTAGTTGTGTTCCTCACAGATTAGTACATATTCATTTCTTTGCAATTTAGGTTATTGCAAACAAACAATTATAACTAATTAATGCATACATTGCATAACTCAAACATAAGTAGAAAATTATTCGTATTCTATCTCTTTCTCTGCTACATCTGGCTCATCTAAAAAATTTCGCCTATTTCCTCCTTGTAATTTAAAAAAAATGACTGCGAGCCACGAGGAATAGCATTTTTTTGCACAAAATTTTGATATAAAATAGAGTATATTATTATAAGTTATTTTACGAGTATATAGTTTTTTAATAAATTGTATATATTTCTACAATCTAAAATGTAGTATGATGCGTATACATCATTATTGTTTTAACAACTTTGGAGAGGAAATTTCAAATTAAATAGCGCATTTGAGCTTACACACTTATTGATGGAAATTTTTGAAGAAGAAATTATACACTATTTTTTCAAATCACCTTTTGACACACTTTGTGGAAACAGATTTTGACGAAATTTTGACCAGACATAGGATCAATGATGGAGATTTCAAATATGCAATAAAAAAAAAATGGTGTATGAGCACATACACTATTGTTATATTAAGGGGACGATTTGTCGTAGTCTTAAGGTAATAAAAGTGTTAAAGTTTGTTGCGGAAATTTGCGGATGTGTGTGTAGTTTTTAATATACTAAACCGCCTTCTTATTAAATCCTCAAACTTAGGTAAGAGGGTAAGTATAATTTATAAGTGAAAAAGTGTAACGACCCCAATTATCTCGACCCAAATTATCTTAAAACCAAATTTGTTTAAAGATTTTTTTAAGACGATTGTCCCATTTCCGTCGGTCCGGCTGGCTGGCCGGTTGGCTTGCTGATTGGAAGGATAACTGATGGGCTTGATAATTTGAGTAAACCTTAACTGATCTTTATGAAAAATTACCTGTTTTAATATTTTCCAAAATGAAGTTACGTTATTGTAAATAAGCAGAATTTCCCCACCCTTTCTGGTACCTCCCATGCAAACTTACCTATTTATGGATATTTCTTCCATTACTTCTAAACGAAAGACTACATGATCATGAACTTTGGCGGACTAATAATCTTATAAAACCAGGTAAAACTACAGAAAATCTGAATTTTTGCCGCGTCCCTTATTCTACCTCATTATATATAAATGACCTAATTCAACGTAATATTCCCACAAGCATATTTTTTTTCAGTCAAATTTTTTCCAAGGAAAACTTGGAAAAAAATGAATACGGACTATGTTGCTCAACAGCTTCTGGGATGTATTATACAAAATTACCAATATATTTTTGGGAAAATTAATATTTCTCTCATAACATTTTAACGAAAAACTGGAGTATACTTGAATGTGGTCAGTTGGATTATCTTGTAATCCGACGCAAAACCTCGGAAAACCGAAATATTAGCTTCAGACGGTTTTACATACATATCATTTTTGTAAGAGATATTGAATTGAACTTTTTATAACTGTAATTTCTTTTTCAATTTCATTAACTCGAGAGTAAAACAATGTCGTACATAGGGTGAGGGTATTTACCAGTCAGTTCACCTGATTGAAATTCCTGTACTGGCGTAAATAGTTTTTAAGAGCCCTGCTGAACATTTCAGCTCTGTACTACCATTAGAAGTATTTTTGGCCGCGCCTCCATACAAGCGGATCTACTGTGCAATGTTTGGGTTTTCTTAAGTATGATTAACATGGAATCTTTTGTTACTGGCCATGGTAAAGACCAATACATACATAAGTGTATTATGCATGAGAGCATCCTTACACGGGGTCTCCACCTGAAATAATGTTTGGCATAATATCTGAGAAAACGTCGACAGAATGAGAGAAGATATTTCTTCAATTTCATCTAAATGTTAAACAAGGGGAAAACGTAGCTATGTTATTCTTATAACATTTCATTTTTGACTCGCTCTCGTACAGTAAACATGTGTTGTTCATGGATGTTTTTATTGTGTGCGTAGCTTGTCTTTTTGTTTTTTTTATAATTTTTTGTAAAAAAATGCAGAATAATAATTAAATTGATTTTTTATTTTACAATTGTACACTTTTCACAAGAATTACATTTTCAATGATGGCGTCTGTTTATTGTTATGATTGTGTGTGCTGTTTTTGACAGCCCATATTATAACATAGTTGTTACGACAATTGTCGTAACAACTGTGTCTTGACATTTTTTAAAATACAAACGCTAACACTATTGGAGAGTCCACACGTAACATAATACTCTCTGCGATTGAATTTGACGTTCGCTGATATAAAAATATTATGTCTTATTTCAGGTGTAGACCCCATGTTAGGGTGTTAAGATAGGGGATAAGTATGTTAGAGAAAAATGTTAGGAGGGGAATACTAGTGTGGGTCGGTCATACATTTTACCACTACGAAAACCTTTTTTTGTCGTCTATTACATATGTATGTGTGCGGAAAGTTGTTGGCAACCATTTTTAATTTGAACGAAAGTACGTTTCTGTTTTTCAGACACATTTGAAAATTTTCGCGACCGAGCAAGTTTTGATTTTAAATTTTTTGTACAATGGCATTCAAAAGGAAGCACAGTATAATCTGTTTACATTTTGAGGAAGAAGCTGGCTTGGAAAGGGCAAAATGCAAATATTGTAAAACGTCTCTAAGTACGGCCGGTGGATTCCACAGCAAACTGAAGCGTCACATGGACAGAAAACATCCACGCACGCCATTGCACTTTGCACGACAATATTCAACAGGCGGTTAACAGTTGGCCGAATTATGCAATGTGTAAGAGATTGTGATAGATGCAGATATTCCCTTTACAAGCACCCCAATAAGAAATCCATAAACTCGCAGCTCATTCGTAGACCGCCCCCCAATTTGAAAAGTGAAACAGATCGATAGACAGGTGCTAAAAATGAAAAGAACCAGAGTTTAAAAAACTTATTTATATAGTGTCCTGGCTATACATTGCCCACAAGACAGGCGTTGGCAAAAAATTTACTACTAAGTAAACATGCTGAAATTTTGGGGGAAATCAAAACTAAAATTCGTTCTGCTCCGGCAGTATGCCTGACGACAGATAGATGGACATCAATCACAAAAACGAGCTATTTGGCAGTTACAGCTCATTACATCAATGAAGATACTGCGCTTGTTTCACACTAACTGACATGTGGGGAGTTTCCAAAGAGTCATACTGCGGATAATTTAACGAATTTCATAAAAAATATTTGCGAAGATTTCGAAATTTCGTATAAAATAATGGCTGTAGTAAGTGATAACGCACCCAATATTACTGCAGCCATTCGACAAGGACAATGGAGGGGTATGGGATGTTTTGCCCATATTTTGAACTTAATATCCCAAACTGCAATCAGGGTAATAAAGGAATCTGTTGTCAAGGTTAAAAGATACCCAGAAACAAATGGGTATGCCTGATTTAAAACTGAAACAAGATGTTGTCACAAGGTGGAACTCGACATATGAAATGTTGCAAAGAGTGAATTTGTTGAAAGATACTGTAATTTCAAACTTTCTCTTTCATGTCCAGGCTTCTTGCTGTCCTTGGCTGGTGGGACGTTATAAAATAAGCCATTTCCACACTTAAGCCCTTTTACGAGCTGACAATAAAAAAAAATTGTACTCTTTCAAAAGTATCTATTTTAAGAAACCTATTGATTTCATTAGTTTCAAAAATGAGCTTATCAAATGAAAAAACTATGTTGAGAGTGATGGGTTCTGTTCTTCAGCTTATGAGAGTGCAAAAATTTACCATTAGTTTCCAAATATTGGGACAAACCGCACAAACAGTGAACAAATGGCACAACCTCGAACAAGCCGTGTTCAGTCATTTAGCATTTGGAATGAATACTATACTGATTTTGATAAAAGTTGACAAGTACATTAATGAGGAATGCCTGGAAAGAAAAAAAGACCTTTTGGAATGGTGGAAGGAACGTAATACCATATATCCGCGAGTATACACTTATGCCTTAAAACTGTTGTGTATTATGCCAACATCTGTGCCGCGTTAAAGAATATTCCCTGCGACGCACAGTAATCCATATGCTCAACATAGCCGGAAGAAAGTCATTTTGTTTTTTATTTCGAAACTAAATCTTTTGTTTGATAATAAGTTGACAAGTGCCTACAGAGTATTACGGTACATTTTTTATTTATTTAACTTCTGTTTCAGGTTTGCTTTCTTGCTTTAAACACAAGTAATTGCTGTTTTGTTTTTCTATTAACAGCTCAGTTGATATCACAGTGCAGCAGTAAAAATTTGATCCAATTGAGGCCGCTAAAATCGGAAAGCTTATGATCGTAGAAAAAATCCCCTAGCTGGGTTTTGAATTATTAGCTAAGGTTTTTTTATAATTCATTTTTGAAATTTTCGAAAGTCATGTACTGATTCTTAAGGCTATATCTCGTGATCTATTCGAAATTTCTTTGGTAAAATTTTAGCTCTTAATCAGATCTAATAATTTAACCTTCAGATAAAAGCAAAAACTCAACAAAATCTCACTCAAAAAAATGTAAAAAAATCGTAAAATTTCTTCATAGATTTTTGATTTATTTCTATTTTGTATTTATTTCATTTTGAAAAGCACTGCATTTTTAATTTCGATAAACGTACAATCGAAAGAGATTTCTTTACGGTTTTTCTGATTTGAGTAAGATATTGTTGTTTTCTTGATTTTATCTCAAGGCAAAATATTTAGATCTGATTAAGAGCTAAAAATTTGCTGAAGAGAGAAAAGTTATATTTGGAATAGTTCACGAGATATAGACTACTAAAATCCTCCTCTCAGTCGAAAACTTCAAAAATTAATTAAAAGAAAACCTTAGCTAATAATTCAAAACCCAGTTAGGGTTTTTCTTCTACTATCATAAGCTTTCAGATTTTGTGGGTTTCAATTGGTTCAAGAGTTTGAAGTTAGAAAATGTGCTACTGTGTATTTAGTACCGCAATTGAAGTTGTCGTGAAAAATTAGATAAAAGTTTTTAAAATATTTTTTTGCTGAAATTAATTTAACATTAGTAGGAACAAATATTACTATTTTTGTTTTTCAAATAAAATGTTTTGTTTACAAAAAAAATTGAGTTTTGTACGAGCGTGTCTTATACGTCAAAATTTTGTCCAATATCCAAATTCAATTAGAGTTTTAAATGGGAATTTATCAAACTGTAATTCTATTATTTGTATTTTTGTAATCTTGTCAATGTATTCAAAATTAGCTGCCAGTTTTTGCCTAAATGCTTTTAATTTGTGTTGGAAATTCTTATATAAAGCACATACATATATAAACACTTATATTAATCTGATTATTTCTTATTATACCATATCCATTAGGAATGAGGGTGTATATAATTTTAAACGATAAAAAGTGTAACGCATTAAAGAAGACGAGTTAGACCCCAAGTATCTTAAGCCCTCGTTTCAGGCCCTTTTACGACGATTAAGCTACGTCCGTCTGGCAGGCTGGCTGGATGGATGGTGAGCAGGATAACTCGAGTAAGCCCTAACGGATCGGCTTGAAAATTTACCGGTATTAATATTTTTAAAACGAAGCAATGGGATTGTTAATGGGCAGAATAGCCCCACTCCTTCTGGTACCTCCCATACAAAATTACCTGTTTTTGCATAATTACTATTTCTTCAATAACTTCAAAACGGACAACTGCAAGATATTTGAATTTGGTTAGTGTAAATATTTTGTAATATTATACAAACCCTAAGAAAACTGAAACCTTTGCCATACCCCTTCCGGTACCTCCCATACAAATGACCGAACTGACCGTCATAGCTTTACATACATATCTTTTTTGTAAGTTAACTGAATGCACTAAAATTTTGCGTATTATGTTTGCTTATGAAAATTGGACTCAGGAATGAATATGGACTATATCGGTCCACGCCTTCTGGTACCTCCCATACCAAAAGACCTATTTTTGGAAAATTAATATTTCTCGCATAACTTCCAAACGTTAATTTATGTTGTAATAGGAATTGTTATTGGGTGATGGTATTTATCAGTCAATTTATCTGACTGAAATTTCTGTACAGGTTTATTTTAGTTTTGTATATTTTATTTTTTTATATTTTCAGTAAGACTGAATTTTGAATTTTTTATTATATATTTTAAAATTAGTAGTAAGACTGAATTTTGAATTTTTTATTTTAGTTTTTTAAACTAATAGTAAGACTGAATTTTGAATATTTTATTTTAATTTTTAAAATTGTATATTTTTTTAATTTGCAGTAAGATTAAATTTTGCATTTTTCTTTAAGAATGTTTCTACCTAATGTATTTTAATATTTTTTTTCCGACTGAACTTTATAAAAAAAAGCATACAATGTTTTAATATTTTAATGATTAAAAATGTGTATTTAATTTTACAAAAGCATTAGAAATGTTTAATACATCGCAGAGAAAAATACTAATAGGGACAAATTTAACAAAACTAGTACCATCTGAATCCATAAAACATTATTAAAGAAAATCGTTTTTGAACTTACAAATCAATAGTTGTTTTTGATGTTTCTTCAAACTTTTTCTTATAACGTCCTCGTGGATTTCTCTTAAAACCAATTTGATATATCAGTATTATATTCTTGGCTGCACGAATACATACATCAAAACTTTTTATTGCTTTAATTTCTTTCACTTTTGGTGATGCGAACTGAAGTTTTTTTCTATTTTATTCTTTTTCAGTACTGTTGTAACTTTTATCAGACTCTATTTGTTGAATATCGTCTGATATTTGAGGGCAAATGTACTTAAATATGCAGGGATATTGGAGTATACATTTCTTATTTTTATTAAATTTTTGCAGATAACTAAAACCAACATAAAAAAATACATAAGACAATTTATCTGAGGACACTTGCATTGCCAATTGATGTAGCTTGAATCTGGATATCGAATTTCCAATTGTGATATTAGCCTTAACTGAAGGAAACACAACGATAATAATACTTTTTGAAATCTACAAATCCTCTATGGAAAAAACTCTTGATTAAATCTGTGGATTTTTTTAATGACTGCAAATAAATGTCTTCCTTGAAAATCAAATATGCTTTGGCCACGGCCCAAGGAGCACAATGACACCAGTGTTCCAAGCGTTTCTCTCGACCTCTTTTAAGATCTTCTCAAACATACTAAAAGGGCAAAAAAACGCTTTACAAATCAGCAGTATAATTGTTGGTACTTCATTAGGGCCAGGAGAGAAATTATATGTAAGAGATCTAAGACCCTGGTAAAAAATTCTGACGCACTATAATTAAATTAGAGAACAAATGATAAGTATGAATTGATTAGGGATAGTTAGAGACCGAGACTTTATATAAGGTGTAAGTATTATGAAAAAATACGAAATTAGATTTGATAAATGGTTAACAACCGAAGAAACTCTATCGCATTTCTTACCTTAATAAACCTTTTCTTCTTAATAAATCTTAGTTTTCCTTTTAGTTTTCACGAATCCATAAAAAACATTTAAGGTTTATCTTAATATATTTCCTCATACGACATATATAATCCTCATGACATTTACAATTCAATTAAGCGTACCTGTACTTTGCAGCAGTATAGTTATTAAAATCGAAATTCCGTTTAGATCTCACTCTCTCTTTTAAAAATCCTCTTTCTAATACTTCTAAGTTAACGTAACTCATTCGTGGACCAGACAGCACCAAAATATGAAAATTTAAAGCTAATAATCGCATACTCATACGCACATTTATCATTTACCCCAGAAAAAATAGGTTTGGAAACAAATTTTTCTCAATTTGCAGTTAGTTATTATTTTATTAGAAAGGAAAGGAAAATTAGAAATTACAACCTTAAAACTACACTTACGCACTATACTTACAAATAAAACTAATACTACATACAAAGAGTGATGTTGAATATGGGTATGACAATCTGGTGACGATGATGGTACTGGTGATGTTGATAAAGCAGGTGAGAAAGATGTGGCGGCAAAAGTACCGCAACAAATGACAAACTTTCGATTTTTTCTGTTTTGTATAAATAGTGCGTTTGGTGCCCATATACTTGGCAATTTGAATACTGAATGCGGTGCCTACGGCTAAGTGGTTTATCCACTGAAGTTTTTCTGTGTAATAATAAATATTTTGTTTCGTAATTGGGTTGAACTTTGTTACTTTTTAATTTTCTAGCGTCCGGCTTAAGCTCAACCCGAAACATTGGTTGACAGCTGTTAACTGTAATCATTACTGAATAAACTTTAAAACTCAGCCTTTTCCATACGATTTAAATTTGATTGGTCTCAACATATGACTCAATGCCCTTAGAAACTAAAGTACGTTGTGACTTCACAGTGGCAGTCATACGAATGATATTGTGTTCCATTATTAAATTGTGTGAATGTCTAAAGCCAATTGTAGAAAAACTAATTGGACCATATAAGTGCAGCTTTAGACTTGGTAAATCTACGACGGATCATATATTCACCTTACGACAAATCCTGTAAAAAAACTCATGAAATGCAGATCGACACCTACCACCTCTTTGTCGACTACAAAACTGCCTTCGAATCTCCGATAAGAAATAGGCAATATGAGGCCATGTCTGAGTTTGGTATTCCTGCAAAGCTGATTCAACTTTGCATATGTACCTTGGAAAACACCAAACCCTTGGTTAAGATTGGTAAAGATCAGTCTGAATCATTCAACACGGAAAGAGGTCTCAGTCAGGGTGATAGCTTGCCCGGGTCACTATTAAATATAGTTATGGAGAAGATTATGAGATAGGCTGGTGTCAAGATGTCTGGCACCATATTGCACAAGAGCCACATGCCACTAGCCTATGACGATGATATAGACATCATTGGCCGAAATCTACGGGATGTTACTGCAGTTTTCTCATCGCTAGAAAAGGAGTCAGCAAAAATGGGTTTAGCGGTCATCGAGGACAAAAAAAAAATAATGATTTCGACGAACAAAGAGTCCTCTCGATGGGCGGCAGCGTCAACGTTGAAAATTATTGTTTTGATCTTCCGTGATCTTGGATCTTCCGTCAACAAGAAAAATAATGTCAGCCAAGAAATTAAGCGGAAAATTGTGCTAGCCAATAGATGTTTTTACGGACTTCGGGAGCACTTTAGTAACACCACCTTATCTCGGTGTTAATTTTACCCATTCTGTTGTATGCTGCCAAATCATGGGTGCTTACGACAACGGATATTCAAAACCTGGGAGTGTTCGAGAGAAAAATACTCCGAAAAATATATCGAACTATCTGTGTCGACGCCGAGTTATACTCTCGGATGAACCATGAGCTGTATGAGCTTTACCACGACATCGACGTAGCCAAAAAAATCAGAATCCAACGACTACGATGGCTGGGATATATTGCCAGGATGAATGTAAATGCTCCAGCGAGAAAGGAGTTTGATGGCGAACCTGAAGAACGGCGCAGAGCAGGGAGACCAAACATCGTTGGAAAGACCAAGTGGTTGGCGACATGCCACCATCTGGTAGGACCAACTGGAGAACGCACGCAGAAGACCGAAGCGTGTGGAATTCTTTAACACTTCAGGCCTCAAATTGATGAACTACGTTCGTAAGTTGTAATAGGCCACTTAAGTAAGCAAGTATTATAAAATGACAAAGTTCAACCGTTCCAATACTTTATTTTTTATAGCCGATTTAAATTTAAAACTTTAAATGATCCACCCTATAGATGTCCTCCTTACTTATATAAAATATTTCATAAGATATTTCAAACGTCCCACTCAGCCAAAGGCAGTATCTATAACAGCACCTTTAAAAGAAACCATTTTTTACAACATTTCATTCGTTGAATTCCGTGACAACATCTTGCATAAGTTTCAGGTCTGGTAAACTCATTTGCTTCTGAGTATCTTTCAACTTGTATGGTAGTGTTCCACAACTTCGTTTTGACATTTTTCTCAGATTCATCTTTTTCCACTATTGCTGCTTGAGCTATGAAACAACATCCAATACCCCACCACTGCCCTGGTGAATGGCTGCAGTAATAATAGCTGAGTCATAACTTTTTTTTTTCAAGAAATTCTACAAATTAGCCGCTGTGTGTATTTCTGGATTCTTTTATTTATATTATTTCGAGGTTTTTTTTATTTATATAATAAGCTGTGGCTCGGGTTTAAGTTTAAGCTTGAAGCTTAACCATCTGGCGTAAGGATTGAAAGAATTTTAGATTTGATGTCCTCCAAAATTTCTTGTAGGCAATGTGTGGCCAAGACATTGCGACATTATAATTATAAGTTGTTAAAATTTTGGCTCTTCAGTACTACGCAATGCGTGTTGCCATTAAGCTACCTTTTAGAGCACTTGCGTGCCGATTTGTTACACTTTTCGAATTCGGGGTGTTCCACGAATACATGATGTTACTGGAAGTTGTAAATTTCTTATGTGTGTGTTTGTAGAGGGCATATGGGTAAATCTCAGCGTGTCGGACGATTCATTAGTACGTTTCTTTAAAAGAATTTTCATACCATCCAAGGATACATTTAGGAAAGGTGGGTATTATCGAAGAGCTATTTATTAATATAATAAATAGAAATTAAACAGTTTTTATTAAACTTAACCGTTAAGCAAAATTATTATTTTTAATATGCGTTCGGACGTTTCGCCAAACGGAAGTTATTTTGAGAATAAGTTAATATTATGCAAATATTAACTCGCTGTATTTTGAACGTGTTGCATATGTACTTAAATTTTTGCTGTGTGCCACAATTCTATCAAAAAATAACCTCAAAGTTTTGTTAGGATTGGCCCAATTTTTTTGCGAACTATTTTGCTTCATTTAAACTAATATGAAATATGTAAATTGTATCAAATGCTCAATTTCTGCATCTATTATTATAGTACGAATTCGGTTATAAAAACTATTACATATACGCTTTCGCCGTGATTTGTTCCACTGTGGTTTGTGATTTTCGCGATTTACACCCCCAAATAGCTATAAATCTTACCAAATATTCTGTTAATAAAAAACGATTTTAAAAACGATGTACCATTCTAAATGTTTTATATACGAATAACGCGAATTTGATTAACTTTTATATGGTAGCGTAAAAAATCTCACTGTGTAAAGTTTCAACGTATAAACCTTATTTTTTGTGGACCTTAGCACTTATGACCTCGCTGCTGATGAATTAGACATATGTATGTACGAATAAGTACATATAAATATATTATGATAAAATTACTTATATTACGACCTAGCGTTCGGACGTTTCAATATACAAATTGCTGTTAAACGTAAACACCTTTATATTTTTGAATAATTTTTTTTTTTTACTTGAATACTAAGAAAATATTATTACACAGAGGACACTTGACAAAAGGTATGATTAACGGTTATACATTAGTTTTTATGCAAATCTCATTGCAAAATATCAAACTAGAGAGATTGCTAAATATCAATATCGAAAAAAATAGAGAAAAAGCTTAAATTTTAAAGCTAAACTGTTGTCATAAAAATAAGTATTCAAAATAGGAAATAAGTTTTTCGTATAAGAGATGCAAAGAGTATTACAATTTTAGCAGATAGGAAAAAATTAATTTCAATTCATGAGTTGAAGTTGATAAACCATTGATGGTGCTTAATATATATTATGAAATTTTTGCGAAAATGCTAACTTTTATTTTTTGGTTCTAGTTGACCTTTTTCAGGATTTGCCCATGTCTGCATCAATCACATTGCATTATTCAATTAATTATATTAAAAACCAAAAAGATTGTTTACTTATGTCCTGCGCAATTTTTTTAACTATTGTCGTGTTTTTATACCATCACCCTTAGGGATGAGGGTATATCATTTGATACGAAAAAAAGTGTAGCGCATTAAAGGAGACGAGTTAGACCCCAACTTTTTTAAGACCAAATTCGTTTCATGACTTTTTAAGACGATTGAGCTATGTCCGTCTGTCTGGCTGGCTGGATGGCTGGTCCGCAGGATAACTCCAGTAATCCTTAACGGATCGGTATGAAAATTTATTACCAGTATTAATATTTTTTAAAACGAACTTATGGGATTGTAAATGGGATGAATAGCCGCACCCCTTCTGGTACCTCCCATACAAAATTACCTATTTTTGGAAAATTAATACTTCTTCCATAGCTTCCAAACGGACACTTGGAGGGTAATGAAAATTGGTCGATAAATTTATGTTGTGATAGGAGGCGAAACCTCAGAGAGCCTTACTATTTGACACACCCCTTCTGGTACCTCCCATACAAAATGACTTTGTTTGGAAAATTAATATTTCTCCCATAACTTCTTAACCGTCACCTAGGGGAATAATAATATTTGGTCAGTTAATTTGACTTGTAATAGGAGGCAAAGCCTCAGCAACCCATCCTTTTACATACGTATCATTTTTGTATGTACACTAAGCCGGGTCGATCTATATGGAGAAAAAAAATATATGAATGTTACCGCCTTATATGAACAGTCATATAAAAACAAATTTGGAGGTGCAAAATTTTGATTTTTGTGGGCGTGGCAAAAACGCCGGATTTGACGTTTTGTCTATAACTTTGTTATTTGTTGTCCCATTCTTAAGTTTTATATATCGTTGAAAATGTATTAACAAGAGCTTTCTTAGTAATATAGTTACTTAAAACTATGACGTCATATTCCAGTGGTTCTCAACATAGTGTTTTTACAAACCCCCCTAATCATAAAATTTTCTTATGCAGATTTAAAGCCCTGTAGGAACTATAAAATAATTGCAAAATAAACGTCACATTTTTTTCATAAACAAAGAAGTTTTATTGATTTAACATTTTAGTATATATGATAGATCGAAGTAGACTTTTATAAAAAGTTTTATTTGCTCAACCAAAGATTTACACATGCTCCGAAATGGCATTAAGCGTCATCATACTTATACACATCGGTCGCTAACAAATCTTTGGAAGTTCTTCAGTTAGGTAGTATTCCGATTATTTAGTATCTTCGATTATTGATTTTTATTTGTTTGAACTTAATTTATTCTTCAATTGTGCACGTTTTATAACAAACGAATGTAAAAAAATTAACAAATGTATATCAAGGCCTTCAAATCTACATCAGAAACTTGTATACTTAGGGGGGTTTTTAAGAAAAAAAACGTTGAGAACCGCTGGAAGATGACGTCGTAGTGCAAAGTCTGTTTGTTAATACCTTTTCAACGTTGCATAGATCTTGACAATCGGTATACAAATAACGATGTTATGGGAAAAACCGCGAATCCGGCGAATTTGGCGCGACATCAGAAAATTTTTTTTCGCATTTCCGAAATTGTTTATACTTAACTTTTCATATAAGGCGGTAACATTGAGAACTTTTTTTTCGACCCGGCTTAATGTACACTGAATTCAGACGAATTTTGCCAAGGTAAGCGATAATTGAACGTTGATTTATTATTGTACCTTCTGTACAAATAGATCAAATTTTTTATGTTTTTGCTCTACATGCAGACAAAAAATTATACATAAGTAATTTTATTTTAAAAATTTATTAATTTCAATAACTCAAGACTTAAACAATATTTTATATTGGGTGATGGTATTTATCTGTCAGTTTACCTGACTCAAATTCCTGTACTGGTTTTTCTTAAAACTTTGTTGTCTTTTTATCTGAGAGCAGTGGATTGTGTCAGTGTTGTAACTCAGTCTCCTATTAGTGGGTATATTGGTGGTATGCACCATTTTTATAGAATGTTGATGAGAACACCTTCCCTCTTTGTCTAAAATCTCAATATTTTTTGAATTGAAGCTGGTCATGTAGGCAAAAAGTAGGCTGCTTTGGTTCATGGGTTTTCCAATAGCCGTGTGGTCAAATTTATGTGCTGCTAATCTTGCAAATACACTTTGAGCTTATGCTGTACCTGTCGCCGTGGTACTTAATGTTATAAATCACTTTTTATTTATCCTCCTTTGTCATTGGAAGATTTTGTTCTACTAAAAAGTAAGTTTATAGTATGATGGGCTTTGTATGCTATCTACACCTTTCTTCTTGGCACACAGTATAATTCGCTTAGATAGGACGAAAGTAGAGCTAAGAAAAATGCACTTAAATGAGATAATTTCATACAAATTCAGCAATAAAATGCAGCCATAACGAGTTTAAGTGCTCTTATCCGGAATGTGCTGCTAAGCGAAGAGCCAGCTAAGCAAATTTTACTGTATTTGTTTGAATTGTTGAATCTGGTACTTATGTATAAGGCATTGTTTTGTACACTATAGTTTTTAGGAATTGGCCGTTGTTAATTTTTCTTCTTTGAAAATCTACTAATAACGATTGACATTGTTTTCTTAGGAAATACATTCGGAAACAACTTCTAATTGATATTATCTAATATATTTTTTTATAAAATTTGTTGAAGTATCAACAATTGTCCTTTGTGTGTTCAGAGTGGAAATTTATCCATCTTCCTAACACAGTTTTCTGCTGGTACCGATCCATTTGAAATTTATTTCTTGTTACATAGTGAATTGAATCTGTTATACACGTTAAGTATACTAATTTTTATTGATGATGCAAAACATGTCATCAACATAGACAAAATCTTTGTTTTATTCGTCATTTTACCAATTTACCCAGCCAACCAAATTCGGAACGCTCCAAAAGCGCTCCTCAGAGGAATGTTTACGGAGTGCACCTATTAAGGGCGTCCAAAAGAGCTCCTCATGGGATTGATTTAGGTGCGTTGAAACTTATTGTATGTTTATTATCTTTGCACTCCTAAAAAGAAGCGTGTAGGGACTCCCACATTGCTCCCCAAAGGATTGTTTACGGAGTGCGTCCGAAAGTGCTCACATGGACAGTTTTAGGAGCTTTGTTATCAAAGCATTCAATGAATATACTTCATATTCCAAATAAAAATAATTTTATAAAACAGAATAATAGTTCAGGAAATCATGTTGTCCGGATCGGTTCCAAAATAAAGAATACCTCATCAGATTACAGAGGTAATATAAACCGTGATCTTAATTACATCAATCATAATAAATATGTAATTTCCTTTACATTAAATGTTAAAACTCTACACCCGCCAGTTAGCCAAGTCTGAGAAAGGATGCATATATTTTAAAACGCCATATAGTTCTGGAGAGGGAATTAAAAAATTTTAAGAAAAAACGACTACGAACTCATGCGATGTTCTTGGTGAAAAATTAGTAAGTATTTGTGCTTTTATAAAAAAAAAAAATTGTATTTCTTATTTCGCTGTTGGAATATAAGTCATTGTGGAATTTTTTTAGGCGTATTCTTCAATAAAGTTTGCTGGCCCTGCAAAGGAATGCAAACGACTAATTTATGTATTTTTTTTTTAATATTATTGTTATTGTTTTTATTATTTAATGAATTACTAGCCTTAGAACTTCACCTTGAATTAATATTAAGTTAAGATATTGCTATATATATGTAATAAGAAATTATAAAAAAAAAATTAAAAAAGTCGTGTTTTTAATTAATTATAAATATATGGGTTTTTAGAGCGTGTAGGGACTTCAAAAACGTCCATTTATAGATGTCCGCAGGGAACCCTAACAAGGTATCTAAAGGAGCGTGTGGGGACTCCTGAAACACTCATTTATAGCAGTCCGCACGGATCCCTTGTTTGTTATCTAAATGAGCTTGTAGGGACTCCAAAAACACACATTTAGGGAGTCCCTGGGGAGCGCTTTTATCATATGTTTTGAGCGTGCTCCGGCGGATATGCTCCTTTAGGCTTTGGCACACCGTGGAGGGAGTCCTATAGGAGCGCCTTTCGGACTCCGTTGGTTGGCTGGGTAAGTAGTTAATAATACTTCCATTTGGACAGTTCCTTTTCTCCGCCATATCAATTGGCTCATTTGTGTTTAAATTGTATAAATAAACCTGTCATATTCTACATTAATCATATAATATTTGTTGTAGCTATAAAACAAATGTATAGAAAATACAATAATAATTTTAGAAAGCAGTTTCAAAAAACCTCCCAATAAACATTGATGTAAGCCGGCTAATAAGTAAATGATTTCCAAAGATTTTAGTGATTTTTTCCAAATTAGTTTGCGAAGTTTACGTTTTCTAAAACTTCAGAAAATTATTCACAAACACTTTGTGACAGATTTGTGAAAAAAGAAATAAACAATTGCCCAATAAACATTGATGTAAGCCGGCTAATAAGTAAATGATTTCCAAAGATTTTAGTTAACCTTTTCCAAATTAGTTTGTAACACATTTGTAAAAGAATAAAAATACAATGCTTTTCCAAGCTAGCAGGCTAGACAGAAAACAACAGTTACAAATTTTGTTTACGTATTTCTTTTCGTCTTGACATTTAGTATTATTTGCTGCTGCTAAAAGATAGACGTGTTTCGTGTTAAACCAAAAAGTCCTTATTAATATAAGAGAAAGGGTGCGGAAAAGAAGACCAGAAATAATAAAACTAACGGAAAATAAAGAGAGTTATGAAAAGAAATCAATTGAATTGGAATTAAATTGACAAATCTTGTATTTTCTTTGGAATGGTATTTATATCTAATTTGGAAATAGATAAAAATATAAATTTACCACAAGCTTTCAAACTTTTTTATTATGTATTGCATGTCAAGTATATTCCCAAATATTTTCCAAACATGAATACAATTGTACAATAAGGGATCCCTTTCGCTTATCCAATAATTGGAATTTAACAAGTTACAAAGCCTACCATAAAGATTTTCCAAACATCATGTTTACTTATGTAAGCTTTTAGTAAATTTATAATAAGTTTATATTGTTTATTGGGCTCCATCTATAATTCCAGTTAGTCAACATTTCATTTATGTTGTGAATGTTTTCTTAAATTTTCTACATGTTTTTATTCATTCATATTTCTCATTCGCTAGGATTACTTGTAAATTACATACATAATTCGTAAACGCTCTCAATTTACTCTTCATTGAAAACATCAACGTACATATGTATGTGCCTACTTTAATCTGCCTGAAAACCAATCAGCCTTTAACAACTTCGAAGAAGGCAAACAAATAATTTACAAGACAAAACTAAAAATAAAATATTCCGATAACTGACATTAAAATAAAAATAGCCAAATGAAGCACCCCACGCTCATGTTCTCCACCTATCTATCGGACTGCTTTACCTCCCCACTACACTGTAGAATTTATTGTTAGGCTGAGTCCGTCTTTCCGCGTCTCTCTACTATATGGAATGCATTACGAGTTTGTACTAAAAATGGAATAAAAACGAACGCACAAGCGACTCAACAAGCAGACGAACAACGAAATAAAGCAAAATTGAAATAAGTTGTCTGCCTATTGATACTGGTGATATTGTTATTATTGCCAAGGGTGACGTCATCTGGCGAAATGAAGGGGGAAACAAAACGATACAAATTATCCACAAAGTAGAATTTCCGTTTTTCATGAAACAGCAGCCATATTTGTTGATATTTTTGAGCGAACGCAGAGAAAACAAAACGAAAGCGTAGAACACACAAAACATAAATAACTAAGTGAGTAATGGTGATAATAACAACAAATGCGTCATTGCAAATTGATTGACCACTTAACACGTAATAAATGTGAAAGTTGTCATTGAGATGCTAAGAGATTGCGATGAATAATCGTTGAATTTAAACGAGATATTCCAAATGGTCATAGAAAAATGCGACAAAAAAAGAGACGTGTAATAATTATGCGAGTGACGATTGTCACAGTGCTATACCATGGTTGTATATTAAAACTTTGGCAAGGGATGCTGATCATACTTAAGACAACTAGTTAAGCAGTTAGCTGGAGAAGAGGGGATTTTGGAAGATTTGTTCAGTCCAGATTAAAAACTAATTTGCAAACAAAGGTATGCAGCACGTATTTCTTCTTGCAATTATTGCTCAAGATAAAACAAATTTGTTTTGAGCGCAAAAGTAGACATGAAATTTTTCCTTGGGGGCTCCGTTAATTAGATAACTATTTTTGATAAACGTAGGAGCCAATGACGAGACCTCTTAATGGGAAATAAAACCAGAAATAAAACCATATTACAAAGAAGTTGATAAAATAATAGAGAGACAATCTAACCATTTCCACTTTAACACACATATTTCCTTAACATACTTAGTTTTAGTATATCGAAACGTATTATTGTTCGTATTAATGGCCATCATTCATCATCGTTAACGGAGAGTATCGGCGTCGTATGAATCATGAGCTGTACGAGCTGTACACTGACATTGACGTGGTCAAACCCATTAAGGTGCAACGGTTGCGTTGGCTAGGTCATGTTGTACGCATGGACGAAAATGCTCCAGCTCGAAAAGTCTTCGACAATGAACTCGATGGACGGCGCAGAAGAGGGCGACCTAAACTCCGTTGGAAAGACCAGGTTACTGAGAACCTTACAGAACTTGGTGTGACTAACTGGAGAAGAAGCGCAGAAGATCGAGGCGCTTATAATATTTTTCTACGTGCGGTATATAATCCACTGGGATTGCATAGAAGTACCAGCTAAGTAAGTAAGTATTAATGACAAATTTATTGTCACTCACAAGTATTCCGTCAAAAGACAGGACTCATCTAAGGACCATCGAAGACGAAGTTGTGAATTCCTTTCGACCGAGAGGAGGTTTGCAAAAATCATCACAAAGGTGTAGGGTGGCCTCGTACTGTATAATGAGCGATATCTCAAAAAATACATCGAAGACACACAACCTAGGTCCTCCGCAACGTGTAACAAAGATGATCTAGAGCAGACACCATGGTCTACCCACGAGAAGACCATCAGAGCACCTACAGGAGACCAAATAGGGACAACAGCAGGCAGTTCGCCTCTACAATAATTTATCTTGGAAATGAGGAGCTCAGATAAGATAACGTGGAAAAATAACGGTGCCTAGAAACATCAGCTTGAATGTACAAAATGGAATCTCCGAGCTACAAGAGTTGTTCCACATCATAGGAGACTATCGTAAAAAATGGAAAACAGCTGAAGCAGACAGTGAAAAATTCAAGGCACTAACAGGGACAGTTGTGTCGGCAACTGTGACCTACGAAATCGTATCACCTGCGACACCATAAACAAAACGTAGTGCGAAGAGCCCCTCTCAGAAGGCCAGATAGAAGCAGAAGCAGAATAATAATTGAAATGACGGTTAGAACGGGCTTGATAGTGGAGAACGTGGGTAGCGACACTACATTTAGACGATCCGGCTGTGAGGGCACAATACCAGTCATAACACAAATTCCGGAAAGAATCTTAATTGGAATAAGAGAATGGAGGGTTCTCGATATATATATATACAGGCAGCGACAACTTTTCCCACAACTTTTTAGAGGCCACGGGCAGTGATGTTGTACATTAGCAAATTAGAACAAATGGAGAAATTGAATCCAACGTTTTTAGTTACGAAAATCGATGGAAGACTAAACGCGCTCCCAGAAGGGCCAATGCCTCCTTAAGAGCGCATAAAGCGATGAAGATAATAAAAGAAAGCTGTGACAAATTGATGTCCAGATTAAGTCGAACAAGGCGGGGAAAAAGGCAGTCTATTGGTGTAAGATATAGCGGACGAGGCGATGTTGAAATCGAAACAAGAGACTACAAAAATACGAAGAAACAACTTAAAAGCGTAATTAACGACATTAATAGAAAAGGCCGGCCTTGGCATGATGATCAGAACACGCGACTATCACGCGGGAGCGATTCCTGTCTCCAGTCATTAAAGATTTTTTTCACATATGTATTTAATAAATACTCAATATTTATAAGACAAACCTTTTAAAATGCTTTTAAATTCTTTGTAGAACACTTTATGAACTTTTTAGTTTAAGTTCCAATTACGTATTATTTTATTATGAGTTGTATGAGACATATATATTCTCAATTTAGCATGTAATACATAAATAATAATAACATCCATTATTTAAATAATAAACTTCATGAAAATAAATAATACTAAAGAATAACTACGTTAATACACAGCTCATATCGCGATAAGTGAAAAAGTACGTGTATAAACTCTTTACCACAATAAAAATTTTTATCACTATTGCTTTATATCATGATATGGGGAAGTGCTGTAACATTGCAAAAAAAATTAGATTTAAATAATAATATGCAACAAAATTAAAAAAAATACAAATTATACAATCAAACACCACTGTTTCGGAACATAAACGTCACATTTTAACAGCCACTTTTTGGCGTTGAGGAATGCTGCTGCACGCATACAATTACCTTTTCTATTATCTCTGTGCCATTAAACAAACAGATTTGCTATTATTATTTATTTATTATTTAATGTTTCATTTATCAAACCGTTTAAGTCAGTATTTATATTTATATATATATAAGAATATGTTGTCTTCTGTCGGTGATAGATGTTCTCAGCAATGAGTGAACCGATTTTGTTTCTTTAAAGTTCTTATGAAAGGTGAAGTCAGTGGCAAGGATTTTTTACATGCGGTCTTTGTATGTGTAGTGGTTAATGAGTTATAGGCATTATTTTTGTTTATTTATTTATTTTAAATAATATGCTTAAAATTACAAATACAGAAGAAGTTTCAATATACTTCTAATTGTAACGAACTGTTCCATAAACGAAAACTCAATCATTTTTTATATGACAGTGCACTATTACAAAAATTTTGTTTTTCAAATAAAGTATAACATTATGTTTTTGTATTATTATATTTTTATTTATTTATTATATATTTATATTATTATTATTATATATATACTTTTATATTTTTTATCGTAATGAAAAACTAAGAAAAAAAACAATACTTCAAGCTCTTTTTTTGTATATCATAAAAAGGTCACTAATATTTAAAAGACAAAGTTAGGGATTAAGCCACCAAAAACAATGAGATTTGAACCGATCGCGTCGGTCCTTATCTGTAATGCTACAATCATACCTAAAGCTATTGTTATTAATCATATTGCTGTCAAAAGTTTAAGTCGTTGTCCTTCTATACAAATGATAAAATATTGCTACACTCAGAGAGTTTTGAATGCATCCCATTTTATCTAAATGTAAAAAGGCCTCAGAAGGAACATAACCAGTATTTAAGGTTTCGAACGTAAACATTTTCTTTCAATTTTTTTTTTTAAATTTTCCATATATGAAGGCGAAATGTTGAACCAGATAGATCCGCCATAACAAAAGATAGCACAAACTATCGATGTGTATAACAAAACGACGGGTTTTTGAAAAAAATATTGACTTGTACGTCCTGAATGCTTTTTGTGCCTTAAAGATCTGATAATTTATATGTGAGTGGGAATAAAAAAAATTATCTAAGTATATCCCGAGGTATTTGACTTCCTCTTTATAAGGTATAGTTATCCCATTTAACGACGATTTTATTCCAAAATCTTTTCAATTTTTTCTTACATTAGAATAAAGTTTGTTAACTGGAGGTCGAAAAAGTGTCATTTCGCATTTATCTATATTAAGTTTCATATTCCAGTCCATGGAATATTTTTCAACAGTATTGAAATTCTTTTGTAACTTGTCATTAATATGTATTATCAGTTTTATCACCAGATTGATAAATTATTATGTCATCAGCAAATCCGATCGAACAATCCAGCTTACATAGTAACTCATAAATGAATAAGGTAAAAAGGATTGGTACATTCACTGTACCCTGTTGAAGACCATTTAATATTTTAAATACCTGAAAACAGTTATTACTGTTATTGTAAACCTTAAATTCTTTGTTATGAAACATATTATAAAGTAAAATAACAAAATGCTCTGAAAATCTATATTTCATCAGTTTGTATATCAAGGCCGGTATCCAAACATTATCGAACGCCTTCTCAAAGTCTATGAGGCAATCTCATGTGCAAATTGTCTTATTCCAGTTCCATTGTATATTGGAAACTAACAAGCTAATAGCATGGATCGTCGAGTGAACATGTTTAAATCCAAATTGCCTTTCACATTCTAGATTGTGTATCTCGCTGTGTTTTCTTATAATATTTTTAGTACAAATTGCAAATATTTTACTAATATTGGGCAATAAATTGATAGGTCTAAGATTCCTTGGGTCTGTACTAGGGATGCTAAACGGGATTGATTTTGATAAATCCCGGGATTCGGGATTTTATAAATCCCGATCCTGAAATCCCGGGATTTTTCAAAATTTTCCGGGATTCCGGTATTTTTTTTAAAAAAATTTTCTGTACTACATTTTTAATATAATTTTGTATAATTTTTATTTATTAGTATTATTGAATAATATGTTTCATATATCTATATATATAAAAATGAAATGGTCCACGTATGTCATACCATCACTTGAGAATGGCTGATTTTTTTTTATTCGATTCGAAATTTTCCGTAGATTGTTTGTGTTGAAAAAAATCAAATCCAGGTGGCGCTAGGGTGGATTTATATCGAAAATTTGAATGCATGTACCAATTCAACTGAAATTTAGAATGGATATTAGTTTGATCATGAGAAAACATTTTATGTACAAATGGACACGGTAGGTGGCGCTGGGTCGGTTTACAATCAAAATTTTAACGAATGGTCCAATTTAACTGAAATTCAGAATCTATGTTTGTTTGATCATCAGAAAAAATTGTATGTACAAATGGACCCGGTAGATGACACTAGGGTGGATTTATATCGAAAATTTGAATGCATGTATCAATTTAACTGAAATTTATTATTTATATTGGGCTTTAGTTCGGCTATAGGGTCTGAATTTAAAGACAATTTTTATGTTGTACTTTTTTTCATTTCATTTTATTTTCGATATTTCGACTAACATCGTTAGTCATCATCAGGGTTATCTATTAATCACAAAAATACAAAAATGTTACAAATTAACACACAAATAAACATATTTTTACAATGACAGAAATTCTTACAAAAATGGGCAGCTACAATAATACTGTCCTGAGTCAGCTTCTGTAAACTACTAGCTATTTGGTCGTCTGTATTTGTCAATAATATGTCTATACATCTGAGAGCAATTTGATGTGTCGCTTTTGTAATTTAATCTCTGGTCCAACGGTGTATCAATTATGTGCAGCATTTCTAGAGTATATCTTTGGGCGTAATTTCTCTCTTCCACAAGTATCTCTACGTCGTCAAAATTTGGTCTGTGTCCTGTTAGAGTACTGTGGGCTGCAAGTGCGGTTGTTTGTTCTATTGGTTTCCCCGTAGCTTTTTGATCAGTTTTATGCGATGCCAATCTTGATTTTAGTTTCGTCTTTGTTGTTCCAACATATACCTTTGCGCATATATCGGATCTGTCCCCATTACATTTTATTTTATACACTAAGTTGGACTTATCTTCTTTTTCCACTTTAGCTTTCGTCTTGCTAAACAATTTGTGCGTCGTATTATGTGTTTTTTGAGCCATTTCTATTTTATTTTTGTCTTAAATATTTGAATGTTTTAATCTGTCTGAAAATCCAGGTACATATGTGACAGATTTATATATTTTGGGCTCTTTGGTAACATTTACATTGTTATTTCTTTGGCATGCCTTGTCCAGTAAATCTTTTATTGTCCTATTTGGAAAATTGTTCATCTGTAGTATGGTCCAAATTTTGTTTTTGTTAGTATTGTGAAATTCTTGGTCACTTATTTTTAATGTTCTTTTTATAAAGTTCATTGCCGTGTTTATTATCGTACGTCTTGGATGTTTGGAATAGAAGTTAATAATTCTTCTTAAGGCAGTTTTCTTTTGGTACCAGTCAAATTTGATATTATTGTTCTCTCTGATGACCAGAATGTCCAAGTATGGAAGTTGTTTATTGTCTTCCATCTCCATAGTAAATTGAATTTGGTTGTTGAAACTATTTAAAATTCCAAGTGTAGTCTCAACTTCGCTTTTCTTAGTAATACAGAAAATATCATCAACATATTTTGTAAATACTTTGGGTATTATTTATTATTTATTATTTATGTTTGCGGAACCTTGAGAAAAAATTGTTTGTATAAATTGACCCGGTAGGTGTCGCTAGGGTGGAATTATAATGAAAATTTTAACGAATTAAACAATTTGACTGAAATTTAGCATGTATATTTGTTTTATTATGAGAATTTTTTATTGTATGTACGGACCCGCAGTTGATTTGGCTGGGGTTGAATTATTTCGAAAATTTATATCGATTGTCCGATTTTACTTAAATTTAAAATATATGATTTTTTTGACTTGAGACAATTTTGAATGTATGTTTGAAACCAGTTGCCGGTGTTTAGAGGCCAAGTAATAAACCAATCGTTATTAGATTTCAACTGCACTCAACATCTTTTGAAATAATTTGGAGGCAGGACGAAGTCTGCCGGGCCAGCTAGTTAAAAATAAATTACAAAAACAAACAAAAAAAAATGTTATGTAATTAAACCTAAGTAACAAAAAATAAAATCCATTTACATTTTTAATGTGGAAGCGTATTTTTTGAATTAATTTAATATAATGTGTTTTAATAAATACATATATGGTTTTTTATAATAAATACACAAAAAATTATTTCTAACTCCTTTCGCCAAACTATCTCATCAGCACCCTTTTAACACTTAAGATTGTGAAAATATGTGAAGAAGGCACAGCAAAATGTGTTGATGAAAATGTGAAAATATATATCGAACCGAACAATGAAAAACATATTAATATTTTTGCACAGATCGACAACAAACAAGAGCAAAAAATTTTTTTTAGTAACTGTTTTTTAAAGCATAAGTTACTACTGTTATTTATTGTTTTAAGTAGTTTTTTAAAAATATAAAAACATCTAATGTTTCATCCGATAATATTGAACGAAATATATTCCCAACATTCGCTGAAAAAAATTTTTTACTATCCACACTTGTGGCTAAAATTGTATCTGGATAGCTATTTGCAGCTTCGACGAAAAATCCCGGGATTTATTTATAAAAATCCCGGGATTTCGGGTTTCGGGATTTCCCGTTTGGCATCCCTAGTCTGTACCAGAGCTGTAAACTAATCATTACAATTTGTACTCATTACTGCTTTATTACAATTACAAGTACATCTAAAAAGGAATTGAAAGTTAACTACAATTCTAATTACATGAGGAATTGGAATTGAAACTAAAAGTCTCAACTACACAGGTAATTGTACTTGAAAGTAATGATTCCTAATTACTTTTCAATTAGCTCAATTACTTTTAAATTACAAGGAATTGAAAGGAATTGACGGAATTGGGAGGAATTGGAAGGAATTATGAGGAATTGCTGCAATTTGGAAAGGTATTGAAATAATTTTGAAATAAGGGGTAGAAATTGTAAGTTCCACAGTGTGACGTCACAAAGAGAAAATGAAAGTGGGAGCAATATATTTTAACATAACGGACCTTTCCAAATTGCAGCAATTCCTCTTAATTCCTTCCAATTCCTCCCAATTCCGTCAATTCCTTTCAATTCCTTGTAATTTAAAAGTAATTGAGCTAATTGAAAAGTAATTAGGAATCATTACTTTCAAGTACAATTACCTGTGTAGTTGAGACTTTTAGTTTCAATTCCAATTCCTCATGTAATTGGAATTGTAGTTAACTTTTAAATTCTTTCGAACATGGTAGGTAATGATTACTTGTACTTGAGTTTACAGCTCTGGTCTGTACTGACTTTGTCCTTCTTAGGCAACACAACAACTTTTGCTATTTTCCATCTTCTCGGAAAGAAAGCATTATTAATCATATTATTAAATAATGTAAAATATTCCAAAATCAGAACATTTAGTATATTCTTTAAAATTATGTTAGGTATTTGATCTATATCAGATGACAATTTGCCTTTCAAATTCGAAAATATGTAAAAAAGGTCATCCCGAGTAACAAAATATTCCAAAGTACTGTTTGCTTCAAGATCATTTGCTCTTTTGTTGTCATCAAAATCAATAAATCTTTCCTGGAGATTATCATAACCCGAGAACCACTCGTCCGATTTAGCTGAAACAAATTTTAAAAAATTAAGAATTACAATTCCTTTAATCTGTTCATATAGCGTTTCCCTACATAAGCAACAGTTTCACTTTTCCATTCATCAAATGATTTTGAACTTGGTTTATTTTGTAGCAGTTACAATAAAACTGTTGTACTCCGTGGCCTATGGTTTACGTGGAATATTACTTATGATAATCATACACCACGATACTTACTAACTTCACATCGATATTAAATTATTATGGCATGTAACTTGGCAAAACGAATGATGCAGAACATCTCCGAGCATCGAAATGGTAGGTCAGAATGGGAGTCGGCCCATGGCGCCGAGAGGGTTGAAACATAGGTAAACTGGGGATTAATTCAGGAAAACCCATTATTATTGATATTTATATATTTTTGAAATAACTATACATCATTTAGTAAAAAAAATGGTTTTTGAAAAAAAGTTATAAAAAAAAAAATTTTATATGGATTTAAACCTATTTTAGGTATCATTGTGGTAAAAGTCATCATCAACGTCATTATCATCATCATCAACATCATCATGATCATCATCATCATCATATGTTTTTAGCAACTCGGCTTCTTTCACAATAACTTAAATTAGTAAAAAACCGCAGTAAATCCGCAAGATTTTTCTTTTGGATATATAAGCTGATATCTCATATTATAAGAGCATTTAATAAAGACTCAATGTTTATATCGAAAATACAACATTTATGGAGCACTTTTAAGAAAAACATTACAAATATTTGCAAAACATTTATCTAAACAAAATATATTTAATTATATACCCAAATACCTGAAGTTGATGGTTCCATTATAATATTTCTACTTTTAGAAGACTAACAAAAATTATAAGTAATCGAAATATCTCAATTTTTTGTCATTGCCACGTCACGCAAAATTTGTGATAACTTTGACCGCTCACTGCCAATAAAGTAATTTATTTAAAGCAGTAATTTTTGTAATTAGTGATGTAGAATTTTATTTACTTTCACCCATGACCAAACATGTATGTATGTGCAATAAAAACTTCAGTTTTAGAATAAGTCCTCACTTTTGGCACATTTCAACCCTCTGTGTGGCGCCCTTGGCAGGTCCAGAAAATTTTCTTATCTTAATTATCCAGCCTCTTCTGTTTTAGCCAAAAACACAAAAAGTTGGCAACTCTGTTGGCAGATGATATACGAATATGAAAGGATAAAGTGCAAGGGCGTAGCCAGGTAGGAGCAGGGGGGGGCAGCAATTAGTGCAATTGCAAGAAAGATACTTGGTATGTATGTAAATGTACCAAATTCAAATATCTTCCAGTTTTTCATTAGGAAGTTATGTTTTTATTTAGGAAGTTAAAACCAAATTTTGAAAATTAATAAAACTGTTAAACCTTTAAAAGGGTCATTAAAGTTTACTCGAGTTCTCCTCCACACCAGCCAGCCGCTCAGACAGACTGACACTTTTTCAGAATTGAATTCGCTTTTCAGATACTTAAGGCCCAACGTTTTTCCTTTAACTGTACACTTTTTCTTGTGTCAAATGATATATAAGGTGGACCAAATACAAGTTAATTTTAAAATCATAGTTTATTTTAATCCAGAAGCGATTCAAACACTTAAGGCCAATATCATCAAAGCAATCCGTGAGCTACAGCCCGAGGGCATTAACAAGGTCTTGAGAAATTGGAGTGACAGAATGAGGTACTTCGATGCGAGCCGGATGCAGCCAATTGAACGAACACATTAAAAATATTTAAAAAAAAAGCAATCGATTCTTTTAACAAGACATGAGACTAAATTAATTAGTTCTTTGGATTTGTAGATTACATTCTGTGAATAAGAACACTATGGTAGTCGAAAAAAAGACAAGACCGGACTCGACGGTTTTAACCTTATTCGGAATTGTGCTGCATCCTTAAATTTTTGAGTTACAATGACGGTTTCGTATAGAATTTTATTTAAAGTTTTTTTACTTTGAATAGTGTTTAAGGGGTTGAATAGATTTTCGCCAAGCTATAGTTGGGATTTCTGATAAGCAAGACTTTGTCGAAGACGGCATATCCGAAAATCCAACTATGGTCTGCGAAAATCGATTTGAGCCCATAAACCCCAAAAATATTTGAAATTAAAGTCAAAAATTATTTTTATTTTCATCAACTTTGACACATTTAAAAAAAATAACCATTCAGAATTAAAAAACGGTTATTCTGTGCACAGTTTGTTTCAAATAACACAAGAAAAAAATTTAAAATTGCTCAAGAATTGCGGCCTAAAATTTTATATGTCCAAAAAAAAAACAGGATAAAAATATTTTTTTTCTTGAAATTAGACGACCTAAAATTTTTTTTTAAAAAATTTAGTCTGGTCTACCTTTGTTTAATACAATATTGTCAAATCAATGAGTATTGATTTTTCGTTAGGTACTTTGTTTTAATTGTTTTTTTGTAAACAAACTATTAACATGAAATGTAAAACCGACTGCCCCCCCCCTACATTAGATCCTGGCTACGCCCTTGATAAAGTGACCAAATAAGCATTACAATAACAATTTATCAAAAGACTAACAAAACAAATAATTCTTATATTGCTTTTCAATATAATAAACGCTTTAAAACGAAAAATTTTCAATTCTATTACAAAACTCTAATATTAGTTGTCCTATCTTGCAAAAAACTTCTCGGTATTTCTCAACTGTGTCTAACTTTTAAAAAAAAAAACTTTTATCAGCAACTTTGGTTATTTAAAATGTAACCGCCAAACCTACTACATGTTTTACACAACTGTGAAATGTTAAACGTTTATTTATCCTGTTTTTCGCGCTTTCTTATTCATTAAGTGAACAAAACATAAAAAGAGGTGCATTTCAACCACCACCGAATTCGACCCTGGACATTATGCCTAAAGCTAATCCGACAAAAGCAGCAAAACTAAAGGCAGTTGTAGAAAAGTTTCCTAACTTACGAACTGATGGTGGATTCCTCTATTCTAAAATCTGCAACAAAGTTATTGCAGCAGATCGCAGATTTTAAGTGTCGCAACTAGGGTGATCAATTATTCGGGTTTTTGCCAAAACCGGTTTTCGAATTATTCGAAAAATGGCATTTAAAAAAAACCGGTTGCTTTTTTTGAAATTCACAAAAAACCGGATAACCCGGTTTTCAAATGTATGCCAAATAACAAATTAAAATACAATTTTTGACAAAAAAAAAATTCATTGAAAAATAACAGAAAATAATTCAAATATACTTAAATAAAGATAACTTTTACAATTATTACAATGCAAAACATTACTGAGATCAGTTAGTTATTTTAACAAAGGCAAACAAAACATAACAATTCATTTGTAAATACTTGATTATATTAAAATATATTTAATTTAATCTTTAGTTTTCCCTAAAGTAACATTTAAGAAATAAGATAAAATTTATATGCTTGGGTGTATAACTATTTTTTTCTTTGGTTTTTATAAAACTTGCCATTGAAAATGCCCTTTCACTCAATGTACTAGTTGGACTTATTGTGTACAAGGCGTTTAATAATCAGGATTACAGTCCTTTTGCCGCTCTTATTCATATATAACAAATCTTCCAAAAGAAAACTTTTGGTAGAGTTTTTAATGGTAGTTTTAGGATTTTGAACGTTTTTTATAACTTTGTTTAGTTCTGTTTCTATAGTATCTTCAGTGGCATCAACGATCATATATTTTAAAAATGCGTCACTAATTGGGAGTTTACTCGTACTTAAATACAAAATGAGAGTATTTAGTGTTTGAATACGTCTTTCTGATATAGAAATCATATATTTTCTTCCATATTGTAGTCTCAGAAGCCGGCAGAAGCTGGAAAAAAACATGTACGAGTACACATTTAACACAATTATGAATGAATTTAAATAAAAAGGATCGAACGCCAAAAAACCGAAATTCGACAAAAAATAACCGGATTATTCGATATTCGAAAACAGGGATTTAAAAAAAACCGACGGTTTTTATGAGTGAAAAAAACCGAGTAGCCGGTTTCTGAAAACCGAACTGATCACCCTAGTCGCAACATGTGGTAAGCGGCAAACATATTCAACTAAGTCATACAAGTGAAAAAGGGCAGACCAAACAATTAATTTTGCCAGAATGTTCTGGACCTCAACTTCAATAGGAATAATGTTTTGCGTTTTGTGACGGATGTAGCTCCATACATGGTAAAGGCTGCAAAAGCTATAGTGGCATTTTATCCGAAAGTGACGCATGTGACATGTATTGCTCATGGTGTTCATCGATTATGTGAATGTATTAGGAATTTAAATAAAACTATTGCTAATGTGAAGAAAGTTTTTTAAAAACAGAGGGAAGAGAGGAACTTTTTAAACAAATGTTTCCAGACCTTCCATTACCTCCAGAAGCTATAACAACACGACGAGGAACATGGCTTGAAGCAGTTAACTACTATGCCAACAATTATGAAAACATTTTAGAGGTCATTAAACGATGAGGATGCACAATCCATTAAAACTGCAAAGGATGTCTTGACAGACCCCAAACTAGATCTGACTTGATTTATATTGCTTCAAATTACGGTTTCATTGCAAAACATATTCAAAATTTGCAAAAATCAAGTCTTACGCTTATTGAACAAGTTCAGGTGAATGAAGACACTTTTAAATTGATAGATAATTTATCGGATTCCGAAATAAATTTAATAGTAAAAAAATTGAACAAATTATATCAAAAAACGTTATCTTGGAAGAAATGAAAAGTATTTGTAAAGAATTGTGTGGATCTGCGCCAACATTAACATCAAAATACGAAGAAAAGGAAATACTGTCCCTTAAATTCGTTCCAATTACATCTGTGGATGTCGAAAGATCATTCTCAATGTACAAAAACATTTTACGTTGTAATAGACAAAATTTTTTGTTCGATAATTTATCTCAATATTTTGTAGTTTATTTCAACAACCATCTCAAATAAGATGCTCAACATACAAAAAAACCGTGATACTTAGGAAACATGGTTTAAGATTTTTGTTACTTTAATGTTAAATAAATTCATATGATACTTTTTTAATTGTTCCTTAAATAATTATACTTAAATATTTATTTCTATTTTATTTTACTTACTCAACATTTGTGTATGTAAATTTACCAAAAATACTTACAGTCTGAATTTTAAGTAATATTGTTTTTTTTTCAATTTTAAGCTGTTTTTTACTTTAAATATAAATATTTCTTATTCATATGAAAAAAATTGTGTGACTTTAATTTTTTAGAGCATGTTTTTGTTGATTTTAAGGTCATATTTTGCCATTTTTCAGGTCATATTTTATGCGCATAAAACACAATTTTTAGGGCATATTTCCGGTTGCCCTGGTCATCACACTTTGGCATTCTCTGCTGTCAATCCATAGTTATCATTAGTTCTCATACAAGCCATCGAGGTATTCCTGTATGAACATTTTGAAATCGAAAAAAAAAATTACCCTAGTTTTCACACTATCATACCGCGATGGGCACGTGAATTTATAATCGAGTCCATATTTTTGTAAATTTTTTATTAGCCTAACCCTTCACAAAACCTGCCGATATTTTTGGAAAATCAAAAAAAAAATGTACCCTAGGGTTCACAAACTTTAACATCGCGAGCTGCACCTCAATTTTTAACCGATCGTGCTGATATTGTTGTCACTTATTTTCTTAACCTAACCTCACACAAAACTAACCGGTTTTTTGGAAAATCGAAAGAAATAAGGCGCACATTAATGATCAATCACATATATATCTAAATGAATATATGAATCAATATAATACTTAGTGGATAACATTTATTAATGAAAGTCCTCTTTGCAATGCATTGGACAGCGGTAAAGGGAACATACCCAGTGGTGAGTAGTCTTTGTTTTGTTTTGTATATTTCAAGCAGCAATATGTGTTGTGGTTAAATATTTAAGTCCCATGATAAAAGTGTTCTGTAATTCAATATTTCTGAAAATAAATCAAAACTATTAAATTATAAAGTAAACACAGCAGACAATGTCATCTTGAAAATGAGTTTTAATTGTACGGTTTTGGTGAGAAAATACGATTTTTTGAATTTTACAAGCTACTTTGGACAACATTGGGCCATAGTGGTAACAAATTTTATTGTTTTAGTAATGATACCGCAAGTGAAAGGATTGTCTGCCGATGAAATTAAACGTATATTGAAGTTTGATTGGGATGTTTTTCAGACACATGAAATCTCAGAAACTCATCTCATGGAGAATTACTGTCGTAAAAAATATGAATAAGTAGCTTAAGGGAGAATACTTTCGAAAAATTTTATGTTAAGTTCCTAAAGTGCAGATCAAGGTTACTAATAGACCCAGAATTTTCGTTAGGGATAGATAGCTGCGAAGCAGAACACATAAAATCTCCTCTTGAATATTTTAACTATTAATTTTATCCCGATATTAATTCCTTATTTACTGATCAAACGAATTTGTTTAACCCTCAAAAGCAGGGTATTGAAGCAATATGCACGGAGGAAGATATAAAGCGTTATATTGTAGTTATTTTGTACTTAGTTGTTGTAAAATGTCCTTAGTATAAAATGGGTTGGTCTCAGCAACTAAATCTTACCGCCGTAACGAATGCACTTCCGCGACACAGATTTGAAATAAAGGTTGCACTTCAATGATAATAGCAAACAACCAAGTAAAAGTCCAATTACGATAACTTACTTACTTACTTAAGTGGCCTATTACAACTTACGAACGTAGTTCATAAATTAGAGGCCTGAAGTGTTAAAGAATTCTACACGCTTCGGTCGTCTGCGTGCGTTCTACAGTTAGTCCTACCAGATGGTGGCATGTCCCCTTCCACTTGGTCCTTCCAACGGAGTTTGAGTCTTCCAGGTTTGCCTTCAAACACCTTTCCCGCTGCACAGTGGTTCCTTTTTGGTTTTTTTTTGGAATTAATTCTGTAACTATTGAACGGATAATGGTCTCTTGATGAAATTTAAAATAGTTAAAGCTGAGGTGTTTTCGAGATGATTTGGAAATATTCGGCTCCCTAGGGGGTGTGGGAGCCACTGCGTGGCCCTTCAAAGTTGGTCACCTCGGGTGTTTCAAAATTTCAAATGCTTGAGGAATGTGCATTTATGAACCGATTTAAAAGATTTTTTGCATTTGGATAGTGTTTCAAAAAACATTCAAAAACATGCTTACATGTACATTAGGTTGATTCTTATTTGGCAAAAAAAAAATGTTTTTGGAATTTTTCATGGGCCAAGTTAAAATTTTATTAAGACGTACAAAAAAACTCTATGTGAATTTTTTTAATTTTTTTCTTAAAGGTTTAGGGGTCGCTACCGGGGTCCCAAATTCAAAATTTTACCGTCATCATGAGGGATAAGCTGAATAACTCGAGTAAACCTTAACAGATCCTTATGAAAATTTTTCAGTATTTATAATTTCCATAACGAAGTAATGGAATTGTAAATGGGCAGAATTGCCCCACCCCTTCTGGTACCTCCCATACAAAATTACCTATTTTTTGATAATTAATATTTCTCCCATAACTTTCAAACGGGCAGATGGATGGCATTTAAACTTGATCAGTTTAATAACCTTGTAATAACAGATAAACCCACAGAAAATCAAAACCTTTGTCACACTCCTTCTGGTACCTCCCCATACAAATGGCCGAATTAACCCCCATATTTTTACATACATTTTTTTGTAAGTATGCTGAATTCATTTTTTATTTTGCTAAAGATATACGCTTATTGTAATTTTACTAATGCTTATCTTAAATATAAATTTAGTTTAATGAATGTTATTAGATATTCAACATAGATAATGCAACGCTATTGTCTTGCCCCCTCCACTAATTTGCACTCCAACTTAGGAATTTTTACAGTACAGTTAATAAGAAATGATTTATTTCAAATTTCAGTTTTTGTTGTATTATTATTTAAAAAGGTACCTTTCGAAAATAAAAATTAAATTAAACAGTTAAAAAATAATATTAAAATAAAAATTTAATATAATAATATTAAACATGAATTCATTGCATAAAAAACTTAACATTAAAAAAAATAATTTTAAACAACTGTATTACTGCTTACAATTTTCTTTAAATTTTAAAATATTGTAAAATATTATTTACACATGGTAGATTTTTTTGGATCTGAATATTTTTTTCTAAATTCTTTCACCAATAATAATAGGAACCGCTTCTGTTCTCCATAATGTGTATGCAATTTATTGTATTCCTGCATCAAGGCCACTCCGTGTTCAGCAATATCATTAACAACCTTCAACCTAGACCGAACTAATTCTTTACTTAATTTAATGTCTGCATCTTGCTCCCAATCTTCAACATTTTTTTCTAAGAAATCTAAGAGTATTGTTGGATAGAAAATGCTCAAGACTTTTGGAATGTAGTAGGTTTCCATCCACTGTAACTCGTTTTTCTGGATTATCTACTTCTTCTATGTTTAAAGCATTTACCATCTTCTTCTTAATTTCATGAGAAACTTTGTCATCAAAAATGCAAATCCAACTAGCTCTTCCTAAAAATACCAGAGATGACCTAGAATTTTTTTAAGGCTATTGCCGCTGTCTCTTTATTAATTGTTGCATAAGACTTCAAGTCTTTTAATAACTGGAGGTCATTTCTTAAAACAGAAGGTCCAGAAGTGGATTCAAACCAATATTTAAGGTAAATATTAATTATAAAAATGCAAACATCCTTTATTCCACATAATTCGCATTCGTTTAACTTGAAGTGCTCTCTGAATAAATGTATTTCCATCTAGCACGGTGAAGACCTGCTGGTGCTCTGAAGAATATTTGTGTTTTTGGAACATCCCACAGAATATTATTGTCAGCTTAAGTAGTTCTTTGTAGTCCTCTCGTGGCTGAAACTCTTTAAGCTGATTTTCGGCAAAACAAATAGCATTCGCAGAATTCTTTACTTGTCTTAATATGAGATCATCCGATATGCCAGGTTTAAAATTGGAATGATCAATTTTTGTCCAGGCATTTTTAAACCTCTTAAAAAGTAATATTTCAGGACCGGTTGATATTCCCGAAATACAATGCATAAGTCATATTATTTGACTTCTACATTTAAAACTGCGCATTCTTTTGTACGTCTTAACAAAATTTTAAGTTAACCTATGAAAAAAATCAAAATTTTCTGTCAAATAAGTAGCATAAATATGTAAAACTATGAGGGTGAATTCGGTCAATTGTATGGGAGGTACCAGAAGGGGTGTGACAAAGGTTTCGATTTTCTGGGGGTTTATCTGTTATTACAAGGTAATTAAACTGACCTAATTTAAATGCCATCCAGTTGTCCGTTTGGAAATTATTGGTAAAAAATAATTTGTCTAAAAATAGGTAATTTTGTATGGGAGGTACCAGCAGGGGTTGACCGATATAGTCCATATTCACTCACGAGTCAAATTTTTGCATGTGTTCATCTCACACAAAATTTTATTGAATTCAGTATTTTTACTAAAAAGATTTGTAGGTAAAAATGTGGGAGTTAATTCGGTCATTTGTATGGGAGGTACAAGAAGGGGTGTGACAAATGTTATGATTTTCCGAGGGTTTATCTGTTATTACAAGGTTATTAAACTGATTAAGTTTAAATGCCATCCAGCTGCCCGTTTGAAAGTTATGGGAGAAATATTAATTATCAAAAAATAGGTAATTTTGTATGGGAGGTACCAGAAGGGGTGGGGCAATTCTGCCCATTTACAATTCCATAACTTCGTTATAGAAAATCTTAATACTGAAAAATTTTCATAAGGATCAGTTAAGGTTTACTCGAGTTATTCTGCTTATCCCTCAGGATGACGGTAAAATTTTGAATTTCGAACCCCGGTAGCGACCCCTAAACCTTTAAGAAAAAAATTAAAAAAATTCACATAGAGTTTTTTTGTACGTCTTAATAAAATTTTAACTTGGCCCATGAAAAATTCCAAAAACATTTTTTAAGACTCACCCTAATGTACATGTTATCTCATTAAGGTCAAGAGATATTTGAGAAAATAAAAAAAATTGTGTATTTTTTGGACGAGTTTGATTTAGTATTTTTAAGTGTGTGAGCTCAGTTGTTCCTTGATTTTAAAGATATTTATATCGTCAGATAGCTTATAAAATTCTGAATGAAATTGTTGAAAAAATAATGCAAATATTTTGTTCCAATCAAAAGTCATAAGCATCGCAAGTAAAAGTTTTCAAAAAAGGCCTATTTTTACTGTTTTTTTTTGCAAAAAAGCGACTATATTCTTTCGTTTGTAAAAAATAAATTTCTTCCGGGAGGTGGCAATTTCTTTATTATTTCTCATAGAAATGTTCATTCAGATACATTTAGTGCTAAATTTGAATCAGTTCAGCAAAATGGTTCCCCGGCAAGGGAAGTCAAAAATACCCCATTTTTGAATAAAAAAATTTTTTGTTTTTGAAAATTCTCAAAACGCAAAGCGCCAACGAGAAAGGTATATTTTTTTTATATATTTTTTTGACTACATATGTGGACTAGTTAACCGTGACGTATTTCAACATCCCTGCCATAAACAAAGACAGTGTGGCCATTTTAGTAAAAAATTCGGAATTTTGGAACATATTTTCCCCGTTTTGGGAATTTGGGTATTTTGTTGTAAGATATGGCAACATATTGTTATTCGTTTTTTTAAGAACAATTTTTTGTACATTATTCCAAAGTTTCATTAAGATATTCTAGTCCGTTTGAATTTAACGCTATTTTTCATATAAGCTATCTAACGATATAAATATCTTTAAAATCAAGGATCAACTGAGCTCACACACTTAAAAATACTAAATCAAACTCGTCCAAAAATTACACAATTTTTTTATTTTCTCAAATATCTCTTGACCTTAATGAGATAACATGTACATGTAAGCATGTTTTTTGAATGTTTTTTGAAGCACTATCCAAATGCAAAAAATCTTTTAAATCGGTTCATAAATGCACATTCCTCAAGCATTTGAAATTTTGAAACACCCGAGGTGACCAAATTTGGAGGGCCACGCAGTGGCCCCCACACCGCCTAGGGAGCCGAATATTTCCAAATCATATCGAAAACACCTCAGGTTTAACTATTTTAAATTTCATCAATATACCATTATCCGTTCAAAAGTTACAGAATTAATTCTAAAAAAAAACAAAAAGGAACCACTGTGCGCTGGAGCATTTACATCCATCCTGGCAACATGTCCCAGCCATCGTATATATACGATAAGCTATATAAAATTCGCCCACTATTTAAAGTTGTGAAACAAAAATGTAACAATTTAGCTCAAAAAGAACAGGTTCGCATAAATTTTCGTTATCTTTAAGCTCAGATTACGTGTTGCTCCACAGTGGGGAAAAAAAGTTTCATGGACATTTGAAATTTTAGTCAGCAATTCTTGAACGATTTTCGAAATTCTTTTTTGTATTATTGGAAACAAAATTGTGCACAGAATGTACTTTTTTTTATTCGGAATTCCTTACCGTTATTTTTTTAAAATTTGTCAAAGTCGATGAAGAAATAATTTTTGATTTTAATATGAAACATTTTTTTGGATTACGTGTCCTAAAAATTTCGAACTGACCTCAAATAATGTGAACATATGGTACGAATCAAACTCAGTGAAAAAATAAGACAGAAAAAATGTTTTGGCTCAACTGCAAGTAAATATGTGGAGGGACTAATTTTCACACTTTAACCCGGTGTCCTGCTCATAATTATTATCCGATGAGAACAAAACCTAATTTACAACCTGGAAAAGTGTTAAGAAAGTCGTCTGTAAAAAATAAGCCAAATCGGTGAAGGTCCTCATGCAATTTTTTTGCATATGTACAAAAATAATGCAGTTTTAAACTTCAGATAAAATAAAATTTTGTGTTTACTAGTAGGCTAAGTGGTGTGCTTTCATTTAAAAAGACCAATACCTTAATATGTTACATCATCTGTCAAAATAAGGAAATTTATTAAACGCATATACAAAAATCAAATATATTTGCAATATTTAGGGCGAAAATCGCCATATAAACATTTCATTTGTATAAGTAGGCTTAATTATGTGTTCCTTATGATATTTTGTTACCAAAATGAAAATAAAAGAGTGTAACTAAAATTTTTTCAATTTCTTCAGGAAATATATCGATTTTTGGGTTAACTTAAGTATTGAAATTGAAAAATTGTTTAAGCGTTTCACAAGTTTCCTTATTTTGACAAATGATGTAACATATTAAGGTATTGGTCTTTTAATAGTGTTTTATGCGCATAAAATATGACATAAAAATGGACAAAGTATGACCTTAAAATCAACAAAAAGATGTTCTAAAAAAAAATAAAGTCACTCAATTTTTATCATACGAATTATAAATATTTATATTTAAAGTAAAAAAAAAACAGCTTAAAAATTAAAATGAATAACAAATAACTTTTTAAACAAAACAAAATTATTTTAAATTCAGTCTTTGTAAGTATTTTTGGTAAGTTTAAATACACAAATATTGAGTAAGTAAAATAAAATAAAAAGTAGTGCTCTAGGCTTGTACCAGGATCCCGGGAATCCCGGGAAATAATTTTTTTTCCGTTTTGTTAGGCAAATATGCTTGATATTTTGCAGATATTATAAACAGAGACTTCGTTATATTTTTCCAAAAAATTATGGCAATCAATGAAACGCTGTCCAAACGCCGGTCCGGGAACGAAGAAATTTCTATTATTTCTATTTTTCAGATTCAGTTCAGTTTCAAAGCAAATATCACAAAAATTGGGGGAAATGTTCTCCCAATGCTGTATTTCAATATTGCCAACTCGCGAAAAAGTATTTAAGAAACGCCGATCCGGGATAGACGGGAAAACTGAAAAATTTCAGAAAAATATATGAAAATAGTAGAAATTTCTTCGTTCCCGGACCGGCGCACAGTGGGGTAAATTCACGATCTGGGCGGCCAAAATTATTTGAAGCAAATTTATGACGCAGAATGTTAAATAATTACTCGGTGAGGCGTAAAAAAATAATATGTTAACATTCGGGGGGTAATGTTACGACCGTTTTTATATAAAAAATCGTTTTTATAAAAAATTTAAGATTCAAGTATTTCCCATATATATCCACAAGTTTTCATTTTAGAGCCCTACCTCCCTATAACTTTTTATTCGTCTGGATACCCTCTAACTATAAATGCATAGCGATATAGGACATCCAGTATGTTAACTAAAGTGGTTCAGTAAAACCGCAGAAGTTATGGCCTATTCTTCCGCAGTAGGTAAATGGCTATAAAACACAAAACCGCAAAAACCCGCAAAATTTTTTTTCCATCTGAACAATACTATGTTAAAGATTATATTTAATCACAGATTGAAGGGGTGAAAAGTGGTGATGCATAACTTTTTGTCCATAGTTCGACTTTGGTACCCATTAAAATTAACAAAAATACCATATTTTTCAATGCTGCTTTACTAGTAGGAATTTGAATAATAATTTTATTTAGCTAAGTGGATTAAATAATATTAACCTGCCTTATAATTTTCCATTTTACTTATATGTTTAAACTAAACACACGCCTTTCCATAGCCTGCTAAAATTGTTGCTTTACCTTAACGCAACAAAATAGAAAATTCACAATTAGCAACAATTAACTTTGACAGCGTGTAGAAAACGAATGTAATTATTAAAAACATTGGTTTTTGAGAAATCGAATTTTGGCCGCCCAGCTCGTGAATTTACCCCTCTGTGCGGCGTTCGGACAGCGTTCTATCAAAAGACATAATTTTTTAGAAGAATATAACCAAGTCTCCTTTTATGATCTATGATTTCAAGCCATTCTGTGCATAATTGCTTAACAAATGGTCTGGAAACATTTGTTTAAAAAGTTCCACTCTACATGGAGCTTTTAAAAATACCTTCTTCACATTAACAATAGCTTTATTTTCGTTTTCATATAAAATTCTAATACATTAACACAATCGATGGAGACCATGAGCAATACATGTCAGATTTTTGATGGCGTCGTCACACAGTCGGGAAATTGTCGAGTAATTAGTCCTTTCCAAGGCTGCTGTATGTAGTAAAAATTTCTCACTTGCAATTTCCTTGTCTGAACTTAATACGCCTGCTATAACGTTTGCCACATTTCTGTCTGTTGCATCTTTTCTACATTTTTTAAATATTTAGTTCGAAGAACTGTTTCAGATGTATTTCTCAAATAAAAAATAAACTTAATTTCCCTTTACACCCCATGAATGAGGTATGGGATAGTTTCTCACATTATTGGAATTAACACGCTTTCTATTTTTAGATTCACAACTAACGGCACCTACTTGTTTATCGACGAATGCGAACGTCACTGTTTAAGAAGCTTTTACTAAACATGCCGATTAACTTGACACTTATACTGCGACCTTGCTGTCGACAACATCGAGGGGCCGGCAATGAAAGCAAAATGTAGATGACTGGAGGCAGGAATCGATACCGGGATCTCCCGCATGGTAGTCGCGTGTTCTAACCATCATGCTATGACCGGTCACCTTTATTCTTCTCATTTTGTAAAGTGGAATGTCAGCAAACACAAAAGCTCGGCACAGTTTTTCCTGAAAATCATGTTCTTTTGAGAGTCTACCGGAACATTCTGACAAAAATAATTGTTTTGTCTGCTTATTTTCACTTCTATGATTAAGTTGAATATGTTTTCCGCTTTCCAAATGCTGCTTTACTTGAAATCTGCTGCAATAACATAGATACAAATATTACAACCGTCTTTAGTTTTGCTGCTTTTGCCGTTTTAGTTGTATTAGAAGTAGTAGGCGAACATGTAGCGTATTTGGCTGTTACATTTGAAAAAAGCAAAGTTGCAAAGACTTCCTTGTTTTTACGCACACAAAATTAATGTGAAAAACATAAAATATGCTTAAAAAGGGATATTTTTTTAAAAAATATGCCCTAAAAATATAAATTATGCTTAAAAACAAATATGATCCTAAAACCGAAATATGCCGAAATATGACTTTATGGGTAAAATATGACAAAATATGCTCTAACAAATAGGTCTCAAAACACTTGTAGGACCATGAAATATGTAAATACATTACCCATCTGTTAATATCTCGTTGTATAAAAAACATGCTGTAGCATATTTCCGGTTGCCCTGTTAATCACATATGTTACATTAGAACGTCAATAAAATAAAATCGGAATTTTCGCAGCTAAATAATACTTTTTAGTATTATTGGAGTTATTTACTGTTGTAACAAATATTTTATGATAAGTATGTACTAAAGACCGGGTCGGTCCCCATACAAATTTTTTTTTCTCCAAAGTCAAGGGCAAATATTAAAGATAACCTCGAGACAACTTCAAAAAAAGTTTTTTTATCACTGCTTTTTTGTTTGTGGCTCAATCATTAAATCAAAGGCATCGGTGTATAGGTTTCGACGAGTACTACATTTGTCCTATAGATGTCGCTGACATACGACATCATCCAGGAATGATGGTCTTATTTAGAGCAATTTCTACCCCTAAAATTTAAAAATATTTTTTCCTAGGATTAAAGCCCTTTAAAAACCAAGAACATTTTGCTTTGGAAGTGTACAGTTTTATTCAAAAACAAAAAAGTTACGAATGATAAGATGTATTTACAGCATCAACAAAAACATTTTTTTATGTTGTTCGCATTATTATCACAAATTATTGCATACTTTATAGCGCTGATAAAAAATTTTTATAAAAATGATTCTATACTTTGAAGCTCAAATTGTTGCACAAGTCTTAACGACATCGAAAACAAATTAAAAATTTTTTCGAGATAATTCATTTTTAATCTAGTTACCGACAAAATATAATTTTTATTACAAATAAAATCCCAAAAAGAGCAAAGATATGTATGTAATTACAGCAAATATTGGCGCGACTCAAGGTCCGTTCACTACTTTCTAGTTTGGCAATAATTTTTCAATTTGATTATTCATTCCAAGCGCTGATTCACTTAAATTTCGCACAAATGTTCAGTGTTGCAAATTGCATGGGAAGAATACAAGTGTATATTAATGTCTATATTTTATTATTAATACTTCCATTTTGCCCCAGAAATCTTTATAATTTCGTTGCTTGAATATTGGTGACGCTGAATAACTTCATCCGCATGTTTGAAAACACTGTGTGCGCTAAAAAGTATGCAATAACTTGTATTTAATTTTTTCCAAACGCTAAGAAGTATGCAATAGTTTTCTGTAATAATGCAAACAACAGGAAAAAATATTAGTGTTGATGCTGTAAATACATCTTTTCATACGTAACTTTTTTGTTTTTGAATAAAACTGTATACTTCTAAAGCAAAATGTTCTTGGTTTTTAAAGGACTTTAATTCTGAGAAAAAATATTTTTAAATTTTAGGGGTAGAAATTGCTCTAAATGAGGCCATCATTACAAGATGATGTCGTATGTCAGCGACATCTATAGGACAAATATAGTACTCGTCGAGACCTATACACCGATGTCTTTGATTTGACGATTGAGCCACAAACAAAAAAACAGTGATAAAAAAACGATTTTGGCTGTTTTTCCGGGGGGTGGGGGAGGAAAAATTTTTTTTTTAAGTTGTCTCGAAGTGATCTTTGATATTTGCCCTCGACTATGGAAATTTTTTTTCGTATATGTAAATGTTATTAAAAACTCAAAGATGTGACCAGATCATTAATGCAATTTGGCAATCCGTTTAATCATAAATGAAAATAAGATAAGCTTTGGGCATTTTAATTTAATAAAATTAAGGAATTTGTCGTTACTTGTCTTTTTATTTCGGAAATGCCCAAAATTTATAAAGGGTAGTTAATGAACTGGAAAGTGGTCACTTTTAAGATAAATGTAAAAATTCAGTCTTTTTTAAACATAAAAAGCCAGGTTTATTGATATTTAAAAATTTGTTGGAACATTTTTTTATAATAAAACTTGCTAGTTTGATTCCACTTATTTTTGTAGACCATTCCACATGTATTTCTTAGACATTATTTAAATTTTTCCGGGTAATGTAATATAGCTCAATTAAAAGATCTTATTATGTGTTCTTATTTTTAACTTATTACAGAATTGAACTAAATATGTAACTAAAACAGGTAGTAGATTTAAAAATTATTAAAAATACTCAATCAGAAAAATATTTCATTTAATTGAAAAAAGTTTAATTTGATAGGCCCAAGAAATCATTGTATATGAAAATGGTTTCATAAATTGACAGATTTAAAAATGACAAAAGTTTTTAGAGTCCCATCAGATTATTTTTAATATATTTTCATTTTATGTATAATACTAAAATTTAAATTTGTCATTTAAATGTTTAAATTTACCTTCAAAATTATTTTTTGCAGCAAAAAGAAATGTAATTAAAATGCAAAACAAGCATGGTTGCAAAATCCTCTTTTTAAATTTGGATACAAATAATTGAAAACGATTTACATTTTGTTAAATGCAAATACTGAGGCTTTATTATTTATTTATTGCTTTCCATTCCACAACAAATGCGTTAACACATTTAGTAGAATGCGAAAAAAGTGTTTTTAAAAATGAAAATGTCTCATCCGAGATATCATTAGGCAGAACAAAGTGTACGGCAATTTTAAGAAAAGTTTAGGGACCACATTTTGTACGAATTCTGAAGGATGATATTGCCGATACTATGTTCAGCTCTATTATCAGGGCCAACACAAATATGCCCGGAAAAACTAAAAATATGCGCTAATATCTAATCTAATATAAGCACGAAAAAACCTAAAAAATGCCATTAAAACTGATGAAAATTCACAATATTTTTGATTTGTAGTTAATTTTATTTACTGAACACATTTAATTTTTAATAAAAATTGAAAATAACATGAAGTTATTTTTTACATTACATTTATAAGATTCAGACTATTGATTAATTACTTTAGTGTAAACAAAATTACATGAGTGAATTTAATGGCATACTTAATCTTTTCTTGTATAATAAATATTATGTATACGCCTTCATCATAATTTTTCTTACATATTAATATTTCGCTATTGAAATCTTAATTAATATTTGGTTTATGAATATATGTGATTTTTAGAAGCTGTTTTTTGAAAGAAAGGATAAAACATGCTTAGAATTTTATGTGGAAACGGAAATTTTTTCAAATTTATAACACAACTTGATAACAAATTACTCAATACGATGAACTCTCATAAGAAGTTTTTTTTCGCATTGCTATCTGCTTTGCCATATTTTAAAAGTTAAACGCTAATTGACTATTTCTCTTTGGAATCACGCATTGCTTCAGCCCCTCACTTTTACACTAATCTACAACTTTCCTTACGTGATAGTTCTGCCAACTATACCAACGAGTACTGGGTGGAACTGGTGGCAATGCAACGCTAGGTAGAACTCGTTGAAATTCTTGACGACGGAATCCTTAATATAAACACAAACAATAATATTTCGTTTAGTTAGTAACGGAAACACATACTTGAACACATACTTGGAAAAATATATACGAAAAGTAAAAAAAACTAATAAAAGAAACATGTAAACCCCAAAATATGCTTTTATATGCATAAACCCCTAAAACATGCCCGTAAGACTGTAATATGCATTTGCATATGCAAGTATGCATTGCATACTTTTGTTGGCGCTGCTTATTATTGATGAAAGCCATAAACGAGGGAGAAGCGCCACTTAAAATTAATAAGGCATGTACTACAAGACGGATGTCAAAAGAGACAACCTTGAAAAGAATCTATGAGCAGTGGATAGAGTTGATAACACACTTTGGTATTGTTGCAACCAACAAAAAATTTTATTCAGCGAAAGTTCTCCACAATTTGTATAAAAATGAATCTTTGTATTTGATGATACTAAAAACATTTTAAAAGAAACGCAGATAGTGAACAAGGCTTTACAAACGATATATAGCGATCCCACAATAATTTTGGACGATTTTCACTTTCTCATGCTACCAATAGTTGGAAAAATTTACATAAAAGAAAAAGCTGTCGACATCATCTCTTATACTGAAATACAGCTATCGGATTTTGACAAATATTTGCTGCCAAGTACCTATCTCGGCTATGAATTCGAAACTGATTTGAACAAAAAAGCAATAGAAAATCAGATATCGCAGGAAGATGTTATAAACATAAGGAATATATGTGTAAATTTCCATAAGGATATGGTGGCTCAATTTCGCAACCGCTTCCCAAAAACTTTAAGCCAATTTTCGCAGATTTCGATGAATTAATTAAAGAATTGGCCAGTTTGTGAATGCAACCCATATCAAATGTGAATGAATTTTTTTTACTTTTTTATTAGTATAATTTTTACAAATTATGTGCTGTTGTCCGCATGAAAATCTGTTCCGGGGGAGTTAAAGCAGCAATATTAAAATAAATTTATAAATGTGAATGTTTAATAAACATAAAATTGGCAAAACGTATATTAAAAAAAAAATTAGCACTGGTTTTTTAAGAATTGTACTTTTTTTAGTTTTAGCATATTTTTTGCCGGCTTCTGGCAAAACTGTGGCGAGGCGACTGAGTCGCAAGCGACTTATTGGCATTTGATTGGTGCTGGGTAGGGCGCATGGAAAAAATATGGAAATTGTAAAAGAGAAACTTCAAAAAGACGCATGAATTTTCATTGAATTGGCTACCAATTTTACTTTTAGCCCCTCTCATTCACAACCTCATGTATTGTCGCCCGTGTCGCAACCAAACGCAAGGAATATAAATATCACAAGAACTCAAATAAGACCGTGGCGAAATGTAGTGTTATTACTTACTTACTTAAGTGGCCCATTACAACTAACACACATGGTTCATAAGTTTGACGCCTGAAGTACTAAAGAATTCCACACGCTTCGGTCTTGTGCGTGTGTTCTCCAGTTAGTCCTACCAGATGGTGGCACGTCGCCTACCACTTGGTCCTTCCAACAGAGTTTGGATCTCCCTGCTCTGCGCCGTCATTCAGGTTCGCCTTCAAACACCTTTCTCGCTGGAGCATTTACATCCATCCTGGCAACATGACCCAGCCATCGTAGTCGTTGCATTCAGACTCTTTTAGCTAAGTCGATGTCGTGGTAAAGGTCATACAGCTCATGGTTCATCCGATGGCGAAACTCGCCGTGGACACAGATAGGTCCATAAATTTTTCGGAGTACTTTTCTCTTGAATACTCCCAGGTTTTGTATGTCCGTTGTAGTAAGCACCCATGATTCGGCACCATACAACAGAACAGGTAAGATAAGCACCTGGTATAGCTGTTTCTTAGTATTCCGAGAGAAGGTGGTGTTACTAAAGTGCTGCCGAAGTCCGTAGAAACATCTATTGGCTAGCACTATTCTCCGTTTAATTTCTTGGCTGACATTATTCATCTTGTTGACGGAAGATCCGAGGTAGGTAAATTCGTCGATTACCTCAAAACAATAATTGTCAACGTTCACGGTGCGTCCCCATCGAGAGGACTCTTTGTTCGTCGAAATCATTATTTTTGTTTTGTCCTCGTTGACCGCTAAACCCATTTTTGCCGACTCCTTTTCTAGGGATGAGAAGACTGCAGTAACGTCCCGCAGATTTCGACCAATGATATCTATATCATCGGCGTAGGCTAGTGGCATGTGGCTCTTGTGGAATATGGTGCCAGACATGTTGACACCAGCCTTTCTCATCACCTTCTCCATAACTATATTAAATAGTGTACAGGACAGGCTATCGCCCTGCCTGAGACCTCTTTCCGTGTTGAATGGTTCAGACTGATCCTTACCAATCTTAACCGAGGATTTGGTGTTGTCTAAGGTACATTTGCAAAGTCGAATCAGCTTTGCAGGAATACCAAACTCAGACACGGCATGTAGTGTAATTAGGCCCTTAAATAACACACTTGTAGATCGGTACTGAACTAATAGCATGGTATAAAAACAACAATGAAAACAAAAAGGATTTCCCCCATTTTCTGACACGACAGCCACAAAGATAAATGTAGCATTACATTTATTTACCTTATACATTCGAAGAATTGTGAACTGTTTTTATTGACATCCCATCTCCAAAACCTGCAGCTGTGTTTCTAGTATGTTTTCTTAAAGGACTTGTTATGTATTTTTCCTCGACTTGGCAATAAACTTCGTCTTGGAGGAGTCACCGACGATCATTGTGGAAAAATGTCTTCTCCTTATATTAGTAGTAGTTTGCACTGAACGCCGCAATTTAAAAGAATCTTTGTGCTACTGACCGATGATGCTGCTGTGTGGTGGTATTGCGTGTGCCGCGACAGCCTTTGCGTTACCCTGCAGTTGGCGAAACTAGTGAATGACTAGAGATATGATTAATCACTGAGAATTACCACGCATGATTTGCCAAACTACCATCAATGCTTTTGACTGACGAATTTAACATGAGGATGAGATTGGCGGTAGTCAGTTGCCACCTTCCGCAACCTTTTACTAATGATTTCACTAGTAACATGTGATGTGTTATTTCACTGACTTTTGCTGATTATTTTACCTTTGTAATATAAGCACACTAGTTTTTTACTTAAAATGACACGTTCACAGGCCACGAACTTTCAATTGCGACTGACGCCAACACAAAATATTCAAAAACAAGCCAAACATAGTTTTTTTTCCTAATTTATTTTCTTTAGAATAACGGTGCAGTCTTTGTTGCACCCCCCACAAAAAAATGTAAGTTGAAGACAGTAAGAAAGACATGAACATATTCATCGTTGCACTACGTTTTTATAACGAAATCGTCAATGATTAAAATACCTCGAAAGGCTTTTTTGAAGTTCCATGGGAGCAAGAATTAATAATCTTTGATTGATTGTATCAAATCATGTAACCTATACATTATTGTTAGTGATTTCGTTATTCAGAATGTGTATTGTAAGAAAGTCAAAAGGCGAATTGTTGGATAACCTGTGGCAACTGTAGTAACTAACGATTTTGTGTCAATTTCTACTTTTAAAACTGCAGGGTACTGACCAATGATGCTGTGTGTATCGTGTGGTGGTATGTTATGTTGTATTTTAGCGCTCGCGTCGCGACCTGCTGACATGGTGTAGTGGTGATCATAAGGTTGTGGGTTCAAATGCCACCGCAGGTAAACTTTTTGTTTTCTATTTTAGGTGTATTTTACTTTATTTTTTTCTGTTTATTTTAAGATTATATTATATTACTAGCTGACCCGGCAGACTTCGTCCTGCTTTCACAGTTGTGGATTATATTCTTTCGTTTTGTAGTAGAAAATAGAAAATGAAAGCGGTTTAAACTGTTTTAAGTCAGCTATAAGCAGTTTTTATTGTAACACTCTTTGGTGCACAACATTTTTAGTCTTTCCATTTTGTGTGTAAATGTTTAAAACGGATGGTTTGCCAACTTAGGAACAGGCTACATATAACTGTCCATGTGAAAAAACTGGATACAATAAATTCACCCCACAAAATCCTTATGATTGACCTTGCGCCTTTTTAATAGTTACCGCAAATGCAAGGCGAACTGGAAATTGCAATCGTTAAAATTCAAACGACATATCATTTGCAATCATTGGGATGCGTGAAATGAAAACATCCTCGCCTTTGAATTTTGCAATTAAAATAGTAGCTTCAATTACATTAGCCATCATAACCACATTCCCCTCTGAAAAACAATAACGGGTATTGTAATGCTTCGTAACAGCGATGAGTTGCAGACACCCGTTGCAGTTTCTAAGAAATCAAATTTATCGCAAACTATTACAATAGCAACATCATCATTTGTTGGCGAATTAAATCTCCGGACATGTTGGCCAGGTGGCGTTTTATCAGCTCTAATCACAATTGCACACTCATCTGATGGGATTTGATCGAGAGCAGTTTTAAAAAGCCGCACTAAATCATTTTGAGCATGCAAAATGTTCTGCAAACACTCGACAATCTCTCTACGTAAATTTGATGAAATATCAGAACGACGATCGATTTCAATATTTGTGTATATATTTGCAAAAATTGGTAACTGATTAGAAAAGGGCAACAAAGAACCAAGACGATGGTAAACTTGGATTAGCTGATTAGGGGCATGCTTCCGCTCATGGAGAACATCTGGCTAGAGGAGCGCATGCCCGGGGATTGGAGTCTCAGTCTGTTATGTCCCATATACAAAAAAGGAGATCTTAGTGAATATAAGAACTACCGTGGAATAAGCCTATTACCAATTGCATACAAGGTCCTTTCAAGCTTATTGTATGAACGTTTTAAGACAATTGTAGAAAAACTAATTCGACCGTCTACGACATCAACTTTTCACTCTACGACAAATCCTGGAAAAAAACTCATGAAAGCAGATCGACACCTACCACCTCTTAGTCGACTACAAAGCTGCCTTCGACTCTCCGATAAGGAATAGGCTATATGAGGCCATGTCTGAGTTTCGTTTTCCTGCAAAGCTAATTCGACTTTGCAGATGTACCTTGGAAAACACCAAATCCTCGGTTAAGATTGGTAAGGATCAGTCTGAACCATTCAACACGGAAAGAGGTCTCAGGCAGGGCGATAGCCTGTCCTGTACACTATTTAATATAGTTATGGAGAAGGTGATGAGAAAGGCTTGTGTCAACATGTCTGGCACCATATTCCACAAGAGCCACATGCGACTAGCCTATGCCGATTATATAGACATCATTGGCCGAAATTTGCGGGATGATACTGCAGTTTTCTCATCACTAGAAAAGGAGTCAGCAAAAATGGGTTTAGAGGTCAACGAGGACAAAACAAAAATAATGATATCGACGAACAAAGAGTCCTCTCGATCGCGACGCAGCGTCAACGTTGAGATTAATTAAGCGGAGTTACGGACTTCGGCAGCACTTTAGTAACTCCACCTTATCTCGAGATACGAAAAAACAGCTATACCAGGTTTTCATTTTACCCGTGCTGTTGTATGCTGCCGAATCATGGGTGCTTACGACAACGGACATGCAAAACCTGGGAGTATTCGAGAGAAAGGTACTCCGAAAAATATATGGACCCATCAGATGAACCATGAGCTGTATGAGCTTTACCACAACATCGATGCAGCTAAAAGAGTCAGAATCCAACGACTACGATGGCTGGGACATGTTGCAAGGATGGATGTAAATGCTCCAGCGAGAAAGGTGTTTGAAGGCGAACCTAAAGGACGGCGCAGTGCAGGGAGACCCAAATTTCGTTGGAAGGGCCAAGTGGTTGGCGCTTTGGAATTCTTTAACACTTCATGCCTAAAATTTATGAACTATGTTCGTAAGTTGTAATAGGCCACTTAAGTAAGTAAGTAGTAAAACTATTGATGGTAGTAAAACTATCGGTGCTCATAAAATGTTTATTGAATATTGCGTTGAATTTAATGTCGATGGGACATACAATAAACTATGCTTACTTTGGTTTAAGAATATTTAAAAGTATTTTTATTTTTTGTAAGTGAAGTGTGTGAATACTGCTACCATAATTTTTGTATATTCCCAGTGGGTTTAAAAGATAATAATGTATCAAATAAGTCTTATAAAGAAGAACTGAAGCACGCGCTATGATTGGCTAAAAATCGATATTGCAAAGAAAAAGCTAAGAAGAAAAATATATCGTTTCAAACACGTCGAAAAAAACTGAACAAAACATAGATTTTTCGGATAGTAAATCCTTTTTCTTTAATATCTTTGTTATAAACTCATGCCTAATAAATATATAATAATCCAATAAATAGAATTGAATTGATCGATTAAAGAAAATATGTCTTTAAGGATATAGCAACAAATGTATTTGAATTCAAATTTGTAGATGTTGAACTGAGCGATGAAAACAATATCGGCGTTGAGGATGTCGTCGATTCTGTCGAAATAATCATGAAATTCTTATTAAGAACAAGGGCATTAGAGAATTGTTGTACTTAGAAAGTTAAATTTATTTTTAACTAGTGGACCCGGCAATGCTTCGCTATTGCTTAGTTGACGAATGCTTATAATATGTTTGGCACGGCTACTAAAAGTGCTAAGCTTAAGCGTCGTTCTTGTACGGTCTATAAACAATTCGTTACCCCAAGTTACTCCTTAACCTGATCAAACTAACCACGTCTCACTAATAGATAATAAAACATTTGTCTGAAAATTCATATCTATAGTGCCAAGTACTATCTTTATACAAATATTACCTTATACAGTCCTTAAAACATTTTTCCCACTTTCGCTACTGCGCACCGATCGGAAATAAAATGTTCATCCCGCCGACCGAAAATAAATAATTTGTTGGTATATTCAAGTCTACGTTGCCGAGCACTGTAAAGGCTCATTTACATTACTGGCATCATTGCCAGTATTTCCCTTTAAAATGTGTCAGCATCGTGTAAATAAGATTGTTTTATCAGAATATACCGACATACTTTTTTCTGAAGACTTATTGCCAAAATTTTGATAAAACAAACTGACGTAGTGTAAATAGCACTATGACACAATTTGAGGGTCATTGTCTCGGGGGTGAACCAAACCAATTTCAAACGATGGCATTTGACCTCACGAACAAAACCCTAAACTCCATTTTCCTATACTACGTCACAAATTTTTTTACAGTGGTTTGAAGTTTTTGGCCAAAAGTCGAGTCAAAGAATATGAAAAATCATTTATAAAAGTACATTTGGGGTATTTCATGTCTTCGCAGACCTATTCTAAAACATTCAGGGGAATATTTCCTCGGAACATTTTAACCCTCTAGCTACCACCCGTTTGGGACATTTTTGGCCCAATTTTGAAAAACTGTTTAGATGTCAACTTTGGAGGAAGGTCAAGGCTTAGAATCTTCGACAGAAATATTCTCCGGAAAATTTCACTAAGAATCACCGAAGACAAATAACCTCAACGAGTCAAAGGTTATAAAATAAAATCAAAATTAAATGTTAAGAAGGCTACTTTTGAGCAAAGAGTGCAACAAGCTTTTTCAGGAGTGAACCAAACTAATATCAAACGGTAGCATTTGGCCTCAGTAACAAAACCCTAAACTCCATTTTGGTCGACTACGTCACAAATTTTTTTACAGTGGTTTTAAGTTTGATTTTTTTTTGTTACTGAGGTCAAATATATTGGTTTGATTCACCCCCGAAAAAGGGTGTTGCACTGTGTAGTCCTTAAACTTTACTGACACAACTCTTTATCCTATTAATTAATAATATTATAAATGTGAATGTATGTCTGTTTGTTTGTTTGTTTGTATGTTTGTTGCTCAATCACGCCTAAACGGCTGATCCGATTTCAATAAAATTTAGAATACAGTTAGTGTACTATATGGAAATTGCCGTAGGCTATAATTTTTTTAATTTTTGACCCCATGGGCGGAGTGGGCGTGGCAAAACTTTTTTTTCGATCTAGGAAGATAAAATTTGATACACAGATAGTACTCGACAACACGAATATGAATATGCAGACGAAATTTTAATTTTGGACTTAATGGGCGGAGTGGGCATAGCAAAACTTTTTTTCGAGCTAGGGAGATAAAATTTTATACCCAAATAGTACTCGATAACACGATTATGAATATGTAGACGAAATTTTAATTTTTGACCCAATGAGCGGAGTGGGCGTAGCAAAACTTTTTTTTAGAGCTAGAAGATAAAATTTGATTCCCAAATAGTACTCGACAACACGAATATCAATATGCAGACGAAATTTTAGTTTTGGGCCCAATGGGCGGAGTAGGCGTGGCAAAAATGTTTTTTAGAGCTAGAGAGATAAAATTTGATACCCAAATAGTATTCGACAACACGAATATGAATATGCAGACGAAATTTTAATTTTTGGCCTAATGGGCGGAGTGGGCGTGGCAAAAATTTTTTTTAGAGCTAGGGAGATAAAATTTGATTCCCATATAGTACTCGACAACACGAATATGAATATGTAGACGAAATTTTAGTTTTTGACCCAATAGGCGGAGTGGGCGTGGCAAAACTTTTTTTTAGGGCTAGAGAGATAATATTTGACACACTGATCGTTCTCGACAGCACGAATATAAATATGCAGACGAAATTTTAATTTTGGACCCATAGGCGCAGTGGGCGTAGCAAAATTTTTTTGGAGCTAGAGAGATACAATTTGATACCCAAATAGTACTCGACAACAGGAATATGAATATGCAGACGAAATTTTAATTTTGGACCTAATGGGCGGAGTGGGCGTGGCAAAACTTTTTTCGAGCTAGGGAGATAAAATTTGATACACAGATAGTACTCGAAAACACGAATATGAATATGCAGACGAAATTTTAATTTTGGACCCAATGGGCGGAGTGGGCGTGGCAAAACTGTTTTTTTAGAGCTAGAGATATACAATTTGATACCCAAATAGTACTCGACAACAGGATTATGAATATGCAGACGAAATTTTAATTTTTGACCCAATGGGCGGAGTGGGCCTGGCAAAACTGTTTTTTAGAGCTAGAGAGATAAAATTTGATACCCAAATAGTACTCGACAACACGAATATGAATATGCAGCCGAATTTTTAATTTTTGACCCAATGAGCGGAGTGGGCGTGGCAAAACCTGTTTTGTCGAGCTAGGGAGATACAATTTGATACACAGATAGTACTCGGCAACACTAATATTAATGTGAAGTAGTGATGGCACGATTTATCGAAAAAATAGTAATAATCGATTATTTTCCTTAAATTTTCGATTTAATTGTATCGTGAATTCGCCTTCGATTAATTGAATATATCGATTATTTCAAATAATAATCGAAAGGCATCCGGAACAAAAAAAAATCGTCGCCAGCCGTTAATTGTATTCATTGAGCTTTAACGGCTGACGACGAAAGGCCTAGAATTGCAACCCTAGTTATTAACGCCGTTCGCGATCGGTCACGTTCGGCTTGGAGTCTCTTGTTTACCTTTTTATGCATTTTCTTCATTCTCATCCAACCATAAAACCGTAAAGACGTAAAAGTGTAAAGTTGAAGTTAAAATCTTTTAATAAAAGAAAGCAAGTGTTTTTTCGTGGAAAATAAAGCAATAAATGATTTGGTGGGCAACATAGTGCCAGCGTTTGCATCTATCACAGCGTAAATTCAACAGTGTCATTCAGCAAACGCGCCTTATGCAGGGGCGTCTATCCCAGCGGTTCCAACAGGTGCATCTACCTCAGCTATTCAACCATTCACCCCACAGCGTGTTCAGAGATCGCACCACAGCGGTTCCGGCCATTTCCAACTTCAACACCAGCAGCTCAAGTAACGCAGGTCGTTTTTATTTAAAACAAAAGGAAACTTAATACTAAGTTCCCTATATATATAAATGGGTCCAATACGAAGCGGAGTTTGGAAGCATTTCTCAAAAGAAAATGCAACGAATGTAAAATGTCGGTTGTGTTGTAAATTCATAAAAACCTCTAAGAACACATCAAACATGATGCAACACTTAAAACTGAAACATCCGAAGGAAGCTGAAGTCCTTAAAGTAAGTTTAAGCTTATTATAAAGTGTGCAAGTTAAATTAATTTGTAATCCCTTTAGGCACCATCCACCAATGAAGAATTACAAAACAGGTGTGATGACGAAAATTACGAAATTGCTAGTACCAGCCAGCCTTCAACATCAAAATGCAGTCAGCCCGATATTCAGAGCATTTTTTCAAATGCACACAGTTATGCATCTGGTGGCACTAAATATCAGAAATTAACACAGTCAATAGTGGAAATGATTGTAACCGATAATTTGCCATTTTCACATGTTGAAGGTATTTCTAAATTTTATAATTATTGTTATATTATTGTTTATCTTTTACCTTTATTTCAGGAAAGGGCTTTTTAAAATTAATGAATCAACAATTTCCACTTTACAAAGTACCTACCAGAAATACAGTAAAATCACACTTAGAAAAAATGTACATCAAAGAAGCAGGAAATTCCAAAAGGATCTTGTCACAAGTGTATTATATATGTTTGACCACTGACATATGTACTGACATTAAAATGAATAGCATGATCGGTGTGACAGTGCATGGTTTGTTCGAAAGCAAACAATTTTGTGGAACAGTTGGCGTTTTTAAACTGACTCAAGCCCATACAGCTGCGCATATCTCTGAAGTGCTAGTAAATTCGCTTGCAGAATTTTCCATCAACAAAGATAATATAATTGCAGTTGCCACTGACAATGGCGCTAATATTGTTAAAGCAATACACGATATATTTGGAAAAAACCATCACATTCCATGTTTTGCGCATACGCTAAACTTAGTTTGTGACACTTCTTTAAATACACCTGAAGTAAGTGACGTTATCGGAAAATGCAGAGATATAGTAGTCTGGTTTAAGCGGCGCGTTAAAGCAAATGATAATATAAACCATTTGCAATCTTCTGCTGGAATATCGGAAGGTAAAATGTTGAAACTGATTTTGGATGTAAAAACAAGGTGGAATTCTACATATTATATGCTTGAACGTTTCGTCAAATTAATTCCATATATAAGCCAAATTTTAATAAACCATTCCGATGCACCACCCATGATAACAACAAAAAACAAAGAGGATTAGTTTATTAAGACCTTTGGAAGCAATGACTACGCAAATAAGTGGAGAAAAATACGCAACATTAAGCCAAGTTATTCCACTTGCTCATTGTGGTCGTCAACAAATCATGAAAATGGAATGTTTATCTCCACTGGCAAATAAATTTAAAACAAACATTTTGAACCAGTTTGACCGTCGCTTTGGGAAACTGGAACATTCATTTCTACTGGCAGCATCAACTTTACTAGACCCAAGGTTTAAAAAAATTCATTTTGATGATCCCTTAGCTTTATCAAAAGTCATGAGAAAGCTACGAAATGAAATTGTAGAAAATTCTCATATAGAAGAAAGCTTTGGGAGTGGCAGTGAAACGTCTTCTGCTGGTGATGCAGAATTTGATTTATGGGCGCACCATAAATCTTTAGCCCACAAACGAAGAAGGATGGATAATGACTCAATACTTCCACAAGACGAACTAAGCTTCTTTGTCAATGCTCCAGTACTGGAATTAAAGCGCAACGTAATAGATGCATGGGAAGAAATGAAATCGGTCTACCCTAAGCTGTACTCCCTTGCACAAAAATATTGCTTTTTGATTGGTACATCTGTACCATCAGAGCGGCTTTTTTCCAAAGCGGGTGAAATAATAACGGAAAAACGGAACAGATTAACCACGAAACGGCTCTCAAAGCTCCTTTTTTTAAATTCAGTACTAAACAAATAAGTTATTTGAATAAACAGAAAAATTTGTCTTAGTTAAATAAAAGTTTTTTTTATTTATGATAATTTTCAACTTTAGCTGAAAATATCGATCAATCGATTAATTGTTTCCAATTAATCGCGATTAATTTTTTGTCGTCTCGATTAATCATATGATTAATTAATCGATTATTTTTTTTTGCCATCACTAATGTGAAGACGATATTTTAAGAGCAAAGACAATGTTAGAAGAGTTTTTTCTTAAATTCATTATATTTTTAAATTGTATTTGCTTACACTTTTCACAAGATGTTTTTCAGAGTTGTGTCAGCAAACGTTAAGGACTATTTACATTGCATCAGTTTGTTTTATAAATTTTTTTTGGCAATATGTCGTCAATTAAACGTATTTAGGTAAATGCTGACACAGGGTAAAGGGTAATAGTGACAATGATATCAGTTTTGTAAATATGACATTATAGTACTCGGCAATGTAAACATAAATATACCGACAACATATTTATTTTCGACCGACGCACGGTGGGGTAAATTCACGATCTGGGCGGCCAAAATTCGATTTCTCAAAAACCAATGTTTTTAATAATTTCCGATTGTAGGGTAAAGAGGACAAAATGCTTCACTAGATTCTGTAATTTTTTCATTCCATTTTGCTTACATTCGTTTTCAACACGCTAATTGTGCATTTTCTATTTTGTTGTGCCCAGGTAAAGCAACAATTTTAGCAGGCTGTCGGAAGGCGTGTGTTTAGTTTAAACATTTAAGTAAAATGGAAAATAATAAAGCAGGTTAATATTATTTAATACACTTAGCTAAATAAAATTATAATTTAAATTCATACTAGTAAAGCAGCATTTAAAATATGGTATTTTTGTCAATTTCAATGGGTATTGTTACCCATTACCGATCTATGGACAAAAAGTTATGCATCACCCCTTTTCACCCCTTTAATCTGTGATTATATATAATCTTTAACATCGTATTGTTCATATGGGAAAAAAAAATTTTTTGCGGTTTTGTGTTTTAAAGCCATTTACCTACTGCGGAAGAATGAACTATAATTTCTGCGGTTTTACTGAACCACTTTAGTTAACATACTGAATGTCCTATATCTCTATGCATTTATAGTTAGAGGGTATCCAGACGAATAAAAAGTTATGGGGAGGTAGGCCTCTAAAATGCAACCTTGTGGAGATATATGGGAAATACTTGGAATCTTAAAATTTCTATAAAAACCATTTTTTGTATAAAAACGGTCACAACCTCTACCCTCCCAATGTTAACATATTATTATTTTTTAAGCCTCACCGAGTAATATTTTACCATTCTGCTTCATAAATTTACTTCAAATAATTTTGGCCGCCCAGATCGTGACTTTACCCCACTGTGCGACGGGGATATGGATATGAATATTTTTTTTTGCCAATCGGTCGGCAAAAGGGAAGGTGGGTAAAATGTTTTTAGGACTATATAAGGTAATTCCCCTTATTACGTATGTCGGAGTCGACTTTCGGCAACATTGGACTGTTTTTTTATTTGATTTAAATTAGTAATAATTAACAGAATTGTTTAGTGTTGAGAATTTTTTTATAATCTAATGAAAAAGAACATGATATGAGAAAAACCAGTCATATTTTAAAAACAACAATGGTTCGACGTGACTACGACATACATAATAAGGGGGAATATTTGAATTCAGATAGGTCTTGGTACTATAAATATGAATTTGCAGACAGATGTTTTAATATCGGTTAGTGAGACGTGGTTAGTTTGATCAGGTTAAGGAGTAACTTGGGGTAACGAATTGTTTACAGAGCGTACAAGAACGACGCTTAAACTTAGCCCTTTAAGTAGGCGTGCCAAACATATTATAAGTATATGTCAAATAAGCAATAGCGAAGCATTGCCGGGTCCACTAGTTTTAAATAAAATTTAAAAGTATTATGAATTTTAGAAAAAAAACTCCTTTTGATACAATAAATGTATTTTTTTGTACAATAAAAGCACTTTTTGGTATAATAAATTGTACTTATTGGTACAATAAATGTACTTTTAATACAATAAACTGTAATTTTTAATACAAAAAATATTTTTTTTAAACAATAAATTGTGCTTTTTGGTACAATAAATGTACTTTTTGATAAAATAAATTGTAATTTGTACAGTTTCACCACGCCCTCTTCGGCCACTGATTGAGAATAAAAATTTCGTCTGCAAATTTGAACCTGAAATTCCGATTACCATTTGTGTACCTAATTGTATCTCTCTGAGTTTTACAATACAGTTTAATGGCACCCCCTGCGCCCACTGACCCAAAATTAAGATTCCGTCTGCATATTCATATTCGTGTTGACGAGTACTATCTGTGTATCAAATTTTATCTCCCTAGCTCTAAAAATATGTTTTGTCACGCCAATTCCGCCCACTGGTCCAAAACTAAAATTTCGTCCGCATATTAATATTCGTGTTGCCGAGTACTATCTGTGTATTAAATTTTATCTCCCTAGCTCAAAAAAAAAGTTTTGCCACGCCCAATCCGCCCATAAGGTCAAAAATTTCCATATAGTACACAAATTTTACTGAAATCGGTTCACCGGTTTAGGCGTGATTGAGCCACAAACAAACAAACAAACATTCACATTTATAATATAATATTAATAGGATTATCTTATCAGACGCTTTAACGAAAACTTATAGAAAGCTTGCGATCCAGAAAAAGATGATGTGCCGTTCATTCTTTTCAATGAAGAAATTGGGATTCAAAATGTGGTGTCTGATCGGTACAAATGATATTTGGCAATGGCCAAATTCGTGCTGATTGTTCGACTGCATTGATATCGTTTCCTGCAAATTTTTGCGAGTTCACATCGTCGAAAGAGCAACTCATCACTAAAGTGTGCTCCGGTATTGCACACAATTATAAAAATCTATTGGATTAATCAATGGGCAGTACTATCAGCGAAGAATAAAGCATCGATAGCTTGAATTTAATTTTAGAAAGTCAAATCGCTGGAAAACTGCATTCCTACAAGCCTGTTTACAACGTGATCGACGAGGTTGAATGACCAACATTCAGACCGAATTTTCCAACTCGCTTGATGTGCCGCTTAATTTACAGATCAAGGTTGGATCGATCATAATCATATTGCGGAATGTGAATCAACCGAAATTATGCAACGATACGCGGTTGTCCGTCAAGATACTAAAAAACAATGTGATTAAACCGACGATCATCAGGGGCAAATTCAAAGACGAGGAAGTCGTTATCTCGCTAATTCCGATTATTTCAACTGATCATCCATTCCAATTCTCCGTTCGGTTGGATTTGGCAATGACAATCAATAAGTCGCAAGGCCAATCGTTGGAAGTATGTATGTTTGATTAATCTCGAATTTCCCTGTTTTCGTGCGGTCAGCTGTACGTTGCCTTTTCGCGTTTTGGAGAACCGCCTTCGTTGTTGGTTTTTGCGGCGTAAAACTAATCGAAAACTCTCTACTGAGTTTATCTGAAGGCATTAAATTGGGGCGAGACGAAGTTCGCCGGGTCCGCTAGTATTACATATAAACAATTAAAAATCTCCAGTTTAATGCAAAATTTATTCCAAATGGAGTAAAAAGACAATTGCGCGATTTGTCATGAAAATGTGCTACGGCTGTAAACATTGCTTCAATGTCGGCATATGTTCCATACCCATAATAATTATTTCTGGACAATTTTGTAGATAGCATCAAAATGGAAATAATTTTTAGAAAAGGTATCCATCAAAAAAAAGGCATGTCAAAAGTAGAATGATAAAGAACTTAAACGTAAAAAAAAGAAGATCCAATTGGTCGGGCCTTGCATAATCGCTTGGATGTCCATATATGGGTTTTATAAAATAAGAAAGTTGTTTTAAGACACGTATCTAAAAAGCCACACATTTTATCCGATAGAGAACTTGACGAAGCAATACCATGGAAGAAATTGTATCCATGTATTACGCTGAAAGACATAGAAACCAGTAAGAATGTTTCATTCGGGCAACCCGACTTACATATACCATCACCCTCAGTACAACAAAAAATTTTCTATTATATATATTATTACTCGATTACTCGATTTCTAAAGTGGGCGCAGTGGTATATTTGTATGGGAGGTACCAGAAGGGGCGTGTCTAGACTTCCAGATTATTTCCCCAAAACTTTATCCCGTTTTAGCTTTACTAAATACAGAATTTGGGCACGATCGCGTTGGGTGTATTGATATTATTACTCCATCTCTAAAGGGGGCGGAAAGGTACATTTGTATGGGAGGTACCATAAGGGTACCTCCCATTTTTTTCTCCAAAACTTTATCCTGTTATAACTTAACAAAATACAGAATTTGGGTACGATCGTGTCGAGTGTATTGATATTATTACTCCATCTCTAAAGTGGGAGAAGTGTTACATTTGTATGGGAGGTACCAGAACTTGAACTTCACTAAATACAGAATTTGGGCACGATCGCGTTAGGTCTATTTATAATATTAATCGATTTCTAAAGTGGGCGGTACCAGATGTGTATGGGAGGTACTAGATGGGGCGTGGTTAGACTTTAAGTTGTTTTCTCAAAAACTGTATACTGATATAGTTTTACTAAATAAAGAATTTGGGTACGATCGCGTTGAATTTATTGATATTATTACTCCATCTCTAAAGTGGGCGGAAAGGTATATTTGTATAGGAGATACCAGAAGGGGCGTGGCTAGACATCCAATTTTTTCCAAAACATTATCCTGTTATAGCTTTACTAAGTACAGAATCCCGTTGGGTGTATTGATATTATTACTCGATTTCTAATGTGGGCGGAATGATGTATTTGTATGGAAGGTACCAGAAGGGGCGGGGCCATATAGCCCATTTGCAATACCGTAAGTAGTTTTGGGGAAATATTAACTAACGGAATAAAAAAATATTAAGGCAAACGGAACCAAATCGATTACATTCGGAACCACTTTCAATACAACCAAATAAGTGGAAATATGTATTATAATTAAAAAAGTTATTCCCCAGGACAACAGTGCCAAAAAAGGCTAATTAACATTATTTCAATGTCAGTCTTTACCCCACCCATTAGAAAATATGAATTCTTTAGAGATATTTGAGCATAAAAGATTCTTTCGGTACCACCATACAAAATTACAATATTTCCAGAGATATAGAATTTCAATTCATACATTTGTTGGCAAATGCATTAACTCTGTAACCCTATCAACGGTGTAATTACGTGTCACTAAAAGTCTGGCCATACGACCGAGAGTCCTATCTCCAACCGTCTACGCTCCATCTTTACTTGATATGTTTAATGTTTTGTATATTTTTTGTATGAAAAATATATTTTTATAAAAAAATTTAAATGAAATTGAAATATTAACAACTTCTAACGTATGAGTGTTTTTATTTATGTAGATTTTTTACAGTCAACATATTATTTGAAGTGTCAAGAATTTTACAATTTTATATCTGGCAAGCCTATATGAAAGATACATTGATTATTTTTAATACAATAAGCGAAATAACTGCATTTTTGGCTCTCCCGAAAAGTTTGCTTTTTTGAGTCAGCATTTATTGAATAAAGGTGCTCGACATGTACATTAGGGATACAACTTTTTTTGAGCGCTAATAACCGTACCGGAACCACTTGGGGAATATTGTTCCGATAATAAAACAAAACTCTTGTTTTATAAAGTTGATTCGGTGAATAAATAATTGCTTATAGGAAAAAATCGCATATAAGAAAGAAATTTGCGCTATATTTAGAGTTTTTTATATCATTTACCTACTGTATCGCAATTTGTTTTAAAACATTTTGCAAAATCATAAGGAAATCAGCAACAATTTAATAGTTATAGGGTGTGTAAATCAATGCGTTAAGTTCAAATTATCTTCGCTATGAATTTCTTGGTAATTTTTAAAAATTGTATCCTTCTTGGCAATATTTTAATATTGGGTTTTCAAAATCTATGTACTATGCCATTTGTTTGGATATTAAAATATGTTGACGCTGTGGAATAAAAAAAACGCTGACGCTGTGGAATAAAACTAATTGCGAACTAATGGCCTCTAATTTTTAGATTTTCTTCTTGTTTTGTTCTTTGTAGATTTTAGAATATTTGAACACCTTAATTTTTTTATTATATTATTTTTTTATATTATTTATTATTTTATTAATAGATTCATATTATGTATTACAACTCAATATAAGTGTTAGTATTATTTGTTAATATAATTATGAACTATAATTGGCGAAGCATTTATTGCTGTAGCCAGATTGACAAAAGTTAAAAAGTTTTTAGCAAATCAAAGTTTTCCTTTCTTTATATAATGTAAACGTATTAAATGTAATGGAAATGGAATATAATAATTGATTAAACCTCAAATTCTTTCATTATTAAGTTTCTAAATTTCAAACATGATTCTAGATATAAATATAGCGAGTTGAAATTGATGCCATTTAATATATTAATTACTTCATTATGATCTAGGGAAATATAGCCAAAATGTATTCTTCTTATTTCTCAGTAAATAGGACAAATGCCAATGAAATGGAATGTTTTATCTGATTCGTGCATGTTGCACATTGTACAAATGCCATTAGTATTGTTCTTGAAGCATCTAGCATTCGGATCTAATAGCCCACACCTAGCTCTTATAATCAGACTCGTAGCCCGCGCTGAAAATTCGGCTGTCATTAATGGCGTAACACTGTAGTCAAGCTGAGAATACAGATCGTGAAACTGGGAATTGGAAGCATCGACGACAAATTTTTCTCTCTCCTTAATCGCCACTAAATCTACGATCTCTTTCCAGTATAGACATACAGGAATGTAATTATCAGGAGGAGAAAAATTTACCGTATTACATAAATTCACCCATTCTCTAGCCCAAAATACGTTCATTCTTATTATCGTTTCCGCCAGTATACGAGGTAATCTATCTGCACTTAAGGAAATTACCCTGTTCACATAGGAGAAGTGTAGTTTCAGTGAAGAAATATAAAGAGAGCTATACCCGGTTTCCAAATATAATACATAATTCGGAGCATTAGCTGGAAGGTGCAGCATTTCCTTAATGAAAAAACGGAACAGCTTCTCTACATCATCATATTTTACGTAACCCCATATTTGAGCAGCATACAACATTATAGATTTTGACGCAGCATTAAAGATTTTCAATTTGTTAACATTAGATATCTTTGGATTATTAATATATTTTGACCATGTCGAACTTATAGCAACTTTGGAAGCAGAAAGTTTGTTCTTTAAATGACTTCTAAAAGATAAATTGTATGTTATGTCCACCCCAAGATACACATAATTATTGACAATTTCTATATTATCTTCCCCATAATGCCACTACAAATTCTGAGAAATCCTAGTACCGTTTCGAAAAACCATTATCTTAGATTTTAACAAATTGACTTTTAAACTCCACATGGAACAATAACTCTGAAGAGCATTAATCATATCCTGTAGTCCATTAGGTGTATCAGAGAGTATCACAATGTCATCTGCGTATAAAAGGATCTTCACATTAATACCAGCCACATTCAAGCCACCTGGCAAAAAATCTGGAAGGTCATTTATGTAAAGTGAAAATAACAATGGACTCAATATACACCCTTGCTTGACACCTGTTTCTACTGCAAAATAGTCAGAGAACATATTTCCGACCCAAACCCCGCTTTCTGTAGTATCATACAGAGATTGCAGAACCCTAATAATCTTGGATGACAGGCCTATACAAGATAGCTTATAGAACAGACTATTTCTGGAAATCATATCAAATGCACATGAAAAATCAACAAAAAATGCATATGTATATTTACCACTTAGTTTGTTCAAATTCACAACATTAACCAGATTAAATATATTGTCCACCGTAGAATACTCCCTTCGAAAGCCAGCCTGGAATTCGTTCAAAACACTGTTTTTGGATAACCAACCGGATATGCGATTCAAAAGAATATTGTTGAAGATCTTGCAGATAGTATCTATTACCGACAGACCCCTATAATTAGTGACCAAATTTGGATCGCCTTTTTTATATAATGGAATTAAAATAGACTGTTTAAAAGACAAACATTTTCCTGTAAAAATATTTTGTTAAAAACAAACAGAATCTGGTTTTTAAGGCACGGAGGGGCATATTTATAAAATTCATACGGAATTCCATCAGAACCTGGGGATTTATTCGGTTTAAGGAGTCTTACAACTGCATATAGTTCATAGAGTTCTATAGGGGAGTCCAAAACAGAGTCGACATTACAGGGCATACACCAGCTAAGAACCTCAACCTCATCTTGGTTTCGTAACATTGACCTAAAATGCAAGTAAAAATCGTCAGCATCCAAGTTACAATTCGGCAAATGTTTCCTGGTCTTTAAAAAATTGGAAATGTTCAACCATTCTTTGCTACAGGTGACTTTATTTTTTTGGTGTAATTTTTTTATATTCAGGATTGCAATTTTAAGCCTCAGGCCAATTTAAACAAATTACAATAACACGACTTCTTTTAAAAACTCAAATTTTTTAAAGTGGTACAATAATTTTCATACAGTGTTGTTCAACAATAATATTACAAATATAGATTTTCATTGACAGAAAAAATTTCCAACTGAGCCATGCGATAATTTACAGGCTCTTCTTCCAAAGAGTTGGTTACGTAAGCCAAAGGTTTATCACAGAGTCGAACTTGTTTTTTTCAGCTTAGTGTGTTAGTTCAACAGTAGTACATTCGAAGTCTATTTATTACAGCAAAAGCGGCCTACATGCTAGGAATAGCTTAGATAGGGAGAAATTTTATAGCATGGAAATTACTTTAATCGCCCTACGCAGTATAACACCATTAAACAAAGACCCGAGTTTCCAAAATAATAACTTTCTAAATTTCCCTAATGAGAAGGATCACAAATGTGTAAACGACCATAATCTTTTACCTGATCTTCGAAAGAATTTGTTATGTAACCAAAGATTAACATAGGTTTGAACTTGTTGGTTCCAGCTTAGTATATAAGATCAAGAGTAATACATACGAAGTCAAATTTATACAGCGGTCTACCTGTCGCAGGTTAAGGTAATATTAGCTTGAAAAGGGGAAAATGTCATAACATGGTATGTACTTTAATCACCCTACGCAGTATAGCACCAACAAACAACACAAACGAACGGAATTTCCAAAATATTAATTTTCTAAATTTCCCTAATGAAAGGGCTGACAACAGCCTGTGTGATGATTTGTATAACGTACAGTAACTTTACCCACACCTACAAACACAAATGTGTGAACGGTCATTATGTACTACCTCCTCTTCCCAAGAATTTGTTATGTACGCCAATGATTACCATAGGGTCGAACTTGTTCGTTTCAGACTAGAGCATTATTTCAAAAGTAGTACATAAGAAGAATATTTTATATAGCAGTCTACCTGTCGCAGGTTAAGGTGATATAAGCTTGAAAAAGGGGTAAATGTCATAGCATGGTAGGTACTTTAATCACCCTAAGCAGTATAGCACCAATAAACAAAAACAGCGAACGGACTTTCCAATATATATATAATAGTAACTTTCTAAATTTCCCTAATGAGAAGTCTGACACCAATATCCTTTATTAGCAGACTCCTTGATACCTGTTCTAGTATAAATGACGGCGTGGGACGTAGGTTAAGCATAGTCTATTAACAGACGGCAAGCGAAAAACATCACAAAGACAATTAAATTCAAATTTTTAAAAATTACATAAATATCATAAAAATAAAATAAACAAAATGTCTTTATTTGCTGAAAAACCATTTGAATATCGCCATAAAAAATTTGACTACAATAAAAGAGCCCGGAGCGAATCCTTCAGTTCCCCAGATGACTTTATAAGCAGTGTACTAGCGGAAATTGAAAAAATAGATGATGAATGGCATAAAGAGCAGCAGTATTTGGACCGTGTAGAGACAATTGCAACATCTACAAGCGGCAACCAAAATTATGAGGTAACATCACCGGCCCTCAAAATTAGGCGCACATCCTAATTTTTCAACATCTGCGTACACTAAATTAACTCCACCGCCTTTTACAACGGGGATGCAAAAATTCAACATCCTAATATTTGAATTATATTACAACATGCAACTTGATGCCAAGCCTCCACAAAAGATAGTAGCTGTCAAAAATTCGAAGCAGTGGGAGAAGCCGAGACCTACAACATCGATGCACGACAAGAAAGCTTCATCATAACCTATTTAATGGGTTATATTTATAAGTCAAAAATGCTCTCCTTTATCATACCAGTGTTACAGCTTTATTTTATTTTAGCATTAAGCGTATTTTTAAGGACATTTTATCAATAATTTTCAAAGTTTTTATGAAAAATATTTGCAAAATAAATAAAAGGGCTTTATTAGCATACAAACATATAATTGAACGATTTTTTAAATTTTTACCTTAAGGATCTTGGGGTTGCTTATAAATTTGTAACAATTTGGGGGTGGGTCGCACAACAAGCGCTTTGCGTACGCGAGTGCTATCAAAAGGATCTTTAACTATAGTGCAAGAAAAGTTTTGCACTCATTACAGCATAGGAATTATAAATGAACCTCCTTCGATTGAATTGATTTAAAAATGAATGAAAAAGTTCGAGGAGACAATTTAACAATTAGTCAATCAAGACCCGGCGCACCTGTTCGTGAACAACCTGTACTCTACTCGAAAGCGGTCTACTGTATTTTATATGCCCAGAATAGCTCCAGTTCATGTCACACCCCCTAATTTCATGTAATAAAACATCAGTCCATATCTATATATATAAAAGTGAACATTTGTTTCTACGTATGTCCGCTAAAGACTTGAAAACCACCGAACCGATGTGCAACAAACCGGTATCGTTAGAAAGGCAATCTTCCGAGGATGGTTATAGGCTATTTAAACATTGTATTAGACACATTTGGTCCATTTAATAGTCGATTTTCGATTTTTCCCATACAAAATTATACAAAATTTGTAATTGTGAAAATTTAAATACATACATATGTATTTTATGTCAATCAATGTTTATATTTTTCAATATTTAAATTTTCAAATTGCACCGACAAATGGTACAAACATGTATGTATGTATACTAGAGCGACTCATTTTGTATGGGACCAAAAAGTATCTTCGGTTCACCCCCCGAAAATGTACTTTTGTTTGTTTTATGATGAATCCCAAAAAATTTCGTGCCTCGGATTAAGATCCAGAGAGCTGGACCGTTTGAAAAAAAGGATTTTTTTTTGAGTTTTTCAGAGATTTTTGATATTTATCTAAAGACAATATGTGCAATATTAGTATCATAGAAAAGAGTTTTTAAAGACGCATCCAACGGTATGAAAGACATGGGGACTGATGTCCTATCCTAAATCAGGTATGGATGCAATAAAAAACTGGCGGGATTAGATTATTAGGCGTGGCCCCGCCCATAGGAGCTAATTTGTTAAAGTGCGGTATCTGAAGTATTAGATTAGTAGGAATGGCCCTGCCCATAGGACGATATATGAAGTACTAGATCATAAGGCATGGCCTCATCTATTCGACTCTATTTTGCAAATTGTCATGAAACTGTGGTGTGGATTCAATCTAGATCAATATACGTAGTCTTAAGAAAAGGGGTGGAATTTGAAATAGGGTGTGGAAAAAATACCAATATGCGTGATCAAGCAAAATAAGGGTGACACTACCCAATTCTGATCTCCAAAAGCAATAGCTGGAGGACTGTAGCGCCATTCATCTTTAAATTTGGTATGGAATTATTTAAGACCAGTGGTGTATGTTACCGAGATCTGCGGCAGAAAAAAAATCGAATACTCACGAATTGAAACATTTCTCAAATCTGATTTAATTGCAATTAGAGCGACGAACATTATACAACAGTGTAATATTAGCAGTTACGAATGAGTGTGGAGGATTTTATTTCCTTGATGCACCCATGGGTTTTAATATTGTTGATTTTGGAAAATGTTTGATCACAAAACGTGTCGCGTTGGCTACAGCATCCTTCATTATTACGCAACCCCTTTTGACGTTGCAATATCAAGGTAAAAAATGTAATATCAAGATAAAAAATGTTGCAAACATGTCAAATCGTAATGAGGAATGAGTGTACACACAAAAAATCGTTGAAACCCCTTGATCACGAATAACAGTAGTTAAGAAGAAATACAGGATTAAGTAGTCCTTCTTAATTTAATTTAACCAGAATATATAAGGGAACTAATGTATAGCTACTATGTGTTTCAATGATACCCACGGATTTGCCATTTGATTCAACTGATTACAGTTGCCAGTGCGGTTAGAATTTGCGAGGACAACCAATAATGCTGAAGAACAGTTTATTCAAGTTTGCGGCTTGAATTTGAAAAATTCTTTTTTTTCCATTAACAGCTTTATGTTGCATGTGTTTTCACGTGTAGAAAGACGCACTGATTAACATATGTATACTCCTTTGATTATCCCATGCACGTTGTATTATCAAAAGCATTACATTAAAAAAAGGTACCCAAAAAATTGCACCCAAAAATTCCACACAAAAAAAGCTACATTTAAGTCAATACTTCTTTAGGCAGGACGAAGTCTGCCCGGTCAGCTAGTTTTATATATAAGAGAATTAATAGTGTTTAAAGTTATATTTTATGTGAAAATTGATACGCCTAAACGCAAAAATCACTCCTATTGTGCATTTGCTCCACTCACCGCCCTAACTGCCCTGAGCGGAATCCATCACAGAGAAATATATGAAGAGTATCCAAGATTTGGCACTGTTAAGTTTTGTACGAAATATTCCTGGAAAACGAGTTTCGAGCGAATTTTTGTAAATAATGAATCATATTTAGGTTTGTATGCAACTAAATGTATTGGGTATGTTCAGTAGAGGATTACCGAATGTACCACGTAACACAGAATGTCTTGTTTTAAATATTTTGTAATTTCTCCGCAATATGATAACCTTGTACCTTATATAAACATAATTTGGTGCTTTATTAAAAAATTTTCAATTGCTTCATGCGGCGTTCTGTTCCATATGGAAATACCCTGTGGCGGAATGATTTTAGCCCCTTTATAACTAATTTGTATGCCAGACCAAAAGGGTTTTCTTAGAGGTCATCACATATGCTCTTTTCTACTCCTTTTAATGGCGTTTTTAAGCTCCTTTTTCCTTGATTTAAAGATTTCATGAAGTTCGATGTTTTCCAGTCGACCTCTGGATCTGACAAAATCTCTACGAGCTCGAATGCACTCCCTTCTAAGTTGGGCGATATTTTTATTCCACCAGTAAACGTGGAATACCCAGATTGCTGATGATTTGGATGCGTCACTTCTCCATGATGAAATTTCTTCTGCTTTATAACGCTCACCTTATAACGCCACGTCGACTTTTTCTTCAATTAAACTTTGCCTTAGCAGGTATTGTGCCGCTTCACAATGGTTACGATTAAGCTGGAGAAATCTCATGCTTTTGTCTTAATTACTTCCATGGCTCTTTTGTATTTTGGACTATTTGTCGACCCAGTAACATGTCCCCTGCTATACTTGTACAGAAGACATAAAGCTTGACTTCGACAATCCTTTATCTGGTGTTCCTTCTCGCCGCATTTTATGCACGTGTCCTTGTAGTTGTTTCTGCTCCTGCAGTTCACATGTATGTGACGAAAGTCCAAGCATTTGAAGCATCTTGTCGATGAGAATTTTTGCCGAATTCTACAAACCGCCCATCCAAATTTTATTTTACCGGCTTCCGTCAAAATATTTGCCAAAGGAATACTCAGACCAACCGTTGCTGTTTGTGTACCTCAATAGGTCGCTCTTATTGTCTTTATCGACGATTTTTGGAGTAGTATCGATTGTATCGAGGACTTCTCTTTTGTGGGAGCGCTTTAGTCCTATCCGCCAGGAGTTTTGTTTGACTAGGGGTTCCACAAAGTCGTCACTTGTGGGGGATACCTATTAAATGCCGGTATCCATTCGGCATGTCGTAAAGTCTTTTCGGGCCCTTGCACCATTTGTAGTACGCCCTCGGACTTCACTCCTCTTCGTCGGGGACTGCTTATATACGATACAATACGACGGCAAACGAAAAACATCACATGGATAATTCACTTAAAATTTTTATAAATTAAAAAATTATCATTAAACAACATAAACAAGCTGTTTTTATTTGTTGAAAAAACTATCCCAATACCGCCATAAGAAATTCAATTACGGTAAAAAAGCGAATCCTTCAGTTCCTCAGATGACTTTATAAGCAGGGACAGCAGCAGCATTTTAACACCCAACATTACCACCCCACAAACTTAGGCGCACCTCCTAACTTTTCAACATCTACATACATTAAGCAAAATGCAGTGTCAACTCTACCGCAGAGAAGCAAGTCGTATGGCGCAATCGATTTTTCTTATTCAGCCAACCCGCCGCCGATTTTTTTGGCTGTTCGGCGGCGTATTTTCCAGCCAATATTAACGGCCAAATTTCACACATTCATAATCTTGCGAATTTGCCATTTGTACGAATGTGTAAACTCCCCTTCAGGTACTTTTGAGTATCGAGTACCCAATTTGCGCTTTTACAGCACAATTTAAACTTTTTTTTATCGATTGAAAGCGCGTCAGTTACAAAGGTGCAAAAATAAGTAAGGTAAATAGACTTTTGAACTGCAAAAGGAAAAAAGAAAAATGAAAAAGAAAATTTTTAATTATTTCAAGCCATCGGGAAATGGCGAGGACGATGGAGCAGATGACAATGTAGTCCATCCAACTGAGGAAGAAGTTGATGCTCAACAATGTGACTACGATTATGGTGAATTCGACGTCGCCGAATTTATCAGAATGAATTTTGATTACCAGATCGAGAAATATGAATCAAAACGCTAAGCAAGTTGCCAAAATAGTTTTGAGCGAGAGCTCTCCTCTGGGTTAATAGTTTGGAACTATTTCGGAAGTTATGTTTCGCGATGGAGCTAGCTATTTTGAAAGGGTAAGTAATGTGTAGAATTTTTATATTTGAGAATTTAAGGTTATTGAAGTTAGATTAACTCTTGATCGTGATATATATTGGTAAGTGGAAAAAATATTGTTGAAACAATTTTATAAAATTCTAAAAATTATAATTGAATTTTAAATATTTTTAATTTAGAAAATTACAATTGAGTTTCAGACATTTTACTTAAAATTTAAAACATAACAATTGAATTTCAAAAATTTTACTTGAAATTCAAAAAATAATAATTGAAAAAATCAATGTTATAAAACTAAAAAAATTACAAATGAAGTTCAGATATTTGTATAGAAATTTAGAAAATATCTATTGAAAGTATGATAATAATAATGTAGTACTATCTATAGAAAATGTTTATAACAAAAACTAAAGCATTATCAAGTTAAAAATAATTCTTTGATAAGTTAATATTATTGTAATATGCAGATTTCGTATGAGCACTTCAACGTCAAACCACATAACGCACATATGTCGGTGCACGACAAACAAAAAATACGGACACAAATATAAAACTCACTAATAAGGCGCTATCAGGATCACCTTTAACTTCAGGTAGTAAATGCAAGACGAATTGCAGAAATGTGTTGCACAGATTTGCAACCCTTTAATATTGTAGAATATTGTAATATATTGCACAGCTGCGCCCCGACCTGAACCTCCTAGAAGTCGTACTATAGCCACAACTGCCTTGCAAGATGTGTACGTCTTGTACAAAAACGTAATTAAGGGGGTATTGAGTACTGCTGCAAGGGACGTTTCGTTAGTGCTAGATATGTGGACTGATAACTACAAGAGCTTATCTTACATAAATATTAAAATAAATTTTTGTGAGAAATTTCAACTTATTTCCACGTCGTTAGAAAAGGAGCACGTATTGCTGAAGCAATTATGTCCACCCTAGGCGATTTTAATTTGAATAATGAACGCAGATTTCGTCCCGTTAGCGATGGTGGAAGCAACAAAATTGCTGCGTTGAGATTGACTGACATTGTCAGATACGAATGTATGGCACACACTTTACTCCGTTTTTTAGTGCATGACATTCTGGAGAATTCAGATTTTAAAAATATAAAAAATTGAAAACGAGCTTAAAAAAATTCTCGTATGCAACGGAGGAGTTGGTGGTCATACAAAAGGCATGCCAGGAGGAAAAAAATTATGGAAATTCTGGCAAAAACTACAAATATTGCGGAATCTTTACAAATGGAGGAGGAGTACGTAACAAACTAGGAAAGGAAAGCGCTCGAAAAAAGAAAGCCAACATCGCCAAAAAAAAAAATGCAAACGATACACACTGGAACACGTTGCTGGCAATGTTTGAAAGCTTTAATAAAAATTTCGACGCGGTAAACATTTGCCTTATAAAAGCTTATTAAAGAATTTTCTAAATTCCTATCAATTTTCGATAAGGCTACTGTATATCTTCAAGGAAGAAACTACCAGAAGAAACTACTAGCAAGCGGTTGAAAGTTAGAAAAGTCCATCTAATTGCTGCCCTTATGGACCCTTGCCAACGCAATTGGCCCCCTTTGCAAAGATGGCTGCAAAAAGTTCCAGTGGATAACAGCGTGGAACTAAATGCAGTTCTGGAGAAAGATTTGGAACAGTATATTAATAAAGAAGAGCTAATATACGAAGAGTTGCTAAAATTTATGGATACTTTACAACGAAAATAAGTATCCCATTTAGAAGATCCTGAGCCTGCTACAAAAAAAACTGTAATATAAGCCCACACACGTCAACACATATGAAAAGCCTACAACATAGTATGAATAGTAATAAAATACACACCAAAAACTATATTAAAATTACCACAACACTCAACTTCAAACCCTACACTACATACATATTATTTTTGCATAATACAGTCACAAAAACTAACAGATTTATTTTATTATCTGCGACCCGCAAGAACATGTTGGAATTTGTGGCAGCTACAAGTTCCGAGACTGCAAACGGTGGCGGCCTGCGAAAGGAATTCAAACTATAATTGGTGCTGAACATTTTCGTCTGATATCTACTTCGCATGTACATGTTTGACATAATTGTAAATATATATACAACTGATGATGTACCATTGTGCATCAGTTCGTCATAAAGGGGTCTGAAAATGAACTCGTCATGGAGTTCGAAACACGTCATCCTAGTGCGTGACTCACTGAATTTTACCAAAAATATCAAACAAAAAAAAAAACACTTTTCTGATCGTTATCAGAATTCGATGTATCATTTGATGTTACACCAACGTAAATTGTGATATATAATCAATACGATCGACTAAAACTAACAAACAATACAGTTTAAAATATTTTTCAATATTTTTAATATTTTTCAATATTTTTAATATTTTTCAAGGTGTGGTCTTCGTTGATACCATTTTCGCACCGGTGTGTTTGGGCTTCACGATTGTTTCTTGGAGCTTTTAACACTTAAGGTTGTGATAATGAGTGGAGACGACACAGCAAAGGGTACTGA